>ML058458.1:1381335-1981335 GCA_003013855.2 Liriodendron chinense
ATCAAAGTCATTTTAGGGGCAGATTGAAGGCTAGAGTGGACCACAATACAGAAAGCAATGGTGACACTGACCCCACCGTTGAAACATTCCTATAGCCCACCGTGATGTTTATTTGCCATCCAACCTGTTCATAAGGTCACTTAAACCTCCATGTAGTGAAAACATAAATATCAGCTTGATCCAAAACTTCTTTGCCCCCAAGAGGTTTTTAGCGGTAGGAAATTCAATCCTCATTAGTGTGGTCCACTTGAGTATTTAATCTGTCTCGTTTTTGGGCTTCTCATATAAAATGTTTTTTGAAAACGGATGGACGGTGTGGATAAAACACACGGATTACGTTGGGCCACAAAGTCCCTGACAGGACCGTCCGTCTCTAGCTAGGTCCCAGGGTAGTACTCAGTCGGCGCCCGCCTGCAAGGTCTGTCAGCACCGTTGTCTTCGATAAATTAACAGTTTTACCCTTATCTAATAAATAACTAGTCCTGGAAGTGTGAAGCTATCATAGTAGGTGCATATCATCCAAACCGTTCAAACTAATCACTCCACAATAAAAATGGGAAGACCCAAGAATCAGGATGATCCAACCATCAAGTGGCCTACAACATAAATTTGAATGTTTTTGGATGGGAATGACCCACCTGATAATTATATTAGTCTGATTTTCTTGGCGTCAAATATTTTGGTAGAGAGAACTTTCTGGACGGATTGGATACCATTTATACATAGCATTTAGGGCATATAAGGTATTTGTAAAACCAAAAGGGTGGTATTTACAATTTTTAGAAACTATAGGGAGGTGCTTACAATCATCCGAATCATTTACAGCCCCAGTGTATGCTAAATTAGTATGCACAGCCGTGTTTATATCTTAATCTTGCGTCACGGGCCTAAGACATCTGAACGGTTGAAATGCTTGGCCCCACTATGAAGGTCATCCATGTTGAAAATCAGGCTAATAGACAACTCATTAGGTGGGTCCCACCTGTAATTTGATTCAGACCGTGCTTTCTATTTATTTCCATTGTGGGGCCCATTTTACCATAAAAATCCGATAAGTTCACTCAATGAATGTGCCACACATACCAGACAAAATTGATGGCTAAAGAAGGATAATCAGTGACCTACGTTTAAAAAACATGTATAAATCCCACATTAGTTAATGATCCTAAAGGACACGATCGAGACAGGCCTACCTGATGAACGGCCCTGATCTTGCACACGTATACGACATTGACATGTGAAGGGCGCTTGTGTTTGGCGCGTGAGAGTGCACGGCGAAACTAACGTTACTCATCTTAACTACAAAAGATTATGATACTCTAGGCAGAGTGTGGTAGATAATACACAGGCACTAAAAAAATTTACATGCGGCATACATGTACTCCAAATTCTACCGTCCATAGACTGGACCCTATTTAGATGGTATGTAAATCAATATCTGTATTGAAACTAGTTTCTTAAAGTTTCGATTATATGATGTCTAATAGACGGTTGACACTGAAATAATTAACGGTTGCAAGTCAACAAACCAATTTTTATAAAACCATTGATTACAATAATGTAATTAAATATTATTTTAGACTTATAATCTTCAAAGGGATTACTAATTTGTATTTAATTTAAGTTGGATATGTATCACATGTACAAAACAAGAGCCTGCGTATGATCCATCAAAGTTCGCCAGGAGTATCAAATTCCTCCTCTATTAACTGCCCTCAACTACCGAGCACATGGCAGTATGGGACGCGGATTAGCTACTGCGTGAATCGCTACTGAAGTGACGTCATCATGTTTTGTGGGCCCCACTATGATGTATTTGTTGTATCCACACCGTCTACCCATTTGGAGAGATTATTTTAGGGCATGAGCCGAAGAATGAGACAGATCCAAAGCTGGAATGGACCCCACAACAGAAAGCAGTGGAGATTGAACGCCTACTATTAAAAACTTCTAGGGACCACGGAAGTTTTCGATCAAGCTGATATTTGTCTTTTCCCTTCATTCATGTCTTTTTTAACTTATGAACAGATTGGATCTCAAATAAACATCATGGTGGACCCTAGGAAGGTTTCAATGGTCAGCCGTCACTCTCCCCTAATGTTTTCTGTGGTGGGTCCACTTGAGCTTTAGATCTGCCTCATTCTTTGGATCATGCCCTAAAATAATCTCTCCAAATGGGTAGACGGTGTGGATACAACAAATACATCATAGTGGGGCCCACAAAACATGGTGACGTCACTTCAGTAGCGATTCACGCTACTCAACCTGTCAGTAGCTAATCCGCGTCCGGCTGGTATGGTCGATACGTCATAAATTCAGGCCGCAATCACTTGTCCGAAGATGGATTGATTGGTATACCCATCAAAGGTACGATCATAGCCGTCCAATCATTCCATGGTATGATCCTAACCTGTCTGGTCATACCATCGTAGGAAAATGGTAAACGCCGAGGCAGAATTACGGAATCTACATTTTCAACGGTTAAGATCGACTTAATAGTGCGACATATACAGCGTTCTCGTGCACGAGTCCACCGATTTCCTATCATACGCACGCACGCAGCCTCGCATGTATGTGGCTCAATCCATGTCGTCCAAATTGTGGGCCCCACTATGGATGAAATCTAGCGTAAAATTCACACGCATCGTACCCGTTCGGTGGGATCAAGTAGACATGGGCCACGTAGAGCATCCAAGGAGACAAGTGTACACTAATCTGTGAGAGTGCAGCACATGTATGAGATCTGGACCGTTCATTTATTCTGCCACATTTTGGGTGGGCCACAAACCGATAACCACACCAGTAAGATGATCCAGACCATGAAATGAAGGGATTTCTTTCCCATTTTGACCATTTTTTGGACTTTTTCCCAACTGCCCATGCAATCCTTAAAGTCCTCCATCAATGGCTTGGATCACCGGATGTCTATGATTGGGGGTAAAACCTAAGCATGATAGGGCCCACAAGATGAAAGATCAGGATCTTTATGTGGATATCCGATGGCATTCTCAATGAAGAAACGGCAGTAAATGCAAATGAAACAAATCATAAGAGTTTGTATTTTGGATTATTTTATATGCAATGGAAGAGAATAAACCCACTCCAGGAATTATTCCTCACACATGAGGTTTTCTCAGACCTCACAAGTGTACAGCCATGCCCATCCACCACAGGCAAACCCAAGTGCCAATGTGGCACACTTGTGTGATGGGCCAATGCTGAGCTTCCCATCATGTAGTGGATATCAAGCCATTTGGCCTGTTTGGATTAGGTGGTATTGAATTGCATTAGATCTAATTAACACCATTATTACACTAAATAGAAATTCCATGATGGTATTTTGACCATCCAATCCCAAGTTTAGGATCCAATTCTTCGGTAGGAAAAACCTTATTTTAGGTGAATGCAAGAAGTGTAATCAACCGACCAAATTTCACAATTAATGTGGATCACCTATATTTATATGTAGCTCGAGTGTCACATGTAAAAGGCAACACATGCTTAAACATGAGGGCATAAATATAGTGGATTTTGAAATCTATAAAAAAATCTTGCTTTATCTTTTTCTATAACTGAAAGTTTAAATACCTGAATTAATTCAATTATTTCAATCAATTTCATATAGGGTTGCACATCGATTCGATCAATTCAATTTTAGATGAAATTGAAATTGAATTGATGTTAAATTTCAAAATTGAAATTAATGAATTGATCTTAATTTTGAAATTTCAAATTAAAATTGAATTGACCTAATTTTTTTGGAATTGAATTGAGATTTGAATTGATGAATTTTTCGATTCAATTTGATTCGATTTTTCACACATTGCAATTTGAAAACTTATAAATTTTGTAAGTTTGGATTTTATAGTACCTCAAATAATAATATTAGTAGAAATACTTCTGAAAACATTTGCATAATAACTAGTCCTTACATGAAAATTAGAAAGATCGTATTGATTCAAAGCTTATGAGGCTCGAAAAATGTTTTTAACGGTTATTCATCACTCTTTCTCTTGGTACACCTGAGATTTGATCTTCTTATAATTTTAGATCATGTCCTAAAATGAGAAGTAAAATTAGATGGACGTAATGGATATACAAAAAATATATCAAGGTAGGCCCCACACGGTAGGGCTAACACTCACCAAGTTGTTACCAACATAACACTTAATTTACTCTCGGGCGAACTTCAAATTGCACGCTTTTATTGTATTGAGTAAACTTAGTTGGGCCTACTTTGAATGCATTTGGTTTACCACTCCGTCCATTTGTTTTGCCTGCTCATTTTAGCCGTTGAGCCCAAAATGAAAGCATATCTGAAACTTGGGTGGACCATGCCACATGAAATAGTGGGAATGATGATTTCCACCGTTGAAACCTTCCTAGGGCACACAGTGACGTTTATTTGTCATCCAACCTGTTCGTAAGATTAGGTAGACATGTATGAATGAAAAACACAAATATCAGATTGATTCAAAACTTTTGTAGCCTACAATAATTTTTCAATGGTAGAGGTTCAATTCACACTGTTTCCTGTGGTGTGTGCCACAAAACGCTTCAATTTTCAGCTCGAGCCATAAAATTATCTTTTAAAGTGGATGAACAGAGTGGATAAAATGAATAAATCACCATGGGCCCTATAGAGTTTACTCGGTAAGCCAAGCGCATTGAGTTACTAAGTAGGCAATCCGATTTGTCTTGGACACGTGGGTGGGCGCGGATATGCAGAAGGGTGGTTTCAAAGCTCTGTGGGCTCCACCATGGTGTATGTGTTTTATCTAGGCCCTTCATCTATTTTCCATATGATTCCAAGACATTATCCCAAAAATGAGACATCCAAATCTCAAGTGGACCACACAACAAGAAAACAATGGGGGATTGACGATTATTATTGAAAACTTTTTGAGGCCTTAGAAGTTTGATATCAAGTTGATATTTGTTTTTTCCCTTCCTCAAGGTCTATATGACCTTATCGACAGGTTGGATGGCAAAGAAACATTACAATGGGCCATAGGAAGAATTTAATGGTGGACGTTCAATCTCCATTGTTTTGTTGTGGTGTGGTAATATGAGATATATATCTTACTAATTTTTGAAAAATTCCTTAAATTTAGATGTAAAAATAGATGGACGGCATAAATAAAAGTTACTATGATGTATCTATTTCATCCATACCATTCATATATATATATATATATATATATATATATATATATATATATATATATATATATATATATATATATAATTTGATCAATCGATTCAATTCGATACAGATCAATTCGATTTTCGATTCGATTCGATCCGATTTATTCAATTCAATTCAATCGATAAATTGATCATAAATTGAATTGTGTGTAGCCCTAATTTCATATATTATATGGAATTTATATCTCACCAAATGCATTTCAATACCATGAAATTCTGTGTACCAAGCAGGGGTCCATGAATTTTATCATCTGGAAAGGTAAACAAGAATTTTATTACTAACCAAGAAGACAAAATGCCACATTACAACATTCGGATGAAAAGATAAATGAGGCACAAGGCTAATAGAGTGCTAAAAAAATTTAGATATCGACATGAATGAGTGACCAAACTAGGCCTCGCAGTTAATCAAGAGGCTTGGCATAGGAAGGGGATTACTTGTGAGAGGCTTTCACTGGAAGTTCCTTTGGGAGGCTAGGTGGGGCCGAGTGATGCTTGTGATAACCAATTCATCCATTTTGCCAGCTCACTTTAAGATATGAGACCAAAAATGGGGTGGATCCAAAACTCAATGAGGCAACACGAGAGGGGAAAGTGGAAAAAGAAATGCCTAAAGATGAACCTTACTAGGGTCCACCTTGTTGTTTATATGCCATCCAAACCATTTGTAAGGTCATTCCTACTAGGATGAATTGAAAACACAAAAAACTTAGCCTGATACAAAATTTCAGTGGTCACATGAATGTTTCAATGGTGGTTGTTCAATCTTACATTGTTTTCTCTCATGTGACCCACTTGAGTTTTGGACCTGCCCCATTTTTGGTCTCTTGTCCTAAAATGAGCTGGAAAAAGAGATGAACAAAATGAATTTCCCACAAACATCACAAAAGGTCCAACCTAGCTTCCTAGTGTAGGAACTTCCTCCAAATGCCTTTGGCAGGCAATCCACGTCCCTAGGCATGTGCATAATAGGCATAGAATAAGAAAAGAGAATGGTTGGAATGACATCCAATCAGCTTCATTTTTCTCAAATTGTTTCTTGTGATAGGTGGACAAGAAGGCAAGGTATGGTGCTTCTAGTAGCATTGGTCCTCACTCGGACAGCAGTCAGTTGATCTGAACTATTGGTTTATGTCCAAAGCACATTTCATAGGCTATCATGCAAAAAAAAGAAAAAAGAAAAAAAAGAACCATTGGATGGTCCAATACATCCTTGATTCGGCTTAATTTACAATCTTGCCTAACACAAGTGATCCTTTAGAATCATTAGAATAGGCTGGCCCCAACAAATAGATGGATAAAATGGTTGATTGGACCTATTTTCATGTAAACAATCTTGACCGTCTATATTAAAGAGTACTGATCTAAGTAGTTAGTACTTGTCAAATCAATGTGACGTTAGCAAGATAACTCATGAAATGTAAGCTGAACCTATTTAAGAGTCTAGATCAATGGATTGAACTAAATGTCCCAATGCAAATAGGAGCATCATTATTTTTTAGTTTCTCATTCTAGCATTTCTTAAACTTATCTATTGCCAAGAGGTGTTTGAGGTCGAACAACTGGTGTTTTAAATTAAAATTCCATAACAGAGATGCAGGCATCATTGCATCCGGAGACAATTGCTAGAAAACCAGTTAGAAGCTCAAATTTTATCCATGGTCGGGTGAATACCATCTTAAGGAAAGTGGTCCTGTAGTGACTTGTGAAGTATTTTCTTAATATTTTATTTACTTGATCACGCTATTTAAAAATCTTAAAACAGCATTTCATTTTATTTTCATTTCATCTATTCAAGCAATGAGACCAGATATCGCCAAACTCGATGAGTTCAATGGGACTGACTAGAAAGGATGGCAACAAAAAGCATTTCTACACCTCATGATTTCACAACAACAAAAGTTACAAAACCATCAGCTATGGAGTCTTAAAAGGAAATGTTTACATATGAGCTTCCTCAAAATCTTTGAATTGAAGAAGAGTCTGGTCTCGAAGTCATGAAGGAAGAGCTATCTCATGTCATCTCAAAGGTTTACATCATGAAAGACAACAGCAAACCACCTAATAAAGAGGCCAAACTTGAGAAACCCAACAAGGATTTCAATAAATTAAAAAAAAAAAAAAAAAAAATCCTAACAAAAGGGTGCAAGCTTCAGTTACAAGAAACCTGATTACTGTAAGTGGAATGTCAATTCCTCAAGAAGTACAGGGCAAAAAAGGGTGGAACAATGAGAAAATATCCGAGGCACATGAAACTAAAGAGATATGACAACTGTGATTCATGGAGAAAATGTGGTAGGAACTGATGGATCGAAACTGAAGTCCCAAGGTATATATTGAGTGACAAATGTTTGTTCAGGAACTGAAAGGCTGCAAAAGATGGAAACAAACTCTACATGGGGAATTCATCGATGACAAAGACCACAAACCAACTTCCAAAGAACTAACCCTCACTAATGTACTTAAATTTATAAAAAAACGAAAGGTCTTGCATTAGCCAGGTTATTATCAAACATGGCTTTAAGTATTTTGAATTAGATTTATCGTAACCAAAGGCAGCACTAGTTAAAAGATATATTATGAGAGGGATGTTTATGATAGTGTCTGGAATTGGAGAAATTCCAATTGCTTGTTTTTCTATCTTATTACTTCAACCCAAATTGGGTTTAAATAAAGAATATACATGTATAAATAAGGAAACCTAATTAGAGTATTTTTATACATGGCTAATTACAGCGAATCTCATACCCCCCTCAAACTAATGTGGGAGAACGAACCAACATTAGTTTGCCACTGAGAAACTTATATCGGAATGAAGTCATGGATTTAGTAAAGAAATCAGCAAGTTGTAGCTCTGATGTCACATAAGGGAGAGAAATGATTTCAGCTGTGAATTTGTCTCGCACAAAATGGCAGTCAACTTCAATGTATTTAGTGCGCTCGTGAAATACCGGATTGAAAGCCAACTGAATAGCACTCAAGTTGTCGGCATATAATAGAGTTGGAGAAGACAAATGAATCCCAAGATCTGTTAACAATCCCCTGAACCAAGTAATTTCACTACAAGCCTCTGCCATTGCACGGTATTCAGCTTCTGTGCTAGACCGAGATACCATGGTTTGCTTCTTACACTTCCAACTAACCAATGATGGTCCTAAGAAAATACAATAGCCAGTAGTAGATCTTCGTGAAGTGGGTCATCCGGCTCAGTCGGCATCAAAATAAGCATATAACTGCAGATCATTTGAGGATGAAAAGAGAAGCACCCAATCGATGGTACCTCGAAGATATCAAATAATGTGATGAACTGCCGTCATATGCAATGTACGAGGTGTTGCAAAAACTAGCTAACAACGTGAACAACATGTGACATATCAGGATGAGTCATAATGAGATAGACTAAACTCCCCACCAACTGCCTCTAGGTCGTAACATATGAGAGAGGATCTCCATCATCTTTCCCATACTTGACATTTAATTCTAGAGGAGTTTCATAGAACTTGGAATCCGTAAGGTTTACTTTCTTGATCAAATCACAAGTGTACTTCCATTGACTAAGGAGATCCTTGAGATGTATGAGATATTTGAAGGCCCAAAAATATGTTAATGGCCTCAGATCTTTCATATGAAATGAGGTGTGAAGTAATGATTTGAGATTGGCAATGCCTTGGACGTCATTGCCTGTTATGAGAATATCATCAACATAGACCAATAAAGTAACAAGACCTGATTCAGTCTTGAGAATAAACAGTGATGAGTCATATGGACTTTGGGAATAGCCAGCCTGGGTTAACACTCCATGGAACTTTTCAAACAATGCCCGTTGGGCTTGTTTAAGCCCATACAAAGCCTTAGATAACTTGCAAACCAGTTTAGGATCCTTTGATTTATAGCCAGGTGGCTATTTTATTTAAGATCCCCATGGAGGAAGGCATTCTTAACATCAAGCTGACTAAGTTGCCAACCTTTGGAAGAAGAGATAGCAATAAAAGACCGAACCAGTTTTCATTTTACCAACGGGAGTGAAAGTTTCATCATAATCCACACAATGCTCTTGTTTGTACCCTTGGTCTACGAGTCAAGCTTTATATCGATCCAAGCTCCCATCTGATTTCAATTTCACAGTATATACCCATTTGATGCCGAAACTTGCTTGCCCTTAAGTAAAGACACCAGAGTCCAAGTATCATTTTCTTCGAGAGCCTGGATTTTGTCATCCATAGCCTTTACCCAACATCGTTGTGCAGATGCCAGAGAATAAAACGTAGGACCAACCAAAGAATCTAATCCAGAAAACAAGGAATGATGAAAGACAAGGAGATTTGACCGAGTAGGAGGAACATAAGGACGACTAAAACGACGTAATGGAATGTTAGTGGAAGAATGAATACTCGCTGACTTAACAGGAGGAGAAGGCATCGGATCTGAAGAAGGTATCACTGTTGGAGAGGGAACAAGAGTTGTAAGTTGCACCCGGCGTTGATAAACTTACAACTGATGAGAAGAAGAAACAAGGATAGAATGATTTTCATCAAAGGAGGTTATTTGAGAAATCGAAGAAGGCACAAGAGGAATAGATTGAGATTCATGGAAAGCTTTATAATACAATAAACGTTCAAAGAAAGTAACACGACGAGACACTCGGACACGACAAGCACACGGATCATAACAACGGTACCCTTTCTGATTTTCACCATAGCCAATAAATACATATTTGGTTGCTCGAGGGCTAAGTTTATCCATTCTTGCTCTGAAAGATGGACGAAGGCAATGTAACCAAACACCCTTAGCCGTCGATAATCAGGATCTTTACCATAAAGGAGGAATGAAGGAGACTTTCTGCTTGTCAAGACACTTGATGGTAATCGATTGATCAAATATACCACTGTTGATTTTACTTCAGCCCATAAAAATTTAGAAATATTTGCATAGTTCAACAATATAGTAGCCATCTCAATTATGTGCCTATTTTTGCATTTTGTTACACCATTCTGCTCTGGTGTGTGAGGGCATGACTGTTGATGTATAGTACTATTCGAACTAAGAAAGTTCTGAAATTCTGAAGAGATACTTGTCATCAGAATCTGATCATACAATCTTAGCTTTCTTCGAAAATTGGATCTCGACATATGTTGAAAATTTCTTGTAGCAAGAAAAGGCTTCTAACTTGTGTTTTATGAAATATATCCACATGTACCTTGAAAAGTCATCCACAAAGATACATAGAACCACCAGGAGCCTAGACATCAGTATGAACGAGATCAAACAGGGTGGTAGCGCGAGAGTTGCTCAATGGAAACGGTAATGCAGGTAGAATTATAAAGTTTACAACTGACACAAGTCATAACAATAGAATCAGGACTAATATTTATATCATCATTCAACAGACCAGACTTAAACAATGATAACAAATTCTTGGAATTAGGATGGCCTAAACGACTGCGCCATAATTTCCAACACTTATTAGCAAAAGAAATGTCACTTGAGGATGGAAGAAAAAAAAATTGAATGAGAGAACAACATGATCAAACTCCAAGATGAATAATCGCCCTCTCTTATGGCCCTTCCCAATCAGCTTCCTTGTTTCTAAATCCTGTATGAAACAACCAAATCGAGAAAACCAAACCAAACAATTATTCTCAACAAGTTGAGCAACAGAAACTAGGTTAGCAGACAACTTGGGCAAATAAAATACCTTTTGAAGGAAAAAATTACGAGATAATGAGGGTGAGACTTTCAAGGAACCAATATGTGATATAAATAACTGGTTGCCATCCGCAGTAGAGATGGAACTCACACCTTTATATGGAACACAATCAGTTAAACAAGAAAGGTCACCAGTCATGTGATTGGAAGCCCCTGAATCAATATATCAGGTTTTGTTAGAGTCAATATTACCTATAGAACTTGAGAAACCCATAGCCTAGGGAATATGTTGAATTTGTTTAAGAAAAAGTAGATTTGGCTACACTGATGAGGGTGATACCATGGAAGAAGAATCAGTCTTCTCAGAAGGAGAAGCCATAAATGCACGTCCACATTGCTGGTACTGAGGGGATAGAGGAGGTCGAATCAAACAGTTTGCTATGTCATGTCCTTCTTGTTTGCAATATCAACAAAACAGAGTACTTGGATTAGATGTTTTCAAAGGCTTTTTCTTGTTGGTACAACGAGTAGCCACATGACCAAATTCACCACAATTATAACACTTAACTTTCGACATGTCACGTGACTTTCCCGTAAAATTGCGAGTAATGAGGGCAGCATAAGGAATAGTCTCTCTCATGGAAGTAAGGGTTTTCAAACGTGTCTCTTCTGCCATCAAATCCGATAGAGCTACCTCAAGAGATGGAAGTTGAGGCCGGTTTATCAGTGTGGCCCGGGTTGGCTCAAACTCCGGACGGAGTTTATATAGGAATTGCATCAATTTACTTGTTTCTCGAAGTGTCTTCACTGTTTCTACTACTGCCACGAGAATCACTAGATCCATAAGTTGAATCTCATGCCATAAGGACGTAAGCTTAGAATAAAAGTCCTGGACACTCAGAGATCCTTGTTCCAATTTTGACAGCTCATACTCTACTTGATATTTACGAGCATGATTTGATTGTTGATAGCACATTTTCAAGTAAGCCCATATTTCTAAGGCTGTCTCGAATGATGTGAGGTTAATCGCAATGTTGCTCTCAACCAAGAAAAGGCGGTCGCTGTTACGCGTTACATGGTCGAAACGGCCATAATAGCCTGTAACGGACCGTAACGGCCTGTAATGGACCATACAGTAACTGTTTTTTTTTTTTTTTCATAAAATAAAAAAGGGCCGTGTCGGCCGATTCGGGGTCCGTGTCGGCCGATTCGGGGTCCGTAACGGCCGTATCGTAACGATAACGGTAGTGGCCATTACGGCCACCATTATCGTTATGGGATACATTGCTCTCAACACTGTTAAGGATCCATGTGACCACCTTAGAATTATTGGTGGTCCAGGTTATGGGTTCTTTTCATCAGTTGGTTTTCTCACAGAACCATCCACATAGCCATAAAGGCTCTTTTCTGCTAAAAAATTCTTGAAATGAAATTGCCACAAGGCAAACAAAATTTCATCCAACTTAACATGGATGGTGTCAATCTTATCGGAGGGATTCATTGATGCCATAGGAAAATAACCTTGGAGATGAAGGGTGAAAAATATACCATTGTGTGACGTGCAATTGTAGACAAGATGGGATGGATCCCGGACTTGGTATAGTTGAGTTTCTGGCTTCCAGAATCAATGGCAGAGGTTGCGATAGGCTACAATCGGGATTTGTTTGCAGATGATCATCAAAGACGATGCCCGGAGGCTTAGATCAACAGAGACGATGACTGGAGACGCTGATCTTCAGATCTGGATCATCAACAAGACAATGTGGAAGAGAGCAGATTGGAAGCGCAACAGGGGTTTGGGGTCGGAGAAGATGAGCTATCGGATTGGGTTTTGACGGGGAGGGCCTGCCCTCATGACTGAAGCTAAAGGGTTGCGGGGCTGAGTGCTGCGTACAATGGTTGCGTACAAGGGTTGCACGATGTTGATGATTCGCTGGAGAATAAGGCAACAACTAGAGATGGTTTTCTGAGGATGGATAGTGGCAACGGACAGCGGATGCAGGAACAGAAAACAGATTCTAGATTACGAAATCTACAGGGTTTGAATGGGGCTTACGAGAATGGGGTTTGGTTGACTAACGAGAATACGGCCGGTGCAGTGGGATTTCGATCGGCAAGAATGGCAGAGGACTCAATGATCAATGGTTCAGATGTATGGCTTTAATACCATGATGGTGTCTGGAATTGGAGAAATTCCAATTGCTTGTTTTTCTATCTTATTACTTCAACCCAAATTGGGTTTAAATAAAGAATATAAATGTATATACAAGGAAACATAATTAGAGTATTTCTATACATGGCTAATTACAGCTAATGCTATGTATGGCTAATTACAACTAATCTCACAGTTTACACCATTGATTTTGGTATATTGTGACATGATGGATTATGACAAGTGGTAATAGATGCAACAATAGAATTAATATTGGTTCCTAGATATTCTAATGATAGAAGTTACTTTACAAAATTCAAAATGATAAGCAATTTAGGGAGAGATTGAAGAGGTAATACACAAATACCATTGTCCTAGGACATAGGCATGTGTTGTATACACGTAACTAAATAGGTAGTAAGCCTTAACAAGAGATCTAGCCCAACCACATGGGCCATGTGTGTATTGAATATAGATCATTAGTCATGTTCTTTTCTAACCCAATTCTCATACACGTCCATTTGAAAGTCAGTTAATGTTTTAGTGCAGGTCCAGGACAGCTCACACTAGGGCCAATCTGTCAAATGTCGCCGACCTCAAATGAATGTGCCATGATGGCACATGTGCCACAAATCACCTCTTTAATCTAACATGTGAAACACCCTAGCATTTCTCCACAACACTTACATTTGCAATGTCTAGCATCGGCTTCAATAGTCTTGAAGTGATAAGACACCTTGTACCCTGTGATTAACGCCATCTTTTGACAAATGCAGAATCAACAACCAACTCCATGAATGCCATTGGAAGAAAGCCACTGGTTGTACAAGTGAGGCTCAACATTAAATGATCTAGATCATTGATCCAATTGGTCCCAGTTAATAGACAGCAAATAGCGGATCAAGGTGAAGAAAAAAGATGCAGCAATAGTCTACATTCAATAGTAGAAAAAAAAAGAGAGAGAGAGAGAGAGAGAGAGAGAGAGAGAGAGAGAGAGAGAGAGAGAGAGAGGAGAAAATTCAATGGCTAGGGTCTATCCACAGCAAGGCCACCTTTCAGGTCAATGATATAGATCACCAAACAATGGGCCTCATTTGAACTCAATGCCAGAGCAAATATCCTTGGGCTGAGAATCATGTAATTCCTTATCATTGTGTAGCTTAAGAGGACACTGAATTCCTCAAGCATTCCAGGGGGATGATACAGTGGATCCTACAAAACTGGGAGTCTGGAATATGGTAGAGCCAGCCTACAAATTACAGTGGTAAGGAGCATCAATCAGGGCCAACCATCTAGTTGCCCCGACTATAGATGGCAAATGTTTCTAAATACATAAATCAGAGATCCTAGCCAGTATGATAAATATTGCCGAGATTTTGAACATCTCACGATAATATCATGAAAGATACACTAAACAATATTATTCATGAGATCTTTAAAATCTCAGCACATTTTAAAATATCGTGTTGTATCACGATAATATCAGGAAAATAGTAAAAACCTTAATGAATTTGTTATATAAATATACTGTTTAAATTTTAAATTTATTTATAAATTCCCAACAAATGTTTTCATATATTTTAATTTTTGGAGAGATTTTCCTGATAATATCCCGAGAAAACCCTCAAAGTTGAAAAGCTCCTGAGAAATTTCTGGGCCGAAAAACTGCTGATTAGACATTTTCTCATTATGATCCTAGCCACCTGACAAATGACCTTTGAAGTGATGTTATGAAATAGACAGTTAATGGACAACCAGTCATTACAGCAAACTCAAGAGATGGCTCTACTATATTCCAGTTCCTCTAGTTCTACCATATCATCCGCACATATTCTATAGCATGAGAGGCCACTGAAAGCACTGAGATAATTGGTGATAGCAATGATCTTAACAAACATCAAAAAAAAAAAAAAAAAAAAAAAAAAAAAAAGGGAAAAGAGTAGAGAAAAGATAATGGCACTTGCATTGGAAGATTAATAGTTCACAGGAGACAGCCAATGAATGGTAGAGGAGACATTAAAAGCCTGAAATCAACTGACACTGAAATCCAACGAATAGGGAATAATAGACGTTTGTGTTTCCTTTCCCTTAGAACAAGCTACAATTGTCCTGGATTAATACAAGCATAATCCAGCTTTCAACCAGGATATGATTGATATCCTTAATGCACGCATTTGAGTATGAGCAGGCCCATATGAACTTGAATGAGATAGAAACCAGTAACAATTGAAAGACAGCAAACCCATTGGCCATTCGCAATCTCTTTTCCTTCTCTTCAGCTAAAAATCTTATCATTCGTAAGGATTTCTAAAGTTCTTGAGTAGCTCCGGGATGTCATATCCCAGCATATCATCAACGGCTTGTATCATCTTTGGCTTCAACTTCTCAAACTTGTCAATATTATATGCACTCAAGACCTCTTTGAAGTGCTCAACGTTGGGGAAATCACCTGCTGGTAGATGGAACTCTCTTTGGACCTTATTTCAATGACAGGAAAAGGAAACAGCTATTTAGTGACAGCGCTCCTTGTTTAAGATCTAACAAACATCACCAATTACTTCTAAACCAATCCATAAGCACGTAAACAGGACTGCAACTTGGGTTCGGGTCAACCTGAACCCAACAGACCGAACCTTCAGGTCGGGCTGTGGGTTGAGTCCTTTTCAGGTTGGGTCGGGTTGACCATCTATCTGATCCAAACTGCCCAAGTTGCACCTCTACACATAACTACCGGAAATTACTCAAATACACCCTTCCAGCAATGATTCCCACTTTGTGTAAGAAAACTCTTACATAAGGACATTGTCCAGTCAAGCTATATAATTTTATGATAAACATATTAGAAATCCCAGACCAGGCCATGCTGGACATTTTGTTCAAAATTACATGATGGGTCAGGCCAAGCTCGGACCCACCTTGTACCTCATGGCCTGTTTGTTTCACTGTTTACAACAGTAATTGCATGTAAATGAGTAATGATTACTTTTAATCCGTGTTTGGAGAGAACTAAAATTCACGAGATAAATGCGCCTCGAGAAACAGAATTGCATCGCACCTTAAAATTTGTGGGTCCCACCATGATCTTTGCATTCTATCCATTTTGCCAGCTCGTTTTAGGGCATGAGTCCAAAAATAAGGCAGATTGTAAGCTCAAGTGGACCACAAGGCAGGAAACAGGAGGATGATATAACGTCCACCGTTAAAAGAAATTTTTTTGTGTAGGGCCCACACTGATGTTTATCTGTCATCCACGCCCATATGTCACTGACCGGTTGCACTAAAAGCTCGAGCTGTTAGGGAACGACAGAACAGGTTTGCTGACGCCTCCAACACCTCCCCTCACATGTGGGCGGTATGCTGGCCCCACACGTGATACTCTAGGCTGATATAATACCGGATGCCCTATAATACCGAATTTTGCAAACCCCAGGACTTGAACACTGGACCTATTGCTTTGATACCATGTCACTGACCGGTTACGCTAAAAGCTCGAGCTGTTATGGAACGACAGAACAATGTATATCAGGGGGTTTGTTGACACCTCCAACACCATAAACACAAATATCAGCTTGATTCAAAACCTTTGTGGCCCTCAATAAGTTTTCAACGGTAGGTGTTCAAGTCCCTTGTAGTGTGTAGTGCGGTCCACATGCGCTTCGGATTTGCCTAATTTTTTGGCTCATACCCTATAATGAGCTGATAAAATGGATAGACAGTTTGGATCAGACGCATACATCATGGTGGGTCCCATTGATATTATGTATTTTCTTCTTCGCCACCTCGATTTTTGTGAAACTGTCAGCATCAAAACTATTTCATACATGTACTTTCCCTGGTAAATAATCATTACTCATTTACATGCATTTACCGTTGTAAACAGGTGAAACAAATAGGCCCTTGAGGTAAGGATTGGGCATTCTCAACTGGGCCAAGCACTGGGACATTTCTAGTCATGCAAGACATGAAAAGATCTATTATTCGAGAGGAAATATACTTTTTATTTATTTATTGAGCATCCACTTGGCCTAATCAGCTGTACATGCAGAGCCCACCTTCTAATGCACAAAATCATCTATATAGTGGACCTATGAGGCAAAGGGTTATGCTAAAAGTCTCTCCCATTGGATGATCTAAATCATCCAGCTGCAACCACTTAAATGTAGTCCATTGCTTGCAATTTTCAATTATCATTGGAAGGCCTGGAAATCTGATAGGTGAGATATTAGGAGATGTAGTCCACAGATCAATAGCTTAGACCACCAAAAAGTGGACCTGGCCACTACCATTGCTGGTCGACCAAAAAAAAACAAATTTCCTTTGAAAGAGCATAATATGATGCCTTATAATTTAAATCAAGACAATACATTTCAGATAAAATTACTGAAAAGTATAAATTATCTATTGAAGTATGATGCATGCAAGAGTATGATGCATGCAAGATGCAAAACAAACAAACAAACACACATGCACACAAACAGAGACAGACAGACAGAGATCTACAAACCTTTCCAAATTCATCCTCTAGATTATCAATGAGTCGTTGTTGAGCCTTAGCCTTGCCCATCATTGCTGGCATCTCCTTTTTAAGATGGCTGATTATGTATGCATGAATCTTAGCAGCTCTGGCACGTTTTACAAATTCATTGATCTGCAACGGACAAGGTGGTTAAACTTGGTGAATGTCAAAAAATCATCAATATCAAAATAGATTATGCAAAAACGAAGATACACCTAGAAAAGGCAGCACAAAATCTATTAAACATACTCGGCGATCGCAAGCCTTCTTAGGAATGTCTTTTAAATCAGCAAGAAGGTCGTCTTGTTCCTTCTCAAATAGCTCCTTTCCAATTGGTCCCACAGCTGCTTCATTTACAGGTTTGTCATTGAATGATCTGTCAAAGCCAAGAGGTGTTAACCTCAAGTGAGCCAAAACTGAAAATCCAGATGAAGGCAACCTACAGACACATTGATTTAGATGGAAGCCCAGAAGGCAGAAGAAACAACAAAAAGTCGACTGCCAACGCCCCATTCGAAAGTGATGCGGGTTCAGGACAAGCTGGAATTTTTCATTGGAATTGAAACCTAACCAACAAATTTTCCCCATGTCACACATGGGGTGCTTGAAGATGTACAGTGGCACACTTGGCACGAATGAGGCACTTAGCAATATATGGTGGCACACGTTGCACATTTTCAACTTGAAACATGTGGCACACAAAGGGCAATTGAAGATTGAATGGGCACACTAGCAGCGCTTGAAGATGGATGGTGGCAATTGTAACACATTGGCACTTAGTACATGTATACCACAAAGTTGCCTCTCTTTTTTTTTTTTCCTTTGCCCCAGAAAAAGTAGTCAAACCATGGACAGGGTTGTTAGTTCCAGAGTATGTAGTCAAGGACTAAACTTTTGCAGTTTTGCTGCTACTAAACAGCCCTTATCTAAATACAATGAGGAGATAGCACAACCTTCCTCTTCCCTGCAGTATTGCAAGCAAAATAAATGTCTCTACTTCAGGTTGTCTGATAATAAGCATTAAGAACTTCCTAAACATCATTAAGGAGGATTTGCCAATTTGATGCCAGGGATATTAGAACATGACCAGAATAAATTACACACATGGTTCCAAATCAAAAGTTACCAATGGCATATAAAACATAATAAAATGTGTAAGCCAATAGCATATGACCTCCACTGCAAAATTGCAGACTAAGATGCCTGGACATGGACTGACATGGATATGGGGAGTGGTGACACTGCACATTTTCAAAATTTTCGGACACTGATGCTAACATGGTTATCCCGTCCAATACTTCAATACCACGAGAAATTGCTACGAATTAAGAAAACCAGTGAATCTAATGTTATAGGAGACTGTAATGTGACAAGTATCCATACAGCATCTGGTACCTTGTCGGCATTGCCATAGTAAGATACCAAGAGCTTTGCTAAGCCCAGACACATTTAATAAAGTTCACATTCACACCACATATGTGCCAGCATGCCATCTTAGGTCCCAGATCCAATCCATCCATTAGAACGGCACCACTATGTTGATGCCCTAGCCCAAGAATCAGGTTGATCCAATGATTGGATGTGCCACTGTTTGAAATACACATGTAAAGTTCTGAAAAACTTGGCTGAAGATTTCTAACTCATCCACCTGTTTCCAATACTGGGGTTCACATGCTTCATGGACTAGATTCATTTTTTGGCAAGCACGTACAGGGTAGGAATAGGACCACACTGATGGATGCATTGGATCTCACACCTATACACCATGCTGGCACATGTATGGCGTGCACATTTGCTTTATTGTACACATGTGCTTAGCAAAGCTCACCATAGCAATATCCTAAGCATATACAATATCTGGAAACCTGCATTGGCAATTCGTAGAACTTTAACAAATAAAGAAATAAGCATGTCGGAGATGGAGCATACCCAATATAAACACGCATTACTTCAGGAGTATTCAAAACTTTTCCAAGAGACCACATCAAGGCTCCATAAACTCTCATCAGCTGCAGTAATGTGGACCGGCAAACAAATTAAAAACATTGCTGCCGAGTGCAATTAAGTAAAGAGAACAAACAGCAAAATAAGATTTCAGAAAATAAAACAAATTGGAAGTTTTACCTGCTGTGTGTCCACTTGGTCTGCCTTATTCAGAACCACACGTATCTTGTCATCATGGCCACGCAGAGATCCAATCACACGCTTGAATTCATCACTGATATCAAGTTTATAAGGATCAAATAAAAGAAGTATAAGATCACACTTCGATGCAAACCACGATGTAACACCAGTAAAATCATAGCTGCGTTGTGTCCGTTGCTTTTCTCCAGAAAGGACTCCAGGTGTATCGACAAAGGTGATTTGATCTAGCAGCTATGAATACAAAAGAATGGTGACTTTCTGAATTATATAAATGAATTATTGGTTTTTCATGTTGAGACCACAAGGAAATCTCACCGAATTTGGCATCTGGGAACATTGAAATTTTGATAAAAATGCAGTTCCAAATGTCGTGAGGCCACTAAAAGGCATGTCTGCTTGCACAGCAATAGTGTTTCCTGGGATACTCCTTTCGTCAGGTCCTGACTGTAGAAGAAAATGAACTCATGAATTCCATAATCTGTTGTCAACTTAACACACTCAATAAAATCCATCTTATGAGTAGCTTGACAAAACTAAGATAATAAAGTTCCAGTATTCAGATTCCAGAAGTGGATGAGAGCAAGAGTCCAACCTTTGTACCACAGATTATATTTATGGATCCTTATAAAGCATTTGTCATTGTTGAAAAAGAGATCTATGAGTGTGATGAAAAGCCATAAATCAGTCCAACGCCCCAAGGCCCATGCAACCAAATTCCAAGTGTTGATAGTCATGGAGTTGGAAGTGAAAGAACATGATTTGCACAAAATTCCCCCTTTAGAGGGATTTTATTAATCTGTGAAGACTTTTCCATTCCCAGCTGTGATATAACCCAAGCTGGTGGCCTTGGAAAGTTTTGATATAAGGAGGAATCCGTAGATCCTCTTGTAATATCCCTAGTAAATTTTGGGGGTACATTTTTTTCCCCCATTTTTCTGCCAAATTAAAAACTTTTCCTGCAAATATTAAATCTTGATACTAGAAACCAATGTCTTAAATATCGACAATATTGGCTGATATATCCCATAATATATCTTGTATCCCACCTATGCGATACGAAACGCACAAGTAGTGCCGATATAGCCCACATGTTCGATCCGGTGAGCATTTTCAATTTCCAATCCCCTTTTTTTGTTGAAATTATGTTAAATCAGTGTCAAATTATTACAAATCCATTGGTTCTTCATGTTTTGCATGAAAAATCATGGAGTTGGAGCTTTGATTTCGATATCCATTGGTTCTTCATGTTCTCCATGTTTTTTTCGATTTTTTCCTTCAACTAGCTGTCAATTGAGATTAATTTCGAAGTATTTGATGAAATGATCATCACATTCACTCTAATTTCGAAATTTGAGTGTAGGTGGTCCGATTTGGGAAAATTGGAGGAAATTCAAAATTTCTCCTAAATTGATTACAATGTTGCACTCTAAACATGAAATCAAGCATCTATGAGGGCTGACCTACTGATTTGTTAAGTCCTTGTCAATTTTTAGAAAATAAAAATCATTTTTTTCACTAAACATTAATAAAAAATTAAAATATTAAATGTTTTTTCAAAATTTCCCTTCAACCAGCTATCAATTGAGACTAATTTCGAAGTATTTAGGAGTGTTTGATGAAATGGTCATCACATACACTCTAAATGTTATGCATTCAATTTGAATATAGTTGCATTAGTTCAGTCAGACAGCGCATAGCTTAGGACCCTATACAAAGGAAACTCATTATGTGCACTTCTTTTTTGAGTTGTTATGATTTAAAAGTGTGTATTAAGGTCTTTTTTAACAATCCATAGAGTTTCATTGAAAAATTCAACCATTTCCCAATGTTTCCCAAAAAGTGCAATAAATTACCCGATACAAATGATATATCCCGTGCGATAACTGATACATATCTGTATCCAAGGGTGCGATACATAACGTGATGCTAATATTTTGAACACCAATAACTATGATAGGAGAGCACTTTCCTTGGATGAACCCTACATCATATTGTCATACATACCTTATAATTTTTTAACCACTCATTCAATTGAGAAACTATCCGTACACTTAACTATTCATCATTTAAGTAACCTAACCACCGGTTTACTTTTTCCAATCTCAAAGTCTAAATGTTTTTTTTTCATGAATCAAGGGCAATGATTGCATAGGTCCGCTTATCCAAATTCCTAACTATCAGATTATGATCTAGCTTTCATGATAACTAAGATTCTTATCGGGTTAGATTTCATTAAACGTGATCATACATATTGCAGGACCAACTTAAAAGATTGATTATGATTTAAAGGGTGTATGTTAAAAATGACATATCTTTTAAACCTTTTGCCCGATCGTAAAACCCTCTCCATACATTCACCTTTAAATCACTAGATATATATTACATTCCGTCCATAGGATTTTTGGACATCTCCATCATACCAAACCAAACAACGTATGGTCAGATCCACCATTTTCGGCACCCGAACCAATAGTTCCACTTGACTATTATGATTCTTATATTTTTCTATAAAAAACCATACCAATGACTTAAGATTCTAACAACTGCAACCTGATCAATTTGGGCACCAACTAATACTAGTATAAATACCCACACTGTACAAACCTTTCTCAAAACTACTTTCTAAAGGCCCCATAGAAAAACTGTCTGGGCATTTTCTAAATGGCTATATGAGAATCCTAATCATCTATTTTTTCCCAAAAAGGTCCATCCAGTGGGTTTCGATTCTAATCTGACGGCAGATATCACCCATGATCGGTGATCCCATTGCGATGTAGTGCTTAGAAACCCTTGACTAGGTACCGGTTCATTTAAGTTAATTCCTCAAAATGTGAGATCCACCATCAATCCAAAACATCCAAGGATGTGGACGCCCATGCACATAGACCATTCTCAAAACCTTGTTTGCACGTGCCCGTTTGTATCCGAACTTATAACAAGACCTATTCACCTAAATTAAACTAAAATCCCTCAATTTCCACACTTAGATCCATTATCTCACCGTCCATCGCAAATATGGATCGTAACTCTCAAGTGGTCCACCTAAAAAATAAAATTAATGGTTCATTATGAAGATCGTGTGATGCCCAACACTCTTACCGGTCGGTTATGAGAAAAGATCTCTTACAAGACCATGGGACCCACATATTAGTGGTGATCTAAGCCTGGAAAGTTAGTTTCAGTTTTTTATTTTAAAGAATGAGTGTACACCTATATGTATGACTTCACCCTGAACATCACACAATAATCCCTTATATTGCAAACCATCCATGAAACCATCTATAAACAAACTCCTTCACCTGTCAAGGAACCTAGTGGACCATACACTTCTCATTTATAAAATCATTCAACCATCCACCATTCATTTTTTGTAATGACCATATATCAGCTTATCTATTCAACCGATCATCGAACCAACGGTACACATTATACAGCTTGGAAAATCATAAAACCTTACCAATTTAGTTTTAGCTTGAAGGGCCATATGTCATATCAAATGTAGGGTCCATACCAAACCTTGGATAGTTCTCAAAGTATATGAGATCAACAACCCACGAGGTATTTTCTCAAACAAAGAAAAAGAAAAAAAAACGTGAAGATGAAAAATCATGTGTGAATCCTCCCATGCATTAACATAAAGTGGGACCCACTTTATAATATAAATGAGAATGGGAGGAGACATGAGTGCCATCCCACTCCCAAGCAAGAGAGAGAGGAGAGAGAAAGAAAGAGAGAAGGTGTGATTGACGATCTTCACGGTTCATCTGCTTCAAGCGCTAAAATAGATCCCTTACCATTTTTTTAACAGACTTGATCTTACATACATCAAGTGGACCCCACCATCAATCTTGATGTATGGCCCGAATTGGTCCTAAAAGTGAATATATATATATATATATATATATATATATATGTATATTAGAGTTTAACTTTGGACATTTCATGTGAAATACATAAGATTATCACATGATCATGTGGTGGGCCACACATGTCAAGAATACCCTTTAACGTGGGCCCCACCACACAATCATGGTTGATGTGATAGATTCAATCTTCATCTTTGGAGCAAATGTTTTAGCATGCTTAGATTTAAAGTATATATGATGATTCTCCAAGATCATGATCTCTAGTGGACACAACATAAAATAATCGTACTCACAGAGTGGGCCCCACCATAAGATCATGATGGTTAGTAATAGACCTATGTGTAACTAAGCTTAAATGTAAAATTATAATTTTAAAGTATTTGATGTGATATGAACCCTTCATCTTAAGATGTGGTGGTGGGCCCCACGTAGATTGAACCAAGGTATTCCAAAACGGTTACGTATCGGCCGATACGTAACGGAAACAGTCATAACCGTTACGCGTTACGGGGTCGAAACGGCCGTAACAGAAAAAACAAGCCTATAGCGGCCTTGTAACAGTCATGTAACAGTTTTTTTTTTCAAAAAATAAAAAAGGGTCATACCAGCCGATACGAGGTCTGTAACGACCATTACGGCTCGTATCGTAACGGTAATAGTGGTGGCCATTACAACCACCATTACCTGTTATGGAACACCTTGGATTGAACTCATTCCATAAATGGGCCCAATCATCAATCTTGATGTATAAGGTGAATCATTTTACGGTAAATTTATATAAACTATTGGATGATCATGATAAGATCATCGCATGATCGTGTGTTGGGCCACATATGTTAAGAGTGCCTAGGAAGTGGGCCCCACCACATTGTCATGGACAATCGATCTCAACCTTGATATTTAAATAGTCGATTACATTGTTTAAAATAAGTTGACCCAGGACCATGATTGGAATGTGGGATTAGGTAGGATTAGGTGGTATGGAATTTCAGTTGGTCCAATGAAAATTCCATCTAGCGCTTAGAAACGATGGGAAGGCTTGGATTAACCCAGGTATCATATCATCCAGTCCCAATAGGAGATACAGAGGGATTGTTGGTGGATTTCGAAATCCACTATGTCTATGGGCCCCACATTGATGCATGTGTTTTATCCGCATCGTCCATCTATATGCGCCCTTTACACGTGACAAGAGAGTTGCATATGTATACAAGTGAGTGCCATCAATTGTGAAATCTAGTCCTTTGATTACAATTCTATGGTCCACCAAACACAGGTTTCACTTAATACAGTGTTTTTCCTAAAGGAAGAATTTGATCCCAAACATGGGATTGGATGGTCAAAATACCTTGGTATTTCCAGACATGCAATCATTGTGTAATAATGACGTTAATTCCCCCAAATGCAATTCAATACTGTTTAATCCCGCATTCCAAATAGGCCATAAGGTTAAAGTGGCAACCATCGAATAGTACAAGAGAAAAGTCTCTCTTCTAAGTGAAGGCTTCCCATTTATGTGCATAAGCATGATTAAGAAACCAACATGCATTGAGGATTAAATAGATCCAATGGGAATAAAGCAAGCTCTGTGCCTTGGTTGTTATAGCAATAAGAATAGAAGCAGGCTTCTAACACGGCTAATTGCCATTGGCTTGAGGCCCAGCAAGGAAATCTCTACTTAGGGAAAGAAAAAAGTGGAGCCACCCTACGGCTACCTTTAGTCGCTAAGAGAGGGGAAAGTCCTCCAAGGGAACTTTATAGAGTAGTTATGCTCTTAAATGGGGCAAGGAAGCTATGTGTGCCATGGGGCACACTAGGCAGGCATGCAAAGGACTTAAGTGGGTGTTGGACATACTTGGTTAGAAGGTGTCTTTATAACTTCACACAGTGGCATAAGTGGAAATGGGCATGCCACTGCTTACAATGTGGTGAGCATTGCATAGCTTAGCGCCTCGCAAAAAGCACTTCTAGGTTCACTTTGGTGTCATCGCCACATGGGATGCATTGTGCATGAGTAACAATGCCCACATGTCTCAAACTCAAATTAGAATTAGCCTGGTAAAGCAATTCATCCAACAAGACTAGATATTTTGGTATCACCGACATCAACATCAAACAAATGCAAAATTATGAAATAAAGGACCACTATAGTACATCATATTAATCCCCATATGAAACCATTAAGTCTAGATGGAGAAAAGAAAACAATGAAATAAGCAATAAACACTTTGCAAGCCTGAACATATATGAAATTATGAATATGCCTCCTAGTTCAATTGTTAAACTCTTTATGTGTCTAAAAAAACACCGCTCTTAGGGGAATCTAACTCCCACAAGAAAGTACATAGCCCTTCTTCTTTGAAAGAAGAAGGTAGTAATCTATGAAAAGAGAAAGTGGCCCCAAGAAATCTCAACTCAGGCCCTTCTCAATGATTGCTTCAATTGAATTTCCATGGGATCTACTCCTAACAACCAGTCGCCGAGGATTCTATGGCATTCTGTTAATGCCCAACTCATCCATGATCAAAACCAATCCAAGTGGTTGAATAGTAAAACTTGAATGGGTCGTGTTGGGTGCTTTCATATGAAAAAAAGGGGGAAAGAGAGAACAAAATTTTAGACAAATATATTGATGCAATCCAATTCCCATGAAGCAATCCTCATATAGTCATATGTCTTCTCAAGGTGGGCTACTATATGAAGTTCCTCTCACCTAGATTCAATGTTTGATTAAGGGTACTATAGGTATTTAATTCCTTTCTTTTTCCTTCTTTTTTTTTTCTTTTTTTTTTTCCGTTCTTGATAGTTTAGGTCAATTAAGTAAAAGATATTTGTGGGGTATTTTAGACATGATCAGAATTAATTCTAGACTTGTTATTTTCTTTTAAAATGATGGTCAAGATTGGATATAACATGGAATTGAGATTGCTTGGGGTTTTAGGTTCAACAGCTTGGGCTTTCCTATGTAGTCATGATATTCTTTGCCTTGAAGTTCAGTGCTTTTTGCTCCTGAAGGGATCATAAACTGTGGAACAATTTGTCTCTTTGATGAAAAATGACATAATTTATGTTGTTGCCATTTTTTTTTACACACGCACTCACACCACAGTGGCTTTTTTATACCACAATGGGTACTCGAACCCATGACCTCGTGTTGAAACTCTTGCCAATTATTTGCTTTGCTTTCACTTTGACATAACTCATTATATATTACATTTTGCAACATAATTTTTTCAAAGAGACATTCATAACTTTCCGATATTCCAACATCAATTCACAATCACCTCAAAGGATCAAGCAAGTTCTAGCAGTTAAATTTATAGATCAATAATTATCAAACAAGTAAAAAAAAAAAGGAAAGGAAAGAAAGTGTCCACTGCAAGCATGCTATAAGAGTAGTTATTCTATGTAAGCTAAACTTGTATTGCTAGCAATAAAACTCCAAATACAAAGAATTGCAGGTTGAGAAAACAAAAGTTTTTCTTTTTCTTTTTTTCAAGGATACGAAACAAAGGTGGATTATCAAAGATGATATCCATCATGAAAAACATATCTTGATAAAAACTTGTTCCATATTAATTTAAACGAACCAAAATTTTCAGGATTAGGAAGGAAATATGAAAGTGGCTTTGAAATACCATGACAACAACAAATCTGTCTGTCGTAGGTTCAGGTCCAATGTGAGCTCCTGCTCAAAACAAAGGAAATGGTAAGCACATGTACTCTCTTTCTTTCTTGCAGAAGAAAAGTGGACAAACAAATGAAAACAAACAGTTTAATCTACCTGGATAGCTGCTTCGTAGCAGATGTTTAATGAATGTTGTTTTTCCAGTGGAATACTGCCCTAAGAGCATAACCATGGGCTTGGCATCAAAATCATTGCTTGTCTGCAAAAAAGAAAAAGAAAAAGGAAATGATTAGAAAGCCATGAAAAATTATTGAAACTCGGTATGTAGAATCCACAATATCAACATGTATAACTTTTCTCAAAGAATGTCCCAAGTATAATTTCTAGGGGAAGTAAATGGCATTAGCTGCACTACAGCATAAACTGAGACCATATAGATCCAAGGTCCAACTGTATGTTCTACTCACCAATAGCGGAGAAGCAAAATCGTTGAAACGATAAATAACTTCCAATGGCTTCAGTTTTTCAATGTATAACCTCTTCAAGCCATCAACTATTGACGTAACTGAGCTCAGAGGCATCTGAAAATGCACAGAAGCATAAAAGCAAATTATCATCTAAGAAACCAGATAAGGAATGGAAATATTTTTATACTAAAATAAACGAAGATATGATAGAAGGGTGTCTAAAGTGTGGATTCTGCAAAAAGAATCACCCTAGGTAGTGCATCCAACTATACAGTAAGAAACATACAATGTAGTGAATGGAAAATAGAGGAATCATACTAACCTAAAAGTCAAGATGGAAATAGTGAATATGAGCCATATGCATGGACTATCATAGCATTAGGAGCATCAAATGACATTGCCACCAGGTTTTAATATCCAAATATGAAAATTGCATGGAGGAAGGTAACTTTAATCCAAAGTTCTAAACCCCACCTGAATCCGGTCCTTAGTATCACAAAGCAGGAACAGGAAGGACCAGTTCTCAAATAAGGTAACCAGAAAGAATACCTTTTTTACAGACTTGGAGGCAGACCACAGGGATGACGGTGTCTGTAGCTGAGTTACTGCATCATTACCAATGAGCCAAGTTAAGAAAAAGATAAAAAAATTAAAAAACAAAGAACCAACATGATCAATTGCCCACATCCTCGTTAAGCAGAAGTTTCCTTACAATTTATATCAGGATCACTTATTTTCGATGAAGGCTTACTTTTCTGAAAATAATCAACATATAAACAACTTAGAAGAGTCATCCACGCAAAATACACTGCAAACAAAGGATAGAAAAATAAAATTGCCTACGTACAGCTATTAATGTATCCAAACCTTCCATCACAGGAGGTTCCAAACTCTCCAAGTCTGCTGTGATTGAAGGATGTAAGATCAGCATGCTTACAACAAGTGAGGAAATGTTTGCAATTGTCTCATTTTATCAAATTATAATTGAATAAAAAATTTACAGCAATATATGTCATGAAAGAATCAAGGCAGGTTATATTTCTAAGTTTACCTGCAGAAGTAAGCATGTCCTGAGTAATTTCATGTCCTGCTTGCGCCAGAGCAATTAGCTGATCATTCCAAAGGGATTGCAAGAGATTGAGAAGAATAATCAATTTTTCATATGAACATTGATATATAATGCAAAGAAGAGTTTTGAGGTAATACCTGCATTGCAGTAATGAACTCTCTGAAACCGAGAAATCCTTGACGCTTCAAGTCTGCAATCGCCCACACCTTTGGCAGCAAATTTTCGAATTAATAGGGCAATACAAGTAAAACCCAAGGAACAAGAATGGATGGCAAAGAACATAAATTATCACTTCATTCCCTCTACAACTGAAAATTTTGCATGACAAAAGGAAGAAACCATGCATAGAGTTTTTTGCAAACTCAGCCTGGAAACAAGGGAGAACATGTTAACCAATGTTAACCAGTCATGGAGGAGAAAGTCTTTTCCATATATTGTCCATTCATGAGAATGGAAAAACAAAAGAAAGAAGATGATTGCTTAATAACAGGAGGTGCTAGCCCTTTGAAGGCATATGAGAGTATGCCTCAAGAATAAACATTCATAGCTTCAAAGTTGCCACTGGAAGTACACTTGCCAGCCATGACTTGCAGATGAGTGCACCACAATTACCAACTCAAGGTCATTTCTAGAGATAAGATACTACAATTCCTAATAAAGGAAATGTGTATGCTTATCAAACATAGTAGGAAGGATCCTTATTGGCCCAATAGCGGAAAAAAAAAAAAACCGTCAGCAGGCAAAGACTATAAAGATAATACTACCCACCTTAAAGATCCGTAGCCACCCTACTGAAATCCAACAAGGTACAAAGATTTCAAATTTCAAGTGGAAAAAAGAAGGTTCCGTGAAGATTAAATAGACATTGGAGCATGTTTAGACAGGCACTAAATCCCAAACATTTTGGAGTATTTATTAAAAAAGACAGGAATCTAAAATCAGAATTGTTTGGTTTTCTCCAAAACTTCATGGCAAGGGTCAAGGTGCATCTTTGGATATATATACATGGGTCCTCATGACTAGATGACGAATTATGCAATACACGAGGGATGAAAGTTGGATACACAAGGGATGAAGTTTTCTCCAAAAGGTATAGAAGTTGGATACACAAGGGATGAAGTTGGATACATCTTTGGATACACAAGGGATGAAGTTTTCTCCAAAAGGTATAGAAGTTGGATACACAAGGGATGAAGTTGGATACATCTTTGGATGAACAAGGGATGAAGTTCTCTCCAAAACTTCATGGCAAGGGTGAAACAACTTCATCACTAGATGACGAACTATGTGATACACAAGGTGCATCTTTGGATATATACATGGCTCTTCATTGCTGACAGGTCGGGCCCATGATTTGATACTAGTGCTCCCTGCTGTGGATGGACAATGCCCCGAAAAACTCCTATCATAACCTTTCAATTGACCTACAAACAGATGATTAAGAAGAGAATGCGGAAATGGCCCACATTCAACTGGAAAAAGTCATAGTATCAGTGGCTAAGATCTTCCAATCTGGGAGATGATAGGGGCAGGGTCCATCCAATGTGGATACAACAGAACAGTGGTCTAGAAGATGGGCCACCCACTTGTCACAATTGAAAAACAGCTATACGACGCGAAGATATGGGTCCTGTATCATGTAAGAGAAAAACCCTAATACTCTAATAGAATCTGAACTGATTGCCCTGAGTCCACTGAGTGGCTAATTAGTGGACATCTAATGAACGGTTGGAAAACAATCAGCAAACTGAACTCAACAAATAGTGTCCATATTAATCTGCAATTAGGGTCATCGCCTATCTACTGCGGGTCCCACAATTTCAACTGCTTCATTTGACTTACATGCATGCCACATGTACAACTTTCGAATGCACAATTTGAACCGCCACTTTCTGCCAGAGCATCAAATAACTCCTCCTCTAGGAGAATTTAGGGGCAAGGTCCATCACAATGGCACACAATAGAACAATGGTCTGGATTACCAAAACAAAGACCCACTTGCCTGAATAACAAAAACAGATGAAAACCGTGCAAAGGCCTGGGTTTGGTAGTATCTAATCCCTCTGACTAGTAGTCAGGATCATATGAACAGCATGAGCCGAGAAGGAATGCAAATATAAAAGGTAGAGGATGAGGGAGGGGAACCTGTTTGAGTTCTGGGCGGGATAGTTTGGAAATGGCGAAGAACTTGGTAGCGTCATTCCCGGTAATCCTTCCATCGTTATCTGGAACAACGAAATCCATTTTTCAGAGAGAGAAAAACGCAGATTTCAGAGAGAGAGAGAGAGAGAGAGAGAGACCTGAATCTGCATATGAAAACCATTCCTGGTAGATCGTTTGGTGCTCTTTCGAGCATGAACCGATTGGAGCAGAGAGGATCTCCATCTTCGAAGAGAGAGAGAGAGAGAGAGAGAGAGAGAGAGAGAGAGAGCTTTTTTTCAAATTCGGAATTTGATGAGAATGGAGAGGGAATTTTCTACTGACGATTTTATAGGGAGGAATTATTATTCGATACGTGGCCGGTAATCTTCGCACAATACGGACGCTTTCTCAAGCATCTCCTGCACAAGGAATCTGAGTGGGGCCCACAGTGATGTTTGTGAAAAATCTACACCGTCCAACCGTTTTTTGAGATCATTTTAGGCGTTGATACCAAAATTGAACGGGATCCAAGACTTAAGTGGGCCGAAAACATGACGATTGAACTTCCACATTTGAAATATTCGTGGGGCCAAAGAAGTTTGGAATCTAGATAACATTTGTGTTTCCGTTCATCTCAGTAGGAATGACATTATGAACAGTATGGATGGGATATAAACATCACTGTGGACCCCATATAGGTTTCAACGGTAGGAATTTCCCTACACACCTTTTGCTTTAGTGCGGCTCACTTGAGTCTTGGATCCCGTTCAAGTTTGGTTGAAACGCCTAAAATGATCTCACAAAATGGTTGGACGGCGTAGATTTCTCACAAACATCACAGTGGGCCCCACCCAGATTCCTTGCGCAGGAGATGCGTGCGAAAGGCTTTCGCAGGCAATCCGCGTCCGCACAATACACACCATTCTGTAATTCTGACAATTTGGGACCCTGATTTGATAATCTGAACCATTGGTCTGTTGAATCCTACGTTGATTACATCATGGTATAAACTTTTTCCGTTTTAAAAGATTCCATGGACCAATATCAGGACCAGTTTTAGTTGAATGTGGACCGTTGTATTTCTCTTCTTTAGCCGCGGAAAAAAGAAATGTTGATGGAGACGCATCATGGATGTTTTCAATTGTCCCGTCCATCCACAGTATGTGAAAATAAATCAATGGTCTGGATTCCGGACGCGGATTGCATGCTGACCGACCCTCCAATGGCAACTACTGTTTGGTACTCTGTAGGCCCCACCATTATGTATGTGTGTCATCCAGGCCGTCCATCCATTATTCCAGTTCATTTTAGGGCGTGAACCTAAAAGTGAGACAGATACAAATCTCAGGTGGAGCACAAATGGTGGTGAAGGAACTCCCACCATTAAAAACCTCCTGAGCCCAGGATCAGTTGTGTTTTTCCTTCATCCATAGTTTGTGTAGGCATTATCAACAGTTTGGATGGCAAATAAACATTACAGGGGCACACAGGAAGTTTTTAACGGTGAGCATTCATTCACCACTATTTTCCTGTGGTGTGGTCCACCTGAGATTTGAATCTTCCTTTTGGGCACATGCCCTAAAATGAGCTGAAAAATGGGTGGACGGCGTGGATAAAACACATACATCATGGTGGGGCCCACAGAGCACCGACGGTCTGCAATCCGCCTCACTGGACTCCACAAATCTGGGCCCTGCTTGTCGGGGATGGAGACCCGTTTATACTTATTAGTCGAGCCTCACGGTTGTATTACATGCACACCCTACGTGATATGATGAAATGGTTAGAAACCGTTCATCATTTTGGATATAAACTTGGTGGGCCATGGTGTAAAATCCATATCGAAAGAGTGGTCATGACACTGGATTGATGAATTTAAATCTGGACGTTCAAAAAAGAAATAACGACGGTCCATGTTCAGCTGTGATGAGATGTGGACGATTCCGTCTGTTCATTGTATATTTTAATTCTTTGGTTGTTGGGAACATCTGAAATAATACGGACGGTTCAGATCATTTATATGTCTCTTCATGTGGGCCCTTTGGAGGCGACGTATATCCTACTGCCATGAGTGGCGACTCACGTAAGAAAATGAACCAGGCCTGGAGTGGGACAGTAAACAGTTTTCGCGCTTTGAAAAAATTTGAAAGGGGCGAGTTATTTTATAGCTGATACAAATAACTCGTACACTGTCATGCATTGAATCAATTTAAACCGTCCAAATTGTGGGACCCACTATGGACTGGTCGTCATCCAAAGGTCAGATTGATTCAACTACCCAAGACATTTCAACCGTCCATTGAACGTCCACCGTTCATCCGGCTAGACAATCAGATTAATGTGCCGTTTAAGATCCATCTTAAATATTGAAGGGTTTAAGATCACTTGTGCAGTTTTTTAGTGTTAAAGAATAAAAATAACTTCTCTTTCTCCCTCTCCTCTCCCCTCCCCTTTCTCTTTATCGTCACTCCACATCCATATGATGGACGATCCACATCAAAGGCACGATGGATGGCCCATATCGAAGGTGGCGCCCACACGATGGATGATCCTCATCAAAGGTGGGCCCCACATGATGAGCAGTGGACATTGATGGTGGGCTCCACATGATAGATGAACTATATCAACGTGGGCCTTACATAATGGACTATTCACATGAAAGGCGGTCCTTAATGTGAATGGCCCACGTCTAAGGTGGACCCTGCATGATGAACGGCCCATTTCGAATGATGTATGGTCCACATCAAAGGTGGGCTCCACATGTGGGCAGTAGACATTGAAGGCGGGCCCCACATGATGGACACATAACATTAATGGTGGGCCACACATGATGGATGACCCAAATTAATATGGAGCCATAATGGATGATCCACATCAAAGGTCGTCCCTAGTGATATATGGCCCATATTCAAGGTGGGCATCGCATGATGGATTGCCCACTTCAAAGTTGGGAGGCAACAGCTTAGTGGGTGTTACCCTAACCGTGTGGGGCCCACATTAATGTATATGTTGTATATCCACGCCGTCCATCTGTTTTTTCATCTCATTTTAGGACCCGATCTCAAATGATAAGAAGATTCGAATCTCAGGTGGACCATACGAATAGAAGCAATGAGGAATAACCATTAAAAACTTTTTGTGGGCCAACAAAAATTTGGATCAATCAGACCTTTATAATTTCCCTTCGTCCAGATCTTATTGGCATTATCAACAAGCTGGATTGCAAATAAATATTACTAGACCTTACTATGGGCCCTTTGGAATTTTTAATGGTGAGGCACTCAATCACCACTGTTTCCTGCCGTATGGTCCACCTGAGATGTTGTATATCCACTCCATCCATCCATTTTAGACAACGGTTCCTAACATTAAGCATATCCAAATCTCATGTGGACTACACCACAAGAAACAGTGATGATTGAACAATCACCATTAAAAACTTCCCAAGGCCCACTGTGAGAAGATCCATAATGTTTGTTTGCCATCCAACCCGTTGATAAGGTCAACCAGAAATGGATGAAGAGGAAACATAAAGATTAGCTGGATCCAAAACTTTTGTAGCCTATACAAAAAGCTTTTAATGGTCATTCACCACTTTTTTCCAGTGGTGTGGTCCACCAGAGATTTTGTATCTGCCTGTGTTTTGAGCTAAAGTCCTTAAATGAGCTGAAAAAAATGAATTAGTGTATTTAACTTTCCATTTGCAGGCTGTAATTCTTGTTTAAACAAACACCCTCAAATGATGATGACAACTCATTTACTTGTATTACACAAAAATTTGAAAAACCAAACAGGCCTTAAGCATCAAGTAGAGACCGCAGTTCGCAGGCAAGAAAAGGTATTTGAAACCTTCCCTTTCTCACTATCGTAGTTCCTTATCCAGATTGCCGGTTAGATCACTGATTTTGAATCCCTTCGCATTTAGAATCATCTCGATTTGTGATTAGGAATCCAATGCATACCAAATAATACAAGCTCCCAAATGGGCAGGATTCTTTTAAATGTATGCAATTTTAGCCATTCCCATCAACTTGTGGGCCACTCTTTAAAGGACTGGGATATTCAACATGGAAGATTCTAGGGGCATCTCGAGTACACGTTCAGGCCCATCAGATCAACAATCTGGATCACCAAAACAGATTGTGTGCATCACCATGTCCAGCTGCATCAAGCCATGTGCTACAATCTTTAAGCCCTAGGGATTTTTTTTTCTAGCCTTTGGACGAAGGCTCACTCGAGGTGATGCATTTGACTACAAGGAAAATTCAGTGCTGATAAGCTATCAAAATCATACTGATAAAAAGAACATGTTGTCGATGCTGGTGTTCTTGACCGACGAATCTAAGGACTCTGAAATAAGAAAGTATTATCCAACATATAAGGCACAGATGCACACTAACAAGTAGCACATGTGACAATTTATAGTGCTTGAAAATGTATAATGACACATGACATATGCGAGCTACTTGTGACATTGCAGCAAGGTGAAATTGAACTTATAAAACATAAGAGATCATGACTGTTTTCTAGGCACAATCTGACCATTCAGCAAGTGTGCCCCACCATGAAGATGGGGCATTCCTAAAAATCACCTCATCGCTCTATCTGATCACATGAATGCAGACTGTTGCTCTTTTTCTTTTTCTTTTTTTACTGCCAATATGATCTTCTTCTTTTCTGTTTGCTGTTAGCCATACTCAATATTTTAAAATGCGAGCTTTAGACAGCGTTTGGATGCACTATTGAATTGTATTGAAATAAAATAACTAGTTAAACCAGTGAAAATGTATAGATTTCGAAACCCAATCGCAGCAAGTGTGGATTTTGAAATTTTGCATACTGAGCCAAAGTTCACCCAACAATAAGAAACCCGATCACAAACAGTCGCTGTGACCACGCTTTATCAACATTGAGTTTGCGGCCCCAACCTAGAGATTGAATGTTATTCAAGTCGATAGCACAAGCATTTTTCTAAAGACAGTAATAAACAGATATAATCAAGGATTATATAAAGAATAAAGTTCTTTTGAAGTATAAATGTTGAATGAATGGGAAATAATAATAAGTAGAAAGCATCCATTCTTACAAAATCCTCCGCTGCACCGTAAGGAAACAGCAAGAAAACATAATATTACACACTTAATATCTCAGGCAGTGCCGTCGAAAAGCCAACATAGACAATAGAAAAAATGCCAGTTTTCAGGCATGCGGCCACGTCTATCATCCGTTCATCTTCTAAAACAGGCCGCAACATTTCTACAGAAAGAAAGATTGGCAGAAGAAGTGAGATTTGGAGAAAGAAATGAGAGAACAGTAGATTAGAAAGAAATTGACAAGGTCTTCGATCATGTATGTATGCCGTTAGATCTTTCATGTCTGTACATGTGTTAATGTCGAACATGTGTGAGATCCAGGGCTTCATTCCGTGGCCCCTGCCATACTTTTGACATGGCAAGAAACCAATCTGGTTTGATCATCAGCAGGGTCATACATACATGTATAGAAAAGGGACCATATAAAGAAAAAGACCCATGATCTGCATTCATCACACATTCAGGACCAACTTGATTTTCAAGTCATGGTACATACAAGGTGGGGACTGCCTGATGAACGGCCTGGATCTCAAACCCAAGCCAGTGGATGTATTGGAAGAGTAGGATTCGAGATCCCCTGTTTGGTAGAAGCCACAGCAGGGCTCAAGATACTAATAAGATAATGACCAATGCTCTTATGGATAAATCCAGCTTTATTGAATCAGATACCTTTGATCCTGACTGAGAACGGCCGTTTTTTTTGTGGCCACTGTTGGGATGAATGGTTGTTGCAGCTGCAGTCGAGAATCTAGATGCTCCGTTTTGCTTCTCTTCTTTCACCTTGTTGAAAATGACGGTAAACCCTTCACCTGATCTAGGGTCTGTTTCATCCCAAGAACCAAATTTGGGCACTGATGCGATTCTCTGAGGCTGCCATCAGCACAGCATTCACAAAATCAAGTACCATACCATGCAAATTAAAGAAAAACAATGCTTGGTTATAGGACAACTAGACATTGGGTGATAAAAGCAGATGCATTACATTGAAGTGTCCTGCAATTAGGGCTGTCAACAAGTCGATGTGGGTCAGATATCGCAACATTCGTTTCCAAAATCCAACTTGGATATCAGATACAGACACTAGCCAAAGAAGTCGGATATAACTCAGATACAGATATTCTCCAAAGAAGTCAGATAGTCGGGTAATTAGATATCTGACTAATATCTAATTCAAAAACTAAAAAAGTTAGTTAAATACCTAATAAAATTAGCGAAAATGCCTAAAAATAGAAAGAAAGAAAAAAACAATATTTTTACCATAGATGAATACTAAATAAAAAAATAACAGTTTTGATAACATAATTATCTAATATCAAGCTATCAATGTTATATCATTAAATAAAACTTACCAACTTTGGTCACCTTAACAACTCATCATCCATGTCAATGTCAGTCAACACTGTAGAAGTTTATATATCACATATCAATGTTTAAGATTTTAGTTAAAATATTAATAATTGGGTAAATTATAAAATGCCCTTGGGTAGTGGGGTAAGTGGATATGGATATATGACAATATTCATATCCGACCCGCTTAGAAGTTGGGTAATTGTTGATAATCAGCAATCAAGTAATTTTTTTTTTTTAATTTAGTAAAAATCCATTTTTTTAATTTAGTAAAAATCCCAGCATCTGAATCCGATTTTCTGGGTTCGGATATCTCAGGTGATCGGATAAATGGAAATCTATTGCCAACCTTACCCACAATAAGTGGATACTTCAAAAGAAGCAGAGCTCTATGTCTGATAATTCATCTTATATGCCACGTCCATGTCGTATCTGGGTATCGTAGGGAGTACCATACAGTAGTGCCTATAATAGCTTTGAAACAAAATGTAATTTTCTTTTGGTAAAAGATCTCAAAACATGTGTTAGATATTTAGATTCACAAGGAATGTTTTTTTGGTTCAAAATACCAACTAAAAAGGCTGTTTGGATCCAATATTTGCAGTTAGCTATAGAACAATCCATAACATTTTTTCTATTATGGAACTAATGCGAAGAATCCAATTAAATTCTCAATCCCATTGAATTACAAGAATGCAATTTGATACTGAAGAAATGACCAAGGTAGGAGTAGAGAGTTATGATTCACAATGACAACCAAAACCCCAAAATTCAATTCAAAGCACTGCAAGTAGGACCCGGGATTGTTGTAATATCAATCTGGGGGCTAGAATCCACTTTAAAGAATCTAATTATTGCAATTCAGTTGAATTGGGTATACAAATGCAGGCCTAGTAGCAAGTATCATTTACTTACAATTTCGTCCACTCGGGTGTTTAGTGCTGGGGGAAAGCTATTGCTGCCTTCAACAGAAGTCCGACTTTGGCTGGACCTTTCAGCACGGCGGTGATTTTTTAGAAGTGAATAATCAGAACTGCTTTTATCACTTCCAGACTGTGACCTTCCACTCTTATGATTTCTATTTCTCTGAGTATCCAGAGAGACTCTATGATCTGCATGAAATACATCCTCTTCTTCTCTGCTGATATGTTTCTCATGCTCTTGTTTCTTGACATGCATACCTTTGTCAGAAGTGGCCTGGAATGGAGGAGCGCGAACAGCGTGATGACTCTCGGGAGCATGCAGATTTTCTACGCGTTGCTTTAACCTTGTTTCGCTTTCATGGTTCGATGCTCTGGCCTGGAACATGAAGGCATCTGGGTTTTGTTTGGGATCGTTTGGGTTTATCATCCTTGTTCCGAGAGTGTTCGAATTTTCGACATGGTGCTTTTGCCTCGTCTTGCTTTCATGGCCTGACGCGCCAGCCATGAACATGAAGGCTTCTGGGTTTTCCTCGGGATCATTTGGGTTTATCATCTTTGTTCCGGTGCCTTTGTCTTTGCGTGCATTCTCAAAGTAGGTGGTGTAAGGAATGTTTTCGCTCTCCCAATCGCCGAACTTTGGGACATGCTGGTTGATGGTGAATACATGAAATAAGATTTATAAGAACTAATGCTTCATAACTTTTCGATCATTTTTCATTAATGAAAAAATGATTTATGTCGAAATTATGATCATGGTCTACGTGCATGTGTTACATGTACAAGATTATCGATAATATAATGTCCCATGAACCATTGTTCGAAACATGGTTTTAAGACTCATCTGATTTGTGTGCGACTCGGATTTGGCACTACCTGATCCAGACAAGTCACGGCTCGACACTGAACGAGTCGATTTGAGTCTAAAAAACATGGTTCAAAACCATGAAACCCGAATGGAATTGATGTCCAGCTGGGTTGGCAATATTTAAATAAGATATCATATGTAGAGAATTAACATATGAATGTAAACAAAATTCAAAAAATCTCATCCTAATATACTGCAGTATAGAACTAAAGAAAAACAAAAACACGCTGATATTAAAAAGAATCCGGAAAAAGCCCATTTTTACCACTTCAATCAGTTAAAACAGAGTCAATATCAACAGATTACTAGGGATTTTCTACAAGAACTGAGAAATCTGATATAATTTTGAAAATGAGTTCTAATGGATACGAGGATTAACAGGGATTTTTTAAGCACAGATGCAAACCCTTTCTATCAATAAATGACAGTTTGTTAACAAAATGCAACTAAAAAGCACGCACGTGTCAAGCTGGAAAGTGCATGGGACATCTGAATGGTACTTAGGGTGGCCTCTACCACAAATTGGTCTGTACATTAGGTGGGCCAACCCTATACAAAAAGAATGAGAAGTACCAATGGTTCATGATCAGCATGTATATGTGGCCCACCGCTATTAACCCAGCGACTCAAATACATTTCAACTCACTAACATGGACAGCCATCTCATGGAACAGGGGAGACTATTATATGCCTTACAATCACAAGGATTTTCTGCTATCTTATTTGAATCCTGATTAGGAAAAAAAAAATCACCTTTGCATATTTTTGAATGGTTTAGGGCATTTTATCTTTTATGCAACTAATAAACAAAGAGAGTTCATTGATACTCTGGCAGCGTATGACGCATGATACGCAGGCACTCATAATTTGTACTTGAATAGACTAAATTGTATAACCTACTGTCGTTAACTTACTGTACCAAAATCAGATTGGTTGAAAAATCCTAACCTCTGATTCGGGACACTTATTTGTTGAAATAAGACCATTGGATGTTTTACATTTTTACCAGTCCAATAAATGCCGCCAATCCAATAGTCAGATTAGTGTAATTTTTAGTTCATGACACATCTAAAGTGGGACCCACAATTTTGACAGTTCAATTTAAATTACTTGTGCGACACACATGCAATTTCCAAGTAATTACTAAGTGCCTGCATATCATCCATCGCAATCTGCTAGAGTATCAAAGTTTTTCTCATACACAAACATGTATCTCAATCAGTTGCTCAAGAAAGTTATAAAATACTTTGCATTACTACTTGTGCTCATCAGTCTGCAGACGTTCAAATCAGAATTTTAAACCCGACTGAACAGTCAGATCTGAATTGGCCACAAAATGAGATGGATCACCAGAAACATGGCTCAACCAATATGGTCAACAGTTTTCATTAAATAATGTAATGCAATAGGTGAAGGTCACAACCACCACTTCTACTTTAAAAACAAACCCCTGACTACCATGCCAAATCCATTATTTGTTAATGCTTTTTATTTACATCAATCCAAATTAACTAGATTTCTGGCTCAAGAAGGGTTGACACGGGTCTGAGTCTGACTGATTTGGCTGGTGGTTGGACTGAACCACCCACAAAAATGGTTCCATGCCTGGTTTAAGTCACTGGTCCAAATGACTGACATCAAGTAACATTGATTGGCTTTTCCAAGAAGTAAGTGCAATCATATTGGCCCCGAATGAGATTCAAAACCATAGTCATTTAGGTGCCAAAACCTCTACTGTTGTTTCCATCCATCTGTCATCTTTTTATGTTCTGACAAATGGAAAGATGATTAAGTATGAAATGCCTATAGTGATGTCCGGTCAAGATGGGATTGTAACGAGAAGTGGGCCCACTATATTTAAATTATGATGGATCACTAATTCACATTTCTTGTCATATCCTGATCAGATGGTATAAAGATTCATCCATAGCAAGAATCCGATACCATTTCCTTGGGTGGAGGGACACAACCGCTCGGTTTTCGGGGTTCCAATAATCGCCTGATTAGAGATTGAATGGTTGGGTTGCTAACTCCTGATGAAATTTGGTGGGGTCCACTAAAATGATATAACATGATGGATGGCCAATGGCATGAAAATTGAATCCATGACATGTTCCATGATGAAAATAGATGTACATTACAGTCTCAAAGGGGTACACATAAAACATGAATTAGAACTTCGAAGGTTCATGCGTTCATGAAAACCTGGAATTCTTGAATCGTGGCGCACATTTTAAATGAAGCACTGGTCCAAATCACACTGGTTGAATGATTGTAACCACCCAATTGGTGGCTATCAAATGGACGGTTAAAATTAAAGTGGTCGGCGACCTGAAACGGGCGAATTGGATGGTTAACAACATTTCAATCAGTGAGATTTTCAGGCTGTGCTCGATCAACAATGAGGCTCACGATTGGGACCATCCCAGACCGCTCAAATCGTGGAGCACATTTTGGGTAGAGCGTAGACGAAATCACACCGACCGAATGATCCCGACCATTGAATTGATGGCTATCAAATGGATGGTTGAAAATGAAGCAATTGACAACCCAATCCAACAGGCAAAATCAATACGTTAAGAACATTTCAATCAGTGTGATTTTCGGGCAAATGACCCATCAACAATAAGGCCCGCGATTTGGACAACCTGGATTTCCCATACCCATATGCCACGTGTATACCGAATGAGTTGCAGAGAGAATTAAAATTCAAATATAGAAATTATCATCATCCATAAGTGCTAATTATCATATTCACAAGTGATAAAGAAAAAAAAGATGTGAGAAACTGAAAATACAGAGAGAGAGAGAGAGAGAGAGAGAGAGACTCACAGCCATAATGATATTGATCAATTCAAATAAATCAGATAGTGGGGTTTGTGATGAAACTGAAAGACACCCAAATCAAGAAATCACGAAAGAAAAAAAACCAAAAAAATCTTTCTCATCTTCTCGTAATCAAAGATTTTCTTCTTGTTTTTGTATTTTGGGTCCTTTGGAAATCTCGATTCTCATAAGTTGTGGACAATCATTCGATGCCTTCGATGCTCCAAACCAGCCTTTCAAACCCACCAACGTCTCTCTCTCTCTCTCTCTCTCTCTCTCTCTCTCTCCGGTTTTGTACTTTCTCTTGCATGCTTCTGAGCAATGCTATGCTATTGCTACCCGCGCGAGTAGTATCCTAATGGCGGGCACACGTGCCATCGTTGCAGGAGTGCAATAGATCAGCTACGTTCATCAGGGACTCGGATTCGGTAATGGCCCCTACAGTACCGACCCTTGGTGCTATGCGGGCCCACCATGATGCATGTATTTCATCTAAGCCGTCTATGATCACAAAAATGAGGCAGTTCCAAATCTCAGGTGGACCACAATACAGGAAAAAAGTGGTGACCAACTATAATATTTATTTGTCATCCAACCTGCATCACATAGACTTGGATGAAGGGAAAACACAAATAACAGCTTGATTTAGAACTTTTGTGGACCTGAAGAGGTTTTTAATGGTGGGCATTCATTCACCACTGTTTCCTGTGGTGTGGTCCACTTGATATTTGGATCTGCCTCATTTTTTGTCTCACGCCCTAACATGAGCTGGAAAAATAGTTGGACGGTATGGATAAACACATACATCATGGTGGGCCCACAAAGCACCAACCGACCAGGACGACCTCGGGATCACTATAGGGCACGACTTGGCTGTTACCCGGGTAACAGCTTAGTGGGTGTTACCCCTACCGCGGGGCCCACCTTGATTATGTATTATATATCTACGTCGTCCATCCGTTTCTACAGATCATTTTAAGATGGAGTGCTAAAAATTAAGCAGATCCAAATCTCAGGTGGACCATAACACAGTAAACAGTGGTGATTGAGTGCCTCATCATTAAAAATTCCAAAGGGGCCATGGTAAGGTTTTTGTAATGTTTATTTTACATCCAACCCGTTGGTAATGTCAAAAAGATCTAGAGTAAGAGAAATTACAAATATCAGCTTGATCGAAAACTTTTGTGGCCCATAAAATGTTTTTAATGAACTATTTGCAATGGTATAGTTTACATGAGATTTGGATTTCTTGAGGTTTGGAACAATATCCATAAAGGGCGGGAATTAGGTGCTACCCCCCCTAAAAGGGCGTGGATTTCTTAAATAGCTTAGTGGGTGTTATCCCTATTGTGTGGGGCTCATTTTGATGTATTTGTTATATATCTATGCCATTTATCCTTTTTTTCATATCATTTTAGGATGTGATCCAAAACCCTAAGAAGATCCAAATCTCAGGTGGACCATACCACTAGAAAAAGTGATGAATAATCATTAAAAACGTCTTGTGGGCCACAAAAGTTTTGGATCAATCTGATATTTATATTTTCCCTTCATCAAGACCTTATTGACACTATCAAGAGCTTGGATTTAAAATAAACATTACCTAAACCTTACGATGGGTTCTTTGGAATTTTTAATGGTGGCACTTAATCACACTGTTTCTAGTGGTATGGTTTATTTGAGATTTGGGTCTGCATAATTTTTGGAACCTCATCTGTAAATGTCCTTTAGAAACGGATAGACGGAGTGGATATACAAAATATCATCCATGTGAGCCATACGGTATGGGTAACACCCACTAAGCGTAACACCTAATTCGCGCCCATCCTAAAAAGAAATGATCTTCTTGAAGTTTTGAATCATGTCCAGAAAAGATATATGAAAACAGATGGACGGCATGGTATACAAAACATATATCAAGGTAGGCCCCACACGGTTAGGGTAACAGCTAATTCGCTCCCGTAACTACCGGATCCCCGTCCATTAAATCACATGGATCTCATCATCAATATGAATAAATGGAGGGGAATGGAACTTTCTCCAACACCTGTTTTAGGTAAAGCACTACAGCTCCGTGGACCCCACCATGTTGAATATGGAAAATCTACACTGTCTCGTCAGGTTCCATCCTTCATTCCAGGCCATTGGAAAATCTTCCAGATTCACAACTCAGGTGGGCCATACACAATGAATAATGGATCCGAGCGGCCACCATAGGATGTATCTTTCATCAAAGCCGTTAATAAGTTGTATCTCATCATGATGAAGTAAATAAACAAAAATCAGCATGACCCAAAACTCGAATGGGCCACACTGTGTGAACTGGTACAAGTTTACATTGATCTATAGCCATTGGAATTTTTTAGAGGGCTGATATTTTATTGTACGGTTCAAACAAGGGTTATCACCTGATGAACGGAGTAATTTTACATATAGAAACTTCCATGGGTCCACTGTAACGTTAATTGGCCATCAAACCTGTTGAATAGTCTAGAAAGATCTGGATGAAGGGAAATACAAATATCTGCTTATCAAAAGCTTTTTGGCCCCAAGAAGATTTTAATGGTAATCGTTCAATCACCACTGTTTCCGGTGGTCTGGTACACATGAGATTTGGATCTGCTTTAATTTTGAGCTCATGTATTAAAATGATTTGAAAAACATGGATGGACGGCATGGATAAAAAATAAAAAAATAAAAAATAAAAACATACGTCATTTTGGGTCCCACAGAGCACCGTCCGATAGTGACGCGGATTGCGTCCTACCCTGCCGTCTCCGGCTGGGAACGGGCGGGAGCTTCGAGTGGCTAGGTTTTATCCAAACCGTCCATCCATTTCTCCGTGACATTTTATAGAATCAGACCAAAATTTAGGTAAATTCAAGGCTCAAGTGTACCACACCACTGGAAGCAGTGGTGATACTGATTTTCACCCTTAGAAACTTTACTATGGCCATCCGTAATGTTTATTAGCTATCCAACCTATTCATAAAGTTACATGGATCTGGATGAAGGGAAAATACAAATATCAACTCCATCCAAAACTTCTGTGGTCCCGATAAGTTTTCGACGATGAGAATTCAATCTCTATTGCATGGTCCTGTATCGCCCCAGATTTTCACTAACTTAGAAATTGGAAATCCTTGGGCATTATCTTCGGTGTGTCGGTTATAGGCGTACCCGCACGTGTGTTCACATATATTGGGGACAAAAATGAATGTTTTTACCAAAGAAATGATGGAATTAGTTTAGGAGTTGGAAGATCACATGGTTCGGAAGAGCTTTCCAACGATTGGGTTGACTCGGGTATGTCGCTGTCTGTAGAGACTAAGTAAAGAACCCTGAATTATTAATCCATACGTAGATCGACGAGACCATCATGAATATTTTACCAGACCTTGGTGTTTTAGCCTATTTGAGGTATTTCAGATTTTTTGAACGGTTTAGATTTGGCAAAAACCATCTCTTTTAAAAGGCACTATGTTTTAGAAATGCCAAAAAGTTGTGATTTGTATTTGGAGGGGAAAATCAAAATCTTTATTATTGTGATTTCAATTTTCTAGTATTTTTTATTGAATCCAAATGGGGGGTACTTCCCTATTTACATAAATAACTTAAAGTAAATGGAAACATAAATTAAACATGACATTTACTCAAACATTATTTTGTAAATAAAGCTGACAAGTAGCCTGGACTGTGTGGGAACTCACTATGCAGGGAAGAAATCTGAAATTTTAAGAGAAAATGGCCAAGGGACGACCGGCCGACCGGCTGTGCTGCCTCATTTGGAAGAAAAAATGGGTGGACAGCGAGATCCGGCCGACCGGATTTGTGACCGGTCGTGGCTGGACGGGTTTAAAAGGGGGGTTTTAAACCCTATTCTCTCTCTCTCTCTTTCTCATTTCTTTCTCTCTTTCTCTCATTTCTCTCCTTCATTTTCTTCTCCCCTTTGCTCCTAAACCCTCCTAGCTCTCTTCCTCCCTTCTCAAACCTCCTTTCTTCCTCAAATCCTCCTCCAACCGTGGAAATCTCGGATTTCCGAGCTCTCTCCGGCCTCCACCTCCATTCTCGCGTTTCTCCAGCCAAAATCCGGAGGCTTTGGGTCGGATTCTCCTCCTCATGCGAGGTAAGGTGTTCAGCTACTTCTTCCTTTCCTCTTCCTTCCATTTTCTTCATTTTTGGACCATTAGGGTTAAAAATCCCTATTTGTTTCCGACGGAACCCTAACCCTAAGGTTCCTCTTGCTAGGATTTGGGATCCCGGTCATCGACTGGGTGTGGCCCACGCTTTGTAGAAGCCGTAACCAAGCTCGACTCCGTTGGGATTCCGACGGTGCACCGAATTTGGGCCCCGATTCGTTGAATCGATTTGAAATTTTCCCAAATCCGAGATACCAAAACCCTAAACCCTAATTAAACACTTAATTAGATTAAACCTTAATTGATTAACACTAGATTTGTGATTCATTGTAGGTAATTGAGGTATTCCCCAATTTTCGGAGTTCGGACCGTATTTGGATCGCTCCGGCCTCATCCGAATCGAGTAATTTTGATTCCAAGGTGAAGATCTACCCTCAAGCTTATTCTCGACAAATCTTAATTAATGATTGGTTGAATTTATACGTTAATTGTTGATGTGTGCATAACATGTTCGATGAATGCCTCTATGGTTGTTTGATTGATAACATGCTCGATGAAATGCCTGAATGATATAAATTTACAATATTGTAATATATCTATGCTTGTGGATGTATGTGGCGCCCTGTGTCATCCGGGCTATGTCATCCGGGTCCTTTGGATCGGTCGGGCCAGGTGCTTAGATATGTTTATGATTAGGTATTTAATAACCTAAATTACTATTATAATAAGGTATCCGTTGCTTTGGATTAAGCTCTGAAAACCGTTGATATAGTGTACTGCCTGCCACTAGGTTGGCAGTCAGGGGCTTATTCGATCGACCAAGCGGGACACGGTCGACCGATAGTGGCCATTGTTGGTTTGTCGTCGTCCACTTGGGTCCATCGAATAAGCACAATTCAGAGTTAATCATTTTTTGTATTTCATTCTTGAATCACATCCTATGGAATTTAAAATATCATCGTTCCCACTGTGAATAGTCCACTTAAAACCATATTGCGACTTGATCCACCAAGTCTCATGAGCCAGGCATGGTGGTATGGGACACCGTGTTTGAGCTGTCGGCCTACGCTGGGGTGGTGCCTCCCCGTAGTGACCAGTGAGCATTGACAGGGGTGACCGATTGTTATTCGAATGGCCCTTGTGACAAATGTGATCATGGCCGATGTTTGTGTGCCTATGCACAATTCGAACGACCCGGGCGTGCATTGGGATAATTCCGAGTGAAACGCCCGCACCTCTGAATAAATTAATCGTATTTGATATTTGGGATATGAGACCTTCCGCTTTAATTTGGTCGTGGCTGACGAGTGACGGTCGAACAAGGCTTTCATGGTAGGATAACTCAACTTTGGATCGAGGGTTACTGGCGATGATTGGTTACACATCACAGGGAGCCAGATAGTCCCGGTTAGACTTTACGATGCAATGTGGTATTCTGGCTTCACTAATTTGCTGGATGAATTAGACTAATAAATACTTTAATTAATTATGCATACATGACATTGCATTTGAGGGGGACTCGTGTAGCCTGGTTACTTGATGTGGCGCCAGCGCTATCTTGAGCACCTCATGTCATTTCTCTGTGTCATCCGGGCTGTGTACTCAGTCACGACTTACGACCTGCTAGACAGGTGGACTGTGGATTCTGATACCAGTTGGTCGGGCCAGGGCTTGCACGGGACATGCATTGTGTGCGGAATCATGACATCCATGCATTTAATCAACTAGCCTAGGATGATGTATGATTTGTATGTGGACATTACCTAAACTTGATTGATTTGACAACACGCTTAAGAATAATATACTTATATAAACCTGTTTATAATTTAAATATCCCGAGTCTAACCTTGGGGTTATTTCTCCACTATGTTGGCGTTTTGACGCCTTCTATTTGACATATGCAGATGTCTCAAGAATAGGACCAGTTGGTGGCGTGCACGGGCGCCTTAGTAGTCTTCTAGCTTCGTCCCTCTTGGTAGTTGTATTTTTCATTCCTATTACATCTATTGTGATTCGTATAATTCTCATATGGGCTTACACTGCGATTGAATTGTTCATCTAGGGTGTTAGCCCTATATTTTTAGATTTAGTTACCTCCGCTTTACTTATGATCCGCTAATTGAAATGCGTTACTCTAATTATTTGTGAATGGAATGAATATAAATCTGATTGAGGACACACGTGGGTGCATTTCCCACGTGTGGCATTCCTAAAATAGCATTTTATTTAGTTAACACTCGGGAACTCAGGATCAGAGTCTCCGTACTCGGGTGCCGAAATTTCGGGTTGTTACAGGTCCAATTGTGTCGTGGATTTACCTCATTTTTTGGTTTAAATCTTGAAATGATACGGCTAAACTGATGGACGGTGTGGATAAAACCCATGCATCATGGTGGCCACTTGAGCTCCTGCCCATTCCCAACTGGCCATGAGCGGGAAGGACTATATGTACTAGTAGAGGTGGGCAACGATCCGGGCCGAGCCGAGTTAGCCCTAGTTTGGTTTGGCTTGTTTTTGTACCAACACAGTTTGTGGATTGGTTTGGTTTGGGTTTCGGGTTGACTCATGCGGCCCGAGTTTGGTTTGCTCCAGAAAAATCTAATTCGAGCCGGGATCGGTTTGGTCGAAAATTTCGAACTGGACCGGGCCGAGTTCAAACAAGCAACGGTTCTTTTTTTCCTTGTTTATTTAATTAGAAAAGAATCTAAAAAGTAAAAAAAGAAAGAAAAAAAGAGTACAAACGTATCTTACTATATGATGTTTAACATCCTCCAAAGGAGTGCGGCTTCAAAATAGACATGTAAGAGTATTTTCCAAACAAAAGTACACAAGCATAATTTTACAAGTGCAAGGAAACCGCGTGCATTCATGTATATGTATTATGTATTATCCATGTCATCATGTATATGTATTATCCATGCTGTCCATCTATTTTACATATCATTTTAGGACATGATCCCAAAATGGAATCATATCCAAAGCTCAAGTGGATCACACCATAGGAAACAGTGTGCTTATAATCTATGAGCCGAATCAAACCGAGCTAAATCAAATTGAGCTTCGGGCCCAGCTGAGCCGTTACTGCCCTAGTTTGAGCTTGGTTTGATTTGTCAAACAAGCTTGACTTGAAGGCTTGGTTTGGTTTGAACTTCCATTTGAACCAATCCAAGCCGAGCTTTTTCGAACCAATTCGAGCCGAGCTTTCGAGTTGGCTTGGTTTGTGCCTACCTCTATGTACGGCGGATAATAGTTGAAAAAACTCGGAATTATGATGTCATTTTGGTTATTGGCCCATCCATACAAGACCTATTATTTATGTAGTCCACTGGGCAATGTAGCGATTTTCACTGGACCAAAATGCCCCTCTGTTACACCCTGTCTTACCTCCTCTCGAACAGCAGTAACTTTTTTGTGGAAGTTGAGAGAACCTTTTGAGAATTGAGTATGAGCCCCACAAAATCAATAATTAGGACCACTCTTCGACCGACCTGATCCATTTACTTTAATCGGACATTCGTAAACCCACAGGAGGGTCATTTCTAAAAAATATTATAGCTTTCTCTGGCCTACACCTGCATTAACATTGTGAGTTAATTTCGAACTACTTCCTTCAGTGTAGTCCATCCGTGATGAGTTTTGCCCTCAAACTTGGACAGATGTCATGAAATTAAAATCTCTTCCATGTGGACGGCTTGAATCTATTCCAAGACTATTTAGTGGACCCCACATAAGACATGGGATGGGTTCAATAGATGAGTCCCTTACGCGAGAAAGGCCATTTAGCATTTTCCTTCCTTTTTTTTTGGGAGGGGGCCATTTGGTCGTTGGGACCCTTGCTACCTCTGCAGGATTCACTATAACGAGCTTCTGATGTGTATCCAGCATCATTCCCTCTATTCTAGCGAGCTTCTGAGTTTTTTTCTTTTTGAGTTAAACCGTTGTAACTTTATGTAGGTTGTAAATCTCACGAAGACAGAGCCCACTTTTAAGCAATCAAATGGTGTCCAAATGAGATGATTACAAAGCCATATGAAAGTTAATTCCCTCCTGTAACTACTGGATCACCGTTCATTAAATCACATGGATCTCGTCATTAATATGAAGAAATTGAGGGGAATGGAACTTTCTCCAACACCTGTTTTAGGTAAAGCACTAAAGCTCCGTGGACCCACCGTGTTGAATATGGAAAATCTACACTGTCTCGTCAGGTTCCATCCTTCATTCCAGGCCATTGGAAAATCTTCCAGATTCACAACTCAGGTGGGCCATACACAGTGAATAATGGATCCGAGCGGCCACCACAGGATATATCTTTCATCAAAGCCGTTAATAAGGTGTATCTCATCATGATGAAGTAAATAAACAAAAATCAGCGTGACTCAAAACTCGAATGGGCCACACTGTGTTAAATAATTGGTTTTTGGTACAAGTTTACATTGATCTATAGCCGTTGGAATTTTTTAGAGGGTTGATATTTTATTGTACGGTTCAAACAAGGGTTATCACCTGATGAACGGAGTATTTTTACATATAGAACATGGTGGGCCCCACATATACAACAGGGTTATCACCTGATTCTGATTGAAATGGACCGTTGCCGATGTACCAACCGTCCATGCGGCCCACTTGAAAATGGACAAGGATAGTTTACAGATCAGGGGCAGGTAGATGTGCAACGGTGCGGACTGATCAACGATTGTGCGAGTAAGTTTTTTTTTTATCCTACTCGCAAAATTCGCCATTTGTAGCGGACTGGGATTGCCTACTGAAGCTGCGGGACCCACCATTATCTATTTGTTTTATCCGCAGTCCATCTATTTTTTAAACATAATTTTATTGCATCTAACCCAAAAATTAGATAGATCAAAATCTTAAGTGTAACACACCACAAGAAAACAGTGGTGATTGAACGCCCACCATTAAAACCTTCCATGGGCCCACTGTAATGTTAATTGGCCATCAAACCTGTTGAATAGTTTAGAAAGATCTGGATGAAGGGAAACACAAATATCTGCTTCATAAAAAACTTTTTGGCCCCAAGAAGATTTTAATGGTAAGCCTTCAATCACCATGATTCCTGTGGCTCAGGTCCTAAAATGATTTGAAAAAAATAGATGGACGGCATGGATAAAAAAAAAAAAAAAACATACGTGATTTTAGGTCCCACGTGGCACTGTATCGATAGTGACGTGGATTGCGTCCTACCCTGCCGTCTCCGGCTGGGAACGGGAGGCAGCTTTGAGTGGCTAGGTTTTATCCAAACCGTCCATCCATTTCTCCATGACATTTTATGGAATCAGACCAAAATTTAGGTAAATCCAAGGCTCAAGTGGACCACACCACTGAAAAACAGTGGTGATACTGATTCTCACCCTTAGAAACTTTCCTAAGGCCTACCGTAATGTTTATTTGCCATCCAACCTATTCATAAAGTTACATAGATATAGACGAAGGGAAAACACAAATATCAGCTCGATCCAAAACGTTTGTGGTCCCAATAAGTTTTCAACGGTGAGAATTTAATCCCTATTGCTTGGTCCACCTGTGTCGTAGATCTGCCTCATTTTTTTGTTTAAATCTTGAAATGATATGCCTAAACAGATGGACGGTGTGGATAAAACCCATACATCACGGTGGCCACTCGAGCTCCTGCCCATTCCCAGCTAGAGATGAGCAAGAAGGACTATAGGTACCGGAGATAATAGTTGAAAAAACTTCGAATTATGATGTCATTTTGGTTATTGGCCCATTCATGCAAGACCTATTATTTATGTAGCCCACTGGGCAATGTAGTGGTTTTCACTGGACCAAAATGCCTCTCTACCACACCCTGCCTTGCCTCCTCTCGAACAGTAATAACTTTTTTGTGGAAGTTGAGAGAACCTTTGGAGAATTGAGTATGAGCCCCACAAAATCAATTGTTAGGGCCACCTTTAGGCTGATCTGATCCATTCACTTTAATCGGACATTCGTAAGCCCACAGGAGGGTCATTTCTAAAAACTATTATAGCTTTCTCTGGCCTACACCTACATTAATGTTGTGAATTAATTTCGAACTGCTTCCTCCGGTGAGTCCATTCTTGATGAGTTTTGCCCTCAAACTTGGATAGATGGCATGAAATTAAAATTCCTTTCATGTGGACGGCTTAAATCTACTCTAAGACTATTCAGTGGACCACACATAAGACATACGATGGGTTCAATAGATAAGTCCCTTACGCGGGAAAAGCCATTTAGCATTTTCCTTTCTTCTTTTTTTTTTTGGGAGGGGGCCATTTGGCTGTTAGGACCCTTGCTACCTCTGCAGGACTCACTCTGATGAGCTTCCGACGTGTATCCAGCATCATTCCCTCCAATCTAGCGATCTTTTGAGTGTTTTTTTTAATTTTTTTGAGTTAAACTGTCGTAACTTCACGCAGGTTGTAAATCTTACAAAAACAAAGCCCACTTTTAGACAATCAAATGGTATCCAAATGAGGTAATTCCAAAGTCATGTGAAAGTTCATCAAATTAGCTTTCCAACAAGTATAAGATCACCCAAATCAGACATGTAACGAGAGTGTTTGACTATTTTTGTCAGATCTACAGACGACAAAGTATTGACGAACGATAGTGACCTTGGGCTTACTTTTGGGCAATCAAGTAGGATCCAAATGATGTGATTCCAAATTCATCTGAAAGTTCATCAAATTACTTTTCCAACAAATATAAGATCATCCAAATCAAACATATAATGAGGGAGCTATGATCGTTTTCGTCGGATCTGCGAATGACAGAGTATCGATGAACGATGGTAACTTTGGGCCCACTTTTGGACAATCAAGGGGAGACACTTGAATTCTTGGCCGAAATAAATTTTAGACTCACGACTAACAGGGTCTGTCACAGCCGATGGACTGAGTGGATTTCATACATACATTAGGATGGGCGCCACAGAGCTTTTTATTGCACGCCCTACGTTTGACACCTTGGAAATTCGCGTCCCATGCAAGAAAGGAAACTTTGATACTCCACCAGAGTATGATGGATGATAGGCAGGCTATGAGAAATTGTACACTTGTAGTAAGGTTTTAATTTAAATTGAACGGTAGAAATTGCGGGTCCCAGCTTAGATGTATCATAAACCAAAAATGACGTTTATTTGATTATACAACAGTCGGATTGGTGGACATTTACTGTACGGTTGAAATTAAAAATATCCCACGGTTCTATTCCGGCAAACTAGAGTAAAGGAATCAGAGGTTGGGATTGTTCGATAAATCTGATTTTTGTGTTGCAACTTAGATAGGGGTATATATCCACTCCGTCCATCCGTTTCTCAAGCTTATTTTAGGACGGTTTTCCCAAAATTATGCATATCTAAATATCAGGTGGACCACACCATAGGAAACAGTGGTGATTGAGTGTCTCACCATTAAAAATTCCAAAGGGCCGATTGTGAGGTTTTCATAATGTTTATTTGCAATCCAACCTGTTGATAATGTCAATAAGAGCTGTATGAAGAGCAACTACAAAGATCAGATTGATCCAAAAATTTTGTGGCCCACAAAAAGTTTTTAATTTTCATCCATCACTGTTTCTAATAGTATGGTCCACCTGAAATTTGGATCTTGAACAAATACATTAAGGTGGGCCGCACACGGTTAGGTGTTACCCGGGTAACAGTCCGCTCCCTAGATACGGTAGGTTCCACGATTTAGTCGTCCAATTATTTTATGCCTAGTATACAAATTCTGAGGGCCTTGTGTAGGGCTCTCAATGGGTCCGATCTGGATCGGATCCGGCTCCAAGTCTGTATATATGTAGACGGATTCGGATCGGATTTGGATCCAACTCGGATCCAAAAGGTGATACCATATCCGATCCATTTATAAATTGTTAGATCCATTTCCGATCCAAAATCCATATAACCATGGGATTCGGGTCCTATCTAGATCCGAATCCACCCCATTACAAATCTAAAAAAATATATGATATAAAATATATAATATAATATATTTAATTTAGTAGAAAAATGATGCAAATCCCACTATTTACTATGGTATGATCGACATGGCCTAAAATAATTTGTAAAACGGACGTCAACATGAATGTAACATATACAGTAAGATGATAATGAGTCGGATCTTAATCGGATTCAGATCGAACTCGGATATGTTCCTATGAATCCATATCCGGTCCATTTAAGTAATTGGATCTATTTTAAGATCCAAATCCGGTCCATTTAACTAATCGGACCTATTTTAAGATCCAAATCCGCATTATACAGATTTGGAGTGAATCGGATCTCGACCCGCTACATTGAGAGCCCTAGCCTTGCGTATCAATCATCACACACCGCCAGAGTATCAGATTACTCCGCGTGCTAAGATCATTGAATCCTTCCCAAAAAAAAGAATCAATTGAAATCAAGCACGGGCAGTTGACGTCAGCAACCCTGTTGCAAATTCGTGGAAGCCGATTGCGTGGCACACCACGTCACCAAGCTCTGTGGCCCATCATGATATATGTGTTGTATCTAAACTGTCCCTCCATTTTTTTAGATCAGCCCTGAGCCTAAAAATGAGTTAGATCCAAAGCTCCAATGGACCACACCATAGAAAGTAGAGTGAATTGAAGGCCTACCATTGAAAACTTCTCAAGGGCCCACATATGTTTTGGATAAGCTGATATTTGCTTCCTTTTTTTGCCCACATATGTTTTGGATAAGCTGATATTTGCTTCCTTTTTTTTCCTTTCATCTAGGTCCTTATGACCTTATGAACAGGTTGGATTGAGCCTAGGAACGTTTCAACGGCGGGCATTATTGTCCTCACTGCTTTCTGTGGTGTAGTCTACTTGAGATTTGGATTTGCCTCATTTTTTTGTCATGCCCTGGAATGATCTCGCCAATTGAATGGAAGGTGCATTTATATAACTACTAAATCTTAATAGGGCCCACAGAACTTAGTGACACACCATTAATCCATTGATTTCTACCATAGGTGAGTTATATCATACCTTGGCAGAGTATGACACTTCAGATATTGACACAAATACATCCACAACTAGTCCTATCATATAAACACTTCATGTAATTAAAACATAACCTATGTCCAACAAAAGTGATCCTAACTTCTGATTAGTGGGCAAACTTTTGGTAACTTCAAGTCTTCAGGTAATTACGATTGACCTATTGACCATTTATATAATCAAATGGAAGAGGGAATTTTATAGAACGACTATATGATTGACCAAGCTTTACGATATAGAAATTTTGGATAATTAAGGAAGAACATATTCATAGGATGATTGCAGCTGAAATGAGAATGTTGATACGATTGTATGACAGGATGAGGAAGGTGAGAGCTAGAATTGAATGTATCTAGGAGAATCTATGAGTAGTACCAACAATTCATAATACAAGTAAAGGTGGACTTTAGATGGTTTGCTCATGTGCAACAAATACCAAGTTCTATGTTGTTTTAGGGTTAACAGTGACACCTTGTTATGGGTAGGAAGGCAATTAAACCTAGTCAATCACGCAACACACCCACCCGGTCAATCATGCAAAGCACCCACTAGTACTGTTAGCAGCGTGGATTTTCACCACTGATGGGTTTCGAAACCAAGACCCCCTGTTGAAACTCCGCAGAGTCTACCAACGACGCAAGGCTCCGAACCCAATCATACCAAGCTTAGTAACCTTAACATTAGCTATCTTGAATTGTCTACCAACCATGACAATATTCTAAGTTCATAAAGAAGCGGATCAAAATCTCTCTCTCTCTTAATTTAACGACAAACAAAAATCTTTATTGAAAACAAGAAAACAAAAGTGTCACAACCATTACATAGAAGACTCCTCCTCACAATAAGACTCCAATGGCTCCTGCCTACATCCCTCAAAAGTGGCCCAACCTCCCTTTTGAACATTTCCTTACAAGTTTCGACTTTGTTGCAAAATGTTCTATCGTTGCACTTCTGAATCGACCAAAGCCCAGAAAACAACATGAGATACCATAAGATTTTCCAACTCCACCCAACCAAACGGGCCCATATACGAGAGAGAATCTATACTGTCAAAAAGATTTAGAAGCGAAAAGGCCACTACTGTTTGATCAAATTCCCACAGTTTTTCCTAACAACCATAAGACCAAAGACATTTCAATCCCAAAAATGGTATGCAAACTTGTCCTGTCCATAATGAAACCAAAGACTGTGATTCCAGCTCTGTTGTTCTCGAAATATGTCACTGCATTGCAATAAAGACAAAATGGTCATTGAAATATCCAAACATTGATTAAGGGTGCGTTTGGTTGCACAAAATTCCGTGAAATATCATGAAAATTTGCACCAAATTGGACTGATTAATCATGAAATTTCATGACATTTAGCAAACCCAAACGCATCGTAAAAAAACTGTTGGAATTTTAAGAAAAGATCCCTAAGTTTGGGTTTCATCTGAGTGGCCCACATAAGAGAATTAGTGCACGCGTAGAAGTCTGGGCCACTCATCAGGTGGGCCCCACCATGAACATGCCCTGGCTTACAAAACAGGCTGACCATATCTCACAGGTGTGCCGCATTGGCATGTGCACCACAAATCATCTCCAATCCATGTCATGCAAATCACCTCAACATTTCACTCACTTCTTTGATATGTATTGGAAAAGGTTGCATAGAAGTCGTCATTCAGTATATACTAGATTATAGCTTGTGCATCAGACCTTGTACACGCCATGATTGGCCCACCTCCTGGGGGATGGCCAGAAGCTCTGGGCCCCACATATCTTATCAGGGTGTGTGCCCACTTGCAAATGAAATGCTCGGTGCACATACCATAGATCATAGTTTAAAAATATGAAAACTTGGCTCAATTTGAAACCTTGTTGAATTGAGTGGACTCAAAAACTCGGGCAGGGTTCTTGAATTCTTGCCATTTTTTCTGAGTTTACTAATTATCAATAAATATATAAAAGTATAAATAATATATAAACAATGTCGAGAGTTGTGCCAGGTCGAATCGAGTTTTGTCGAATTTTTTTTTTCTGAGTTTTGTTCTCAGTTGAGTCAGGGTTTTATTGAGTTGTGACCAAGTCATGACCAGATTGAGTTTTTCTCAAGTCTTGGTAAAATCTGGTTGAGTCGAGCCAACTCGGGTGAGTCTATTTGAGTTTTTAAACTCTGCCTTAGACCTGTCATCCATGTGAGAGGGGAGGAAATCGGTGGCTCACCTAGTGCTTGCCTCTTTTGGAAGGAGATGGTCTGGGAATGGGGTAGCACCATTTTGGTGTCGACCGCATCATCGTCGTCGCTGCCAACTTCTTCATCTGAATCGGCAGCAGCCGAAAAACCGCTCGGCCGCGAGGGGACCTGAGTCGGCGTCTCGCTGTCTGTAGCATCAAAGGAATCAATGGTGGCACACACGTGCCACTTGGCAGCATGGGAAGTGATGCCCTGTGCCTTGTGCGTGATCTTCGTCGCGCTGCGCAGGCATATGAACAGACCAGTCACCAGGCCCACTGAGCATAGCTGCACACATGCAATATTAAGGAAAATTCAGTACAATTCAATCAAGATTTTATCTAGTGTGAGTCAATCCAGGAGAAACTCAATGCAAGTCGACTTCACAACCATCCAACGATGATCGGAAGTCAGCGAGCCACACAGCTGATCACACAAATTCAGTTCAATTTGAGCATGGCAATGGTCCAATTTGAGTAGGCCACAATGAATTTCAATGCAAATTGCCTTCACAGCCATCCAAAATCATGACTTGACAGTAACAATTCACTCAAATGGAAAAATCAACATGGGGCGATTATATGGAATTTTAGTTCCAAGTCAAATCAACATGGGGCGATTATATGGAATTTTAGTTCCAAGTCAAATCACCACGGTCTGATCATGATTGGAAGGTAATGGCCCCAACACTTGATAATACAAATTCTATTCAATTCGAGTGGTAATAGTCAAATTTGAGTAGGCCACACTGAATTTTACCAATGGTAATGGTCCAATTCGAGTAGGCCACACTGAAGTTCAATGCAAATTGACTTCACAGACATCCAACATCATGACTCAACTGGAGATGAGCTCTGCACTTGATCATACGAATTCATTTCGATTTGATAATGGAAAAGATCAATATGAGTCAATCATACCAAATTCTAGTTTGAATCAACATCACCACCGTCCGATCATGATTGAGAGGCAAGTGACAATACAAATTTGAAGTGAACCAAATGACTTTCCTGTCAATATCAAATGGTGAATTTCCCACCTATGATCATACAAATTCAGCTCAATTTGATCAAGAGGATTGATCTTCTATGAGTTAGCCAGGGATCAAACGGTTATAAGATACTGACTAGCACATGGTGGGCTGATCACGCCCAATCAAGTGAGGAAATGAGATGCTTGACGACTTACAGTGAGTTCGCCACCTCGGAAGATATTTAGATCTGCATGAGACTTGGTGGTTATGAGCAGCGAAGCAAGCTGGCTAGCGGTCACAAAGATAAGAGCCCAAAGTATAAAAGCCCGGTAACGGTGGCTTATGACCTTCAGATGCGTCCGAATCCTCAGATGCTCTTTCAACACCATTGCAACGTCGGATTCTTCTTGGAAGACCTGCGCGAAGTCCTGCAACCGGAGTATCTGTAGTTGGCAGATGAGGCGGAAGAGGACGCATACCAGGAAGTAAATGGATGTCCTGTAGAGCCATGAACATAGCTCCAAAACACATGCGATAGCATCGCTCACGTATACATTGCCTAAGAAAGGAATCCGCGAGGCACCTGAGGTGTACCACCATATCTTATATGCACTTTCTGCAGCGAAACAAGGGAGAACAAAGTAGGAAAGGAGATGGAAAGATCTCTGCATAGGAGGAAGCATGAAAACAGAACTAGTTAATCTTTTTGTTTGGAATAAATACAAGCATAGTGATTTTTTATTTCTTTTTTTTTTATTTAACTGTTTGGATTGATGGAAATAAAAATGCAACTGAGGAAAGAAAATCAATTTAGAAGCAATGATTTTCATCATTGGTGGAAGAGAGGACTGAGGAAATGGATTTCCTTCTCCTCAGATTTCCTCATTAAGGGTTATTTTCTTTTCCACTCTCAAACCTAAACAGAAGGAAACCTTTTCCTTAGTTTTCCTCAAATGTGAGGTTTTTCCTTTCTCAAATACCTTTCGATTTTCACCAATCTAAAATAGAATTGGGTTAGTTTGTGTGGTAATGAAAATTGAGAAATTTGGAGAAAAAGGTCTTCTTTTATCCTTTTTATCTTCCTTCTATAGAAGAGGATGCCTAAAAATGAGTTCATCTCATTTTAGTGAATCATAGTTATGTATTTTAGATATTATATCCTTTTTAATAATCTTGGTAACCAACAATCATGATTTCCAATACATAATTAGAACTTACTAAGATGAGATGAACTCATTTTTAGATGACTGTCAAACAGGGCCTTTGTGATATGTTTATGTGTGTGTGTGCGCACGCACAAATTTTTTCAGTTTATATATGGAATGATGGATGTTATCTCAGTGTAAGTTCCTACATTTTAAATTATAAATTTAAATGACAACTTAATCACTGGTAAAGTAACATTAATCTCTCAGGATGATAAGTTCAGGTCGCTAAAAATAGCGTTCTGGATCGCAATTGATCAGTAATCTGGTCATGCCATCCATGTAAAAGAGGGTTTAGTGATATTGGTAACATTGGGTTGGATTGATATTGTTGAAGAAAGAAATGCAACACAGATTTCAGTTATTTGTAGAGACTGAACTGATAAGAAAATAGGTGCCTTTTTCCTTTTCTTTATCAGACAAGCTGGAGTGGTGGTTGCATTCATCTGGGGCAAATGGGTCTCTATCTCTCTCTCAATGCCAGACAACCAATACAACTTTTGCCAGATAAAGAGAAGAAAGACGCGGGGGGGGGGGGGGGGGGGGGGGGGTGTGCTATATACAAGCACATCTTTTCCATCAACAGTAATTGGATTAGTTTGAGTTGTGAGAAGGAATCAACACAAGTTTTCAATTTCTGATAGCAAAATGAGCAGGACTGATACATAAAACTGAAGGGTTGGTTAATATGATCATGAAAAAGGCAAAACACCATAGAAAGATGTAGATGATTCTAGGCCATTAAAAGAAAAAGAAAAACCATTGCTTGGCCCACCTAATCAATGCAAAGCTCACCATGGATATTTTGGTCAATACAGCATGAAACCCTTACTTAGGTGGACCAATTATCAATTGCATGGGTCCAGTTTTCCAATGGCTCAATCCTCCTTTCCCGGAACTTCCAGAAAACTTAGATTTTAGAATGTATAACAAGGATTAAAATATCAAATTTTGGGCGTGACTCGTGTGAGACGGAAACAGGCACAACTTGCCCTAGTTCACCTGTACTGGGTGAGTATCAGTCTGTTTCGGTCCCACTTCATCTACCAAAATAATACTGCGTTGTATCGGACGATATTTAAAACTATTTTAGCATAACCAAATAATTTTTTTCTAAAAGGACCCATAATTTTTTTAATCAGTTTATCTAAATTCGACTAACATGGGACCAAAAGTAGTACAATTTACCCCAACTCATCCTGTATTGGGTATGCATTAGAGGGTCTCGGTTTCACTTCATTTGGTCTGGTGACTCATTTGGCTGCAGAACAAAATAATACTGAGTCATATCAGACGATATCTAAAACTTTTTTACCATAATAAAATAAATTTTCCTACAAAGATGCATAAATTTCTTAATCATTGTATCTATATTCGATTTGCATTGGACAAAAAATGGTACAATTTACCCCAACTCATCCATATTGGGCATGTATTATTCGGTCTCAATTTCACTTCATTCAGTCTAGTGACTCATTTGGCTACAAGCCGAAATAATACTGAGTCGTATCGGATGATATTTAAAACCATTTTACCATAATCAAATAATTTTTCCTAAAAAGACGTGTAAAATTTTTAATCATTGTATCTTTGACTCACATGGGACGAAAAATGATACAATTTACTCCAACACATCCATATTGGGCATGTATTATTCGGTCTCGGTTTCACTTCATTCCGTCTAGTGACTCATTTAGCTACAAGCTGAAATAATACTGAGTCGTCGTATCGCATGATATTTAGAACCATTTTACAACAATGAAATATTTTTTCCTAAAAAGACGGACAAATATTTTAATCATTGTATCTATATTCTTTTATTTTTATGATGTTAGGGTGTACCTGCTCCATTTTAAGGCGAGACTATTTCCATCATTGTATCTATATTCAACTTGCAATATTGGACCAAAAATGGTACAATTTACTCAACTCATCCATATCGGGCATGTATTATTCGGTCTCGGTTTCACTTCATTCCGTCTAGTGACTCATTTAGCTACAAGCCGAAATAATACTGAGTCGTATCGCATGATATTTAAAACCATTTTACAACAATGAAATATTTTTCCTAAAAAGATGCATAAATAGTTTAATAATTGTATCTATATTCTTTTATTTTCACGATGTTAGGGTGTCCCCGCTCCATTTTAAGGCCAGACTATTTCCATCATTGTATCTATATTCAACTCGCAATATTGGACCAAAAATGGTAGAATTTACTCCAACTCATCCATATTGGGCACGTATTAATTGGTCTTGGTTTCACTTCAATCAATCTTATGACTCATTTGGCTATAGGCCCAAATGATACTGAGTCGTATCGGACGATATTTAAAATCATTTTACCATAATCAAATAAAATTATCTAAAAAGACCGAAATTTTTTTTAGTGGGTGCATTTAAATTTAGGAAAATTTCCAAGTATCGACGATAACATACGTTGAGCTGCGACGTATATCCTTGCCGGACTTTCTCGCTCTCGTCGCAGAGCCTGTCGAGGAAGAGGAACCTGCGGAGGCCGTACTTCATCACGAAGCGGGAGAGGCAGAAGTAGGAGAGGGTGGCGATGACGGTGAGGGAGACCTGATTGACAATGTCGTAGGGGCGGCGGTGCTTCTCGTCACAGCTGGGGCAGGAGAGGACGAAGTGGGAGAGGCAAGGGACGGCGATGGCGAAGAGGACGAAGACCGTCCAGGAGATGAATGCGTGCCTTGGATCGGAATGGTCGACGCACAGCCATCGGAGGCAGGATCTGAAGCTTTGGAGCTCGTCATGGGCATGCGAGCTGCAGCGTAGTAAGGCATTCTTCCTCAATGATTCTTCTTCACGTTGTTGTGATGCCATTTTTTTTTCTTATGATCCTCCTCCTCTCTCTCTCTCTCTCTCTCTCTCTCTCTCTCTCTTCAAAATCTGATCATTGGTTTTGATCCTTCTCCCTCCCTCTCTCCTACAATCTCTCTCTCTCTCCTACAATCCCCTCTCTCTCCTACAATCTCCTCTCTCTCTCTCTCTCTCCCTCCCTCCCTCCTACAATCTCTCTGTCTCAATGTCCTCTCTCTCTCCTACAATCTCTCTCCCAATCTCCTCTCTCTATCGAATTTTGATTATGGGAAGCATGCAAAATTAGAGAGAGAGGTTTGAATTCATGATTTATGTACTAATCGGGGAAGTTATATACACGGAAATTCAGTGTATAATAGTGGATTTCGTCTTGTATCTGTCGCGACTCACAATTCTGTTGTGTGTCGCCACTAACCGGGGCCCACATGCTGAGATGGTCTAGTGATTTTACCCTACATATTCTTTTTACTACTCTATATATATATATATATATATATATATATATATATATATATAAAAGATATTAGACAATTACCATGATTTATTTATGATTTTTAACCTTTGATTTTTATTTTTAAATACAAACCATTGAAAGTTTTCTTTTTATTGTTCTAAAGTTATCTACATAAATCCATGGTTATTTTCAACGTGTACGGTCCCGATCATCAGACTACTCAGCATGTGTGGCCCAATAGGTGGCGACACATGCTCGATTTAAGCCGCGGCGGAGGCAAAATCAACTCATAGCAATTGGTAGAGACGGGACAACGTGGGCATGGCCCTTGGTCTCGGCTTGGGAGGGATCCCTGACCGTAGGGCCCACTGTGATGTACGTGTCTTATATCCAAGCCGTTCATCCGTTTTAAAAACTCATTTTATGGCATGATAGAAACAAAAATGAAGTAGATTGAAATATCAGGTGGACCATAATACAGGAAACAGATCAAGCTGATAGCTTTAAAATGTAAGACACATACATCACAGTGGGCCCCACATTTAGGGATCCACACAAACCGTGCCCTGGGCCCCTGGTCACATGAGCTGTCTCTTTTAAAAGGTAATACTTCTATGTTAGTCCTACACAAACTTCAAAATTGGTGGAGACTCTTCAACCGTACAAATGGCATAGTTTTAAGGCAATCCGGACAGTCCAAACCACTGTCCCAATTGCGGGATGTACTATAATTTAAAATTGCACGGAGAAGATAATACTAGTTATCTAATTTTTCGGTTCGAATTTGGACCACTCATTACATTTCAGTCAACCATCCATTTGATACCAATTAATTAGATGATTTTAAAAGGTTCATCAGTGCAATTTTAGATAAATGGTCCATCCATAACATGACCCGGATTTTGGATGGTCCGGATAATGCAAAATTCTCGTATTTAGGAGGGGAAGTGGATTGGGTACTGAGTAGCTCAGTACCGTCAGCCTACTTAGTAAACTATGTGAGGTCCACCTTGATTTATGTATTTTATCCACTCCATTCATCCATTTTAAAATATAATTTTAGGAATTGATACCAAAAATGAAGCATATCCAAAGCTCAAGTGGACCACAATATAGGAAATAGTGCGAATTGAACGTCTCGTATTGAAAATTTCTTGGGGGCCACAGAAGCTTTGGATCAACCTGATATTTATGTTTTCCCTTCATCCACTTCTTTTTTATCTTATGAACAGGTTGGATGAAAAATAAGCATCACGGTGGGCCCTATAAAAGTTTCAAAACGGTGGAAATCATTCCTTCTACTGTTTCCTGTGGTATGGTCCACTTTAGCTTTGGATACCTTCAGTTTTGTTCTCAACCTCTAAAATGAGCTGTAAAAATGGATGGACGGTGTGGATAAACCACATACATTCACACTGGGCCCAACTGAGTTTACTCAGTACGATAAAGGATGAGTCACTAACTTTTTTTTTCTTTTTTTTTCTTTTTTAAACTGTGTAAAACTAAGATAAAAGTCTGTGGCGTTTCCGGTGGGAAATACGGGAAGACCGGAAATGCTAATATCGGAGCCTCATCTGGAAGCGCCAAACGAATATGCACCATTCATGCGAGAATTGCATACGAGTGAAGGATCCAATACGTTCAAGATTTTTATTGAGATTAATATTTACTAAATTTAAAATTATAGATATTTTTTAATAAAAGAACATGATTCTGAAAAATGATAACCAATGGTTTATATTTGTTACCTTTATATTGATGAAATTAACATTTAATAAAAAATATAAAATTATAAATATGGAAAAATATTTATTTAACGGGTGAGATCTTATAAAAATGAAAAAAAAATTAGCAGATATCATGCGTTTCTTTCATGCGCTTGAAGATGGGGCGAATATAATTTCTTTGGAATGAAAGATTATGCTCTGAGATCGATGCTCCTCGACGCGTGAGAGAGAAGCGGTAAGAGACGGGAATGATGTGCATTCGAGCGAGTGAATCTTCAGGATTTCAATACTCACAGATGGTAACATATATCCATTTACAAGATCCAATCCAATAATACGATTTATATTAAATTTATATACATTTAAAAAAAATGATTATCTGAATTTTAATGACATAAAAATTTATATTTTATCTTGACCGTTGGTAGATTATCATTTATTTATTTTGCATATATATAGCTGAATAGTCATTTATTGTTCTAGGTTTAATAATATATGTCTAAATACTGGGGCCCACCGGATGAGCGGATTAGATCCTACATCTGTGCTTGATAAAATGCCAAATAAAGAATTCGCTCGAGTTCCTTGCTTTTTTTTCAAGTCACGGAAATAGCCTTTTTTTTCGCCGAAAGGCGAAAGCGGTATTTTCTTGCGTAGTACGTGTACTCGATCCAAACCGTCCATCAATGTGGTCCAACATGGACGAACCACGTAGAAATACTTGCGGTGATCCGACAGTCCTAAACGTCAGATCGGTGGGGCCCACCGTTATGTATGTGTCTTATCCACTCCGTCTGCTCATTTCACCATATCATTTTAACGTAATAAGCACAAAATAGAAGTATATCCAAAGCGAAACTGGACCACACCACATGAAATAGTGTGAATTGCATGCCTACCGTTGAAAACTTATTGGAGACCACAGAAGTTTTAGATCAAGCTGATATTTGTGTTTTCCCTTCATCCACGTCTGGGGGACCTTATGAACAGGTTGGATGGAAAATAAATATCACAGTGGGTCCTAGAAAGCTTTCAACTGTGGACGTTATTATCCATACTGTTTATGTGGTGTGGTCCACTTGAGCTTTGTATATGCTTTAATTTTGGACAGAAAGATGTATTATATGTACGGTTAATCTTCTGATTGGACAGAATGCTCTTTTGCACGTATGGTTAAAACGATGGTTCCCCGTGGGGGATTCGGGATTCGGTAGCGGCCCCTCTAGTACCGAAATCTCGATATTGGTCAGTGCTGCAGGCCCTACCATACTGTATGTGTTTTATCTGCGCGGTTTATCTATTCTTTTAGCTCATTTAAAAAAAAAAAAAAAAAAAAAAAAAAAAAAAAAAAAAAAAAAAAAAAAATAAAAGATGACATATCCAAATTTCAGGTGGACCAAACTAAAGAAAGCAATGGCGATTGAACGCCCACCATTAAAAGTTTATGAGGGCCCACCGTTATGCTTATCCGCCATCTAAGCTCTTGATTAGGTCAAACAGAACTGGTTAACACAAATATCAGCTTGATTCAAAACTTTTGTGGCCCACAAGAAGTTTGTAATAGCGGACCTTCAATTGCCACTGCTTCCTGTGGTGTGGTCCACCTGAGATTTGGATCTGCGTCATTTTTTGGATATTGCCCTATGATGAACTGGAAATATGGATGGACGGAATGGATAAAAGACATACATCATGGTGGGGCCCACAGTACCGAAATCGAGTCCCCTGATTGGGGGATCGGATTTATGTAAAACAGTGGACCCCACAGTACTTGAATGCGGTGGACACGTAGACGATTCCATTAAGCTCATGCACGCCATCACATGCTTGTGGGGCCCACCTTTTGACACTTGTACAGTCATAGCGCGTTTCACTCAGGTGCCAACTTCTCTGGCGCGGATTTCCTACGAAAGCCTTGTGCAGGAATTTCCTGCGCTGGGAACCACGGTGGGGCCCACAGTGATGGTTTTGTTATAAATCCACCCCGTCCATCCGTTTTGGGAGCTTATTTTAGGATATAAAAACAAAAATGAACCGGATCTAAGACTTAAGTAGGTCGAAAACGTGAGATTTGAACGTCCACAGTTGAAATATTTGTGGAGCCACAGGAGTTTCGAATCAGGATAGTATTTGCTTTTCCAGTTCATACCAGTAGTAGTGACGTTATGAACGGTATGGATGTCATATAAACATCACTGTGAACCCCAGGGAGGTTTCAATGGTAGTAATTTACCTACCCACCTTTTCCTTTAATTCGGCCCACTTGAGTCTTGGATTCAGTTCATTTTTGTTTTCATATCTTAAAATGAGCTCCTAAATCGGATGGACGGGGTGGATTTATAAAAGAACATCAATGTGGGCCCACCATGGTTCCCAGCGCAGGAAATTCCTGGGCAAGGCTTTCGCAGGAAATCCGCGCCCCAACTTCTCCACACCACGTGTCACATGTGAACAAGCTTGCCAGGTAAGAATACGACACCATATATATATATATATATATATATATATATATATATATATATATATATATATATAGAGGGAGAGAGAGAGAGAGGACTTTCACCCCATTTTTTTAATGGTGCAGATTCATCCACCGGCCACGTAGCACACGCACTTTCGTCTATCCAGGCTGTCCAGATGGGAATGTTCCAAAAAACAGCCGGATCTGGCGATCCGCGCCATGAAAACAGTCGCTGTCAAACGGGTGGTAAAAAATAAGATGGTCAGTCGTCCACGGTCAACGGGCGTAGTTAGAAGGCTACACGCCATTTACATGGTTACATATGATCTGACCACTCATCAAATGGGCCCACTATGAACATGCCCTATAATAAAATCAAGATGGTCTAACACCCCAGTGTAGCCTAACTATGGTCCGAGTGTGGGTTGTCATCCGGATTCTTGATGTGGAATCGGTCGAGATTCGAAAATAGTGATTTTGGTAGGGTCTGGGTAGGTTAATCCCACATGGGATGGATGAGCGCCCAGAGTCATAGTTATAAGTGTGGCTCTTATTTAACCAACAAGAGGCCTTTTGGAGGAAACCCCGAGACCAAAGCTGTGAGCCCTCGGACAAAACGGACAATATCTTGCTGGTTAAGGTGGATTGTTACAGATGATCCACTGATCATGCCGGACCATTGTCAGCTACAACCACACACCTTTCGTATAGTGGTGGCCCACCTGATTAGTTGATGGGCTTGATTTCTGCGTAAATGTTTATTTTCGAAATTCTTTACATCATCATTGCACACATACATCATTTTAAATCAAAAGAGTTACCGTTATTTTTCTTAATGAGTGGTGATTTTGCTAGTAAGAGTGTGATAGGTCCACTTGTCTAATTTCTGTTTGGTTGGTGAAGTGGATCGAAAACAGGCAAAAAAACAGCGAGTCAATCAATGCTGACTGTTCATCCAATGGCATAGTACATACACCATACTTTCTATGTATTCTCTCTCTAGCAAGTTGGACAACATCAATCTAATGGCCTCGGCTACTACTAAGCTTACAAACTAGTAATGTTAATCAATAAGGGCCTATTTGTTAACATCTTTTTTTTCTTTTTTAAACTGTGTAAAACTAAGATAAAAGTCTGTGGCGCTTCCGGTGGGAAATATGGGAAGACCGGAAAGGCTAATATCGGAGCCTCATCTGGAAGCGCCAAACGAATATGCACCATTCATGCGAGAATTGCATACGAGTGAAGGATCCAATACGTTCAAGATTTTTATTGAGATTAATATTTACTAAATTTAAAATTATAGATATTTTTTAATAAAAGAACATGATTCTGAAAAATGATAACCAATGGTTTATATTTGTTACCTTTATATTGATGAAATTAACATTTAATAAAAAATATAAAATTATAAATATGGAAAAATATTTATTTAACGGGTGAGATCTTATAAAAATGAAAAAAAAATTAGCAGATATCATGCGTTTCTTTCATGCGCTTGAAGATGGGGCGAATATAATTTCTTTGGAATGAAAGATTATGTTCTGAGATCGATGCTCCTCGACGCGTGAGAGAGAAGCGGTAAGAGACAGGAATGATGTGCATTCGAGCGAGTGAATCTTCAGGATTTCAATACTCACAGATGGTCACAGATATCCATTTACAAGATCCAATCCAATAATACGATTTATATTAAATTTATATACATTTAAAAAAAAATGATTATCTGAATTTTAATGACATAAAAATTTATATTTTATCTTGACCGTTGGTAGATTATCATTTATTTATTTTGCATATATATAGCTGAATAGTCATTTATTGTTCTAGGTTAAATAATATATGTCTAAATACTGGGGCCCACCGGATGAGCGGATTGGATCCTACATCTGTGCTTGATAGAATGCCAAATAAAGAATTCGCTCGAGTTCCTTGCTTTTTTTTCAAGTCACGGAAATAACCCTTTTTTCGCGGAAAGGCGAAATCGGTATTTTCTTGCGTAGTACGTGTACTCGATCTAAACCGTCCATCAATGTGGTCCAACATGGACGAATCACGTACAAATACGTGCCGTGATCCGACAGTCCTAAACGTCAGATCGGTGGGGCCCACCGTTATGTATGTGTCTTATCCACTCCCTCTGCTCATTTCACCAGATCATTTTACGTAATAAGCCCAAAATAGAAGTATATCCAAAGCGAAACTGGACCACACCACATGAAATAGTGTGAATTGAATGCCTACCGTTGAAAACTTATTGGGGACCATAGAAGTTTTAGATCAAGCTGATATTTGTGTTTTCCCTTTATGGGGACCTTATGAACAGGTTGGATGGAAAATAAATATCACAGTGGGTCCTAGATAGCTTTCAACTGTGGACGTTATTATCCATACTGTTTATGTGGTGTGGTCCACTTGAGCTTTGTACATGCTTTAATTTTGGACAGAAAGATCTATTGTATGTACGGTTAATCTTCTGATTGGACAGAATGTTCTATTGCATGTACGGTTAAAACAATGGTTCCCCATGGGGATTCGGGATTCAGTAGCGGCCCCTCTAGTACCGAAATCTCGGTAAGTGCTGCAGGCCCTACCATGCTGTATGTGTTTTATCTACGTCGTTTATCTATTTTTTCAGCTCATTTTAAGAAATAAGACAAAAAAAAAAAAAAAAAAAAAGCATATCCAAATTTCAGGTAGACGAAACTAAAGAAAGCAGTGGCGATTGAACGCCCCCCATTAAAAGTTTCTGAGGGCCCACCGTAATGCTTATCCGCCATCTAAGCTCTTGATTAGGTCAATCATACCTGGTTAACACAAATATCATCTTGATTCAAAACTTTTGTGGCCCCAGGAAGTTTATAATAGCGGACCTTCAATTGCCATTGCTTCCTGTGGTGTAGTCCACCTGAGATTTGGATCTGCGTCATTTTTTGGATATTGCCCTAAGATGAACTGGAAACATGGATGGACGGAATGGATAAAAGATATACATCATGGTAGGGCCCACAGCACCGAAATCGAGTCCCCTGATGGGGGATCGGATTTATATAAAACAGTGGACCCCACAGTACTTGAATGCGGTGGACACGTAGACGATTCCATTAAGCTCATACACGCCATCACATGCTTGTGGGGCCCACCTTTTGACACTTGTACAGTCATAGCGCGTTTCACTCAGGTGCCAACTTCCCCGCACCACATGACAAGCTTGCCACGTAAGAATACGACACCACACATATCTATATATATATATATATATAGAGAGAGAGAGAGAGAGAGAGAGAGAAGACTTTCACCCCCATTTTTTAATGGTGCAGATTCATCCACCGGCCACGTAGCACACGCACTTTCATCTATCCAGGCTGTCCAGATGGGAACACTTATCAAATGGGGCCCACAGTGAACATGCCCTATAATAAAATCAAGATGGTCCACTGATCAAAGCAAATCCTAAATCCTCACCGTTCCTTCATCTTATCCCCCGATCCTCCGATCCTAGCCATTAATGGTCATCTTCTCCGGTCCATTCTCTCCAAATGCTCCCTAACATCGAACGATCAATGTGGTTTACGTTCCATGCTCCATCCAAATGGAGGCCAACCACATGGACGGTCTAGATCATTCCACACATACATCATTTTAAATCAAAAGAGTTACCGTTATTTTTTAAATGGCGGCTATGATATGGTAGAAATCCAATACAAGCAATCTGAAAATGAGGAGGAACAGAAATTTCATTTTCTTAATGAGTTGTGAGTTTGCTAGTAAGAGTGTGATAGGTCCACTTGTCTAATTTCCGTTTGGTTGGTGAAGTGGATCGAAAACAGACAAAAAACAGCGAGTCAATCAATGCTGACCGTTCATCCAATGGCATAGTACATACACCATACTTTCTATGTATTCTCTCTCTAGCAAGTTGGACAACTTCAATCTAATGACCTCGACTACTTCTAAGCTTACAAACTACTAATGCTTATCAATAAGGGCCTATTTGTTAACACGGGAAAAAATCATGAAATATGGAATCAAGAAAGCCTTTCACGTTAAGTAATGTTTGTTAACATAGTGCTTGAAATGCGCTCTTTAATTTTTTCAGTAAGAGAAGTTTAGCTTAACAGTGAATACCGAATGTGTTCGACTAATGCTTCTTAAAATAAATATTCATCCAATTTTACCTTTGTTAAAGAGAAGTTTTTTTCGTCTAAAATGGATTGCGTAACATATAATCAAGCTTTTAACCTGTAGAACTTCTCTAGCTCTACTATAATTTGTGTTAGATCTACACCATCCATTAACTTTTTTAGGTCATTCTAGAGTACCAGCCCAAGAAATGAGGCACATCCAAGGCTCAAGTGGACCTTACCACAAAAAGCAATGGAATTAAATGACTCCCGTTGAAACCTTCCAAATCCTCCCAAAAGGCAAGGATTTGATTCAAATCCTTCCAAATCTATGGAGCCAAACGACCTTAAGAGCCTGTTTGGGTGTGTGAATATTTGGAGTCACTGGATTTGAAATACCCTAATTGTGTTTGGCACCTTGGATTTGAAATCCTAAGTAATCCAAAAGTAACAATGTATAGTATATTCACAGTAATTTGAATTTAATTATTTAATCAACTTCAAAATCCTAAATTAGTGTATTATATAATGTTTGACACAATGATTATAATAAGTGCATTGAAATATATACTTTGGCTGAAAATGATGAAATTCCAATTCTCTAATGAGCCATAAGCATAAGATTACAACCAAGTGACTAACCGATAATTTTTAATCGTAGATTTACATGGACATTCTACTAAAGTAATTTTAGCAATGCAGTTGATGATATAATTGCTTTGGAATATTATCAGTGGGCCATGTGCCCAATATATTAGTAGCCTAGTGATACACATGTTACACACGTGACTCATGGGAAATTTTAGATATAATCTAAACTTCCACCTTGGTTTCAAACCCTTTCTTTAGGGGATTCAAACCCCACTTATGGTGCCAAATGAACAGGAGATTTGATATCCATGGTGGTAAATGAATAAAGTAAATAGTGATGGCCATAATGAACAAACATACGGATCAAGTTTTTGAGTGGACTTACTTTTGAGTAAATCATCTTGAGCTTCCATATAAAGGCCGTTTATCAAAGGTTAACGTGGTGTTTCATGGTAGCCCAGGAAAGATGTGCTCGATCTAATGAATGGTCTAGATGTATTGCGGTGCGTTTGGGTGTACCCCGGAATAGCTCCATTCTGGTCGTGCCGAGAAATTGCACACGTTCGGGCTTTCAGTTTGTATGTGTGGGGCCCACTGTTGGTCCGATGGGCTTACTAGTGGATGACCCATGTCCTTCCGATTTAAAGATCCTAGAATATATGGCCTTTTATTGGTTGAATAGGAACCGTTGATGTGCTTCTTTTCTCTCTTTTTTTCCTTCTCTTTCCTGGCCGTTTCCTTGTTGGCCAACATTTAAAGGCTTAGGATTTTCAATAGAATTAGTCCCATAATATCAACAGTTGGATCATTGAAAAATGACCCCCCCCCCCCCCCCCCACCCACCCAAATACAATTCCTGGGCCCATTGACACCCCTAATTCCTGGTCACCATCTAGCCACTAAAAGAAATCTCACCATCTAGCCGCTGCAAAGATCTCAACCGTTGGCCCCACTTGGACACGACCCAATCAATGTCCCCAACGGGGGAGATGATATACTAGAGCCAAAAGAACCTGAATAAGGTAGAGCCATTTCTCAGCAGTACACGTGGCAGAATGATGTATCTATCGGATTGGATTCATCCATCGAGTTACCTTCATGAAAGATGAATGCTGAGGAGTTTACACAGTTTGGATTATCGTAAAAGTCTGATTTGTGGCTCTCAAAGCGACATTAATGAATGAAAATGTTCAATGGTTAGATATTCATTGTAGAAAATTGAAGGGATGGATATGATTTTCTAACATATGAAAGTTTTGGAAAATAATTCATCGATGATAAGACCCATTAGATGGACGGACCTGATCAATACTTTACACTGCCATGCACGCTGCAAAGAGATGGTCTACAATATTCCGGTTCTTACCCAATGCACCCTACCTGTTTTGTTAGCCCACCCATGCATTGCAAGCCCGAGCCCAAAATGAGTTGGGCCCAGTAGGACCAACCATGAAATAGATAGTTGAGTCTTCCTCATCTAACCGTTGAGTAAGTGGGCCATACATGCACGAAATAGATAGGTGGAAAAACGTGATGGAGTCCACTCAGTAAGATTTCTAGCTAAGTTGCTAGAAAACACAGTACTGAAAGGAACTCAGTGTCAACTAAGGAAGACTCAGTAAGTTGACTCAATGACTCAAAAATATATAGAAGCATAGTATAAAAATTCGCTGATTCAACTCAGAACTCAACCAAGTCAACTCACCTCTGCGGTATTTCAAGCTAAGTTACTAGGAAACTCAGTACTGAAAGTTTGGAACAGACTCCATGTCTAGTTGGGAGGATTTGGACTTCCACAATGCAAGCAACCCTCTAAACCAGCTCTCATGCTACAGCTGAGTCATCCAATAGTTCGTCCTGCCGTGAGGATCAAGTTATGTAAAAATAGCCACATCCAGTAATCATGTGGACCACAATTATATTTTGTTTTCATTAGGGGTTAGAAATTATTTTCTATAGTTTGGACCACTTGATGAATGAATGGGGCTAATTTTTGCACAAAGTGATACTCACTGAGCCAGCTTATTGAAAGAGACGGATGTGGCAATACTCACACACACAAAAGGGTTGGAAGATATTTGGACACAACTCGTGCAGCCAAGCTCCCAAACAAGCCCTAATATGAAATGATGTTCTTTAAAATCTCATTCAACCATGATGTGGTGCTAACAAAAAATAATTATGTGCATGTGCCAGAAGTGAGACTCGTGATGAAAGTAAAAAGCTCTCTATAAAAATGACAATTTTACCCTTTACACCACCATTTTTATCCTCTACACCGTGGGTGCCACCTCTTACATGTGCACATTGCCCTGCAGCATTGGCCTGAGGTGTCCCAGCTGAAATTCTTAATTGTTCCTTTTTAAGGTCTGAAATTACTAAAATGTCCTTGTTGGTTTTTCTTTAAAGGTGATGAAATGGAGCATTGAGGAACAATATGAAATCCAATCCGTTGAATTTATGCATCCCATCATGATGATCAGATTAATAAAAATCTACTAGATAAAATCACAAGATAGGCACACCATAATAAAAAAAAAAGTACCACCGAAAACATTAAAACTCACATGTAACATATCAGATGATTTGATAGGCCATATTTTTAGTCCGGCGATCATCACGGTGGGTTGCTGGAGCAACGTAAACAAGGTGAGATTGATCACCGTCTCTCTCACAAGAATAACTACTCCGAATCCACGAAGCTACTGGGACTCCTCAATCTGTCTTCTTTGAATTTACAAAGGAAAACTCGAATCCACAAGTTAAACAGAGTACAAACTCAAAGAAACTTAATATTAATAAAAATTGGATCCCTTTAACCATGAATTAAACAAGTATTTATAGAAATAACTAACTCTAGAAAACCCTAAAATACGTAATTAAAAGAGTCTTAAATAAACTAGGAAAGAATAAGCAAAAATCGAAAATAATTTACGAAATCGGACGCTTCTGCTCAAAACTACGGAACGCCATCGATCGGTCTCCAGGAACCATCAATCGGTCGTGCGAGAACAATCTTTCTCCCATCTTTAATGAACGTGATGATGTTGTCACGTCCCCGATGCACGACATCCTAGTCAAACTACCACAGTCACCCAAATATCTTGTGGCAGGTGTCCATGTCTACGATGTCACACAACACTTGATCCTTATACGTCTTGCCGATCGAAAAGGAGATGAGGCATTGGTCTTTAACAGTCATTGCATTGTCCTTTTGAATCCAGTAAATCATATATGGTGAGGGATGCAATGTAGTCTTAAGCTTTAATCTCTCCACCATCATCTATAATACGATGTTTTCATAATTACCACCATCAATTATCACGTCACAAATCTTTCCAGACACTGTGCAACTTGTACAGAAGAGATTTATGCCACTAGGGATTGGTTTATACGCTTGGTGTAGGCGATTGTCTCTATACGACCAGGGACACACCCTGATCTCCAGGAAGTCATTCGGTCCCCTCCTCATCATTCTCGGCTTGATCAGGACCATCATCCTCTGGTTCAGTTTGGCGTCTTCTTCAGTGATAGACTTCCATTGTTTTACCAATCTGTTCGGCGAACATCTTGTTGACTAGACGTTGGTACGTCGCCTCAGCATTCTTAAGTCCGAAAGGCATTACCTTGTAGTAGTAAAGGCTTCGATCGGTAGCAAACGCTATTTTTTGCCTGTCGGGGGTGTACATCTGGATCTGGTTGTACCCGAAGTATGCGTCCATGAAGCTGAGAAGCTCGAAACTTGACGTCGCATCCACGAGCTGATCTATTCTGGGGAAAGGGAAGCTATCCTTAGGGCAGGCCTTGTTCGAGTTGGAGTAGTCGACACAGACTCTCCACTTCCCATTGGCTTTTTTAACCAAGACAACGTTGGCGAGCCAATCGGGATAATGGACTTCTTGGATAAACCCTGCCTGGCGTAGTTTCCGGACTTCCTCTTCAATTACGGCGTATCTCTCCGCATTGAACGCTCGTCGTTTTTGGCGGATTGGTTTAAAGGTCGGATCAACGTTAAGTCGGTGGACCATCACCTTAGGACTAATCCCGGGCATGTCCTTATGAGACCATGCGAAAACATCCGTATTCTCTTTCAGAAAAGCGATCAGCCTCGCCTGAATACTGTCACTTAATTGAGATCAGATCTTAACAACCAAGCTAGGATCGTCGTCCGACAGAGGTACTTCGATTAACTCTTTGGCCGGTGATCCGCACTCCTTTGTTTCTTCTCTTGGGTCCAGCGGAGTCATGTGTGAGACAGCAGAGATCACATTTTTGCTCTTTCCACGTAGGGTCAGTTTGTAGCATCGACGAGCTTCCTGCTGGTCTCCCCTGACCACGCCGACTCCGTCGTGAGTGTCGAATTTCATGGCTAGATGATAGATAGAAACGCAAGCTTTCAGAGCTTGGATAATGGGCCGACCTATTATTGTGTTATATGCCGATGGAGTGTTGACGACGAGAAAGTCGACCATAATCATCTTCTGGTCGGGCTCGTCTCCCGCTGTGACTGGTAGGGTTATTTTCCCTTTAGGCATAATACAATCCCCCGTGAATCCGATTAAAGTGGTTCTGACAGGCCTCAATCTGGATCGATCTATCTTCATTCTGTCGAACGCTGAGGCATATATGATGTCGGCCGAACTCCCCGTATCTACCATCATTCTGTGAAGCTTTTTATTAGCGACCACCATCGTTACGACGAGAAAGTCGTCATGCGGATGTAATATTCCTCCAGTGTCCTCTTCGAAAAAGGATATCGCGCGGTGGGTGACCTTTGGAATTTTTGAGGGCCTGCTGGTCAAATTCACTTACAACCCCGGCTCGGATATCCGGTCTTGACGTGAGTAAGATTTGTGTGCGTTACCAGAATCACCGGTGGCGGGTCCACCGAAGATCACATGGATTTCTTCTATGGGATTGTTGTCGACCGACTCTCTGACACCTTCCTGATCCGTGGCCGTTGGTCTTCATGACGCCGGGCAATATATTCTTTTAAGAAGCCCTGCCGGATGAGGGTCTCTATCTGTCGCTTCAAATTAAAACAATCTGTTGTGTTATGCCCGTGATCTTTGTGATACAAGCAGTACTTGGACTTTGACCTTCTATCGGGATCGGTTTTGTTCTTCGCGGGTCGCCCGAACACTAGTTTGTCCTTCTCGGCTAGAAACACCTGCTCAACTGTCATTTTGAGCGGGGTGTATTTTTCAAATCGTGGGGCCGAAATTTTAGCTTCACGTGAAGTAGTGTTCGAGTTCGGCGAACTGTGATCAGGTCAGTGCCTTTTGGCGCTGGTTTCCTCTTTGCGGTCTCTTCTTTTGTTCGACGACCCCTAGGCGTTCACCAACTCTTCTGCATTAATATGTTTGGCGGCTCGGTCGAGGAATTCTGCTACGGACTGAGGTGGCTATTCCCCCACCGACCAGAGGAATTTTTCATCACGTAGCCCTCCTATCATCGTATGTAGCAACACGTCTTGAGATAGGTTTTCCACCTGGACTGCCTCTGCGTTGAATCGCGAGAGGTAATCCTTCAGTGATTCGTTATCTTTTTGTTTGATTGCTGCGAGGTGTGTAGAGTGTTTCCTTGGATCGGTACTCCCGATGAATTATGTCGCGAAAGCCCTGCTTAGTTCGATAACTGAGGAAATGGAGCTCGGCTTTAAATTATAGAACCAGGTCCATGCCGAACTGGTTAAGGACAGTGGAAAGGCCTTGCAAATGATGTGCCCATTGACTTCATGGAGTTCCATTCGGACTTTGAAGTTTTCGAGATGCTCGGCTGGATCTCCAATCCCGAAGTATTGCTTGAGTTGAGGGATTTTGAAGCCCTTCGGAAAAGGTTCGCTGCGAATTTCGTCGGTGAACGGGGATTCGAATGAATCCACAAGGACGTCAGCTGCGGTTGGTGCTCGGGCACGTTGCGCTCTCTGGATATCCTCGACCCTCTCCCGAAGCTCCTTCGACTCGGCCTCAAAAGGGGTGATATTATCATCCACTCGATCCTCCCCTTGACTTGCCCGGGCTGATCGTCTTTCTTCTATTCTGTGTCTTAGGTCGTTTACAGGAAGCTCCGCGACTGGTCGGAGTCTCAAGCCCGACGCTCGACTCACGACCTCGTCTTCATCGGGTACGAACGTGGTGGACGAGAGCTTTGTTGAGGTGGCTAAGGTTGAGGGTCAGTTTCGAGTATGGGTGGAGGCCGAACTAAATCATTTAGTAGGGCCGTGATCTCGTTTAGTTTCTCGACCACGTGCCCGAACTGTCTATCTACCCCGCCTAAACGCTCCGCAACGCCTCCAACTTGTTCTTCTAATGTGGACAATCTGGCCCCGCGATTGCGGGTCCTTTGCCATCCACTTAGAAGGTTAAAGTGGCGATATGAACTCCCAAGGTGAAGGACAGGCGTCTCTCCTTGGGGTCCTTCATTTTCAGATTGCTGCTCATAGGAGGGTTCGGGATTTGCGAGAGCCTTCCCCTTTCTATTGCCTTTTACACCAGCGATTTGGTTCCTGCTTTCGGACAAAGGGATTTTCAGATGAACGTAACCTCAGTAGTCGATCCCACAGACGGCGCCAGGTGTTGTCACCGATTCCTCGTGACAACTAGAAATGAGGTGTGGGAACCAACAAGCTGATCGGAAGTGCGATACGAACTCACAAATAGGCCTTGATCTCGATCCCGAATCCCTGCAAGAAATCACCAAGAGCTAAGAGGTGACCGGGTTCATTCACTATAGCGACCATTTGATTCAGTTTGTTGAGACATTTTTTTTTGTCTACCTGTAATCGTGGTACCCTTCTACCTTTATAGGCGTTGGAGGAGATATTCTCGGCTAGAATCGCTGCTGATATCGAGTCGGATATCTCGACGGATATCTTGGGCCGTTCCGATCTCGGAGGGCCGCGTCTCCCGCTCTCCGCTTATAAGAGTAAAGATAAGGTCGGCTTTTATCAATGCACCGACCTCCACTGCAATCCAAGCTGACCCCTTGAAAAGACTATTTGTGCCAACGAGACTCCGGATCAACATAGGCCGAGGTCTCGTGAGTAGATAGGCTCATGGTAATTACCTTCCCACAACAGTCACGGCTTGTGCATGGGGAAGTAGCCCCGCAAGACCACAAAGTTCAGCAATTGTGCCAGGCCTGAGCAAAATCCCAAATCCCTACAGTTGGCCTAAATCCGATCATTGTTTCAGGTGTGAATAGCCGAATCACCTATCAAATACATGCCCACAGCGACCAATTGTTAACGTAGAGTTTGAAATCGGAAGACCACGTCGACGACCTCCGCGTTATTGTACACATCTTGAAAAAGTACGGAATGAGGCTCAATCCCAACAAATGCGCCTTCGGGGTGAGCTCGGGGAAGTTCCTCGGCTTCATGGTAAACTAAAGGGGAATAGAAGCCAACCCGAAAAAAATCCGCGCGCTGGTCGAGATGAGCTCACCCACTATTGTGAAGGAAGTACAACGCTTCATCGGGAGGGTCGCCATGCTTAACAGGTTCGTTTATAGAGCCACGGACCGATGCCTTCCATTTTTTAAGCAGTTCCGCAAGTTCAACAAGATGACTTGGACACTAGAGTGCGAGCAAGCTTTCAAAGACCTCAAGGCGTACCTCGGATCACCTCCATTGCTGTCCAAACCTGTACAAGGAGAAGAACTACTGCTATACTTGGCCGTATCCCCGGCCACAGTAAGCTGGGCTCTAATTCGTGATGACCAAGGCACGCAGAGGCCGATATACTACGTCAGCAAAGCCCTCCTCGACGCGGAAACCCGGTATGCTAGCTTAGAGAAGTTAGCTCTAGCATTGGTAACAACGACGAGGAAGCTGTGACCTTACTTCCAAGTACATCCGTTAGTGGCGCTAACGGACCAGCCACTTAGGCAAATACTGCAGAAGCCAGATACTTCAAGTCGCCTCGCTCGATGGGCCATCGAGCTCGGAGAATTTGATATTCGGTACCGACCCCGTACGGTCGTCAAGGGACAAGCTGTGGCTGATTTCATCGCTGAACTTACGAGCCCCCCCATCCTCGAAACCGACGCCACTTCCCCAGAAAACATCATGGGATCTAGGCCAGAAGATGTGTCGACAACCCCTATGTGGTTGTTGTACGTTGACGGTTCATCAAATTCCCAAGGTTGCGGGGCCGGAATAATTCTGACTTCTCCCGACGGCATAAAAATCCAGTACGCTCTGAAGTTCGGTTTCAGAGCTTCCAACAACGAGGCCGAATATGAAGCCCTCCTTGCCGGGCTACGATTGGACTCGGCGGTCGGGATCCAAAATGTTAGAGTACATAGTGACTCGCAGCTAGTCGTGGGACAGGTGACAGCTGAGTACCAAGCAAAGGGAAAGAGGATGTCTTCATATTTACTGAAATATCAAGAACTTCAGCTCGGTTCGATTATTGCAAGGTCACTCAAGTACCAAAGACCCATAACACCAACGCAGACTCACTCGCCAAGTTAGCATCTGCAGGGGACAATGAGCTCGATAGATCGGTTCCCATTGAATTCCTCCCTCGAAGAAGTATCAACGACGAAACCGATGAGGTATATCTGGTTTCCGCCGAGTCCAACTGGATGGATCCGATTGTTTGTTTCTTACGAGATGACGTTCTGCCCAAAGAGAAAAACGAAGCACGACGGATACGGTACAGAGCGGCTCGGTATACGCTGATCGACAATATATTGTATAAAAAGGGCTTTTCGTTACCTTGCCTCCATTACCTCGAACCGCATGAAGCCAACTACGTCCTAAGAGAAATTCACTCCAACACGTGCAAAAATCATTCTGGGAGCAGAGCGCTGGCACAGAAAGCAATACGTCAAGGGCACTATTGGCCAACGATCCAAAAAGATGCTCGAGAAATGGTCAAGAGGTGTGACAAATGTCAAAGGTTCGCACCAGTCCCTCACGTACCGCCCGAGGAACTCACCCCTATGTCCGGACCATGGCCCTTCGCGCAATGGGGAGTCGATATCATCGGACCTCTCCCAGTTGGCAAGGGGCAAGTTAAGTATGCGATTGTAGCTTTTGATTACTTTACAAAGTGGGTCGAAGCAGAACCCCTCTCGAAGATTACTGAAAAGAAGACAACAGACTTCATCTGGAAGTCGATTATATGCCGATTCGGCATCCCAAGCACCATCGTCACTAATAATGGGCCTCAGTTCGACAATGCGAAGTTCAGAGAATTTTGTCAGAACTTAGGCGTAAAAAACGTGTATTCATCTCCCCATCACCCCCAAGTCAACGGGCAAGTCGAGGCAATCAACAAGATCATTAAGGGTCACCTGAAAACGAAGCTCGGCGAATATAAGGGAGCTTGGGCAGAGCAGCTCCCTGAAGTATTGTGGGCATACCGAACGACGGCCCGGTCGACTACAGGTGAAACCCCATTCTCTTTAAGGTTCGAAACTAAAGCCGTAGTTCCAGTAGAGATGGGGTTCCAACCAATCGAATCAGTCGCTTTCAGTCTGATCAGAACGACGATGAACTCCGCACGAACCTCGATCTAATTGAGGAGGTCCGAGAAGCCTCCCAAGTCCGAATTGCATCCTACCAACAACGCGTCGCTAAATTCTACAATTCGCGAGTCAGGGAAAGACGTTTCAGAGTAAGTGACCTCGTCCTACGAAGGAACATGAAAGAGAAGAAGGATAAGATCGCAAGCGCACTCAATCCGAACTGGGATGGGCTGTATAAAATTATAAGGTCGGTTCGTGCAAGGACTTACTGGCTCGAGGATATGCAGGGCCGAGCCTTACTTCACCCATGGAATGCGGAACATCTAAAAGTCTACTACCAATAAAAGCTAAGTGTTTGTCTTTGCCAAATTCTTTCTCAGAAGTAATATCCCTATCGAAAAATATAGAATACCAGCAGAGGCTAATATCGCCCAAAGCTGAGTTCAAGCTTCAGATTGGCAACGATCAAAGCGTATGAAATGATCATTGCCTTCACAAATACTAACCTACACTACTTCAACACGATCTACCATGCTCGGCCACAAAGTAAGTAGAGCTAAGTAAATTAGTGAAAGCAATCCAAATAATAAAAAAATAAAAAATATAATAAACATGAAAATATCAGAATACGATTCGATTTCACGACCTCAGAAGGGTCAACATTACAAAAATGTGTGTTACAAAAGCCCCAACACATGGGCTGACAAAAACAAAAACACAAAATTTTACAGGGACGGGCCAGCAGCCGGCTCAGCTGCTGTCGAAGGCTTGGCCTCCTCCGCCTCAGAGTCAAGAAAAGAGAGGTCTAGGTCCTGATAACAGCTCTGGACTGTCATCCTGCACTTCTCGTAACCGAAGTTGAACATCTCGTCGGCCTCGACAACCTTGACTTCCAAGTCGGACCGGACCTTCGCCAATTCCGACTGCAGAGTCCCTTCAGCGGCCTTCAGCTCTTCGACTCGAGTGTTGAGCTCGGCCTTCACCCTCTCCTTATTCGAAAGCTCGGCCCGGAGTGAGACATTCTCACTCTCACGAGCCTCCAGGGCCCTTGTCGCCTCCTCTCCGAACTTTAAAGCCTCGTCCAAAGCCTGTTTCGCGGCTGCCAGGGTCCCTTCAAGGCCGGAGATCATCCCCTTATCTCGGGTCATCTCCTCCCGCAAAACCTGGCACCCGAAGGCAACCTGCGAAGTAACTAACAGAGGATCAGTGAATGAGGGAAAGTAAAACAACAAGTTGAAAACCCAAGCTAGAAACATACCTTAGCTCCGAAGATCCCAAGAGAGTTGAGCAAAGAAAGCCCAGGGACCTTCGTTATCGCATCCACCTTAGCTTCAGGAACAGCTTTATATGCCCATTTGCACAAATTGTACAAATGCGACGGCATCTCCTGGCCTTGGCGCAGCGCAAAGGAAGATTGAGCTAGAGCAGCATGAGGGGTCCCTTTGGACGGGCCGGCATCGGAACCACCCACCAAGTCTATGACTTGGGTCGGTTGTAGCCTCTCGGAGACGTCAGGGGGTGTAGCCTCGGCCGCAGGTGCCTCCGGTCTCACCTCGGGGGTTGGGTCCCGGGGGACATCAGATATCGAGGCAGTCGGAGGGCGTTCACTTGGATGCTTTGACACTACCTTCTGTCTTTTCTTCTCCCTGATATGCTCATTCTCCTCAGCAGTCAGGGCAACGGACTTCCTCTTAGGGGCCGGAGCAGACATGCCTGACAAACAGAAGATACAAAAGCAGTATCAATACATTAGGATGTCAGAGTAAGTCCGGCCTATGCGAAGCAAAAGGATGGTTACCTCTGGGGTTGATGCCCACGTCTGATAAAGTCTCGAAAGAAAGCAGAAGCTTCACACTACGGAAGCTGGGGTCTAGCTCCCACACAGCAACTATGCGACTCCCCTCTTCCGAGCTCAGGCTGGGAGGATCTTCACGAACTAAAAAGAAAAAAAAGGAGGTCAGATCATACCGAAGGAAAAAAAAAAAAGAGAGAAGAGAAAAGTTTCTGCCGACCCGACCTAGGACTGAAAACCAGTTGCGTACACGGTAACTGGGGAAGTTGACCTCGGGTTGGGGGCCTTCCCAACCCTTCGAGACGAAGAACCACTCCCCTTTCCATTCGTGAACTGAGGAGGGCTGATCATCGATGAGGCGACGCCCTTTCCTTCCCCAAGGTGACAAATAAAACCATCCCCGGGAATCCGGATGGCTCTTTAACTGGTATAGGCTCATCAGCTCGGCCACGGTGGGATCTAACCCATGAACCTGACGCCATAAAGCGACACAGCCTATCAATGTTCTCCAGGAGTTAGGAGCCAATTGCCCCGGGGCTAAATTGACCCTGGAGAGATACTCGCTTATAATAGGGAGCAAAGGGAGACGGAAACCAGCCATAAAGAACTGGGCATACACGGTTATTTGGTCTCCTGGAGGACGGGTCGGGAAATCGTCTAGGCCAGGCAACCGAAGATCGATAGCCCCTAGAATACAGTATTCTGACCTAAGCCTAATTAGGTCGGACTGGGTGAGCGTGGTCTAGATCGGGTTAGCCAGGTAGTTAGAAACCCTGTTAACTACACGTCCTGAAGTACCAGCTACAGGAACCTCATTCGAGGCAAAGGAAGAGGAAGTCTCTGCCAATAGAGTTCTCCCTGGGGACTCAACGGAAACAGGTTGGACTTCCCCCAATTGGGATTCTCCAACAGGCAGGGAGGCGGAAAGGGTTTATGAAGAACTTTCCTCCGAACCAGACATTTCTTCCTAAAAATGAAAATGGAAGGAAAACAAAATGGACAGAGGTCAAACGTACCGGATCATGCTCCGGAACGGGATCGGCCAAGAAGAGTTGGATTCGAAGGAAAGGTTTCGAACAATCACAGCAGTCTGTGGATGGGGAAGAAATGGGACGCAGCAGTAAGAGGAATACTAGGAAGAAAGAAAAATTCTTGAAAATTTCTTTAAGTGCGGTATTTATACTGCTCCGGATGACAGCACCCGGACCCTGCTCTCGCCACGCGGCACTTGTCACGGCTTCAAATAACGAACCGACACGACTTTTGACATGGCCTGCCACGCGTCCGCTTGCCCATTGGACAGCAGGATTCCGTCTGTCCGCTCAGAGATACGAAGCCCACGTGTCCCCATTCCATTCGTTCGCCGAAATAAAAGCCTGCCGCACCGTACAACCATCATTGCGCCTTTTCGAAATTCGAAACGACGCTTTAATACGTCTTTGCCGCCAAAATGAGATCAGCTATACCCACTTAAAAATGCTCCCTAACCGTGAGGATCCACCTCGGAAGCAGGGGGCAACTGTTGTGGGAAGGTAATTGCCATGAGCCGATCTACTCATGAGACCTCGGCCTATGTTGATTCGGAGTCTCGTTGGCACAAATAGTCTTCTCAAGAGGTCAGCTTGGATTGCAGTGGAGGTCGGTGCATTGATAAAAGCCGACCTTATCTTTACTCTTATAAGCGGAAAGCAGGAGACGCGATCCTCCGAGATCGGAACTGCCCAAGATATCTGCCGAGATATCCGACTTGATATCAGCCGCGATTCTAGCCGATAATATCTCCTCCAATGCCTATAAAGGTAGAAGGGCACCACGATTACAGGTAGACAAAAAAGAATCTCTTAACAAACTGAATCAAATGATCGCTATAGTGAATGAACTGACTTTGGCATCAGAGGACTAGCGGCCGGAACCCAGCCACCTCTTAGCTCTTGGTGATTTCTTGCAGGGATTCGGGATCGAGATCAAGGCCTATTTGTGGGTTCGTATCGCACTTCCGATCAGCTTGTTGGTTCCCACACCTCATTTTTAGTTGTCACGAGGAATCGGTGACAACATCGACCACATTGGGCTGAGGACGATCTTTAATGAGTTCTTTTCCCTTGGACAAGGATGAATCTTGAGTGGGGCCTGTTACAGAGTAAGGTTATGTAGGGCCCCTCATAAGCTCTGTCTCTGCCCTAGTGGCCAATTAGATAGTGTAACACCCCGTACTTTTCTGTACTCGGGTGTTACCATGAGAATTCAAAGTATATGTGTATGTGTAATGCCCTTCCGTGACTCTTTCGTCAATCTGTGCGCGACTCCTGGTGTCCCGAACTGGCAGTACGTAGTTTGTACCCAAATGACCGAAGTCCTGAGATCCTGAAACCTCTGTCATATTGACCGCGCTGTCCTCGTGATTGCAACGGCGAAAACGGTGCGTCGATCTGATACCCGAGCGCAAAGATATGGACATTTAATCAAAACACCCAAAAAAATGTGGTTGTGCACACTCATGTGGGGCCACCCAATGTGGGGCCCACTTCACGGTCTCCTAGGCAATCATCTCATTGTAATAATTACAAAAAAATAAATAAATAAATAAAAAAGTAATAATATATAATAATAATGAAAAGAAATAAATAAATAAAACAAATTAATAAAATAAATAATAATAAAAAAAAAGTGTAATGATGGAGTGTCATGATGACACCCCATTCCTCTCCCATGCCCCCACGTCCTCTACCATCCCTTCACTTAAAATAATAATAATAATAATAATATAAAAAAGAAAAGAAAAAGAGATTATAAGAGAGATGGATGGAATGGGTGGAACGATCTCTCCCCCTTCATCCTTCATTTCTTCTTCATGTATGTGCCATCCATGCCCTTCCTAAGTGTGTGTGTGTGAGAGAGAGAGGAGTGGGCCATCTTCATCAACCTCCCCTCCATCTCAACCATTCATTCACTTCAACCATCAATATCAACCATTGAGCGAGGAGATCGAAGTAGGTACACCCCTCCACCTTTCATTCCCTTTGATTTCTTCATTTTCTTTATTGGTGATGAATCAAGGTGAACCATAGATGTGGGCCCCGCTTTGAGGAAACGTATGGCATCTAGAACTCCTTGTCATTTAATGGCATGGATGGAGAAAGAGAGAGAGAGAGACGCTGGAAACAGCGTCCGTCCGGACGCTGTCCGTTTGGGGGCCCCACTTGTGAGCCCCACCTTGATGTATGTGACTAATCCATGCCATCCATCTGTTTTCCCAGGACATTTTAGGCCCTGGCCACAAAAATGATTAAGATCTAAATCTCAAGTGGGCCATACTAAAGAAAATAATGGCGACAGTTGAAACCTTCTGAGGCCACTGTGATGTGTGTATGCTATGAAACCTGTCCAAATTTGTACTCACTGGGCCCACTATAAGATGGCTAACCCGGTGGATGGTCTGGATTTATCGCATGGACCCCACTCCCCTGTTTATTAAAAAAAAATATATAAAAGAAAAGAAGGAAAGAAAGTACGGGATTGCTTCCAGCGTGCGTTAAAGGCGGTTTTTGGGCTTGAAAATGGCCCCACGTGTGGGAACCACTATGTTATATCCACGCCGTCCATCTGTCTCTCCACATCATTTTAGGCAAAGGGCTGAAAAATGAAGAAGATCCAGATCTCTAGTGGGCCGTGCCGGAAGAAACAATATAGACCGTTGAAACCTTTCCAAGGCCCACTATCATGTTTCTGAATAACAAAACATACCCAAATCAGGGCTTGTTAGGCCCACACTAATCTGGACCATCAGATGGACAAATTGGATTTCCCATGTGGACACCACCGTGTAAGGGAAAACAAAAAAAAGAAGAAAAGAAAAGAAAAAAAAAAGGGTAACTGGACAGTCAGCGTCCAGAGGACGCTGCTGCCCAGCTACGTGTGGGCGGAAGCCCCTTTGAGCGGGCCCCACTCCGGGACCCCATCATGATCTATCGGTTTTATCCAAACCGTTCATCTGCTTTGCCAGATCATTTTAGGACATGGGCCCAAGAATGAGGCATATCCAAGTCTTAGGTGGGCCACACCACAGAAAACAGTGGGGATAGTGATGTCCACCATTGAAACATTCATAGGGCCCAGCTTATATGGTCTACCTTGATGTATATAGTTTATCTACGTGGTTCACCTATTTTGGCACCTCATTGTAGGGCTAATAGTTCTTGATAATGTGGCCCAACTAGATGGGACCCACCTCTAATCTATGTTTCATGCCCATTCCCATTTTTATTTCAAAAATCTACGTTGGATTTTAGTGTTTTAGGCCATGTTTGGCTGTCCTTGGTGGGCCCCACGTGGGAGCAATGTAGAAACCACTATTTGGACCTTGAATACTGTATGTGTGACTACAACAATGACATTTTACCTGGGCCAAAGCGGCCCCCACATGATCAAAAATTAAATTCCAAAATGGGGTCGGGCAAAGTTGTGCAGGAATTTCTGTGCAGAAATTCCAAGTGCTCATGTTTGGCCCCGCACCAAAAAATATTTATACATATCCAGCAGGCCCTACCTTATGGGTTTTAGAGACCATGCATGGGTCTACCAGGGGGACTTGACAACATGCCAAAAGGTGATTCCGTTTGATGGTGGGACGTGCCCAAAGTTGGGCCAAAATCATTTCTGCACTACCATTTCCGCACAACTCCAAGTACCCATGTTTGGGCCTTTGTTAAAAATTGCACACATGCAAACAAAGAGATCTGTTTTATGAGTTTTATAGACCATACATTGGTCTATGTAGTTGTCATTTTATTTCTCTAGAAGCTGGCCCCTTGTGATAAAAAAAATTGGACTCAAACTTAGCCCAAAACCATTTGTGCATGTAAAGTCTGTTTAATTAAAAATCTACGTGGGGTCACATCCATGGAATCCACCACTTTCCTAAAGTATTAAATAGGTCATTTAAACCCTAAAACTTGAATTTAGAGCCACCATCATAGGGTTGATCTTAACCGTATAAATTATGGATATGACAATCTAACCGCATAAATGGTCTAAAACATGGTAGGGTCGTATTCTAGCGAGCGTGTACATGTTTCAAGCAACTTTAGAAGACGCTTCGATTCTTAAGGTGATGATTCCTCCCCTTGAGCTTTCCACCTTCATGTTAATTAAGTAATAGTTTTACTCATATATGACTGAAAATGTTACTCTGTCTCATGATTACCTCTACTGTTTTATTTTGCCATAAATCATATGTTTAACCTTACTATACGTGAATTTCTTTATAACTGTGAATTATTTACGAATTTTGAAATTGTCATTTTCATTCTTCATGTTTGGAATATGAAAGTGGAATATGAATTTAAATGGTTGCGATCACCTATATTTGATGGGACCTTAAACTGGTGGCCTTTGGAAGCGATTTATTGGAAAGATTCCTGATTGTGTCCTTGGATGGAAGTGTTGGGCTAAATGTTAAATGAGATGAGATTTTGATCATGCCCCCAGCTGAACTAGTAAGGAAATAATTTTTGATGGCGTCCTTATATGGACTTGTTGGGTTGAATGTCTTATTGAGATGAGTGGTTGGGATTCCCGATGGACTTGATGGACTAATGGTCCTGTGAGATAAATTATTGATTATGTCCCTAGTTGGACTCGTGTGGAAATATTTTGGAGAATTATTGTGATGAAAGGCCACTAGTTGTAAGGGAATGTCATAATTGGTTTGGTTGTAAATTGGAATAATAATGGGTGGTTTAATCATGCATATCATGGCACAGACGGGACGTGTGGTGACGAGCCATATTACCGTCGGGTGGTCTGGTTGCTGAGAGCACGTACCCTAGAGGTATTTTCGCTGGCTCTACACCACCATAGAGTGTGTCATTCACTGAGAGCACGTACCTTTGGTATTTTCGCTGGTGATGACCACTCGTGATATTGTGGGGCTGATGTGTGTCCTTAGTGACTTCCAGACCACTGGGTGAGGCCGATGTGTGTCCTTAGTGACTTCCGGATCACCAATTGGTGGATTTGCATTGTGGGGCTGATGTGTGTCCTTAGGGACTTCCAGACCACATTTTCCAGCTGGATGTGCATCCCCAGGCTGAGGGACATGTGCATGCATTCATGCATTTAAGAAAGATTGCATTATGGATGTTTTGTACATTTTTTTATTATTATTCTTGATTAATGTGTTAGTGTGTAATCTTGAGGGGAAATCACACTGAGCTGGCCACTCATGCTGTTATATTTCAACTGTATAGTTGGTGCAGGTAATTTGAATAATGTACAGGTTATACTGGAATGGAGCAGGATGCTCAGGTTATGCTGATGTCATGGATCGAAGATCCGTGTTTCATGGTTGCTGCTTTAAATTTTGTATATAATTGTAACTGTTTATTAGTGTATTCTGAATTAAATTTGAGATATTCGGTTTGTATAAGCCTTATGGGCAACACTCTGCGATATTTGTTGTATCTTTCCTATATGCATGGTTTGTTTTCTTCCGCGGTGAATACCCTTCTTGGAATGACAGTTGAAAATGGACTGAAATGTGGGTTTCTTCATAGGCTAACGCCCGGGTTTTTGATACACGAGTCTAGAACTCGGGTCGCGAAAATTCGGGGCGTTACAGATAGCCTCATCTAAGGTCCAGACCGGAACCATCCGAACCTGGTCTTGAATTGTGAGCTGCAATCAGCCGATAAACCACGTTATTTGCTATAAGCCAGATTCTGACAAGTTATTTCGCGTTCTCAAATGTTGAAACTCTCCCAGATATTCAGCTACGGACCGATTCCCTTGCAGGCATTTCTGGTATTGCTAGAACAGAACCTACTCGTAGTCGTTAGGGAGGAAGTGGTATGTAGAAGACAAGACGCTTCATCCGAGGCCATGATCGGATGGGCATCTTGTTCTGCCGAACATGGGTCATCTAAAGTTGCTCCCACCATGCTGACACACCGGATTTCAATTTATAGGCAATCAACTTCACCTTCCTTTTCATCCGGCACATCCATGTATTGAAAATACCGCTCTACCTCGACTAATTAATCAAGGATAATAGGCGATTAAAACTGAGAAGTTCAGCCTTATCTCAATAGTTTGTTTTAGTACAATCCGCACATTTGTCTCCATAAAACAAGACGTCGGACCATGAAGTCGCCGACTTCCTTGTCACTGGAGCTCGAACCATTTAGAGTAGCCCTACAATTGGCCACTAGGAGTGCCCTACGAACAACTAAATTGTTTTGTACAACAACTACAGGAGGTTGAACTTCGCATGGGGCTTGGGGCGGAGTAAGCACATCCGCGATCTGGTCGAAGGTGGCCTGCAGCCCTTGCATAGCCATCTGACTCTTCCGGTGGAGAGCTTTCATCCTCTTCGCGAGATAGTTAATCCTATGATCAACATCAATGGGGATTTTGTCGTTGCCATCGCTAAAAGTTATCTTCCTGAGGTTGTTCCTCGCTCTAATATAAACTTAGCGCAACGTAGACGGGGTGAGATCAATCACTATCTCTCTCACAAAGATAACTACTCTGAATCCATGGAGCTACTGGGACTCCTCAACCAACCTTCTTTGAATCCATGAAGGAAAACTTGAATCCACAAGCAAAATAGAGTATAAACTTAAAGAAACTTAATATTAATCAAAATTGAATCCCCTAAACAATGAATTAAATAAATATTTAGAGAAATAACTAACCCTAGAAAACCCTAAAATACGCAATTAGAAGAGTCCTAAATAAACTAGGAAAGAATCAGCAAAAACTGAAAAGGATCTATGAAATCAGACGTTTCTGCGCAAAACTGTTGAATGCCGTTTATCGGTCGCTGATGAGCGGCGACCGGTCACTGATCCCTGGTGATTGGTCGTCCGACGTCCTAACAGTTTAGCAAGCTCAGGCTGATTTCTAGTCGAAATTCAACCGGTCGACAGATGTTATCGATTGGCGATTTTCCTAGTGGTTTTGCTGATCTTCTTGCAGCCCATCCTTTTCGCAAACGTACTCGTCCTCGCCCTCGATCATAGGGTCCCCTTCCGACATCAGTTGCACATGTTGGATGGGTTGGAAGTCGTACAAAAACCACAAAGGCCCGTGATTATAAAGTTCACAACTTTATAAAGGAAACAATAAGTCGGTAAATTTTGGTTTTTAAGCTAACTATTTTGAAAGTTTAGACCTCAGGTCATGCCACGTTTGCAACGAGAGAGGACCAACACCTCTCAACATCTAGCATGCATGTATTAGATTTGGATCGTTCTAGTGTGGTGCAGGGAAGGACATGATGAGGTCGATCATTGTCTTCCTCATAGGATAACTACCTTGAATCTACAAGACTTTCTTGAACCCACAAGAGTTTTTTTAAATCTCCGAGAAAAAAAAGTGACAAAAGTCGATAATTTTGATTGATAATATGAAAGTTAACCCTAACAATTTAAGAGACATTAGATACTCTAACAAAACCTTAAAACGTAATTAGCAAGTTACTAAATGAATAAGGAAACAAAAACTAGAAAACGCGCAAAACTCCGTTGATTGTCGTCAGTCGATTGACTCTAACTTTTATGCGATCTATCAACCGAAATGGCTCTAAACTGTCCAACAACCAAACTTGAATTTTGGAGTAGTTTCGATCGACCAACATCAGTCGATCGGTCGACCAAAATAGCCTAAAAGTGTTCAATTAACATATGGGTTGTGATGTATTTTCGATCGACCGACTAAATCGATTGGTCGACCGAACTATGCTTACTTTAGCTGACTTCTCTTGGACTCCTTTCTTCAGCCCATGCCATGAAGGCATCCACGACCCATTTTACATCATAGTGTGGCAAACTATGGTCTCTAAGGATGATCCTAGCCCTCTTGGAATGTTCATTACAAATGACATTTAAGACATGTTTGGATTGTTGTTGGAAAAGAAAATAAAAGAAAAGTATTATAATTTTCAAATAATGAAAAGAGTTTTTCATAATCACAACATTTTATGTGTTTTTTTTTTTCGGATAAAAAATGAAAATAAGGGTTTTAACCTAGCATTCATTATTGCTTTTCATAGTCCAATTTTAATGCAGAAAATGTTAGGCTACCATCGTTAGAGGAATATGAAATTTAAATTTATTACCCAAACAGTAATCTTAAACATAAAATTTATATTTATATTGCTCATAGAAATAATCCTTTGTTAACTACTAAGTGCTATGATTTTATAGTGGCCCAACGGATTAATGGTATTAGTCGCTAGATATAATTTCCAAATGTGTGGTGGGAATGGTTAGGTGGTCCACCAAACGAAATCAATGGGACCGTGATCAGGGGAATACATTACTGATAATTCCCTTTGTGTATTAGAAGGCCCCACTCATTCTTGTTATTTTGTTTTTTCTCATAGCCTGTCCATGATTCTCACTAATGTGATCACTGGGGTTCGCTGTTCTTTTCTTAGCCATCTATCATTCCCACCAACGTGATCGCTGGGGCCCACCCTTTTCTATAGCTGGCAAGATAATATATAGATATAGAAAAACTGCAATATGGTACAGCATGGCAGGATGATGTACAAATCAGGTCCGTTCATGGTGTGAGATGGCCTGAGAAAGTTAGGTGGGGCCCACCGTTATGCTTGTGGTAAATCCACCCCGTCCATCTGTTTTGCGATGTCATGTTAGGACATGAGCCCAAAAATGAGGCAGATACAGAACTTAGGTGGGAGAATGGGTAAGGAAATGGCTACTGTTGAAACCTCTTTGGGGTCCACTGTAATGTTCATAGGCCATCCAAACCGTTCATAACGTCATTCCTTCTGAGATGAACTGAAAACACAAAAATATTAGCATGATCCAAAACTTCTGTAGCCTCACGAATGTTTCAACGGTAGATGTTCAATCCTCACTGTTTCATATCGTCCGGTCCGCTTGAGTTTTGGATCTGTCTCATTTTTAAGGCACATATAATACATGCTCTGGAGAAACAGATGGACGGAGTGGATTTCAGGCCATATCATCTCAACTCGCAGAAATGCTAAAGTGCGCGCCTTGCCGAGCGCGCACTCAATCCGGTCCACGAAGCGGTTTGGCTAGTGACGCTGCCATTATCTAAGTGGCTAGTGGTTGGTGCTCTGTGGGCCCCACCATGATTTATGTATTTTATCCATGCCGTCCATTCATTTTTTCAGATCATTTTGAGGCTTAATTCCAAAAATGAGGCATATATAATTCTCAGGAGGACCACACCACAGGAAACCAGTAGTGATTGAACGTCCACTGTTAAAAACCTCCTAGGGTCCACTGTAATGTTTATTTGACATCCAACCTGTTGGATAGGTCATACAGACCTGGATGAAGGGAAAAAACAAATATCATCTTGATCCAAAACTTTCGTAGCCTCCAAAAAGATTTTAATGGTAAGTGTTCAATCAACACTGTTTCATGTGATGTGGTCCACTTTAGATTTGGATCGACTTCATTTTTTCGCTCATTTCCTAAAATGATTTGAAAGAAAATGGATGGATGCCATGGATGTAACACATCCATCATGGTGGGGTCAAAGAAGGCCGATCACCAGCCATTGGCTAGTGGCAGGGTCACTATCCAATCCGTGTCCTGCGGTCCACCACCTGCGACGCAGAAATTTTCGGGCCGCCTAAACATGATCGGGATTTTTACTGCTCACGTTAAATTTCTTGTTTGGTTTATCTTTTCTGGCCTTTGATGAGAAATTGAAAATTTTGCAGTTGAAAATGCCCCTCTGACCACCATGTGTTTAAGGGGAATCCATAGTGCTCAGGCGGGATATATCGAAGGGGCATTTATTATAAAATTTCAATTCCTAGTCAAAAGGTTAAAAAGGATGAGCCAGGCGAGAAATTGGACTTTTAGTAAAAATAGCCACACCTCTGGCCTATTGAAGTAAAAATTCCTAAATTGACGGGGTGGGTCCGACCTGTTGAATGGTTCGGATCATCCATCGGCATGGATCAAGCCGACTCCCAGTCCAGCTTCATAATTATGGGGCCACCTTGATGTGTTTGTGGTATATCCACGCCGTCCATCAGTTTTTTCATTTCATTTTAGTTCATGGTCTCAAAAATGAAATAGATTCAAATCTCATTTTGACCGCACAACAGGAAACAATGGTCATTGAACGCCCACCATTAAAAACTTACTTCCCCGGGCCCACCGTAATTTTTATTTTCCATCCAACCTGTTGATATGGTCGCACATACTGAATGAACGGAAAACACAAATATCAGCTTGATCCAAACCTTTTGTTTTCCACAAAAAGTTTTTAATGGTCAATGAACTCTGTTTACTCTATTGTGGTTCACTTGAGAATTAAATCTTCTTTATTTATGTAAATATGGCGTAAAATGATCTGGATAAACGGATGGACGGCGTGGATATAGAACACATGCATCAAGGTGGGCCCCACCGTGAGAGAAACACCCACTACTATCTACCCAGGTAACGCCTGTTCGGCTCCCACGTTTGGCAAGGATCGAGAAGAACGGGATTTTTACTATATTAGCCCCGAGGTGTGGCCATTTTAACTAAAAATTGAATTTCTCATAACATCTTTCCAAAGTGGCCTTTTCACGAGATATTGAAATATCTGTGGTCGGTTTTGCCCCTCTGACCATCTGTTGACGTACGGAGCTGCTTTTCGCACGAGGCTTTTTCTCAAGGGGATTGTGGGGCCCACAAAATCATCCATTGTGGCCATTGGACGGCCAATCTGATCCTTTCATATGAAATGGAGCATTTTCAAACCCACACGAGAGGTTTTTGCATTTCCGAAAGAGGCTGTATGTGACCCAGAATAGCGTTAAGGATTCTCATTAGTACAAATTATTATTTGCACCGGCGTGGCCCACCGGTATTGACACTTTCCTTGAAATTTTTCACAATGACTCGTAATTAAAAAACTTTTTATATGAATGAATTCGATTTGTCTTCTCACATCCAAATTGCCCCACATAAGATCACGTTTGTAAATGGTGGGGTCATTGACGCAATGCATGGTGAAATGGATCTATAAACCTTCCAGTGAAACACGTTGTATGGGATCCACCACATTCTTCGTACGAAGAAAGTGAAAAAGTTGGGTTTGGAGGTCCCACCAAGGCAATGCGTGCTATCCGTTCATCAACGACGTCGATGGACTGTTCTCCTTCCCTCTTCGTCTGACTTTGGTGGTTATCATCCGATTTTTCATGATGCACGTCCAAGATAATGGCTGTAGTAGATTGTAACAGAGAAGAAAGGTTGGGCCCACAAAAATAGTCCGTTAAATGAAAATAGGTAAACTATCTCTTTAACTGATTCTCTATGTAAATGTTAATGTGGATGGTAATGTGCATGGTGAAATGGAAAAGTGTAATGGGTGGAGGCTCAAATGTGAGTTGGATTTCCACTGAGTACTCAAAACTCCATGTGCTAACTGGATTCCCACTGAGTATTGTGGAATCCCCCCTCGAACTGGGGATTCCCACTGGGCATAGTGGATTCCCACTGAACACTGTGAATTTTCCCTGGCACTGCGGATTCCCACTGGCCACTGTGGATTCCCGCTGAACACCGTTGATTCCCCTGGGCATAGTGGATTCCCACCGAACAACGTGGAATTCCCCATGGCACCGCGATTCCTATTGGCCCCTGTGGATTCCCACTGGGCATTGCGGATTCCCACTGGGCATAGTAATTCCCATTGAACACTTTATATTTAACCTGGCACCGCTGATTCCCACTGGCCACTCAGGATTCCCGCTGAGCATTGTAGATTCCCCTGGGCATAGTGGATTTCCACCGAACAATGTGGTTTCCCACTTGGCACTGCGGATTCTTACTGGCCACTGTGGATTCCCACTGAGCACTATGGAATCGTACTGGGCATTGTGGATTCCCCCTGGGCATTAGGGATTCCCACTGGGCATAGTGGTTTCCCCCTGGGGCTTAGGGGATTCCCACCGAGCAATGTGGATTCCCACTGAGAAAGGTAAATCCAAACGCACAAGGTCCACCGCCATTTGACTTTATGACATGCTCTTTTCGAAGCTGTCAAAACAAGGCCCTAATGGGTGCTATAACAAGAATGATACTCTACATTGGGCATCCACATTGGCATTGGGAATCCATTATTTCAATTGTATAGTTCTTAGTTCGACCACGGAATGCATCTCAACATCTTCATCTCTACAACACTCAATTCATAAAAGTATCTTTTAAGGCTTACAACCAAGCTTTCTCGTATCAGGCACAAGAATCGTTGAATATGACAGTTACGCAGCCCATATGCTGTCATTATGATGGTGAGCTAGTAAACGAACGAGGAAGGTGGAGATACAACGGTGGCGATTCTCAGTTTATCATGGTGAGCAATGAAATAAGATATGAGGATCTTGTATCTAAAATTCACAATGTTATCGGCACGACACATTCGGAATATGAGCTTAGAATAAAGTTCGTCTACCCATCGCCTAACTCCATATCACTTCGTCCACAACCGATCAGATATGATGACGATGTGGCGGCATATATGTTTATTTCCGCTCAGAACCCGAAAATTCATATACCTATGTTTGTGGAGAAAGTCAGACATAAACGTGTATTTCATGATCCTGTGGCGGTTGTTAGAACTAGAAAATGTATCACAATGACATTTTCTGAAATGTGGTGTTTTGTTGCTCTGGGGTTCTGAATATAGAAACATTCGTAGATAATCACAAGCATTCACCAAAGTACACAAGAGAAAAGATATCGCAAGGCGAATCTTATTCCAGAGATTCTGAGATCTTGTACATTCCAGGCCGTGATCTGGCACGAGCCCTTAATTACATCGAATGATCGATGACCCTTGATTAAAAGGCAAAAGACTAGTCAGCGGGGACTATGGTCTCAGAGTTCATTGGTCACGGAGACCTGTGTTTTGGTGGTCGCGGAGACCTGTGTTTGTATGGTCGCGGAGACCTGTGTTTGTATGGTCGCGGAGACCTGTGTTTGGATGGTCGCGGAGACCTGTGTTTGTTATAGACTGATCCACCTTTGTGCGAGTCGGATGTCTATGTCCCATGTTTTGACCGGAGATCCGGGCTGAGACTGTCAGGGTTTATGGCTGAGATGGACGACTCTGGGCCCGCGCCTGTCAGTGTAGGGACAGGTGACCTCGGGAAGTCCATTCTACAGTTGTGTGTACCTGCGCAGCTCAACCAGCGGATGCCGTTTGGATGGGTAGGGCATCGACTGTTCTTGGAATATCAGTTTCTAACAGATTGTGTGTGATAGTTCAGAACTCTCCTGGTGTGGTTTATCATGTTAACCATGGTCCCCTTTGATTAGTCCAGACCTGGATTAGGGTCATATTATGATAGTACACGTGATGATAATGCATCAGTATGATTATGGGCGCCGGCGGCCTCTTTTCGAGAGAATCGTTCCATTCAGCTCGTTGGGTCGAATCGGACTCCAAAGGCTAGCGTTCTGCTCATTGGGTAACCCGGATGGGTCGTTTGGCTGCTCCATTGCGTTCGGAACGCTCGAAATACCCAAAATAGGCTCAAACGGGGCTTAAAAATGTTATAAAATGAGGATTTAAGGGTGCTGGAATGAATGCGCAAAGTGCTGATTTTTGCGATCCGCTGGCCTGATTTTATTGATGCGCTGGGGCCAGTGCGTCCATAAATGATTTTTATGATGCGCTGGGTAATTTTGTGCCGCGCTGGAGCCAGTGCGTCCATAAAATGTAATTTCCTGATGCGCTGGGCTATTTTGCGACGCTCTGGAGCCAGTGCGTCCTAAAATTGTAATTTCCTAATGCGCTGGGCTATTTTGCAACGCGCTGGGGCCAGTGCGTCCATAAAATACCACGATTAATGGTTTACGTAATCCGCCGGGGATTTTCCTGATGCGCTGGGTCACTTTTATGATGCGCTGGGACCGGCGCATCGGAAAAAGATGACTTAGTCATTCCTCCAGACCTGGTATAATCGGAGGTGCGATTTCCGGCGAGGGGTTCCGGCGGTCGGAGAAGGATTCCGGCGATCGGAAAAGGTTTTCCGGCGATGAGGTCCTCTCTCTTTCTTGCTGAATGATGCAAATGAGGTGGTTGGCGGGGTATTTATAGGTATCGTCGTCCAATAGACGGTTGACACGTGTAGCGCGTTGAGAAAATGAGTCGGCGCGTCGATAAATGCGCTCGGCGCGTCGCGAAATGATCGGAGTCCAGGAGTTGGTTTGCAGGACGCGCCAGCTGCCAGCGCGTTCTGAAATTAACTGATTTTTTGGATGCGCTGGGTGAATTTTTGGATGCGCTGGGGCCAGTGCGTCCATAAATTCATTTTTTGGATGCGCTGGACGCAGTGCGCCCTTAAATGGATTTTTTGGATGCGCTGGACGCAGTGCGCCCTTAAATGAATTTTTGGATGCGCTGGACGTATTCGTGTCCCACAGATTTGGGTTTTGCAAATTGAGAGGTTTGCGGGGTCCGCCTCGTGATGAATGCCGATGCACTGCTCCTATTTCTTCATAATTGAGGTACCCTCCCAATTTTGGACAGTTTTGGTCACGGTGTCCGGTGGGGTCCACTACCGGCCCAATTTCATGCTCGAGGCAAATCTGGTGCGTGTGTCGTGATTCGTGCCGCGATTTTCGATGCACTGGCCCTAAATCTGACCGCGTGATGGTTTTGGCATTCGGAATCATCATTTCGGGGATCCTCACTTTTGGGACCCCAACAGATGCCCCTCCGATGCGTTGTGATGGACGTATGGCGATCTATTGCGACGCATCGGATTTTCTGAGTCCCACTATAAATAGGGGATCCCTGGTCATTTCGTCATTTCACTGTTCATTTTCGACGACCAGAGCCCTCAGCCAGCGCATCGATTTTTCTCCAGCACATCGATTTATTATCTCCAGCGCATCGAAATATTAGGTAGCGCGTCGAAGTATTCCAACTTTGTGTGTTTTATCGACGCGCTACGCACAGCGCGGCTGTTGGACTTGTGGATTTTTGATTTTCTGAACGCGCCATAGTGCAGCGCACACAATAAGTACTCAGCGCGTCCATTTTATCGACGCGCTAAGGTCAGCGCGTCATCCCGTGCCTTTATTAACCAATTTCATGACGCGCTGTGCTCAGCGCGTTGAACTCTGTAATTTCTCGATGCGCTGGGTCCAGCGCGTACTTGTGTCCGGAAAAATTTATTTAATGGACGCGCTAGGGTGTGGCGCTCAGAATTCTTAACTTTGGTGGACTTACCATTTCTTGGACGCGCTGGGCCCAGCGCGTCATGTCCTTCGGACTTGTGATTTTACATGATTTTCGCGATGCGCTGGGCTTCGCGCGTGCAATTTTGGGACTGCAAAGTCTACTAAATTTATTACATAAACCGGCTCCCTCACACATCTCCGGACTTGATCAATTGGCCCGATCACAAGGTGTGTTCAGGCCAATAGGCGCTGATCTCTGAGTTGGGAAAGTTGTCCAATTCTGGTGTCCTGTCTTGATGCGCTTATCGTGGCTTAACAGACTTACTTGCGGGTTCATTTGACCGTTGCTCACGATATTTGGGACTCATTCCGGGTGCGAGGGGTCTCAGGCACCCTCTTACTAAACCAGATCTGCTTTGAGCATCACCAGGGTATGTGAAACCTCGCGCACCTAACTCGCGGGCCTCGGTGGAGTCTGCGGTTTCTGCGGGTTTTGCACCGGCGGTCCGTCGTGTCTCCAAAGGGCGTGAACCCCCATGCCTCTGTTTCGTGTTCGCGCATGCGTGCCAGTCGTCTCATGGAGGCGTAGGGTCTCACACACTTGGGAGACTCCCCGGCCTTTTTTAGTTTAATCGGCAATTCTAATGACGATTTTAAAGTGTTGTTTCGAGCATACCTTTGCATGTCGTTTCTCGGCTTTTCTGGCTTTGCGTGAGCGGTTTTGTGCATTTTTCTTCTGTCGGACTGCCTTACGGGTTCATCTGTCTTGTTCTTTAGCAGACGATGGTCATAACCCGTGCTTCCCTTCGCGCGGCTCGTGACTGCATGGGGCGGCTATTAAACGATCTGGACCAACCCGAGGCTTGGTCATCTCTTGCTAATCAATGCGATGAGGTGGCTGAAGCCTCGACTCGCCTTGGCGCTGAATCCCGCCCGATCCTCCGGGCTATGCAGAATATCTCGACGATGGCGGGCATCTCTGATGAGCGCAAGGAGGCTATATCTGGCTACATCGGCGATTCTTCCCTCCTGGAGGAATTGGCGGTTCTGGAGGCGGCGGAGCCTTCTCTTGCTGCTTCCTTTCTGTCCCTCTCGAAACGTCTCCACTTCCTAGGACGAGAAGAGGGAGAGTAGGAGATTCCTGGCTTGGCTCATTCCCTTGGCGGAGGCCGAATACCCGGATCGTCGTGCTGGCATTTGGAGGATGGTCAGGGCGGCTCTCCGGGAGCACGATGACTTGGCGATTGACTTGTCCGCGATAAGGAACTACGCTGATGCTGAGCACCTGAACTTCGACCTTGTACAACAATGCATCTCCATCTTGGTGGACTTGGTCTACAAGGAGGCCCTGATTCAAGCGAGGGTCGATGAGCTGAGGGCTCGAGTTCTTCCTCTGGTGCAAGACTGAAATCTTCATTTTCTGGCTTGGGGGAGGGGGTCCCCACAATTTTGGGTCATTTAATATTGACTGTCGGCTTTTTATCTTTTCAAAACAATTGACTTTGAATGGTTTGGGCTTTGGCATGGCCCTCGTGGTTTAATGAATGCTATTTATACTTTTCCGCCTTATTTCTGTCTTTTGAAAGCTTGCGCGTTTGTGATGATGTTGGTGTTGCCATTTCATTTCATTCTCATTGGTTGGTGATGTTATGCATTGGCCTGGATCGGTGCCTGTTCTTCGTTCACTTGTTGCTTCTTATGCTTTTGGATTTCGTGAATGCTTAATTGTCTTTATGAGGATATTTTCACGTGCTCTGTACTTAAGCCCCTTTTCTACGCCATTGCAGATTATAATGGCCAGCGACCCTTCGCAAGCCGGTCCTTCGGGTCCGTCTCAAACTCCATCCAAGCGTAAGCGGGCCGCCACCAAGCAGACTTCTAGACCGTCAGCTGAGAACCCACAGTGGTTTCTCCCGCCCGAGACATTCAATTTCTACGAACGTATTCTGACCCTTCCAAAGAATGTCCAGCGAAAGATACTTTGCGACAAGGTCTTACCGCCCCCTCCTCCTGATGAGGGTACCCAGGAGGAGTGGGATGCGTGGTACGCTCCCTTACAAGGTTTTCGGACCGATGAGGTTGTCGGGTCCGAAGAGGGCGAAGCGAGCCCAATTGAGCCTGCTCAGTCTGCCAAGCGCGGTCGTCCAAAGACGACTGGGAAGAGCGCCAAGCAAATCTATATAGAAAACCAGACTAAGTCGAAGTCCGACAAAATGAGGGTTGTCTGGTCTTCTGTGAAGCTGCCAGTATCATCCCTTGTAATCCGCAACCCTTATACGAAGCAGTTCATCCGTTTCCCTAAAAGCTTCCAGAGATACCGCTCTCTACCGAGCATCGAGCCCTCCGATATACGTTGCGCAAATTCTTTCTATAGCGTCGATTCCTGGACGTCCATTCCAGAGACGTTCGTCAACTGTGCCATATCCAAGAACGGCACTCAGCAGTCTGTCCTTGAGGAGAAGGACATGATATTTTTGGAACCGAACCACGACCCTCATCTGCCCTTTCCGACTCACTATTACGAGACCCTGCGCCAAAGGTTTCGTCCTCTGTCTGATGCAGAAATTTGGCCTACTGGGGGTTTCAGGACCCGAGGACATTTGAGCCCTCATCCCGGTTATGAAGCTTGGGCCAATCGGATAGTCGAGCGGCACGAAGAGATCTTGAAGCAAGTAGGTCTCCTTCGGGCCATTCAAGCGACATCGAGCTATTTCCATCGAGAACCTTGCATTTATAAGGGGTTCCTGAATCATTGGAGTTCTGTCACCAACTCCTTTCATCTGCCTTGCGGAGAAATGAGCATCTCCCTCTGGGATCTGTATCGGATAGCAGGTCTTCCTATTCGCGGCAGAATCTATGATGAATGGACTCCTAGTGATGAGGAGCTGTCCAAGAAGAAGAAGGGTGTTGATGAAGGCTTTTATTCTGCAGCCTGCTACGAATTGTTCGCGGAGTTGCCGCAGTTTCTATCCTCCAGAGATAAAGTGCCTTTCGAAGACTGGCTAGTGTACTTTAGCCATGGCCTGAAGTGAGTTTCTTCTCTTGTCTTGCACTGTTCGCGCACTGTTTCATTCTCTTTTTCTTCCGCTGATGGTTTTCTTCCTGTCTCAGCTTGGATTACGGATTGAGCGATGAAGGTCGCAAGGATAAATTAGTCTTGGAGGCCAAGATGAAGAAGAAATTTCCGCGGCCGAATAAGCTATCCCCTACCTGCGAACTTGCCGGGTTCTTGGCCTATTGGCTGTGTTGCGTCGCCCTCCCGAGCTCTAAGCAAGCGGACGGTGTGCGAGTTTCCTGTTTCGCCGTGGCGGGGAGTTTGGCCGATGGTCATCGCTACGCATTGGCCCCAGTAGTATTGTGTTCAATATATCGGGCCTTCGGCGGTGTCATTAGCAACAAAGGTTCGGCATCCTTCGGATTGAATTCTGCTTATTGTGGGTGGCATTTCTTCTCGGGATGGCTTGGGGTCTACTTCCCGTGGGTATACGGCATGGAGCTTAAGGACTTCATCCAGAGGGGATCTGTTCCACTACACGCTTTTCAAAAATGGAAGATGATCAGCGGAAATCCGGCGACTATCGAGACGAAGATAGCCCGCCATGACGACGTCGACTTCTTCCTCTTCTCGGGGACTAACAGCGAGGATCCGGACCTGCTTGACGACGACGAGAGTCTCAGCTCTTATCACCGCTCGTTCTTGGTGTCCATTCGCCCGAGTTCGTTGCCTTTAAGAGAGGCCGCTGAATTTTGGAGAGAACCATACTACCTGAACAGATTCGCCAGGCAGTTCGGTTATGATCAAGGGGTACCGGAATTGATCGAACCGGTGACAAGGGAGCAGCGGGCATACGGCACAGGGCCGATCCATTGGAAGTGGATATGGCGACAGCTTCTACTTACCAGGTCAGGTTGTTCTTTCATCGTTCCCGGGACGGAGTATGTCCCCGGCGCCACGTATGGATGGATGCGGTGGTGGGCCCACCAATATTCCTTAGTCCGCAATAACCGACACGTGACAGACCCCGTCTTCATCTCTCCTCCGATTGTTAATCCCACTCCTGCCGACGGCTTAGGGTACGTAGCAGAGCCGCTTCGCCAACTGGCTACCCCTGGCGTGCAGAAGTTTATGACCTCATTGAACGTCATAATAGATCATGAGAAGCCCGAGCATACACTCGAGGGGTGGGTCGGTCATGGCCAGAGGGTTACGCTGCAAGGGAACCCGGATTCCCCACTTGTCGGTCCTATGACAGAGGGGCAGAGGGAGCGTTATGACATTGGCGATGATGATGGTGGTGAAGCTGCTGCAGTGGGGAATGCCGGTGATGAAGAGGAGGCGGATGATGGCGGCGAAGGGAATGACGGTGGTGATGATGGTGGTGACGGAGAAGGCGGTGGTGAGGGAGGCGTTGTGGCAGGCAGGCACCCCGCCCTCCGGGGGTCAGGGAGGTCGCGGCCAAAGCCCGGCAAGTCGGACGGGCCTGTCCAGACGTTTTGCGCCCGAGGATAGTGATTTCGAACTATCTCCTGAACGTTCTGGGCCCCGCATAAAGACTGCTCATCGCGTCTCTGTTTCTGACGGCGGTAAGAAAATAAAGGACCTGCTGAAGTTGTATAGAGCTGAGAAGGCGCGGAGCCAACCCCCCGGGGCTGCCGGCAGCGTCCCGACCGATGATGCAAGCGGTCCAAGGGAGGAAGGGGAGATGAGTTCGCAGGCGGGTCTCGGCGGAGATCATCCCGTGGAGGGAGGCGAGGGTAGCGAGCCAGTGTATGAGCGATCTGTTCCTGACGTAGACATAGAACCCGTCCCTATGGACGTCGATGGTGAGCCGCGAGCTGAAGACCCCTTCCTTACCGTTCCTGTCAATATCGAAGCAGCAGTGAACCCTGGTCCTGCTCCTGAGGCGAGACCCGTTGTCTCATTAGAAGAGGCCTCACTCCCTCCCCGAGGAATCATGCTTGCAGAGGTCACTAGCGTTCCAGAGCCTATTGCCGAAGTGCCCCTGGCCGCTGAACCAGCCCGGGCTATCTCTGCCTCTGAGGTCGTCATTCTTTCTTCTCCTGAAATGCTCGAGCCGGCAGCGGAAATCGTGGTTGGATATGCCCCCAGCTCGTCGAGACCTGTTGCCTCAACCAGTGTACCGGGTGATGAAATCCCTACTGGTATAATATTTTCCTTCATCGTTTGTTCGCTTCTTTTCTCTCTTCAGTGTGCTAACGTTTACCGTTTCTTTTACCAGCCACTGCCCCTGCCAGCGTCCCGGCTCCTGTAGTCCTGCCCGAGGCATTCCTCTCGTCTCTCCGAGGCTTATCAAGGACCAAGGCGAACCTTCTGAAGAGTTTACTGTCCGACATTGTTGATTCGCTTAGGAAAGGAGACGAAGGGTCCATCTTGGATGAGGCGCTGCAGGCGCTGGAACTCACTGCTACGTGGCTTGGGGTCGACATCTCTTCGATAGTCAACCATGTGTTACAATTCAAAGACAGTGTGGCTCAAGTGAACGATGCAAGGCACTTTAGGACTGACCCCTCTATTGAAGAAAAACGCGGTCAGTTGCGGTCCCTTCTTCCGGAACTAGAGTTGCACGAGGTAGACGTGGCCGCAGTGCAGAGGGATTGGCAGGCTGTGGATGCTGAGCACCAAGAGGTCACCAGGCGTCTTGCAGAAATTGAGGATGAGATGGCCCGATTACGTGCCGAACATTCTGTCGTCCATTTCAAACTTTCGAAACTTGGTGGTCAGAAAGCAACCCTGCAGTCTTCTATTGACCAACGCAAGACGGAATGTGATGCTGTGAGGGCACGGATCACGGAGCTGCAGCGGTCTCTTCAAGATACTCCCGACCCTGTTCAAGTCCTGGCCGAGGCTGAGGCAAGACAAAAGGCAATCGCGGGGTCCGGGTTAACCTACTAGAGCAGTGCTTGAGAACTTTAGATGGTTAGGCTGTAATGTAACGATAATGATTCTTTTGTAGTTTTAAAACACGTTGTAATGAGTGTTGTATCATTATGTATGCTAGTGTGATGATGAGTTCATATGGTGCTTCTTGGCCCGTTTGTCGTTCCTCTTGAGTTTGAATGCAAAACAGATTGTGCTATTTGGAAAGGAACGTCCCCCTGTTTAGGACTTGAACCTACGCGTGTGTACGAGGATGTAGCCGAGCCTTGGCTTAGGGCTTATCTTGATTTTAATATTCTCGAAAAGGCGTCGTGTCTTGCTTGACGTGCCTCGAGCTTTGGTGACCCTTCCAATACCTGTGTAAGCATAAAGCAGATGATCAGCTTTTTAGTTTAGTCATAGCACGGCACTCTTTCTTTTGGCATCTATTCTATTACATTCCCTCTATCGGGGTGTTTACAACTTGCAATGATAGTTTTACGTCAGGTGTAATATCTTTTCAGGAATCGACCATTTACTAGCGAACTGACACCCTGTCCTTTGCAATCTATTACCCGATAGGCCCCGTTGGAATACACTTCGTCGATAATGCAGACGGGGTCCCACTTTGGGTCGAACTTGCTCCTCGATCCTTGGAGCGGTGCTGGACGCTTCATCATTAACACCAGATCGCCCCTTTTGAATGATCTGCCTCTAACGCGCTTATCGTACGCTGCGAAAATTTGCTGTTGATATATCTCGAGCCTTTGCTGGGCAGCGAGCCTCTTTTCATCCAGATTATCAAGTTCGACCATCCGGCTCTTGGCATTATGCTCGGTTGTTAGGGAGTGTCGGAGAGCGACCCGTAGCGACTCAACTTGTACTTCCATCGGGATTACAGCTTCTGTACCGTATACCAGTGAGTAAGGCGTAGCCCGGGTGGCCGTGCGGTGCGTAGTTCGATAAGCCCACAGTGCTTCGGGCAACCGTCTGTCCCAGTCCCTCTTATTCTCCGCCACTGTCTTTTTCAGAATCTTCACAATAATTTTGTTGAATGCTTCGGCTAGCCCATTCGCAGGAGGATAATAGGGCGATGAGTAGCAATGCTTGATTTTAAATTTTGCGCACAGTTTATCGATGGCAGCATTCTTGAAAGGTGTCCCGTTGTCCGTGGTGATTCTCTCGGGAATACCATGCCGGTATAATATGGCGTGACGAACGAAACCCTCGACATGCTTGGCTTTCACATTTCTCAGGGCGACTGCTTCGGCCCATTTGGAGAAATAGTCGGTTGCCGCGAGGATGTACTGATGTCCCTGGGAGGATGGCGGACTAATTGGTCCGATCACGTCCATGCCCCAGGCTGCAAAAGGCCAGGACATCACTGATTGATGCAACTCTTCCGGTGGCGAATGTATGATATCGGCATGGATCTGACACTGGTGGCATTTCTTTACGTATTCTATCGCGTCCTTCGTCATTGTCGGCCAGTAGTAACCCATGTGTCGTACACGGTGGTGTAAGTTTTCCTCCCTGATGAGCACCGCATTCTCCGCCATGAGCTTCTTTTAATGTACTACGTGCTTCATCTTGGTTTAGGCATCGCAGCAATATCCCCTCGTAGGTCCGCTTGTAAAGTATGTCATTTTGGAGCACAAATGAACTGGCACGCCTTCTGATCTGTGTGCGCATTTTGGGATCTTCTGGCAGAAATCCGTACTTCAGATAATCGATGAATGATTTTCTCCAATCATCTTCCTCTGTGATCTCGAAGCAGCAAATGGGATTGGTGCTCAATTCTCCGTTGCGCATCGCAGTCGTTGGCAGGATTCTTCTTTCTTCAATCGTAACCTGAAGTGGGCTGCCTCCAGGGTTAGCTAAAGCAGCGGCTAAACTGGCGAGTGCATCAGCTCGTATATTCTCCTGCCTTGGTATATGTGAGATACTGCTGTTCCGAAACTGCTCAAACAGGGACTGCGCTTGGTGGCAATAGGGTGATAATTCTGGTTTACGGACTTCGTACTCTGTCGTCAATTGTCCGATGACAAGCCTAGAGTCGCCGTAGATACGTATTTCCTTGATTTGCATTTCTAGGGCCAACTGCAATCCAATAATAAGAGCCTGGTACTCAGCTTCGTTGTTGGTGCATGCCGGGACTAATGTGAATGAATAGGGTAGCAGGTCCCTTTGCGGACTGATGAATATAATTCCCGCCCCTGACCCTACTGCTCTGGCCGCGCCGTCAAAATACATCTCCCAATGGCGTGTTTCATTAATCGCCATGACCTGCTCGTCTGGGAGGTCATATTCTATTTCTTCACCGCTCGGTACTGGATGTGCGGCAAGGAAGTCTGCGATAGCTTGTCCTTTGACGGCTCGAGCCGGCATGTATGTCAAGTCGAATTCTGACAGGAGAAGGGCCCACTTGGCCAATCGTCCGGACAACATAGGTCTGTTCATGAGAAATTTGAGGGGATCCGCCTTAGATATTAATGTTATCTGGTGAGAGAGACAGTAATGCCTGAGCTTTTTAACGGCAAAGATCAGTGCCAAACAGATCTTCTCGATCGCTGAGTAGTTAAATTCGGCTCCCACCAGCGTGCGGCTCAGGTAATAGAGCGCGCTTTCCTTCCCTTCTCCGTTCTTCTGGGCTAAGAGGGCTCCAAGTGAATTTTCACCGACGGCAATGTAGAGGATTAGTGGTTCCCCTTTAATTGGTGCCGCGAGGACTGGAGATTTGTCGAGCAAGTCTTTCAGAGAGTCGAACGCTTTCTGGCAAGCATCGTCCCACTTAAACTGAACTCCCTTCTTGTTGAGGCGCGAGAATGGTTGACAACGACCGGACAAGTTCGAGATGAACCTCCTTAGGTACGCGACTCGGCCTTGGAAACTTTTCAGCTCTTTGAGATTCTTCGGTGGCGGCATCTCCCTAATTGCCTTAATCTTTGTTGGGTCAATTTCTATTCCTCGATGTCTGATAACAAACCCCAAAAACTTGCCAGAGGAAACCCCGAACGCGCACTTCAATGGGTTCATGCGCAGGCTTTTCTTTCTCAGTCTTTGGAATACTTGCCGTAGATGCTCCCTATGCTGTTCGTGCCCGGCTGATCTCACTACCAGATCGTCTACATAGCATTCGACATGTTTGTGCATCATATCCTGGAAGATTACTTGCATCGCGCGTTGATACGTTGCCCCTGCGTTCTTTAACCCGAACGGCATCACACGGTAACAGTATATGCCCAACGTTGTACGAAAGGCTGTTGATTCCTCATCTTCCGGAGCCATACGAATCTGATTATACCCCGAGTAACCATCCATAAAGGACATCACTGCGTATCCTGTCGTGCTGTCGATCAGTAACTCTGGGATAGGTAGTGGGAAATCATCCTTAGGGCATGCTTCGTTGAGGTTCCGAAAGTCTACACAGATTCGGATTTGACCATTCTTTTTCTTGACCGGCACAATGTTTGAGATCCACTGTGGGTACTTAACCTCTCGGATGAACCCGGCCTGGATTAACTTTTCGACTTCTTCTTCGATTTTGGGCACTATATTTGGGTGGAATCGTCGTTGAGGCTGTTTGACCGCTCTCTTCCCTTTCAAGATGCCCAACTTGTGCATCGCGATTGCTGGACTAAGCCCCGGCATTTCTGAGTATGTCCAAGCGAATACGTCCCTGTTTTCCCTCAACAGTCGGATGTATTTCTCTTTCTCCTCTTCTGGGACATTTTTACTTAGGTACGTATTTCTAGGGTCTTCTAGGGTTCCCAGATTTATTTCTTCAAGCTCATCTATCGTGGGCTGTCCCCCGTCCTCTATCTGTGCAGGTGCGGCACTGGGTTGGATAACGTCAGCTACCTCTTGTGGTTGTACCTCTTCCGTAGTATTGATTGTCACCATATTAACATGTCTGATCTTCGTTTTTGCCCCTAACCCTTCTCTTCCTTGATGGACTTTGTTGTTTTCTTCGAACGGCGCTAACATTCTACCATTCGAGGCTGATTCTGAACAGCAGAAGCCCATACTTTTCATGATGTTACGGCTGGCTTCACTGTATCTCCCTTCTTCTATGGGCTGAGGTAAGCGAAGTGGTTTCTCAACCTCGTCCTTGGACCGTGCAGGTTCATCTGTCACTGAATAAAATTTGATTTCTTTCTTTGTATTGGTATTTGGCGGTACCACGAACTGGCTTGGAGCCTTCGGAAAAGGCTTAACTCTTCCTATTTTTGGCGCTGGCATATTGAAGCTAGATTTGAGCACACTCATGTGCTGATTCGAGATCATCTCTAGGACGGACTGCCCGGGCTGTCGCAAGTGTTTCGGGACTATGTAGAATTTTTTGGTAGTCCTTTGAGGTCCTTCAGCTGCCTGACTTGTTTCTTTCTGAATAATGGATTGAGGTTTGGCCCTCTGTTCAAACTTGCTGACTTTCGGTTCTGCCCCTTGCCCTTTCCGCATTGCGCCGGGCTTCTTCGTGTCTCCCCCTTCGTCGATCAGGTCGTAATACCGAGCATCGGCTAAGAATGATTCTGCGATCGTATACGGCTTTGGGTCTGCTGCCACTCTGTACTGAACTCCCTCTCTGTTGTACTTAAAGCACTGATGATAGGTTGAGGGGATGACGCGATTCTGATGGAGCCACGGTCTCCCTAGCAGAAGATTATACGTTGTTATTGCATCGATTACTTGGCATGTTACTTTTGTCTTCAACCTTTCAATTTCTAGCATCACAGTGATCGACCCTAGAGTGCGCTGGCTGTCCTGATTGAACCCTTGAATGACCATGGTGCTGGGACGCAGGGCTGATGGCCTGTAACCCAATTTTTGGAGTGTCTTTAATGACATAATATTCACCGCGGACCCATCGTCAAGCATGCATCGCTTGATCTCCGTGTCTCTAATTGTTCCTGTGACCATCAACGGTCGGTTGTGGTCTGTTGCTTCAATTGTGCGATCTTCTTCGGAGAATGTGATTATAGAGGGATGATCTATTTGCATTGCTTGTTGAATTGGCGCGTTTCCTTCCCAAAACTTGTCTGGATCGCTCATTTCTGCTTCAATTTCTGTCATCATTATTTCTCTGGCTTCACTGTCTAGCAGCGCGTTGATCAACATTTCCCTGTACACCTTTGAGAGACACAAGGCGTCGTATATGCTCAGGCGGGCCGGGACCCTTCGTAGGTGTGACACGACATCATACACTATGGGCACTGACCCTTGCCTAGGCTCCGGACGACTGGTCGTGGCTTCGACAGCTTTCTGTTTCAACTTCTGTCCCTGGGGCCTTGTTACGGGTATACCCGGGTTTTCGTCTTCTTGCGTTGGATCGATTGGTTCTGGCCGAATGCGCTCCGGCATTTGTCTTCCGGATCGGAGGATGACGGCATTGACTTCTCCTTTATCTGTCTGCAATGTCTCTTCTGTTGATGGCTGTTCTATGAATGACACCATTGCGCAATGTACCTGAGTCTCTATAAGTCGGCTCTTCCCCTGGCTATCCTTCTTTCTTGTCCCTTTCTTCCTGCGGTTGAGGAGTCTTCTTCGATTCTCGAGCCTCTTCCGGCTGCTAACTAAAGTCCAAGGTTCTTCAGGTTCAGGGGATAGGGCATGCAATTGGGTATTCTTATCCGAGGGGAGGGCTGAAACTACCCCTGCTGTTTCCCTCGTTGTTGTTTCTGGTGCCTTCATACTGATTACCCCTTGGTTGATCAACCCCTGTATCCTTCCTTTCAGGCTAAAACAGTCTTCCGTCTTGTGGCTCAGGCACCGGTGGTATTTACAATACCGGGGATCATCTACCTTCCCAACCTCGTGGGGCCGAATCGGTTCTGGCAGGCGAATTACCTTTTCTTCTACCAATTGCTCCATGATGGGGATCAGGTCGGTTATGTCGAAGGTGTATGGGCCGTTGGCTCTTTCCCTCTCGGCTATTGTTATTCTCTGAGGAGCGTAGGGCCTCTTGCCTTTTTCTTGGGTAGGTGTTGGTTTCGTGTCTGTCTTGGAATCCGCGGCGGGCCGTTTTCGATCTATCGTATTTTTTTCCTTGTTTACGTTGTGCGTCTCGGCAATCCTCACTCCTTCTCTTTTCTGCCTTTCGGGTCTGAGATTTACCCGTGCTGCGGCTTCCTCTACCAGGTGTGCTTTGGTGGCTAATTCTCGGAAAGAGTGAAAACTGTTCCCTGACAACCCGTAGGATATCATTGGGTCCAGGGCTCGCATGCACATCTTTATCTGTTCTTTCTCGCTGGGTAACTCTTGACACTGAGCCGCTATTGTTCCCCATCGGTCCATAAATCTCTCCACGGGCTCGCCCTGCCTTTGTCTGATCAAAGCCAGATCTGTCACTGATGTTTCTCTTTCTATAGAGAAGAATTTTGAAATAAAACTGTCTCGCATTTGCTCCCATGACTTCACTGATCCTGCTGGTAGCGACATGTACCATTGGAAAGCTTTCCCCGTCAGCGTTGACCCGAATAACCGCATACAGTACTGTGGGACGGTCGACCAGTTTCCCAATGCTGTGAGGAAGCGAGTGATGTGTTCTTCTGGTGACCCCCTTCCGTCAAACTTTTCGAAATCCGGACATCTGAAGTTGACCGGAAATGGTATTTCTTCTATTTCCAGAGGGTATGGGACCTGATATTTATACCCGGTTCCTCTTTCCTTCTCCTTCTCTTGTCGCATGAGACTTGCAATGGTTTGCGACAGTTCTTCTCTCGTCATTTGTGTAGTTGGAACTATTATTCGTTCCGCTGGAACTCTCCTGGCCTGGGTGAGTGGCTCAGCACTAGCTGGCTCTCCTGCTGCCCCTTGAAATTCTTCAGCTAATGGGCGCGTAGGTGGTGCAAGGCTTCGAGTAGCATTTTGAGCTATTAAAGTGGTCAAGGCTTCCTGGATCTCTCTCATTCGTTCATTCGTTTCCCGATTAGCCTGAACTAGTCTGTCGATCTGATCTTGGACCGTAGGCAGTTCGTCCGCTTCATACGATCCCTCTTCTGCTTCTGTTACCTGGACCATTGCGACCAGCACTGGCCGGGCCTTCTGGTTCTGCCCCTGTCCTGGCTCGATAACTATTGTGGGCTTGGAGCTCCTCGCGATCGTGGTTTTGGTTGATTTTCGTGTGGCAGGGGTGGTCTTGGACAATGGCGGAAATTGTTCGATCGTCATTGCGGGCACCGAGGACGTGGCTGACGTGGCCTGACCGTTGGTGGAAGTCTTTTGCCCTTGTTTTGGTTGCCACTGTCCCTTGGTCGCCGGGCAAGGTCTTGCAACATTCGCTTTCTTGTATGTTGCTAAGCTGGCTACTTTCTTCTGCTCTTTCTTCTGTTGGCGTGTTTTGACCATCTGCCATCCTGAACTAGAAGCAACCGTCGTGGCTGGAATGAAGCGAGGGAAGCTGAAGCCTCCGGAGGTAAGGAAGGTGCATGAACCGGTCATTGAACATGCCATTTCTTCAGTCTGTCCTAGTATCTTGCTAGTTCTGTTGTGTCATAAAATTATTAGAACAGTTCATAAGTGCGGTCGGGAGTATGAGCCCATCGATCGCGGTGCATAAACCGACAAAATGAGCTAGAAGGAGACAAAAAGACGTATAATTGTGAAAACCGTGGGTTCGAAAACCTTTTTGAATGTCTATTGCCTTAAAGATGAAGGGAAGAACGTTCCCGTTGAGAGTCGCCAGTTTGACGCCTGAAGGGCGCCGAAACATTACGCCTCGCGGTAGCTTTCTTATGTGTATATTCGTGCTTGCGAGCAATTGATCTCAGAGTGTCCATATATTCAGATGTAACCAGATATTCTGGTACGGTTCGATCCCCAGCAGAGTCGCCAGTTTGTTAGAACTAGAAAATGTATCACAATGACATTTTCTGAAATGTGGTGTTTTGTTGCTCTGGGGTTCTGAATATAGAAACATTCATAGATAATCACAAGCATTCACCAAAGTACACAAGAGAAAAGATATCGCAAGGCGAATCTTATTCCAGAGATTCTGAGATCTTGTACATTCCAGGCCGTGATCTGGCACGAGCCCTTAATTACATCGAATGATCGATGACCCTTGATTAAAAGGCAAAAGACTAGTCAGCGGGGACTATGGTCTCAGAGTTCATTGGTCACGGAGACCTGTGTTTTGGTGGTCGCGGAGACCTGTGTTTGTATGGTCGCGGAGACCTGTGTTTGGATGGTCGCGGAGACCTGTGTTTGTTATAGACTGATCCACCTTTGTGCGAGTCGGATGTCTATGTCCCATGTTTTGACCGGAGATCCGGGCTGAGACTGTCAGGGTTTATGGCTGAGATGGACGACTCTGGGCCCGCGCCTGTCAGTGTAGGGACAGGTGACCTCGGGAAGTCCATTCTACAGTTGTGTGTACCTGCGCAGCTCAACCAGCGGATGCCGTTTGGATGGGTAGGGCATCGACTGTTCTTGGAATATCAGTTTCTAACAGATTGTGTGTGATAGTTCAGAACTCTCCTGGTGTGGTTTATCATGTTAACCATGGTCCCCTTTGATTAGTCCAGACCTGGATTAGGGTCATATTATGATAGTACACGTGATGATAATGCATCAGTATGATTATGGGCGCCGGCGGCCTCTTTTCGAGAGAATCGTTCCATTCAGCTCGTTGGGTCGGATCGGACTCCGAAGGCTAGCGTTCTGCTCATTGGGTAACCCGGATGGGTCGTTTGGCTGCTCCATTGTGTTCGGAACGCTCAAAATACCCAAAATAGGCTCAAACGGGGCTTAAAAATATTATAAAATGAGGATTTAAGGGTGCTGGAATGAATGCGCAAAGTGCTGATTTTTGCGATCCGCTGGCCTGATTTTATTGATGCGCTGGGGCCAGTGCGTCCATAAATGATTTTTATGATGCGCTGGGTAATTTTGTGCCGCGCTGGAGCCAGTGCGTCCATAAATTCATTTTTTGGATGCGCTGGACGCAGTGCGCCCTTAAATGGATTTTTTGGATGCGCTGGACGCAGTGCGCCCTTAAATGGATTTTTTGGATGCGCTGGACGCAGTGCGCCCTTAAATGGATTTTTGGATGCGCTGGACGTATTCGTGTCCCACAGATTTGGGTTTTGCAAATTGGGAGGTTTGCGGGGTCCGCCTCGTAATGAATGCCGATGCACTGCTCCTATTTCTTCATAATTGAGGTACCCTCCCAATTTTGGACAGTTTTGGTCACGGTGTCCGGTGGGGTCCACTACCGGCCCAATTTCATGCTCGAGGCAAATTTGGTGCGTGTGTCGTGATTCGTGCCGCGATTTTCGATGCACTGGCCCTAAATCTGACCGCGTGATGGTTTTGGCATTCGGAATCATCATTTCGGGGATCCTCACTTTTGGGACCCCAACAGCGGTGCATTTAAATGAGCCTATACCAACAGTTGATACGGCCGTATATAGAGAAGACTGCACTGACATCCATTCAACAGTCCGTGAAGACGTCATTAGTTCATTACGTGGGACACGTTCAGAACTTCCGCGTACGGGCAGTTTCGAGACACCGGAGTCAACAGCATGTGCAGTTATACATACTTCACCGAGTGGGGCATATCACGAAGATCCGAGTTTGGACAGTTTCGAAGCGCCATCGTTCCGACTCATTCATAGCCAAGACTACGCGCACATTCCTTCAGCGGCTAGTGCAGATGTCCATACTCCATCGAGTGATGCACATCAAGATGATCCTCCTTTCAGCAGTTTTGAAGCGACATTGTTCCAACATATTCATAGCCAAGATTACGCGCACGTTCCTTCATCGACTAGTGCAGATATCCCGAGTCCATGGACTGCTGCACTTCGGGAAGATCCGAGTTTGAACAATTTTGATGCGCCATCGTTCCGACACATTAATAGCGAAGACTATGCGCACTTTCCTTCCAGGGCTCATGCTGACATCCCATGTCCAATAACCAGTGACTGTAATCGCCTTTTAGAGGTTCTTGAGACTCCAATGGATGTCATGTTTGAGCGAGATGAAATAACTCCACAGGAGATACTTGACCTCGATGCGGCATCAATGTACGTGAATTGTCCGGTATATCATGATTTTGTTGATGACCCAAGTGAGTTAGCCGTTGGACAAATGTATAGAGACAAGGCTCGGCTACAGTTCACGCTTTGTAAGTTTGCGATGCGAAATCATTTCCAATATAAGGTATTGAAATCAAACAAACAGAGGTACACGATTAAATGTCTAATTGATAGTTGTGGTTGGAGGTTGCATGCATCGTTGTTGGACAATGGTGGTGCTTTTAAAATAAAGACATATCGATCAGAACACACATGTAGCCAATCCTCCGATGCAATCAGTTATCTCCATGCAAGTTTTGCGGATGGTAGTGGTGGTAAACGTAATGCAGCTTATGAAGGTACAGGAAGACATCATCGTCAAGCAACGATTAAGATATGTACGAAGATTGCTGCAGAGCGTATGAGGAAGGGCATAACATGTAGGCCACAAAATGTACAATTTGGAATGGAGAAAGAATTCAATGTTGAGGTCAGTTATATGAAAGCGTATAAAGGTATCGTAGCTGCAAGTAGTGTGGTTATGGGGTCATTTGAAGATTCATACAAAGTACTCCCTGCCTATCTCCATGAATTGATGAAGGCAAATCAGGGTACGGCAACGGACTTACAAGTAGACAGCGAAACGAATTGCTTCGAGAGATGCTTCATTGCGCTAGGACAATGTATTCGAAGCTTCCGGTTGTATTTTTGAAAAGTTTTATGCTTGGATGGGGCTCACTTGAAAGAGAGGTATAAAGGTGTACTGTTCACCGCAACAGCGTTGGACGGAAATAATCGCATTCTCACGGTAGCATATGGGGTTGGTGAGTCAGAGAATAACAGTAGTTGGCTTTGGTTCCTTCAAAACTTGAAGCGGGCAATTGAGCCTCTCCCAGAGGAGATAGTTATTATATTGGATCGTCATGCAGGTATAATCAACGGGGTGAAATCAGTATTCCCTAACGCAGCTCATGGTTATTGTGCACACCATCTCCTCTCAAATATGATGCATCACCACAAGGATGAGTCTTTGAAGAAGTACTTTTGGGCGGCTGCTAAAACGTGCCGAAAAAGCAGTTTCAATGATCTCATGCACATCATATCAAAGGCGAACCCTGCCGCATTTGAATGGCTCAATAGTGTAGATAAAGAAAGATGGGCTTCTGTATTTTTCCCGGGCAAGAGATACAACATGATAACGACAAACATTATTGAGAGCGGAAATGCACTATGGAAAAAACCAAGAGAATACCCGATCGTGAAAGTTCTCGATAGTGTCAGGAGCAAGATTCAAAAATTCTTCTTGAAAAGGCGAGAAGATGCGAAAGTGTTTTTAGGAAGAGCAACACCCTGAGCGGAAACACATATGAGAGAGTTATCAGACCAGGCGAGGATGACAAGCTGTACAGCGATATCTGTGGATGAATATGAAGTTAATGGGGGTGAGTATACCGACGTAGTGAAACTAAGTGAAGCGAAGTGTGGATGTGGCAAGTTCAGCATGCTAATGTTACCTTGTCTACATGCAATCGCCGCATGTGACAAGTATGAGCTCGATCGTTACAATTATTGTTCCCCCTTCTACTCAACAGCAGTTTACAAAGTGATGTATCGCGATTCCATATACCCAGTCCCTAATGTGAGTCAATGGGACACACCTGAAGATGTAAGGGTGATATGCGATAAAATTCGTCACCCGAATCAAAGGAAAATTCTAGGAAGACGAAAGAAAATGAGAATTACAAGCCTAGGTGAGGAGAGACCAACCGTTAAGTGTTCCAGGTGTAGACGAACGGGTCACAATCGGATGACATGCACCTACCTTCCGGCCATTAGCTAAAATTTATTACTACGTGTTGCGCTGGTTACTTTTTGCATACGCAAAGCCTCACTTTGTATTTAATTTTGTACGTATCTTTTTGTAAATCCACACCATGTCATATAAACATTTTGTCTACGTAATTTACTACTTGAATGGAGAAAGGCATGTGGTTGTGTATGTGTATGTATATTTAACGTTTGTCGCTATCATAGTTTCCCGTGCCAAAACACATAGGGCCTGTTTTTTTTTTTTGGCTCAGCTCTAATATCTTGTAAATGGATAATGATTATTTACCTAGGTAATTACTGCATCTTTCCCAATGAAGACAGTGACACTTACTTTTCTTAACGCTAAAATTGAAAATTTTGTGCAGTAAATATGGGGCCCACCGTGATTTATGTGGCTTATCCACACCACCCATTTCTTTATGCCCGTTGAATTTAGGGCGTGAGCTAAAAATTGAAGCAGATCCAAAGCTCAAGTGGACCACACCACATGAAACAGTGGGAATTGAGCGCCAACCATTAAAAACTTCTTGGGGTCCCTAAAAGATTTGGATCAGGCTGATATTTATGTTTTCCCTTTATCCATGTCTGTGTGACCCTATGAACCAGTTAGATGATGACTAAACCTCAATACGGGCCCAATGAAAGAAACAACTTTCAACGGTGGACGAATTAAGGCCACTGTTTCCTTTCGTGCGGGCCATTTGAGTGTTAGATTTGCCTCATTTTTCGGCTCATGCCCCAAAATGTGCTAATAAAACATATGAACGGCGCTGATATATCATATACATTACGATGGGCCCCACGGATTTAAGTCAACATTTTGTGGACCGATTCTCGAGGTGGAATTACTCACCTATTTTCAATCAAGGTTAAAAAGTAATAATTACCCATTTCCAAAGTATTTACCTGGATCATGAAAAATCAAACATGCCCATAATGAAACAAATGTATTTACTTGCGTTGAAAGAAAAAATTTGTGGGGTCGGATCACGGGATTCACAGAATACATCCGACTGTAGTGACATGTGAATATGAGATGTGACTGGTGAAAATTAGATTAGTAGGGTACAGGTAAGTACAGTCACGGGTGAAGAAGATGTGTGATCACGTGGGATTCCATGACCCCCTTATCCAGTCCCTACCATTCTTGAATCCTCCAATTGTTTAAAAAATGTCACGAAATGGTCATGGACGGCATCATCCCAACCTACGTCCACCTCCTGGAGACTCCTACCGTATGCAGGAAAGGAGGGCCGAGTGGGATCGTGAAATATGCAAGCTAGAACAATGGACGACTATTTGTAGGAGATACAATCTTCCAGTGCCTAGACGACAGTCAGTGAACATGAGGCGTGATACGTTGGCAGAAATTGATACTGCATTGGGAAGGCTGAGAAGGGAGATCGGAAGGATGGTAAGTCGTGTGTCGAGAGTGTGGATGGATGGTGTGACGACGGATCTCCAGAATGCATCCGAATCAGATATTTCAAATGAAAGTGACGGGGATTTATCGGATTTTGAAGATAAATAGTCATCGTTTTCCTTTAGATAGCTTTTTAAACTCGTGCTTGTTCTTCGGTACGTTGCTATCATATGTGTATTTGGACAATCATCTGTTCTTGAGTATTTGGACAATCTGGGCTTCTTTTTTTTTTCTTTTTCAGAATTTTTTTAAAGTTCGGAGGAAAAACCGCTCCACCAACTTTGACTAACGATTGATGACGCCGTTAGCATGTAGAAAAGGTCCAAATTGCCCCTCTTTCGTTGTAATTTCACAATCATACCCCATTCAAAGGGGTTGGGTGTGCGTAAGATGTGATGGGGCCCACAGGGCACTTCAGATTCCCACATGGCACTATGGATTCCCACAGGGCACTATGGATTCCCACAGGACACTTCGTATTCCCACAGGGCACTATGGATCCCATAGGGCACTTTGGATTCCCACAGAGCACTATGGATTCCCACAGACCGCTATGGATTCCCACTGGGAACTTTGGATTCCCACAGCGCACTTTGGATTCCCACAGGGCACGATGGATTCCCACAGGGCACGATGGATTCCCACAGGGCACTATGGATTCCCACAGAGCACTATGAATCCCACAGGGCACTATGGATTCCCACAGGGCACTATGGCTTCCCACATGGCACTATGAATCCCATAGGGAACTATGGGTTCCCACATTGATATGTAAAATGGATGGACAGCGTGGATAATACATATACAAGATTACATGGATAATACATAATACGTATATATGAATGCACATTGTTTCGTTACACTTGTAAAATTATGCTTGTGCACTTTTCTTTGGAAAATGCTCTTACATGTCTATTTGATTCCCACAGGGCACTTGGATTCCCACAGGGCACTGTGGATTCCCACAGAGCACTATGGATTCCCACAGGGCACTATGATTCCCACAGGGCACTATGAATCCCATAGTGCACTATGGATTCCCACAGGGCACTATGGATTCCCACAGAGCACTATGAATCCCATAGGGCACTTTCGATTCCCACAGAGCACTATGGATTCCCACAGACCGCTTTGGATTCCCACAGGGCACTGTGGATTCCCACAGAGCACCTTGGATTCCCACAGACCGCTTTGGATTCCCACAGGGCACTTGGATTCCCACAGGGCACTATGGATTCCCACAGGGCACTTTGGATTCCCACAGGGCACGATGGATTCCCACAGGGCACTCTGGATTCCCACAGGGCACCTTGGATTCCCACAGACCGCTTTGGATTCCCACAGGGCACTTGGATTCCCACAGGGCACTATGGATTCTCACAGGACACGATGGATTCCCACAGGGCACTATGGCTTCCCACAGGGCACTATGAATCCCACAGGGCACTTTGGATTCCCACAGGGCACGATGGATTCCCATAGGGCACGATGGATTCCCACAGGGCACTCTGGATTCCCACAGGGCACGATGGATTCCCATAGGGCACGATGGATTCCCACAGGGCACTATGGATTCCCATAGGGCACCATCGATTCCCACGGGGCACTATGAATTCCCACAGGGCACTATGGATTCCCATAGGGCACGATGGATTCCCACAGGGCACTATGGATTCCCATAGGGCACGATCGATTCCCACAGGGCACTACGGATTCCCACAAAGCACTATGAATCCCACAGGGCACTATGGATTCCCACATATCACTATGAATCCCATATGACACTATGGATTCCCACAAGGCACTTGGATTCCCACAGAGCACTTGGATTCCCACAGGGCACTATGAATCTCAGAGTGCACTATGGATTCCCACAGGGCACTATGGATTCCCACAGAGCACTATGAATCCCATAGGGCACTTTGGATTCCCACAGAGCACCATGGATTCCCACAGACCGCTTTGGATTCCCACAGGGCACTTGGATTCCCACAGAGCATTATGGATTCCCACAGGGCACTATGGATTCCCACAGAGCACTATGAATCCCATAGGGCACTTTGGATTCCCACAGAGCACCATGGATTCCCACAGACCGCTTTGGATTCCCACAGGGCACTTGGATTCCCACAGAGCACTATGGATTCCCACAGGGCACTATAGATTCCCACAGAGCATTATGGATTCCCACAGACCGCTTTGGATTCCCACAGGGAACTTTGGATTCCCACAGGGCACTTGGATTCCCACAGGGCACTATGGATTCCCACAGGGCACTATGAATCCCATAGGGAACTATGGGTTCCCACAATGATATGTAAAATGGATGGACAGCGTGGATAATACATATACAAGATTACATGGATAATACATAATACGTATATATGAATGCACATTGTTTCGTTACACTTGTAAAATTATGCTTGTGCACTTTTCTTTGGAAAATGCTCTTAGAAAATTATTTTGATTCCCACAGGGCACTTGGATTCTCACAGGGCACTATGGATTCCCACAGGGCACTTTGGATTCCCACAGAGCACTATGAATTCCCACAGGGCACTATGGGATTCATAATCCCCACTGTTTCACCTACTGCGGTCCACGTACGCCATTGATCTGCCCCATTTCTTGGATCATGGCCAATATTCCCACTTTCTCATTTGATGTGGTCCACCTACACCTTCGATCTGCCTCATTTCCCGGCTCGTCGCCTAAAATGAGATGGCCTATTCAATGAACGCGATCAAATCTATGTCATGTAAAAGGCGCTGGGTAGATGAAAGCATGGCATCTACTCCGACCTTCGCCAACAGCAAAAAGTCAGGCCTTCGTAAAAATCCGCTATTGCAGCCCACACATGCACTCATTCGTCGTTACATAAATCAGTATACGAAGATCCCAAAATGGGAACAATTCATTTAAACATTCCATACCATGTCGTTAAATTGTTCCCCCAGCTAAAACACATCAGAAAACAAAAGCATTTATCCAATACTTAGGATATAACAAACCCGGCAAAAAAAAGAAAACTGAACTAGGATCCTAATGATCTAAAGAAGCCGGGGATGGAGGTGGCGCGTTCTCCTTCTCGATGCAGCAAAGGATCTGCTGCATCTTCCTGTAGAGCCGCTTATTCCAACGCTCTTGATGCTCTGCCCCAGCCGCCACCGCTCGCTCTAAGGCTACAATACGTTCTTCTAAGCCGGCAGTGGGCCGGTAGTCTTCATCTTCATCTTCTGCCACATCCTCTTCCTCCTCTGATTCATGTTCTGCTTCGCTCTCTGACTCATCTAAAAGTCTGGCATTCAAAGGTCCTGCCCTAGGACCTTTTGGTGCATTATCCTTCAACCGTCCCACATTCTTCGTATTGATCTCATTAAAGTCAACTAGGCTCGAAGTAGCAGTAGCAAGTCCAAACTGCTTCGCCAACTGACATGCCAAGCGCCCAAATGGCAAATTCAGGGGTCGTGATGTGGAAATGGGCTTCAGCATTTGGGTCAGAACAATAGAGGGTAGGCATACCATCTCCTGCTTACCCACCCTATACAACACCTCAACCATGTAAGGTGTCAACTCAGTGTGGTTCCCCGCTCGCGGATAAACATTGTGGACAAAAATGTAATGCAGCTTACGGAACACTGGCAACAGATTGGACGACCTCAAACAATTTCCTTTCTCCCACTCCATGTAATTACCACATAGAAACTTCGTATGTGTGCCTCTCATATTCCGACGGTCCGGGTCACCCTCCTTCACCACGACTCGACCACATGACACCCCGATGGCTTTAGCAATGACATTAAGGTCAACTCGGCGTAATATCCCGTTAACATCTACATCAAACATCGGAGGATTTGATCGTGGATTCCTACAAGCGGAATAGAATTCCTCCACCGTTATGTCGTTGGCGACCGAGGTGGGATGGAATATGGGGTCCCATCCCAGGGTTGTAAGCCATTCCCCCATCGTTGAATCCTCAAAAATGCTTGGAATGTCAACCGTAGCCTCAAATGTTATCTTCCTGCGTGAATACTTATTCCAACCTTTTGTACGAGGGCCACGCTCGGAAGTTGCCTCACCTCTTCGAGGCCCATGAGAGGACGACGCACCAGCGTCATCATTCTTCTTCTTGCGTACAGGGCGGCTAGGGCCTGCCCCTCTTGAAGAAGCCTTTCGTTTGGCCATCATAGCAACGAAGAAAGGAAGAACAACAAAAGATGCAACTGAAGAAAGGAAACCGGCCATAGCTTGAACTCTTCTTTGCAACTCACCAATATTAATGGGGAACCCAAAACGAGATCTGATTTTACCTAAAACCCGTGCAGAGCTTCAAGAGTTGTAGCCGTGAAGTGCTGTTCAGAGCCAATCTAGTGGAAAAGAACGGTTGGAAGAGGTGTACGTCGTCTAGGGGAGATAGGTATTTTGAGAGGGAGAACGAAAAACCGTTGGAATGTGGGGTCGGATCCTTTCTTAACCTTTTTTAAAAAGGTACTTCATGTCCGTCGGTGGACCGAAGTCGTGGTCGACGAGCCGAAGGAAAGTATGTCTTGAACTATGCTACATACCGAAGACCTTCGGCCGAAACCGAAGTACGCTGGACAATCACTCGGTGGACCGAAACATTCATCGACTTGCCGAAAAAAAAAGCATTGAACTTATGAAAAAACCGACGACCTTCAGTCAGAATCGATGTACACTGGACGAATTGTCGGTGGACCGACAGTCTTCTTCGGTTAGCCGACGAAGTACATGTATTTCAACTTCGGCGCGATCTCGTATGGTCGGTTGGAACCGATGGCATACTTCGGCGAACCGAAATCCTAGTCGGTTGACCGACGACTGCTGAATTCATTGTGCAAAACGAATGTGGTTGTCATGCATTTTAACACATGTCAAACCCACAAAGCAGCTCTGTGGGAATCCATAGTGCCCTATGGGAGGCGATATTGCTCTGTGGGAATCCATATTGCTCTGTGGAAATCGAAAATGCTCAGTGAGAATCAAAAGTGGCCTGTGAGAATCCACACTGGCCTGTGGGAATCCATTGTGCTCTGTGGGAATCCATAGAGGCTGTGGGAATCCATAGTGCCCTATGGGAATCCGAGTTTGGTTTGCTCAAGAAAAATCAGGTTCGAACTGCGATCGGTTTCGTTGGAAATTTCGAAGCAGGCCGGGCCAAGTTCAAACAGATGGCGGCTCTTTTTCTGCTTGTTTATTTAAATAGAAAAGAAATAAAAAAGTCATAAAAAGTACAAACGTATCTTAATACAGCCATTTTAACATCCTCCGAAGGAGTGCAGCTTCAAAATAGACATGTAAGAGCATTTTCCAAAGAAAAGTGCACAAGCATAATTTTACATAGTGTAACGAAACAATGTGCATTCATATATATGTATTATGTATTATCCATGTAATCTTGTATATGTATTATCCACGCTGTCCATCCATTTTTCATATCATTGTGGGAACCCATAGTTCCCTATGGGATTCATAGTGCCCTGTGGGAAGCCATAGTGCCCTGTGGGAATCCATAGTGCCCTGTGGGAATCCATAGTGCTCTGTGGGAATCCAAGTGCCCTGTGGGAATCCAAAGTTCCCTGTGGGAATCCAAAGCGGTCTGTGGGAATCCATAGCGGTCTGTGGGAATCCATAGTGCTCTGTGGGAATCCATAGTGCCCTGTGGGAATCCATGATGCTCTGTGGGAATCCAAGTGCCCTGTGGGAATCCAAAGCGGTCTGTGGGAATCCATGGTGCTCTGTGGGAATCCAAAGTGCCCTATGGGATTCATAGTGCTCTGTGGGAATCCATAGTGCCCTGTGGGAATCCATAGTGCACTCTGGGATTCATAGTGCCCTGTGGGAATCCAAGTGCTCTGTGGGAATCCAAGTGCCTTGTGGGAATCCATAGTGCCATATGGGATTCATAGTGATCTGTGGGAATCCATAGTGCCCTGTGGGATTCATAGTGCTTTGTGGGAATCCGTAGTGCCCTATGGGAATCCATCGTGCCCAATGGGAATCCATCGTGCCCTATGGGAATCCATTGTGCCCTGTGGGAATCCATCGTGCCCTATGGGAATCCATCGTGCCCTGTGGAAATCCAAAGTGCCCTGTGGGATTCATAGTGCCCTGTGGGAAGCCATAGTGCCCTGTGGGAATCCATAGTGCTCTGTGGGAAGCCATAGTGCCCTGTGGGAATCCATCGTGCCCTGTGGGAATCCAAGTGCCCTGTGGGAATCCAAAGCGGTCTGTGGGAATCCAAGGTGCTCTATGGGAATCCACAGTGCCCTGTGGGAATCCATCGTGCCCTGTGGGAATCCAAAGTGCCTTGTGGGATTCATAGTGCCCTGTGGGAAGCCATAGTGCCCTGTGGGAAGCCATAGTGCCCTGTGGGAATCCAAGTGCCCTGTGGGAATCCAAAGCGGTCTGTGGGATCCAAGGTGCTCTGTGGGAATCCACAGTGCCCTGTGGGAATCCAAAGCGGTCTGTGGGAATCCATAGTGCTCTGTGGGAATCCAAAGTGCCCTATGGGATTCATAGTGCTCTGTGGGAATCCATAGTGCCCTGTGGGAATCCATAGTGCACTATGGGATTCATAGTGCCCTGTGGGAATCATAGTGCCCTGTGGGAATCCATAGTGCTCTGTGGGAATCCACAGTGCCCTGTGGGAATCCGTAGTGCCCTGTGGGAATCCATCGTGCCCTATGGGAATCCATCGTGCCCTGTGGGAATTCATAGTGCCCCGTGGGAATCGATGGTGCCCTGTGGGAATTCATAGTGCCCTGTGGGAATCCATCGTGCCCTATGGGAATCCATCGTGCCCTGTGGGAATCCACAGTGCCCTGTGGGAATCCATCGTGCCCTATGGGAATCCATCGTGCCCTGTGGGAATCCAAAGTGCCCTGTGGGATTCATAGTGCCCTGTGGGAATCCATAGTGCTCTGTGGGAAGCCATAGTGCCCTGTGGGAATTCATCGTGTCCTGTGGGAATCCAAGTGCCCTGTGGGAATCCAAAGCGGTCTGTGGGAATCCATAGTGCTCTGTGGGAATCCAAAGTGCCCTATGGGATTCATAGTGCTCTGTGGGAATCCATAGTGCCCCGTGGGAATCCATAGTGCACTATGGGATTCATAGTGCCCTGTGGGAATCATAGTGCCCTGTGGGAATCCATAGTGCTCTGTGGGAATCCATAGTGCTCTGTGGGAATCTATAGTGCCCTGTGGGAATCCAAGTGCCCTGTGGGAATCCAAAGTGCCCTATGGGATTCATAGTGCCTTGTGGGAATTCATAGTGCCCTGTGGGAATCCATCGTGCCCTATGGGAATCCATCGTGCCCTGTGGGAATCCAGAGTGCCCTGTGGGAATCCATCGTGCCCTATGGGAATCCATCGTGCCCTGTGGGAATCCATAGTGCCCTGTGGGAATTCATAGTGCCCCGTGGGAATCGATGGTGCCCTGTGGGAATCCATAGTGCAGTATGGGATTCATAGTGCCCTGTGGGAATCCAAGTGCTCTGTGGGAATCCAAGTGCCCTGTGGGAATCCAAGTGCCCTGTAGATAGATGTCTCTATCATATTCGCTTCCAACCAAAATTCCAATGCAAAACCTACCTACCCACTAAATCCTCTTCGTCTCTCTTGTTAACTTGGTGGATGACATGTGGACCATTGATAAGTAATTGGTTTATATCCAATGGTCGTAATCGTCCGAATCGTCTAATAACCGTAACTCTTAATCTATTGATCCTTCATGGTAAGGCCCAAAAAATGAATAGTATAGATCTCATTTACATATGACACGTGTGCAAGGACCTTCTGTGTCCGTCAATGACAATTTCGGAAAACTCCACCATCCATTTGTTGGGAAAAGCCGGCAGCGAAAGCGGAACGCCGAAACCGTGAAGCAATGCAAAATCAAATGAGTAACAAGATGCAATCAATCACACAAAAGCATTCAACACAAGAGACTTCGAATTTTACGTGGAAAAACCCCAAGTGCTCTGTGGGAATCCATAATGCTCTGTGGGATTCCGAGTGCTCTGTGGGAATCCATAGTGCCCTGTAGGATTCCATATTGTTTTGTGGGATTCAATATCGGTCTGTGGGATTCCACAGTGCTCTATGGGATTCCATATTGGTCTGTGGGATTCCATAGTGCTCTGTGGGAATCCATACTCTTCTGTGGGGATTGATAATGGATGTTGTACGGGAAAAAAATGCATGTGCAGGTTACAAGTAATCCAGTCTTCAGTATGTATTTATTCAAAGTACAAAGTGAATTACTTTTCTCCTGAAAAAATAAAAATAATTGAATATTTAATAGTGCTGTACAAATTGAATTACATAGTGCTGTACAAATTGAATTACATATGTACTAGTTGAATATTTAATCTTACGCACGCTCTCTTCCATGGTAAGATGTTTTTGTTCGCGGCTTCCTTGGAATATCTTTCGCTGAAGGTATACCATTCTTCGTTGTTGATGGACCGCTTTCGATGACTTCTACAATATCTTCATGTAAAGATAATTGTACCGGTCTTGTCATTCCTTTCAACTTGAACTGAAGTAAGTCGAAGGCTATTGTTTGCCTGAAATTAGGGACTTCTTCCTGTGATTGAAAATACAACGCAATGAGTTAATAGCGGTTGAAGGACATGATGATTAGACTTCCGGTCAATGTAACCTTACCGGAGTAAACTGTACATCCAACCCACTGCATAGGAAGTCCATAGCTTTCATGACGTATACCCCACATTCATCACTATTTGTTTGTTTTGGGGTCCCATCGACTATATCAAAATGCCATTCAACTTCCCAGAAAGGATTCCCGTCATCACATATATGAAATAACCATCGAAGCCCATATGTGAATCCACGTGCATACGATTTGAAAGTTTTCTTCCAAGTGGTGGCTATACTGTCGATCAACCAAACCTGTCTCTTCATTGGATAAACTACTATTAAAGTCCAGTGCGATTCGTGAACGTGGACAGGAAAGTAGACCTGCAAAGTACATGAGAACTATTATAAGCACATATGTCTACCGTGCGCATTCCATGAAAAGCACATACATAATTGTAGACAAACCGTCTCGTATTGCCACATGGGCTTTGCCGACCGAGCAACGAGGGCCACAACCGATGGATTAAGTCCATTCAGCATCGTCTCCCTAGTACTGTGGTCACCTGCAGCATATTTACATATGCTGTTGACATCTTTCTGGAACAATACCTGTTTAAGTACGATAAGAGAAAACTATAAATTTCAGGCAGAATTATTACTACATATAATCACATCATTCTTCTTACTAGGAATATTTACCCAGAACCAAGTGGACACGAATAAGCAATCCTGGGGGTACGCAGCAGGATAATGTGCTCTGCGATCCGTCAGAAAATCCATGTACGAGTTGATGCACTGTGTAAAGAATTATTCATCAGTAAAAATCGACAGTCAATGAAAGAGTTATCGACAATGAAACCTACATTGAACTGCGGCTTACCCCATCATCAACCCATACATTATCCCATATATAATGCAACCAATAATGGTCACCGGAATCGTAAGCGGCTTTGACAATACTGTATTCACCAGGCGATAGCTGTCTCAAAGGGTTCATAAATCCTGGTACGTCGGTGAAGCCGAAGTTGGACTCGGTGCCAGGTTCCGTGAATGGGCTGCGTTGGAACCTTGAAGGTTGTCGGGCACGAACGGGCTTCATATTATCGTCTCCCGCTACCCCGCACGTGAAATCAGGAGGTGTCACAAATTTTGAATGACCCCCAGAATACAAGACAAGGGAAGTGCAAACCTCTACATCATCCAAGTTATGATAACCATATGCCTCCGGAGTACGCTGAATTGTATGAGGCTGTACTTCCTCTCCATCCCGTTCATCGGCGGCGCGTTTTCCCTGAAGACACACGATATATACTTGGTTAGTATCTAAATCGCATTGTAAATTACCAGTGTGGCACAATTAGAATTGAAAATACCTTCACCGCCTCCAATTCGGCCTCGAGACGAGAAACTTTTTCACCTAATTTCTGATTTTCCTCCTTCACTTTGGCCACTTCGTTCTCATATTTACTTACCTTATTCAATAATATCTTATACAATTTATTCCATCTAGACTTTTCATCTGATTTAATCTCAATAGCTTCTTGTCGTCTATCCATGTTCTTCTTTGACCTCTTCTCACTTATTAACGTCGTGTTTCGAAGAAGTCTTTGAACATCTATAACAGCATCACGTTCCTCCTCATCTGCTGTGGGAATGAGGGGCCCGGTGCTCACAAACTACACGATGAACATGAATGCAATTATTAGAACATAAAAGTAATGTTAAAACGACAAAATTCACCGTCACACTACGTTCCATGCATATTACCGAATCTTTTTCAAAGGTTTTAGAAACGCTCGCAGACCGCGCTATCATGTTCATTTTTCAATTGAGAAATCGCGGAATATGTATAACACTCCTTCTCGAAGCCCAGCGATTTGAGCCGGTTAGAGGTGGGAAGGACTCGTATGCCCAAACCTGTCGAGTCAAGAATACAAAAGGAAATGAATAATATAAGGTAATATATCGTGTATTTGGAATGTACAAATTCATAGAATACAATACTAAAGTTACCTGAAGGGCAAATGTGTTTCCACAAAAAACGTACGTATCTGGATAGTGGGCCTTTATTGCCGTGTTGGCATGGTACTTCAAGATTTCGTAGCCAACTCGACCCCAAGGATAGTTATTAAAATCATCGATACTATTTGCTAAACTAATATATTCCTCCACACATTTATTCTTCCCAGGCAATCCAACGATTAAATTCTCCACACATAATAGTAGGGCAAATTTCACGACATGCGAATGTCTTTTCGACACTACAAGACTTTCAAAAGTTTCCATTAAGTCTTTCTTTGTAATATGATCGTAATTCTGAAAGTACCGGTCTCGTAACTTGTTCTTCTCTTCTTTTGGCTCGTACGGTGCCCACTTCAATCCCATAATTAATGTGTAATCCATCTCACCAAAACGGATGATGGAATCATGGATTTTGAACCGTAGGTCACCGAGATGTCTCTGCATCAACGCATGGATGATTGGTCCATGAAATATGAATTCGCTTTCGTTAAAGTCTAGCAAATATCCAAAGCAAGTCGATCAGAATAAATCTCTGCAATTTTTACACCCATCAAATGCAGCCTTCAGTGGAGTTAAAAATTCAACTGAACATTTTGCTGCCACCTTCTTAGCAAAATAATCTGGGCAAGGACCCGGCTTCCTCTCATTCATGCCACCTGTGAATATGTGTTGAAACAATTAGTACAATGAATAATGTATAATAAGTTGAAGTACATGAATTAACCATAAACATATAATAAATACACATTCGAGGGTAATTGGTGCATGAGGTGGGAAACGATCCGAGCCGGGCGGTGTTAGCCCTACTTTGCTTTGGCTTGTTTTTATGCCTCCCCGGTTTGTAGATTGGCTTGGTTTGTGTATGTGTATTATATGTATTATGTATTATGTATTATTCATGTTATCCATGTAAGAGGCTGTTCGAAGCAAAAGTTCAGGAGCATAATTTTACAACTGCATGGGAACATCAAGTGGCCTTCTATATGTATTATGTATTATGTATTATTCATGTCATCATGTATATGTATTATCCATGCCATCCGTCTTTACATATCATTTTAGGACATGATCTTCAAATCATAAACAAAGTTCAAGTGGATCACACCACAGGAAACAATGAACTTATGATCTACGAGCAGAATTAAGCCGAATCAAACCAAGCTGATTTGAACCAAGGTGGATTGAACCGAGCTTCCAGCCATATGGACCCGGTATTACCCTAGTTTGAGCTTGCTTTTGTTTTTTTTTTTTAAGGAGCTTCACTATGAGGCTTGGTTTAGTTTTCGAGCTGGCTTGGTTTGTGCCCACCTCTATTGGCGCCATTGAAATGTTTATTTTAGAATCCAACCAAAGGTTATCGGGGCCCTTCAAATGGTGCACCTTGATGGATGTAACACATACTGCTTAGGGGGATTCCACAATGCAAGCCGAATTCCACAATGCTCATTGGGAATCCACTATGCCTGGGGGACTCCACATTGCTCAGTGGGAATCCACAATGCCTAAGGATTCCACAGTGCTTAGTGGGAATCCACAGTGCTCACGGGGGATTCCACAGTGCCAGGGGGATTCCACAGTGATCAGTACGAATCCAGCGTTATCAGGGGGATTCCATAGTGCCAGGGGGATTCCACAGTGCTCAATACGAATCCACAGAACTCATGGGGATTCCACAATGCTCAGTGGGAATCCACAGTGCTCACGGGGGTTCCACAGTACCTGGGGGATTCCATGGTGATCAGTGGGAATCCACAGAACTCATGGGGATTCCACACTGCTCTGCGGGAATCCACAGTGCTCAGGGGGGGTTCCACAGTACCTGGGGGATTCCACGGTGGTCAGTGAGAATCCGCAGAACTCATGGGGATTCCACACTGCTCAGGGGGATTCCACACTGCTCAGGGAGATTACACAGTACCTGAGGGTTTCAAGACTGCTCAGTGGGAATCCACAGTGCTTGGGGGATTCCACAGTACTGCTCAGTGGGAAACCATAGTGCTCGAGGATTCCACAGTGATCAGTAGGAATCCACAGTTACAAAGGGAATTCCACAGTGCTCGAGGGATCCAAGGAAGACTTTCGAATAATACGCAGGAGAAATAATTAAAATAATACGCATTGTTACCTCTACACGCCATATCAGTCGCAGTGAGAGAAGATTTGAGGTGTCGTTGTGGGTCCCACGGAAGAAGGAGCAACGGCCGGAGGTCGTTTTCTTAGAAGGAAAATGTGGTGGTCCCCAACGTCGTGCCTGGTGGTGTTCCCTACCAAAGGCTTGGAGAAGCTTTCTTGTTTCTGAGCAAATGGCTACGAGCCAACGGCCCCACCATTTACAAACAAAAAACGGTTCGTATGTGGGGCCCATTGGATGGTGGCAGAAGAAATCCAATCCGTTCGTACAAGAAGGATTTTAAACTACTATATCATCAGAAAATATGAAGATGAAATTTAATATGGGTGGACCACACCATTAGAAAAGAATTTAGAAAGAAGGAGAAACGTCAAGACTTTTGTTGACCACACATCACCTAAAAATGAATGCAAAAACCTCTCGCGTGGGTTTGAAAATGCTTCATTTCATATGAACGGATCAGATTGGCCGTCCGATGGCCACAATGGATGATTTTGTGGGCCCCACAATCCCCTTGAGAAAAAGCCTCGTGCGAAAAGCAGCTCCGTACGTCAACAGATGGTCAGAGGGGCAAAACCGACCACAGATATTTCAATATCTCGTGAAAAGGCCACTTTGGAAAGATGTTATGAGAAATTCAATTTTTAGTTAAAATGGCCACACCTCGGGGCTAATATAGTAAAAATCCCGAGAAGAACTGTAACTAGGCTGCCGGAAGGAAGCGGATTGCGTACTGAGTAGCGTGCGGAGTAAACTCTGTGGGGGCCCACAGTGATTTACGTATTTTATCCACTCCGTCCATCCATCTTAACAGAAAATTTTAAGTATGGTTGCAAAAAATGAAGCATATAAAAATTTAAAGTGGACCACACCACAAGAAATGTGTGAACTGAATGTCTACTATTGAAAAATTCTCGAAGTACACAGAAGTTTTGGATCAAGCTGATATTTGTGTTTTCCCTTCATCCATATCCATGTGATCTTATGAACAGGTTGGATGACAAATAAACATGACTATAGGGCCTGGGAATGTTTCGACGGTGGAAATCATTATTCCCATTGTTCCCCGTAGCATGGTCCACTGAGATTTGGATATGCTTAAATTTTGGGCTCAACCACTAAAATGAGCTGGAAAAACATATGGACGGAATAGATAAAGCACATACATTCTAGGTGGGCCCAACTAAGTTTACTCCGCACGATAAGAGCGTGCGGTGTTACTCCACATGCAATTAGAGTCCCTGCCGGAAAGGCTTCCCGGTGGGGCAAGAAGCGGACTCAACGCTCATATTCGTCAGTTTCGGTAAGCGTGACCGACAGCTGTGCTGCATTTTTGGTCAGCAATCGAGTATCGAGAGGTAAGCGGTTTGGGTGGAGGTCGGTGGATCCCTAACCGTGGGGGGCTCACTATGATTTATGTTCTTTACATCCACACCATCCATCTATTTTGGCAGCTGATTTTCGGGCATGACCCCTAAATGAAGCAGATCCAAAACTTAGTAGACCATAGGAAATAGTCTTGATTGAATCCTCACCATTAAAAACTTCACGGGGCCACCGGAATGTTTATTTTCCATCGAACTTGTTGATAAGGTCACAAAGACCTGGATGAAGATATCACACAAATATCAGGTTGATCCAAAGATTTTGGGTCCAACGATAAGTTTTTAATGTTGGATTACCGGTGTTTCGTGTATTATGGTCCACCTGAAATTTGAATCTGCTTCATTTTTGGTAAATAGATGCATGGCCTGGAGATAAGGAACGTACATCACGGTGGACCCCAGATCCACTGGCTTTTGACCGCATGATTTTTTCTTTTCCACGTGGGAGCAGCGCGTGCGCCCCGTTTTTGTGGTCCCGACTGAGGAAACGTAGGGGACGCGGATTGCCTGCGAAAGCCTTTCGCAAGCATCTCTTGTGCTCGCAATCTAGGTGGGGCCCACTGTGATGTTTGTGAGAAATCTACGCCTTCCAACCATCTTGTGAGATCATTTTAGACGTTGCAACTAAAAATTAATCGGATCCAAGACTCAAATGGGCTGAAAACATGACGATTAAACTTCCACAGTTGAAATATTCGTGGGGCAACAGAATTTTAGAATCAGGATAATATTTGTGTTTTCAGTTCATCTCAGTAGGAATGACATTATGAACGGTATGGATGGCATATAAACATCACTGTGGGCCCCATAAAGGTTTCAACGGTAGGAATTTCCCGACGGACCTTTTGCTTTAGTGCGGCCCATTTGAGTCTTGGATTCCGTTCAGTTTCGGTAGAAACTTCTAAAGTGATCTCACAAAATGGTTGGACAGCATATATTTCTTACAAACATCACGGTGGGCCCCACCTATATTCCGAGCGCAAGAGATGCCCGGGCAATCCGCGTCCCCTACGTTTCGGGGACACAATATAAAAAAAAAAAAATCATGCGGTCAGGATCCTGAACGTGGGGTCCACCATTGTATAAGTTCCTTCCTCTCTACTGATCCTGTTACGCCCTGTTCCTTCCCCCTCTGCCGATCGCTGTGACTTGTTTGAAATTTTTTCTTCCGAATCCAACTTCCTTGGCCGGTCCCGTTCTAAAGGGTGATCCGGTACGTTGAACCTCTGTCCACTTTGTTTCCCCTTTTATTTTCGTTTCTTAGGAAGACATGTTTGGTTCGGAGGAAAGTTCTTCACGGACCCTGTCCATCTCCCTTCCTATTGGAGAATCCCAATTACGGGAGGTCCAACCGGTTCCCATTGAGTCCCCGGGGAGAACTCTATTGGCAGAGACTCCCTCCTCCTTTGCCTCCGATGAGGTTCCTGTAGCGGGTACCTCCGGGCGAGTAATTGATAGGGTTTCTGAGTATCCGGCCGACCTGATATGGACCACTCTTACTCAGTCTGACCTAATTAGGCTTAGGTCGGAATGCTGTATCCCGGGAGCTATAGACCTTCGATTATCCGGTTTAGATGACTTCCCGACCCGTCCTCCAGGAGATCAAATAACCGTATACGCCCAATTTTTCAAGGTCGGTTTTCGTCTCCCTCTTATCCTTATTGTAAGGGAATATCTTTCTCGGGTCAACTTGGCCCCAGGGCAACTGGCTCCCAACTCCTGGAGAACATTGATATGCTGTGTCGTTTTATGGCGTCAAGTCCACGGGTCGAATCCTACCGTAGCCGAGCTGATGAGTCTATATCAGCTGAAGAGCCATCCCGACTCCCGGGGATGGTTTTATTTGTCGCCTCGGGGAAGGAAAGGACGTCGCCTCATCGATGATCAGCCCTCCTCAGTTCATGGATAGAAGGGGGAGTGGTTTTTTGTCTCGAAAGGTTGGGAAGGTCCTTGACCCGAAGTCAACTTCCCAAGTTATCGTGTACGCAATTGGTTTTCAGTCCCAGGTCGGGTTGGCTGACACCTTACTTCAATTTTTTTTTACCTCCTCCTTTATCTTTTCAGTTCGTGGAGATCCTCCTAGCTTGAGCTCGGAAGAGGAAAGTCGCATAGCTGCCGTGTGGGAGCTAGGCCCTAACTTCCGCAGTGTAAAGCTTTTGCTTTCCTTCGAGACTTTATCCGACGTAGGTATCAATCCCCGAGGTAACTGTCCTTTTACTTAGCATATGCCTAGTTTATTCGGGAGTTATAACTTGCTGACATTGCTTCTTGTGTTTGTTGCATTTCAGGTATGTCTGCCCCGGCTCCACGAAGGAAATCATCTGCCCTGACTGCTCAGGAGAAAGAGTAGATCAAGGAGAAGAAACGGCAAAAGGCAGCTTCGAAGCGTTCCAACGAGTGCCCGCCAACTGCCCCTATCACTAACGTCCCTCTAGAGCTGGTTCCCGAAGTGGTACCGGAGGTGCCTGCGACCGAAGTCACGCCTTCTGATGGCTCTGTGAGACCTCAGCCTTCCCAAGTCATAGATTTGGTGGGATGCTCCGAGGCCGACCTGTCCGGACAGCCTGCTCAAGTTGCTCCGGTTCAACCTTCCTCCTCTATTCGCCGAGGCCCGGAGATGCCGCCGCATCTGTATAATTTCTGCAAATGGGCTTATAAGGCCGTCCCTGAGGCCGAGGTGGACGCGATGGCGAAGGTTCCTGGGCTTTCTTTGTTGAATTCTCTGGGGACCTTTGGGACTAAGGTGTGTGTATGACTTGGACTCTTATCTTGCTATAGCCAAGACATCTGTTTTAATGTTCCTTGTATGCTAATCTGATGATCACTTTATAGGTGGCCTTCGGGTGCCAGATTCTGCTGGAGGAGATGATCCGTGATAAGGGGATGATCTCTGGCCTCGAAGGGACGCTGGTGACCACCAAACAGTCACTGGACGAAGCCATAAGGTCTAGAGAGGAAGTGGCGAGGGCTCTGGAAGCTCGCGAATGCGAGATTACCCTTCTCTGAGCCGAGTTATCAATAAAGAGAGGGCGGAGGCTAAGCTCATCATACAAGTTGAGGAGCTGAAAGCTGCCGAAGGGATTCTGCAGTCAGATCTAGCGAAGGCCCGATCTGAGTTGGAGGTTAAGGTCGTTGAAGCTGATGAGATGTTCGACTTTAGCTATGAGAAGTGCAGGATCACAGTCCAAAGCCGTCATCTAGACCTCGACCTTTCCTTCCTCGACTCTGAGGTGGAGGAGGAAGCCAACTCTTCTACAGCTGCCGAGCCGTCTGCTGGTCATCCTTTGTAGAAAATTTCATTTTTCATTTTTGTTAACCCATGTGTGGGGGCTTCTGTAACACACATTTTTGTAACGTAGACCTTTTTTAGGTTATGTAATCGAATCATATTATGATATTCTCATGTTTTATCAGGTTTTACGATTTTTCGTTTTTTATTGCTCTCGCTTATTAGTCTACTTACTTCGTGGCCGAGCATGTTAGATCGTTGTCGAAGTATTGTAGATTAGGATTCACGAAGGCAATGGTCGGTTCATATGCTTTGATCGTGGCCGATCTCAGGCCATATGCTTTGATCGTGGCCGATCTCAGGCAAGAACTTAGCTCTGGGCGAAATTAGCCTCTGAGCTTGAACTCAGCTCTGGGCGGTGTCAGCCTCTGCTGGTATTCCACATTTCCCGATAGGGGTATAACTTTGATAAACAAAAAACGAATACTTAACTTTTATTGATAATAGATTTTCAAATGTTCCGCGTGTTAGTGCACTTTTCCGTGGCATACTAGTGCACCTTGTTTGTCAATCACTTACGTCAGTGAGTCTAGAGTCGGTTGAGCCCAATGAAGACGAAGACCGAAGACTCAAGACGGACCGGCTGCATCAAGAATAAAGATTCAGGTAAATGAGATGCCTTGATGCCTTAACCTTGACCAAAACCCATCCCCTTTGTATCCTTGATGACCTTGACCATATTGTAGTACATTTAGTCATCATAGATAGGCCCTAGGTGTCCCATTTGAACACCCAAACCTTGGCCTATATTCTCTAGCTGAAGAAAGAAGTACTCAGCTTGTTGTAGAGGGGACCCAGGCTGGTCCGACCGGTCAAGACCGGTCGGCCAGCAGCCCTGTTGCATTTACAAAAGGCCAGCCGACCGGTCATGACCGGTCGGCCTTCACAAGAGAAGGGAAACAGCAAGGTGGGCCGACCGGTCATGACCGGTCGGCCAGTTTTAGCTTCCTTCACAATCCAGGCCATCCAGCAAGGAGCGCCGACCAGTCATGACCGGTAGGCCTGTAGTGTTATGGCAGTCCAGTGAGGGGGTCCAACCGGTCATGACCGGTCGGCCCATGTGTTTGGCCTTGCACCTTGGTGTTCTCCAGCAGGGGGGTCCGACCGGTCATGACCGGTCGGGACAGGTCGGCATATAGCCGTTTTCTGATCGTTAGGGCTCTATTTCCTTATATATAGAGCTCCGGTTTTGGGCTTTGAAAGAGGGATTTTTGAGGAAGGAAAGCCACCATTGAAGGAGTTCTTTTGAGGCTTATTCCTTGACCTATGCAAGGCATCTTCCTTGTGCTTTAACACAAGATTAAGAGCATTCCAAGCTTATGAAGAAGATGACCTTCATCCCATCTTGATCTCTAGAGTTAGGAAGCTTCTTGATTGGCATATCCTTGTCCTAAACTCGAAGATGAGATCGTTGTAGGTAAGAGACTCTAGGAAACCCATTCCCACTAAGTTGTAGAGTTCTCAAACCCATCCTCCTTGCACCTTGGGCATTTCAAGGCATCGCATGCAAGGTGTTTGATCGAATGTGGCTGAGGCATTGGCGACGCAACGGCGGCACGATCGAGGGAGCAAAGGGAAGCTGATTGAAGCACTAGAGAGCGGAGATCAAGCAACCCAATCCGGCGCTAAACAAGGGGCTCATCCGACAAGTAGGTTGTCTCATTTGAGAGTCCATTTTAGAGTTTTTTTTCGAACTCGACCTAGGGACGTTAGTCGTTCCTTGGCCCGTCAGCCGGGCCTAAACTAAGTCTCCAAGGGGGAGCCTCCGACACGGGAGTAAACGTGCGATAAGGTTGAGAGTTAGCCTATGTCTAAAACTCCGGATACGGTTGAGAGGTGAACCGATAAAACCTCCGTGTAAAGGTTGAGAGGTGAACCTTATTTAAAACCTCCGATAGTGAATGCCGGTGTGCTCAAAGGGGTTGAGTACTTGAACCGGAAGTGGAGTAGACAAGTAGTCGAACCACTATACATCCTTGTGTTTGTGATTGTTCTTGAGCACATTCTATCTTTGCATTGTTAGTTTAATTGCTTAATTATGAATGATTGATAGGAATGCATACTAAGCACTTTTTAGGCATCCTCACACAAGATGTACCTTCACTACTTGTGTAGACATGAGCCCATTGATCCACTCTCATATGTCTACACAAGTTGCATAGGATAGAAGCTTTATTAGTTGTATCATTCTCTTGCCTATGCATTTTTAGACTAGGTTTGGTTATTGCTTAACTCTTGCTAGTCTTTTGATTGGACCCACCAAGGCTTGGAAGCCGAGGTGTTCTTGCTTACAAAGCTTATTTTATTGAATTGCATAAGTAGGCAAAAAGAATTTTAAAAAAAAAAGGTCCTATTCACCCCCCCTCTAGGTCCATAGACATATCTCCAAGTGACTCTACAAGCGGTAAAACCGCAATTTCACCGCGTTCCATGGATGAGGTAGGGCTCGGCCTTGCATATCTTCGAGCCAGTAAGCCCCAGTACGAACTATCCTTACGACTTTGTACAGCCCATCCCAGTTCAGATTGAATGTACTTGCGATCTTATCCTTCTTCTCCTTCACGTTCCTTCGTAGGACGAGGTCTCCTACCCTGAATCGTCTTTCTTTGACTCGCGAATTATAAAATTTAGCAATGCGTTGTTGGTAGGCAGCAACTCGAACTTGTGAGGCTTCTCGAACTTCCTCGATCAGGTCGAGGTTCGTGCGGAGCTTGTCATGGTTTAGATCAGAACGGAAATGACCGATTCGGTTGGTTGGTAGCCCTATCTCGACTGGGACTACGGCTTCTGCTCCGAATGTTAAGGAAAATGGAGTTTCTCCTGTAGTTGACCGAGCTGTGGTTCGGTACGCCCACAATACTTCGAGGAGCTGTTCCGCCCAAGCTCCATTGAATTCGCCGAGCTTAGTCTTCAGATAACCCTTAATGATTTTGTTGATGGCTTCGACTTGACCGTTAGCTTGAGGGTGATGAGGAGATGAATACGCATTTTTTATGCTCAGGTTCTGGCAAAATTCCCTGTATTTCGCGCTATCGAACTGAGGCCCGTTGTCAGTGACGATTGTATTTGGGATACCGAACCAGCATATAATCGACTTCCAAATGAAGTCTGTCGTTTTCTTTTCAGTAATCTTGGCAAGGGTTTCTGCTTCGACCAACTTAGTAAAGTAATCAACACCCACGATCGCATATTTGACCTGCCCCTTGCTGGTTGGGAGAGGACCGATGATATCGACTCCCCATTGCGCGAAAGGCCATGGTCCGGACATCGAAGTTATTTCCTTAGGAGGTACGTGAGGGACTGGTGTGAACTTTTGACATTTGTCACACCGTTTGACCATTTCTCGGGTATCTTTTTGAATCATTGGCCAATAGTATCCTTAACGTACTACTTTCTGTGCCAGCGCTCTATTCCCTGAGTGATTTCCGCATGTGCCGGAATGAATTTATCTTAAGACGTAGTTGGCTTCATCTGGTCCGAGGCAACGGAGGCAGGGTAACGAAAAACCATTTTTATACAATATACCATTGATCAGCGTATACCGAGCTGATCTATATCGTATCCGTCGTGCTTCGTTCTTTTCTTCGGGCAGAACGCCATTTCGTAAGAAATGGACAATTGGTTCCCTCCAGTCAAGCTCGATGGAAACAGGACATACCTCACTAATGTAGTCGTCAGTGATGCTTCTTTTGGGGAGGAATTCAATGGGAATTGTCCTTCCGAGCTTGTCGTCTCCTGCCGATGCTAATTTGGCGAGCGAATCCGCGTGGGTGTTATGAATCCTCGGTACTTGGATGACTTTGCAATAATCAAACCGAGTCGATAACTCTTGATATTTTAATAAATACGTGAACATCTTTTTCCCCTTTGCTTGATATTCCGATGTTACTTGACCCACGACCAGTTGCGAGTCACTGTGTACCGTAATACTCCGGATCCCGACCGCCGAGGCTAGTCGTAGCCCGGCAAGAAGAGCTTCGTATTTGGCCTCGTTGTTAGAAGCTTTGAAACCGAATCTTAGGGCATATTGGACCTTTATGCCATCGGGGGAGATTAAGATTATTCCTGCCCCGCAGCCTCGGGAATTTGATGAGTCGTCGACGTGTAACAACCATGTAAGGGCGGTCGAACCTTCTTTTGGAATAGATTCTGCAGTGTTTCCTTTAAGAGAAGCGTCAGCTTCAAGGACGGAGGGGTTGGTAAGTTCGGCAATGAAGTCGGCCACAGCTTGGCCCTTGATGGCTGTACGGGGCCGGTATTGTATGTCGAATTCACCGAGCTCGATGGCCCAGCATGCGAGGCGACCTGAAGTTTATGGTTTCTGTAGCACTTGCCTCAGTGGTTAGTCTGTTAGCACCACTATCGGATGTGCTTGGAAATAAGGCCGTAGTTTCCTTGTCGTTGTTATCAATGCTAGAGCTAACTTCTCTAAGTTAGGATATCGGGTTTCTGCGTCGAGAAGAACTTTGCTAATGTAGTATATCAGCCTTTGTGTACCTTGGTCATCTCAGATTAAAGTCGAACTTACTGCTGCCGGGGATACTGCCAGGTACAACAGTAGCTCCTCTCCTTGTGCAGGTTTGGACAGCAAAGGTGGAGAACCGAGGTATTTTTTGAAATCCTGAAAAGCCTGCTCACATTCAGGCGTCCAGGTCATCTCATTGAACTTGCGAAGTTGCTTGAAAAATGGAAGGCATCGGTCTGTAGCCCTAGAAACGAATCTGTTGAGCGCGGCGATCCGCCGGGTGAGACACTGTATTTGCTTCACGGTGGTTGGCGAGCTCATCTCGACCAGTGCGTGGATCTTTTCCAGGTTGGCTTCTATTCCTCTCTGATTTACGATGAATCCGAGGAACTTCCCCGACCTTACCCCGAAGGCGCACTTGCTGGGGTTGAGTTTCATTCCGTATCTTTTCAAGATGCCGAACATAATGCGGAGGTTGTTGACGTGGTCTTCTGACTTGAGGCTTTTAACGAGCATATCGTCCACGTAGACTTCCATGGTTTTACCAATTTGTTCGGCAAACATTTTGTTGACCAAATGCTGGTACGTCGCCCCGGCGTTCTTAAGCCCGAAAGGCATTACCTTATAACAGTAAAGCCCTCGATCGGTGACAAACGCTGTTTTTTGCCTGTCGGGAGCATGCATCTGGATCTGGTTGTACCCGGAGTACGCATCCATGAAATTGAGAAGCTCGTAACCTAAGGTTGCATCTACGAGCTGATCTATTCTTGGCAGTGGGAAGCTGTAAGACCCGTACCCTGAATTGCCCTCCGTACGTTTAGTTTTCGGTACCGGTACGTCCCAGATGGACCAGATTAGAGAGCCTTGATCGCGACCCTAATTTAGTACTGCAACGACCCAAGACCTATACCCCGGCGACCGCGTAGGCGCTGCGATTCCAACGCCGCGCGGCACGCCCCATTGCGATACCCGGTGTGAAAGATGCGTACTTTTGCGCAATCCGAGGTGGGCGGCGCAACGCGCGTGTGGCGTGGGCCCCACTTGCACAAATCCTAATAATATGTCAAATTAATCACCATACCCACCCTATCACTCTCTCACCTCCAAAGTCAACTCTAATCATGCAACCCATACCTCACATGCCTTCTCTCATCATCATCATCATTACCTCATGTACCCCCTCCCATGCTAGCCATTCTCCTCTAGAAAAATCCCAAGCACCACTCGTCCATAGGATTTCTAAGGAGAAAGGAGAGAGAAAGAGATTTGAGAGAGAGAGAGAGAAGGAGAGAGAAAGAGATTTGAGAGTAGAGAGAGATTTAGAAGGAGATCAAGAGAGAGAAAGAGAGAGATTGAAGGAGGAGATCTAGCTTGGAGGACCCCGATCATCATCCGGACCGTCCGATCGGCAATCCAACCGTCCAACCATCATTGTGAGTGTAAACTTCCCCCCTTTTTCTCGTTTACCTTTCATTTTATTTCCTTGGGCCCACCTTGTGATGAGCAATGAGATGGATGGGCTGGATCATCCATGAATGGGCCCCACTTGCTAATAAAATTAATAAAAAAAGGGGGAGAGAGTGCCGCTGGACAGACAGCGTCCAGAGGACGCTGCTGCCCAGCAGCGCCTGAGCTGAAAACCCCTTTGGGCGTTGGCCGTGGGTCCCCACTCGTGGAACCCACCTTGATGCATGTATTTGATCCACGCCATCCGTCTGTTTCTCCAGCCCATTTTAAGGCTGGGTACCAAAAATGAAGTAGATCCAGATCTCGGGTGGACCACACCATAGAAAACAGTGAAGATAACGATGCCCACTGTCGAAACTTCCTGGGTCCACCTTGCTGTTTGTAGACCTATTCGCATACCCAATATTGGGCTCGTTGGGTCCTCCATGAGCTGGGGAACCTGATAGACGGAGTGGATCACCCTTATTTGGGCCCCACTCGATCAAAACCATGAAAAAAAAAAGAGAAATAAAGAAAAGAAGAAGGAGAGGCGTCGCTGACGCTTGGAGTACCAGCGTCCACGGACGCTGGGCTCGCTGCCCAGCTGGTGGCCCACTCTATGGGTCCCACCATGATGCGGGTGATATATCCACATCGTCCATCCATTTGAGGAGATCGTTTTAGGGCATGGTCTGAAGAATGAGATAGATCCAAATCTCTAGTGGACCCCACTTGAGAGAAAACAGTGGGGACAGTGATAGTTGAGACCTTCTTACGGCCCACCATGATGTTTATTTGAGATCCAACCTGGTCATAAGCTCACACACGTGTGCAGGAAGGGAAAACAAAAATATCAGCTTGATTGAAAGCTTCTGTGGGCCCCACTACAGTGATGTTTAATTGTCATCCAACCGAAAGGGGCGCTGGCTGGGCTGGTTGGGCTGCCTAGCAGGTGGCCCACTCGTGGGACCCACCTAGAATGTATGTGCTTTATTTATTCCGTCCATATGTTGTTCCAGCTCATTTTAGTGGCTGAGCCCAAACTTTAAGCATATCCAATTGTCAAGTGGGCCATGCCACGGGAAACAGTGGGAATAATGATCTCTACCGTTGAAACCTTCCCAAGCTCCATAGTGATGTTTATTTGTCATCCAACCTGTTCATAAGATCACATGGATATGGATGAAGGAGGAAACAAAATATCAGTTTGATTCAAAACTCTTGGGGCCCGTCTGAGTGCCACACTCCAAGCAGCGTGCTTTGGCATGCTGCCCAGCAGGTGGCCTACCCTCTGGGTCCCACCACGATGCATCTGTTTTATCTATGCCGACCATCTATTTTTCCATATTATTTTAGGGCCGTGGGCCAGCATAATGATGTAAATACAAACCTCAAGTGGACCACATTGTAGGAAACAGTGGTCATTGATGCCCACCTTTAAAACCTTCCTTGGGGCCATTGTAATGTTTATTTATCCATCTAACCAAGGGTGATGGGGCCCAACTTTGGATCCCACCTTGATGAATGTTGGGTATACCTTATTGTTTTTCTTGGCAGGGGTGTGGGCCCAGTTTTGGGTGTGCCACACATAGAAAATAAGGTTGGTTGAACGCCTACCATTGGAAACTTTACAGGACCCATCTGTTATGTTTATTTGCCATTCTTCCTGTTCATAAGTCACCCAGCCATGGGTGGGGTTTCACACGTGTGGTGTGCGGGCCCCACCATGGTGTTTAGTTGTCATCTCACTTGATTAGTGGGAAAGCACAAATATCGGATTGATCCCAACCTGTTGGGGCCCATTGATGTATATGGCTTCCCCACTCCTTTGTGCGGTTATCCCCAACCACGGGTCCACCTTGTTATGCATGTGTTCTATCCACCTCAGCCATTGGCCACTATGGTGCGATATGTATGTTGGTCATCCAATAGGACGGCCTTAATTTTGTGCTTGATCCAAACCATCCAAATGAATGGACCCTAGCATGTTATATACAGGATAGCCTTGGGACCACCTTAGTGTGCGTGTCCGAGTGACCGCGTTGTCCATCCCGTGGATCCACCTTGATGATTAGTTGTGTAAACCCTTATTAAAATGTCATATAGATCTGGATGTATGGGACTCCCTAAAGTTCACTCGATCCAAGTCATAGGGCTACTTTCTTAAACTCACCCTATTGAACCGTCTTGTCAATTCACCTTGTTAACTCACCATGTTGACATACCTTGTCAACCTGCCTTATTGACTCACCTTGTTGACTCACCATGTTGTTTGATCTTGGTAACTCAGCTTATATACTCATATGACTCACCCCTCCTACCCTCGTACCCAACTATTAAAGACCACCATATCGTGTATATCCCATCCACACCGTCTGTTTACCTTCAGAACGAGTGTGGGGTTCATCCTCGACGTTAGTATGTCATCTAGGCCATCCATTATATGGAGCCTATCTTGTAGTATGGGGTTAGACTTGTCGTCCCTTTTTGGACCTCATTGTATTGACCATCTATCTCAGATTACCCTACCATGTATGATTCTCTGTCATGACCTGTCCATCTTGCAACTCGTTCTATGACATTCCTTTTACGGACCATTATTGTGTTTATCTCAACTGTACTACAGGATTATGGGTCTCGGCATGATTTTGGGTATTCTACTGTTGCCGCTCAAGTAGGTTCTACCTTTGATGTGTCGGTAGTGTATTCAATCATTTTCTTTCTATTTGAGTTATCTGAATGTTGAAGGTTAATCCACACCGTTCAATTGTTGGACCATCTCTGTTGTTGTATACCATCCATTTAGAGTCCTATCTCTTTGTGTTTGTTTGTGTTATAAGTGAATTATCTTTTTATGATGTTTTAGTATGTCTGTTGCCACACGTAGTGTTGTTTGGAATACTCATATGTGATATTTATACTATATGTTTCGACGACCACCATGCATGTGTAATGAGTATGCATCCCGAATCACCATTGTTAGTTGGGGACCACTAGGGCATAAACGCATTCATAAAGCATTCGAGATGTAGTCGCGCAAATGTAATTCACGTGCTCTCTATCGCAAACCTCTCCAATAGGTATGGGACTATTCGAGGACAGGAGTCTATCATCCTCACTTACAGTGTATGGTAGGAATAGCTTAGCATACCTTATAGCCCTTGGTGCGAGATTCCCTGGCTAGCGACATCCCGCACTATGACTTGATCATTCATATGTGTCCCCTTATTTTAATCATATCTTAAATAAGTTGGACTAGATTGTTTTATTGCCATCGTGATAGATTGACTACTTATTGGCACTCATACTGTATGCTTAGCTCATGCATCATGAATGCTTGGCTCATCTGATTGTCTTGTATCAACCGGCCATATCGGCCACGATTGTCGTGCAGTTCATTACCAGTTGACGGTGACATTGTATTTGAGACCCTATAGTTTTATGGTGCTCTTTGGAGACTTGCACGGGCATGTCGTCCCACGTTTGTATGCATGGTTGCATTTCGCACCGTCTGCTTGTGCCGCATATAGCATGGTTACTACGTTGCAACCACATCTCCATCGTGGTTTGCAGAACACCGGAAATATGTGATCTTTAAACTGGATGCCAAAGATGTCCCTGGGTGAAAGTCCCTGATCCCGTTGGTACTAAGGTGGGTGCTCCATTCAAGGACCGGGTGGTTTAATCATACACCAGTATGCCGAATACCAAACGGCGGTGTTTTCCACTGCACGTGGTCAGTTTGGAAGGAGGTCTAACCTAACCTGCCGGAAGAGTGTTGGCAAAGTGGGTTGAGTTTGACCAGCTGTGAGTAGGTCTGCTATTGCACTAGATAGGCTTTGGCATTCTACTGGTGAGTAGTGAGGTCTCTGAGACCCCGGTGATGTTCCGTTTCAGAGATGGTATTGGTATCAGTGATGTGACTGATGTTCTGTATGGTGTGAGACGGTCCTGACGTGGGCGGGTGTGATGTGGGCTGGGCTGTAAGCTTGGGCGACCTACCACACGGGGCGAGTTACCAGTTTCAAGTCCTGCATTGCTTAGGCGATCGCGTTATGACTGTTCGTATCTGGACCACTGTACTGAGAGGTGGTGATTTGCATACATGCATTGGATCATTATATGTAACATTAGGCCCTGTAGGCCATCGTATAGTATGAGTATATAGCCTTTGTAGGCTAGTTACCTGTATTGCATGCTTGCATAGCCATGGCAGGCTAGTTATCTGTATTGCATGCTTGCATAGCCGTGGTAGGCTGGTTATTCACATCACATGATCGTGTAGCCTAATTAGGCTAAGTTTTGGTTTAAATTTCTCATCATGCTTTACTGCTTACTCTGACATTTATCATGCTTGTCATACGCATTGCGCACGCACACACGCACTCACAAAGCTTCGTACGAAGCTTATGTGCGTTTGTTACGCTGCAGGTTATACCAAAGTGTATCAACAACGTTGAGTTGGAGTTGGGAGTGCAGTAGCAGGAGGTGCCGGATTGTGCACAATTTTTATATTTACGCATTGTGTATTTACCTTTCAGTACTGTATGTAAACGAAATGACTTAGTGGAAATATTGTGTTTGTCTTTGATGGTACTCATATGGTGATGCTCATGTTTCAAAAAAAAAATTTTCAGACCCTAAAATCATCCTTGTGGTATCCCAGGATCGGAACCTGACGTATGAGGTTAGGATCTGAGATCGGGGTATTACGGAGGCTGCCACCTTTGAATTCGGGTTACGGCGAATGGACTTCGAGAACCGAATTTGGGGCATAACAGAAGCTATCTTTAGGGCAGGCTTTGTTGAGGTCGGTGTAGTTGATACAGATCCTCCACTTCCCATTAGCTTTTTTTACTAGAACAACGTTGGCGCCCCAATCGGGATAGTGGACTTCCTGGATAAAACCTGCTTGGCGTAATTTCTTTATTTCCTCTTCGATTGCGGCGTATCTCTCTGTGTTGAAAGCTCGTCGTTTTTGGCGGATCGGTTTGAAGGACGGGTCGACGTTGAGCCGGTGGACCATCACTTCGGAATTGATTCCGGGCATGTCCTTGTGAAACAATGCGAAGACATCCGCATTTTCTTTTAGGAAAATGATCAGCCTAGCCTGGACACTGCCGTTTAATTGAGATCCGATCTTAACAATCAAGCTCGGATCATCGTCCGACAAAGGGACCTCTACTAACTCCTCAGCTGGTGAACCACATTCCGTTGTTTCTTCTGTCGTCCACTTAGGAGGTTGAAGTTTCGAGATGAACTTCCCAGGTGGAGGATTGGCGTATCTTGACGAGGTTCCTCATTTTCGGATTGATGCTCATAGGAAGGTTCGGCGTGTGCAGGAGCCTTTCCCTTCCTATTCTCTTTTCCACCAGCCATTGGTTCCTGTTTCTAGGTGAGAGGTTGTTTAGAAGACCGATAACGAAAAAGCTTCCCACAGACGGCGCCAGCTGTTGTCGCCGATTCCTCGTGGCACCCAGAAACGAAGCGTGAAAACCACCAGGCTGACAAAAAGGAAGATCGATACCTTGGAAAACTCCGATCCCGATCGAAGATCACTGCAAGAGAACCAAAAAGCTAGGGGGTGGCCGGGTTCCGGCCGTTAGCCCTCCGATGCCAAAGTCAGTTTTGGAATTCTCGGGATAGACCAAAAATTCTTTAGTAACGAAGTATGCATACTTGTAATCAAGGTGTCATTCTCGCTTTATAGGCTTTAAGGGAGATCTTTTAGGCTGAAATCGTGACTGGTATCTTGGGCTGGATATCCAGGCGAGTATCTCGGGCCGTTTCGATCTCAGGGGGACGTGTTTCCAGCTCTTTGCCGGTAAGAGTGGAGATAAGGTTGGTCTTTATTTACCAACCGATCTTTAGCTGTCAGCCGAACCGACCTCTTTGGTAAGGTTGTCACTTCAGTTTGTCCATCTCCTCTGAAGTCTTGTAAGTAGGTCGGTTCATAACAAGTATTATTCCACAACAACCTTAGATTTGATTGAATATGATTAAAAAAATGATAGTCCACCCTATGAATGGCAAAGAGCAATTCATTTCCGGAAGACAACTCTACCTTCCGTCTAGATCAATTTGAACTTATTAGCGAATGGTTGAGTATGCGACCGATCTCTTTAGATTTTAGTTATATTAGGTCGAGCACGTCGTATCGGTCAATTTGAACTTATCAGCGATTGGTTTAGTATGCGACCGATCTCTTTAGATTTTAGTTATATTAGGTCGAGCACGTCGTATCGGTCTATTCTAGTGCTTGAGGTTGAAGTTAAATCAATTGGACTCGAGCCGCACAGTCGGTCGCGCAATCGCACTTACGTGACAGAGGCGTTCATCATATCGAGGACCAGCAGACTCTTCTACTCGGTGCAGCTCATTCGAATCACATGCATCCCACACGCACGGACGTATGTTACACGTGGGATCTGCTTATTTTTTTGGCCCAAGCCCTGAAATGATTTGGCAAAATGGATGGACGGCGTGGATATAAAATACATACATCAAGGTGGGCCCCTTAGTAAGGGCCGCACCATCTTGCGTGAGGCCGGGGCCGCACCTAATCCGCTCCCCGTACATCTGGCTATCTAAAAAGAACATTTAATCTGCACCGTTAATATCCAATTTTAATTTCCATTTTCTCTATACTGTGGCCTACTTGTCGACTCAAGGATACATCCGCTTCGGCTCCATTCGATGAACGTCTCTGATTTCACACACTTGCGCTGTGTTGGCACTTTTAGTAGCATGTTTTTGGCACGTGCAGGAATTAGGTAAGCTAGGGTACGCATTATCCGCGGATGGACCGTGTACCCAAAAGTCTCAAAGATCTGAAACGTGACGCAGGTGGACGACATCTAAGCCGTCGATTGTGTATTTCCGATAGTGGACGGACCATGATCCACAACCATCACAGTGTTAAGATAGTTTTATAGATGGTTGAGATAGTCTAATCAAAGTAAAATTTGATTATGGGCCAACCAACGGTTCGGATCGCCAACATGTGACACGTGTGGGACACAAAAAATCCGATGCACGAAAATACCGTGCCTCGAGATGCGGGTCCATCGAAGGGTCAGATGGTCGGCGAGGATGAACAGTATCAGGGTCGCAATCTTCCTTCAATCCAGACCGTCCAATAGTGATCTCGACCGTAGAAGGAGTTGATGGACCATTAGTTTACTTACCTGACCAACTTAGAGGATCTAATTTTGGCAGTTGGATTTGGTGGACAGTTGTCTGCTTCCTTTCTAGCAGTTCGCTCAGTCCCACCAATTGGACGGCTAGAAAGTCCGATCAGTGTATCACACGTCACTCCAACCATAGCTGGACCACCAATCCGGAGCGTGGACGGTGAGCGGAGGCCGAGTGCGTGGGGACCCTGCCATCAACCACCTCCGCGGTGGGGAAGCGGATCGTTGCGTCCTGCCCCCGCCAGTCCCTAGCTACGAACGGGCAGATCTATGTGGGGCCCACTGAGATGTATCTGTTTATCCACGCCGTCCATCCCTTTAATTAGATCATTTTGAGGTATGAGTCCAAAAATGAGGCAGATCTAACGCGTGTCTACCTGCTAGCCCAGCTGGAAGAACCCATAGGGGTTTCAACGGCATATCTCAGGTTCGAATGACAAGGGGATACACTAATGGGTGCATCGTGTGAACACCAACACTGTGGGTCACATGATGCACCAGCTAGCAGGCGGACACTTAATGCAGCCAAACTTACTATTTGCTGTCTACGTCATTTTTGGGCTCATACAACACTAAACAGTGAGGATTGAACGCCTGCCGTTGAAAACGGGTCACATGGAATAAAAATAGGTCCATTTTAACAATTAAGTGGGCCACACAGTTGGAATCAAATGGTCTGACTCAACATGCATGTGTGGCTCATCTATGGAGCAGATCAGTATGGTTTTCTGTCAAGGCGATCTTCATGGTGGGGTCTACATCTTTTACGGTACTGATTTCTAAAACGTGGCATGTTGGTTGGAGATTGTACGAAACCGCGCTAGTTGCGGTACGATACGTGTCGTCTTTCCTGATTCTGACGAATTGTCCCGTTATAGTTCCCATATTTTAAGTTTGGCAAGTGTAAGGCAAAGGTCCCTTCAACGTGTGCGATATCAGAGCCACTCATCTGGTGGCCCACGCGTGTTTTGCTTTGAACATCCATTGTTTTGTACACATATAGATAAATTGTCAGAAAACCATCATGGTTTTGGTAGAGGGAATTTTCTTAGTGTAACCCACATGATGAACGGTTTTGATCAAATAAAATACTACTAAATACGTCTGTGTGAGATGCAAGTACCAGGAAAGTTTACACGCGCGAGTGCAATTAGTAAACCCGTCGAGGGAGTTCGGAGTTATTGGACTTTGGTGGGAGAGAAAGGCGTGCGCGGCTTCAGTGGATCCCCGGATCCACCGAGGTGGGTGAATCTCTGACCGTTGATTCCACCGTGTGATGAGTGTTTGTTACATCCACGCTGTCCATCAATTTTGAAAACTTATTTTAGAGCATGATACAAAAAATGAAGTAGATAAAAATCTCAGATGGACCATAATACAAAAAGAAGTGGTACTCAACCATTAAAACTTCTCGTGGGCCACAATAGTTTTGTATCCAGCTGAGTTTTGTGTGGTATCTTTATCCAGGTCTTTTTTACCTTTTCAACAGATTGGATGGAAAATAAAAAAATCCAATGGCCTCCAGGAAGTTTTATTATGGTGGGGATTCATCACTACTGTTTTATGTGGTATGGTACACTTAAGATTTGGAGCTACTTAAGATTTATGTGGTATGGTACACTTAAGATTATTTTTGGATCATCCACTAAAGAGCTTTCAAAATGTAATGACGGTGTAGCGGGATCTAACCGACCTCGGTGGATCCGGTGATCCAACCAAACCCCGCCCGAGAAAGATCCCAGACACACCGACGTGGGTGGATCCCTTGCCATGCCGTCCACTTTGTGATGTGTATGTATTATATCAACACCGTCCATTCATTTTGAAAACTCATTTTAAGGCATCAATCAAAAAATGAAGTTGATCCAAATCTCAGGTGGACCATACTACAGTAAACAATGATACTCAACCACTAAAAACTTCTCGTGGGTTACAAAAGTTTTGGGTCAAGCTGATATTTGTTTGGTATCTTTATCCAAGTCTTTGTGACCTTTTCAACAGGTTAGATGGAAAGTAAACATTTCAGTGGCCCCATGAAGTTTTTAATGATGTGGATTCAATCACTATTATTTCATGTGGTATGGTCCACCTAAGATAATCCCCTAAAATGAGCTTTAAAAATGCATGGACGGTGTAGATGTAAGGTATATACATCATGATGGCCGCCACAGTTGGTGATCCACCAACCTAAGTGGATACGGGGATCCACCCAAACCGCTCCCGGTCAAGAGCGGCAACATTTTGGCAAGCCAAATGTAACTTTCACTTTCAGTTTCATCTTTTCAACGATTCTCCACCCTACACGTGGTACTCGGCCATTAAAACTTCTCGTGGGCCACAATAGTTTTGAATCAAGTTGATATTTGTATGGTATCTTCATCTACTCCTTTGTGACCTTTTCAACAGATTGGATGGAAAATAAAAAATCCAGTGGCCTCCAGAAAGTTTTTAATGATAGGATTCAATCATTTCGGATTATACATTAGAGAGCTTTCAAAATGCAATGACGGTGCAGCAGTAGGGAATCCACCGACCTAGGTGGATCCGGTGATCCAACCAAACTGCGCCGAGAAAGATCCCCAGATACACCGACGTGGGTGGCTCCCTCACCGTGCCGTCCACTGTGTGATGTGTATGTATTACATCAACGCCGTCCATTCATTTTGAAAACTCATTTTAGAGCATGAATCAAAAAATAAAATAGATCCAAATCTCAGGTGGACCATAATACAATAAACAGTGATACTCAATCATTAAAAGCTTACCGTGGGTCATAAAAGTTTTGGGTCAAGCTGATATTTGTTTGGTATCTTTATCCCGATCTTTGTGACCTTTTCAACAGGTTGGATGGAAAATAAACATTCCAGTGGCCCTTATGAAGTTTGTAATGGTGTGGATTCAATCACTACTATTTCATGTGGTATGGTCCACCTAAGATTTGGATCTGCTTCATTTTTGGGATAATCCCCTAAAATGATCTTTCAAAATGCATGGACGGTGTAGATGTAAGGTACATACATCACGGTGGCCCCACAGTTGGGGAACCACCGACCTCAGTGGATCCAAACCGCGCCCGGTCAAGAGCGGCAACGCTTTGGCAGGCCAAATGTAACTTACACTTTCAGTTTCATCTTTCTAGTGATTCTCCACCCTACACGTGGCACTGACGGCCAGCTCACGCAGACGTTTCGATCTAGTGGACCGCTATGTGCAGACTTGAGCATCGATCTAGTGGCCAGGTCAAGCTTAGTTGTCCATTGATTTAGATGTTGGGTCCAGATCGGTGATCTATCAGATGGATGGTCCGAGTTTCGTATCAGGAGATCATCATGGTGCATCCCACCTTTTTGAGAACTCTGATACAGCCGTTGATTTTGCCATCAATGGGGGAGTCCTCTTGTCAGGTGGGCCAGAGCCGTTGATTGAGTACAAATGATTGGTCTTTATTCCAGTAACCACATGCTTGGCACACTGGTGGTGTGACATTCCTGACGAGGATCACATGTATGATTTTTGGGCCAGGGAATAGCCATGGTGACCACACCTAATGTATGGCCTAGATCTAGAGATATATGACATGTTGGTGCCTTGGCGGCAAGGTCCCTTGAGCATCTTACCGCCAGGATTCGTTTTTGAGGGGCCATAGCCCTTTAGATGGCCGCAGACCTGATCAACGTTCCGGTCACCCTACCCTCGACGAGTGAGTTTTTTCCTATCTTTGTATACACATTTTACAAAATTAGACTACTAGTGATCTTATCACAAATGATGCACGCATGCCACATTATCTTCCCCGGCTCCACTAATAGGAGGTGACAAAGTAGGGTGATCGGACTGTTAATCAAAGTTTTTATTTTCATTGGATCTGCCTCATTCTCAACCTAATGGCTTAAAATAGCCATAGAAAAAGGATTGACGGCACAGATAAACAAATACATCATAGTGGCCCCTTCACGACTTAGTATGGATGCTTTACCTCCATAATTTTGAGACCAAATGACATGGAAAAACTGATGGACGGCGTGGATATACCACAAACACATCAAGGTGGCCCCATAATTATGAAGTTAGACTGGGAGTCGGCTTGACCCATGCCGATGGATGATCCGAACCATTCAACAGTTCGGACCCACCCCGTCAATCTATGACAAATCAGGTACACGCAAGTTACCACGCTCGTAGTACAACACCATCTTTCCTGTTAATATGCCACGTGGATAAGACATCAATACCTTAGAAACGGTAGGCCCTACCATGAAGATCACCTGGAATAAAAATAGGTCCATTTTAACAATTAGGTGGTCCACACAGTTGGAATCAAATGGTCTGACTCAACATGCATGTGTGGCTCATCTATGCAGCAGATCAGTATGGTTTTCTATCAAGGCGATCTTCATGGTGGGGTCTACATCTTTTACGGTACTGATGTCTAACACGTAGAATGTTGGCCGGAGATTGTACGATACCGCCCTAGTTGTGGCGTGGTTCCCTGCACGTGATGAGTTCTTGGCCAAAAATCCGGCTTGCCTACGTTGAAGATAGACCAACGGTACGTACGTGTCGTCTTTCCTGATTCTGACGAATTGTCCCGTTATAGTTCCCATATTTTAAGTTTTGCAAGTGTAAGGCAAAGGTCCCTTCAACGTGTGCGGTATCAGAGCCACTCATCTAGTGGCCCAGGCGTGTTTTGCTTTGAACATCCATTGTTTTGTACACATGTAGATAAATTGTCAGAAAACCATCATGGTTTTGGTAGAGGGCATCTTCTTGGTGTAACCCACATGATGAACGGTTCGGATCAAATAAAATACTACTAAATAAGTATGTGTGAGATGCAAGTACCAGGAAAGTTTACACGCGCGAGTGCAATTAGTAAACGGTTTGCCTTAGACGGGTTCGAAGTCACTGGACTTTGGAGGGAGAGAAAGGCGGGAGCGGCCTCAGTGGATCCCCGGATCCACCGAGGTTGGTGGATCCCTAATCGTTGAGTCCACTGTGTGATGAGTGTTTGTTACATCCACGCTGTCCATCCATTTTGAAGAATTATTTTAGAGCATGATCCAAAAAATTAAGTAGATAAAAGTCTCAGGTGGACCATAATACAGAAAAAAGTGGCACTCTACCATTAAAACTTCTCGTGGGCTACAATAGTTTTGGATCAAGCAAATATTTGTATGGTATCTTCATCCACTCCTTTTTTACCTTTTCAACGGATTGGATGGAAAATAAAAATTCAGTGACCTCCCGAAAGTTTTTAATGGTGGGGAATCATTTCATGTGGCATGGCACACCTAAGATTTGGATCTACTTCATATTTTGGATTATGCATTAGAGAGCTTTCAAAATGTAATGACGGTGCAGCAGTAGGGGATCCACCGACCTAGGTGGATCCAGTGATCCAACCAAACAGCGCCCGAGAAAGATCCCCGGATACACCGACGTGTGTGGCTCCCTTACCGTGCCGTCCACTGTGTGATGTGTATGTATTACATCAAAGCCGTCCATTCATTTTGAAAACTCATTTTAGAGCATGAATCAAACAATAAAATAGATCCAAATCTCAGGTGGATCATAATACAATAAACGGTGATACTCAATCATTAAAAGCTTATCGTGGGTCATAAAAGTTTTGGGTCAAGCTGGTATTTGTTTGGTGTCTTTATCCATATCTTTGTGACCTTTTCAACAGGTTGGATGGAAAATAAACATTCCAGTGGCCCCCAAGAAGTTTTTAATGGTGTGGATTTAATCACTACTATTTCATGTGGTATGGTCCACCTAAGATTTGGATCTGCTTCATTTTTGGGATAATCCCCTAAAATGAGCTTTAAAAATGCATGGATGGTGTAGATGTAAGTTAAATACATCACGGTGGCCCCACAGTTGGGGATCCATCGACCTAAGTGGACACGGGGATCCACCCAAACCACACCCGGTCAAGAGCGACAACGCTTTGGCAGGCTAAATGTAACTTTCACTTTCAGTTTCATCTTTCCAGCTATTCTCCACCCTACACGTGGCACTAACGGCCAGCTCACGCAGACATTTCGATCTAGTGGACCACTATGTGCAGACTTGAGCATCGATCTAGTGGCCAGGTCAAGCTTAGCTGTCCATTGATTTGGACGTTGGGTCCAGATCGGTGATCTATCAGATGGATGGTCCGAGTTTCGTATCAGGAGATCATTACGGTGCGTCCCACCTTTTTGAGAACTCTGATATAGTCGTTGATTTTGCCATCAATGGGGCGAGTCCTCTTGTCAGGTGGGCCAGAGCCGTTGATTGAGTGCAGATGATTGGTCTTTATTCCAGTAACCATGCTTGGCACACTGGTGTGACATTCCTGATGAGTGAGCACATGTATGATTTTTGGACCAGGGAATAGCCATGGTGACCATGCCTAATGAATGGCCTTGATCTAGAGATCTATGACATGTTGGTGCCTCGGCAGTAAGGCCCCTTCAGCATCTGACCGCCAGGATTCGTTTTTGCGGGGCCATAGCCCTTTATATGGCCGCAGACCCGATCAACAGTCCGATCACCCTACTCTCGACAAGTGAGTTTTTTCCTAGCTTTGTAGGCACGTTTTACAAAATTAGACAACCAGTGATCTTATCCCAAATGATGCACGCACGCCACATTATCTCCGCCGACTCCACTAATAGGAGGTGACAAAGTAGGGTGATCGGACTGTTGATCAAAGTTTTTATTTTCATTGGATCTGCCTCGTTCTCAACCTAATGGCTTAAAATGGCCATAGAAAAAGGATTGACGGCACGGATAAACAAATACATCATAGTGGCCCCTCCACAACTTGGTATGGATGCTTTGCCTCCATAATGAGGAATGATGCAATCGGCGTCTCATGGAGTCCACTACCGAGTTGCATTTAATGCACACTTAATGCAACCAAACTTATTATTTAGCGTGGTACACTAAAGCGTTTGATTTGCCTATTTTTTTGCCCGTACCTTAATATGATCTTAGAAAATGGATGGATAACGTAGATAAACGGATACATCACGATGCTCCCTCAAGATGCAATCCACGTCCACAGAGGACTTGAGCAATTCTTTAACAAAGTGATGCCTTAGACCTACATTTCTAAATTTACCATTATAAGTCTTACTCATGGCACGACAAAGAGTAGCTTGACTATCACAAAAAACAAATATGGCAGGAGTAGGTTTTGGCCAATATGAGAGTTCCATCAACAGGTATCTTAGTCATTCTCCTTCTTTACAAGTAGCTCCAAGTGTTATCAACTCACTTTCCATAGTACAGTGAGATATGCACGTTTATTTCTTAGATGCCCATGATATTGTTCCTCCTCCAAGAGTGAATATCCAGCCACTTGTAAATTTTGATTTTAAACTATTTGCATTTTAGCTTACATCATTGTACCCTTCAAATACAACAAGATATGACTTATAATACAGTCCATAGTCTATGATTCCTTTTAGATACCTCAGAACCCTGAAAATTGCATTCCAGTGTTCTTGTCCTGAATTACTAGTATACCTGCTTAGCATTCCTACTATGAATGCTAATTGGGTCTAGTACTAATGCTAGCATATTCTTCTCGTGCTTTACATCTATCAGTATTTTTAACCAATTTAATACTTGGATCAAATGGGGTTGAAATCGATTTATTATCATAGTGATTAAACTTCTTTAACACTTTCTATAGGTAATGAGATTGTGTCAAGGCTAATCCATCATTAAGAATACCTATATCCTTCATGTCGAAACTGGTACTTATAAACTTTTTAATTTCTTTAACGCAATTCACATTTGGTCCAAATATTAGGATATCATCTACATATAAACAGATAGTGATTCGACCTTTAATATATATGCACTTATCTGCTTAGTTTACTCCAAAATCATTAGATTGCACTACTTGGTCAAACTTCTCATGTCATTGCTTAGGAGCTTGCTTGAGCCCATAGAGAGATTTGATCAGTTTACATACTTTCTGCTCAGGTTGTTCCATATAGACTTCCTCATCTAGATCATCATTTAAGAATGCTGTTTTGGCATCCATTTGATGGATTACTATGCAGTGAATTGCTGCAAGAGCAATTAAAGTCCTAATGGTAGATATATGAGCAATAGGAGTATATGTATCAAAGAAATCGATACATTCCCTTTTTCTAAAGCCTTTGGCTACTAATTAATTGAGCTTTAAACTTATTTATAGTTCCATTAGGATTTAACTTTCTCTTGAAAATCTACTTACATCTGATAGACTTTGATCCTGGTGGAAGATCGACCAAACACCAAGTGTTATTGGAGACTTGGAATTCATTTCATCGTTAATGGCTTCCCTCCAAAATTGTGCATTAGGAGATGAAAGAGCTTCATTAAGTGTTAAAGAATCACTTTCAATACTTAATGATATAGTGATTTGCTTTCTTATTTAATTTATATCCCCCTTTACAAGAAACAGATAGAAATTTGAACTAAAAGATGTTTCTTTTCTTGCCATTTTCGATCTTCTTAGTTTATTTCCTTTTGGATGAGCTTTAGATTTATCAAAAATGCTATTAGGTTTTTCAAATATTGGTTCTATTTCATTTTCATCCACCCAAGTTTTAGTACAATCATTTTTATAATCTTTATATACTGTATTTTCAAAAAATATGGCATATCTAGACTCTATAATCATATTTTTGTTAGTAAAATTGAATTGTTCTAAAATCAGAAATCTATATACGGGACTATGAGTCTTATAACCCATAAAAGCACACTTGATTCCTCTAGGACCCAACTTGTATCTTTTAGAATCAATTATTCTGACTTCTGCTACACTTTCTCATACTTTAAAGTAATGAAGACTTGGTTTTTTCTTTTTCCACAATTCATATGAGGAGACATCCAATCTTTTATGTGGGATAGTATTTAGAATACGGTTTGCTGTTAACAATGCCTCCCCCCCCCAAAAAAAAAAAATTTAATAGTAATCCAGAATTTGATATCATACAGTTGAGCATTTCAACTAATGTTTGATTTTCGCGTTCTGCTAGGCTATTCTGTTAAGGTGTGTAAAGAGCCATAAATTCATGGATTATACTATTTGATTTACAGAAGTCATTGAATTCATTAGAGGAGTACTCACCTCTTCTATTACTTCTTAGGGCTTTAATCTTAAGATTCGACTGATTTTTCACTTCGACTTTATATAATTTAAACATTTCAAAGGCTTGATCTTTAGATTTTATTAAGTATACGTAGAAAAATCTAGTGAAATCATCAATAAATATGATAAAATACATTTTTTCACCACGAATTAATGTACTATTTAAACCACAGATATCATAATGAATTAGTTCTAAGGTATGTGATTTTTTAATACCACTTGCAAAGTGTTTTCTAGTTATTTTAGAATTGACACATCAATCACATTTTTCTTCTAGTTCTATTTCATACTTTGGTATCAGTCCTAAAATCATTTTTTTCATTGAATGATAATTAACATAACCTAACCTAACATGCCATAAAGATACCTAATCCACTAAATAAACGGAAGCATCATTATTATTATTGATATTCAGTTTAATCATACCATGATATGAATACCCTTTGCCTACAAATATACCATTCTTGGTGATAACCAACTTATCTGACTGATATGCTATCTTGAATCCTTTCTTATCGAGAAGATCCCCCAACACTAAATTGTAGACATGTCAGGTACATGTAATACATTTGTTAGCATCAATTTTTTGCCTGATGTAAACTGAAGCTCCACGGTTCCTTTTCTAATAACATTTGCTCGAACATTGTTACCCATCTTAAACTCTTGTCCATTGGATGTGCCTTCGTAGGTCTTGAAGATGTTTCGGTCCTTCGATATGTGAATGATTACACCAGTGTCTAACTACTATCCACCATCGGATATTACCGTGTTGGCTTCAGTAACCATTCTTTCCTTTTTTCTTAAACTATGTATCCTTCTTTAGAGGAATGGATTTGGAGTTCTGAGATTTTGGCTTATCTACTTCTACTATATTTGCTTTGGAATGATTTTTCAAAGTATCTTCTCTCTTATCTCGGTTTCTGGATCATTCTTCTATACGAAGATGTCGTTGAAGCCCTTCAAGAGTGTACTTCTTCTCATCATGTTTCAGTTTCTTTTTATAATCAAACCATGATGAGAGTAATTTTGTAATTACTACACCGACCAGGAATTCTTCAAGAAGATCTATATCACCAATCTTCAATTCATTAACCAAGTTTTGTAGTTCAATTACTTAGGAGAGAATTGGTTGATCATTTTTAAACTTGAAGTGGACGTAGTTATCGATAAAAAATTTATGAGTACCAATCTCTTCAGTTTTATATTTTGTATCTAACTTTCTCTACAAATCTTTGGCAGATGATATTTTATAATACAAGTTATAGATAAAATTAGAAAGGGCGTTTAGGATATGACATTTGCACAAAAAATCGTCGTCCTTCTTTTTCTTCTATTCCACCTTCACTTGTTCTGAGTCGTCGTCTTTTGTCTCAGGCAAATAAGGCAGATCATCGTTTAGAATGTAAGACAACTTAAGAGTTGTCAGAAAGAAAAGCATCTTCTGCTGCCATAGTACACAATGGAGAACAAAAGAAAATTTTGATGGGACAATTAGATCTATCGAGTTTAAGGCTCGACTTGAATAGTCAATTTCTCAAGACAGATTTGCTGCCCTTTTCTAGTAATTCCAGCAAGTGAAAATGAAGGAATCCCCAAATTGTCTTCAGGATACAATGAACTCTCAATCCAAATTTTAACACAAAAAATTACACATTTAAGTGTTGAACAGATGTCTAGATTTAACACCAATATGCATTTAAAACATCTAGAAGAAAAACATAATAAGAGGTCAGATATGAGAGTATTAAATAATGGATGACTTTGTCAGGAAAATGGATTGAATATATTTTTTGAACTATGGTATCCAGGATATATAGCAATTGAAGGGTCATGTAGTCCTTTTTAGAGAGAAACCCATGTGCCTCTTTAAGACATCTGTACCCATTCAAAACAAAAGATGATCTTTCATGAAAGGACATGACCCTTTGTCCTATAGCAATTATTTTTGTACCCTTTTAGACAGAAACAATTATTCAACAGTTCTTAAGCAGCCATACAACCCACGCCACGTAGATGTCCTTGAGGAGATTTGAACCCTAGTTACAGAAGCAAAAACTTTTTCTCTTACCAACTAGTTATATACTCTTTCATGGAAAGTTTTCATAACCAATATATTTATTTACTTAAAATAAACTTGTATTTTTTAAATTAATTTTATAATTATAAAACACAATAGCAACTGGTTCCCTTAAAGAAGGGACCTAGAGCTTTAATGATGATCGTTCGAATATGTACAGAGTAGCAGAAGGTAAGGGAGAGGAACCAGTGTCCGGCAGGGAACTCTTTAATGCCTAAGTCAGGCAAGTAGGGCAATCATGTAAAGTTTATAGGGTGAATGGTTGCGTACCCATGAATCCTATAAATACCCTATTTATAGGATTTATATGGTATTTAGTAGCAAAGTTGATTTATAATATGTTAGGAAACTTCGTATTATGTAGGAGTTTAATCCGTAACGATAAGAGGGATTCCCAACTGAGATAACGTCAGATGTTCATCTGGTCCAAATCGGGTAGATCGCCTCCGAACTTGTCGCATGTTTCCTCAAATGACCGAGCTGACCTAGATACTCAGTCAATGAAGCTCGTCATCCGAGCTCCTGACTTCACAGGCTCATGCTTGGTGATGTAGACCCCTTTTGAGGGTTGAGGTTGTCATCCGACCTCTGTATTTGGAGAGAACTTGTTAGTGTCTTCCGTAGGCTGGGTCTAGTAGCTCGTCATTCTAAGCTCAGTGCTCAGAATTTAGCCGAGCACTTATGTTTAGAACTTTTGAGCTTATGGGCTTTCCTCTTGGCGTATGGGCCAGCTCGGATTTACCCACAACAACTAGTTTAGATGATTAGAACATTTAAGTAGATTGAATGCCTCTTGCATAATAGGCTATGGCCCGAAAAATCTCAATTGATGCAATCTAATTAATTGCATACCTTTTGGTCATGAAACATTTTTACAGATTTAGAATTTTAATCACATTGTTGATGTAATTCTTCATATGTGACCTATTCAAGTGGTAAAATAAATCATGAGTGCTCAAATTCATGGATATGCTTCATTTTTGGGGTTCAAGCCCAAAAATTATCTGATAAAATGGATGGACAAAGTGAATAAAATACATAAATCACTGTGGGCCCCACATAGTTTACTCAGTACACAATCTACTTCCCATTGTAATGTTCATTTCTGTCCAACTCATTATGGGGCCTGTTTTGGAACCCATTACGATGTTTTTATGCCATCCACACCATCCATTAGGTCACCCCTAATACTTGGGTTATCTAAAAACACAAATCTCAACTCGATTCCATTATGAGACATTGGACTTTAGAAACCACATCCTTAATAAGTTTTTTTAATTAATTAACTCATAAAACATTTTATAAAATTAAAAATATGATAAACGTATTAACTTAATTTTTAAAGTATGGCCCATCTAAGGGAGCGAATTAGGTGTCACTTACCCCTACTGTAGGGCCCACATTGATGATTTTCTGTATATCCATGCCGTCCACCCGTTTCTCCGGACTATTCGAGAATGGGATACCAAACTTTATACAGATCCAAATCTCAGGTGGACCACACCACATGAAAGAGTATTGATTGAGTGCCTCACCATTCAAAATTCTAAAGGGCCCTTTGTAACGTTTTATTAATGTTTATTTGCAATCCAACCTGATGATAATCTAAAGAAGACCTATATGAAGGTAAATTAGAAAGATCAGATTTGGTCCAAAGCTTTTGTAGCCTACAATTTTTTTTTAATTGTTATTCATCACTCTTTCTATTGGTATGGTCCACTTGAGATTTAGATGTTCTTATAATTTTAGATCACATCTTAAGATGACATAGAAAAACAGATGGACGGCATGGATATACAACAAATACATTAAGGTAGGCCCCACAAGGTAGAAGTAACACCCACTAACCTGTTACCAGGATAACCGCTAATTCGCTCCCCATCCAAGGGGATGTGATTTGGCTGCTCAACCCCAGCTAGCTGGTGCCAAAGCCCTCTAGGCCCTGCCATGATGTATGTGTTCTATCCATGCTATCCATCCATTTGGCCAGCTCATTTTAGGGCATGAGTCCAAAAATGAGGCAGATCTAAATCTCAATCTAGCACACCACAGGAAACGATGGTAATCAAACTCCCGACTTAAAAACTTCCTTGGGCGCCTTGTAATGCTTATTTGCCATGGAACCTATTGAATAGATCACATAACGCTGGATGAAGGGAAAACATAAATATCAGCTTTATCTATATCTTATGTAGTGCCCAAGAAATTTTCAATGGTAAGAGTTTAATCACCACTATTTTCTGCTGTGTGGTCCAACTGAGTTTTAGATCTACCTCATTTTTTGACTTGTGCATGGATAAAACACATACATCATGGTGGGGCCCACATACATCATGGTGTTGGGTCACTGGCTAAACCGCATCCCATCCAAGTGGTAAGACAACAAACTAGGGGTCCATATCAATGAGCACATGCATGTTTTGTGGAGCATGCAGTAACTTAAATTAAAACAATTCACGGACCCAAAATCAAATTGGCTGAATAATTGTTAACTATGATTAAATTCAAATTTCTGAAAGAAGTAAGGTGGGCCCACTAAGTTGCACATGATAGGATTTCCTACAATTCCTGTTACAAGGAACTCATGGAACCAAAAGCTTTGTGGGCCCACCACTTAACCACAACTCCATGTGGTCGACCTTAGTATTGTATTTGCCTCGTTGTCAACCTAATGGCTTAAAATGGCCATAGAAAAAGGATGGATGGCACGGATAAACAAATACATCATGGTGGGCCCCTCCACCGCTTAGTATGAATGCTTTGCATCTATAATGAGAAAGGACGCAATCAGCATCCCAGGGAGTACAACTGAGTTGCATTTAATGCACACTTAATGCAACCCGAGAAACAGATACACCACTAATCCAGGTCCACAAAGGACTTGAGTAGACCAAAAATTATATAAAAAATCATACGCGAAGAGAATGTTGAAAGGATGCATCCAACATCAATGAAAATGTGTCATTTGCGTATGTCGGTCTGGACCCATAGTAAAAAAGAGAGAACCAAATAGTCATTTTTTACTCTCTTTTTGTTTTTTTTTTATTAGTCCCATTCCAGTACATGTGCACATAGTACATAACTTATAACACTTTTTCAATGGCGTTTGGACAGGCCCGGACCCAATCAGGTCCACATTGAATCTGCCCAGCAAACAGAACATGTGAATGGTCAAACCATCCATTTGGATGTGGTCATTTGATCAAACTCCACTCCATCAAAAGGATCACTCTCATCCATACCCTCTCTTTTTTTCTCCCTGGGAGTACTACATGTTATGGTGTTACTATTGGATTGGTACACTTGGATAGTCCAATCAATTGATCTGAACCGTCTATTTAGTCTGAAAAAGCATTTCATGAACTATCATGCAAAAAACACACTGATTGGATGATCCAATCCATAGTTGAATAGTCTTTAACCATCAATTGCCTAACAAAAATGATTCTTTACAATCATAAGCATTCCATGATGGCTTAATAAATAAGTGGAATTAAATGGTTGATTTGGCTTTTTTTGCGTAAATGATCTTGACCGTCCATATTAAAGGCCATTGATCAAATGGTTAGTATTTGTCAAATCAGCGCTATGCTTTCATCCTAGCCCAAGAAATGTGGCTTGGACTAATGAACAGTCTAGATGAATGAATTAGACAGTTTGAAACTAGGATCACTACGAGTTGAAAATAAAAATAAAAACTCCAGCACCCCACCTTTCTCATTGGTCCACGTGTCCTAATAAGAATCGCTAATGGAGATTCCGTGCTGATATGAAATCATATAAAAATTATGAATTCCAAGCTCAACCAAAATCAAGTCAGCATCTTCCTAAAACTCCATTCACATCTCTCTCTACTATAATCATGGCCGGAATTTCATCCTTCAATCCGTTCATATGCAAGACCCTCTCTGTCGATCGGCCGTGCCGCCGATTGGGCTTCAAGAATCCGTTTTCCCCTTCCAATTCAATCATAATTTCGTCCAAGAACTCGAGCGTTGGATTGAAATTCTCAGCATCTACCGATGGATTGAAATTCTCAGCCACAGACCGTAATTGGGCTCAGCCAGCTAAAGCAACTGACGATGAGTGGGGCCCAGAACCCAAGGAGGAGCTTGGCAGCGTGGCGACAACAGCCTTAGTAGAAGAAGAGCCGAGCGAGGTCGATAAACTGAAACGGGGGCTAGTCGATTCCCTCAACGGAACCAACAGGGGACTTAAGGCCAGCAGCGAGACGCGGGCGGAGATATTGGAGTTTATTACTCAATTGGAAGCTAAGAATCCGACGCCTGCTCCGACAGAGGCGTTGCCGCTTCTCAACGGGAAATGGATTCTCGCGTAAGTAGAGCCAAGAAAGGATTTTTCACTGATTGTGGAAGCTTTTTTTTTTTTGTTAATGGAGGAGTGTTTGTTTTCAGGTACACTTCGTTCTCGGACCTGTTTCCATTGCTGGGGAGGAGTCTTCCACTGTTGAAAGTGGGGGAGATTTCACAGACCATCGACTCAGAGTGCTTTACCGTGCAGAATTCAGTCCAATTCGAGGGACCTTTGGCCACTACTTCCCTGAGCACCAATGCTAAATTCGATGTCCGGAGTCCCAAACGCGTACAGGTAGCTTGTTTTTCATTTTTTTTTAAATTTTTTTTTTCATTTGGGGCAGATCGAAATCCAATTAGTCCTAGAATGTCTACTCCATAATCTCAACCAAACAATCCAAGAGTCACTGACCCAAGTGATCACTCTCAAGATTCATAACTCTTACGGCCTGAGTCATGAGATGATTGGTGAGTGCAATCTGGCAGTAAGGAGGGTCTGCACCCTCTTGTCCAGCTTTTTTTTTTTATAATTTCTTCACTTAGGGTCTGTTTGGATGTCTGAATTGCTTAATCATAGATTGTCCAGTCCAGAATGTCAACCAAACAAAATATTTGTTTGTCCAAGAGTCATCAATTCAAGTGATCACTCCCAAGATTGGTAATTCGGTATTAGAAAATGGTCCTCAGTCTGAGATAATGGGTAAGTACATAGTGGTAAATTGTTTAAGTCCTATAAATGAAGACCTAATCTTTGAAAATATAGCCATTAGGCTGTAAATGGAGAGCTTGTAAATGAAATCACAGTTTTTTACTGAAAAACTGGAAAAACAAATAGGGCTGAAAGCTGTAAATGATTTACAGGCATTTTTCAACATCCAAACAGGCTGTAAATCATTTACAGCTAGCCCTATTTACAGACATCCAAACAACCCCCTAATTAATTGGTGAGATTATTGGGTCAAGTACCCACCTACAAAGACACTTTAGGAGAGGAACTTGGCCAATCAATTGGGCAGTCACTAGTCAAGTAACCAGGCACCTGCAGGGCCACTTCTGTGATATGGAGAAGTAGCCCAAGGTAGGTGATGATCTTGTGCCATGATTGGTCAAGCAGCCACCTACAAGAATGGCCCCAGGTGAGCTCTTGACCAATCATCATGCCACTTGGATGAATTCCACAGCTTTGATACCATCAGGATGCTCTGTTTCCCTTAAACTAATCATACCTCTCCAGTCCACATATGATAATCATAGCACTTCCCCTTTCTTTTTCTCTCTCTTCCACACAAACCAACCCTAAGGGAGGTTTGCTAACCTCAAGCATACCCTCCAAACGTTCCACTAGTAGCACACATGCCAACATGTAAGTGTGCAAGACATATGAAGTCTTAAGATATAGATTTTTTTTTCTTTTTTTCTTTTATTTTTCGAGCTGTGGTCTAGGAGTCTAAGAGTCCTATCATCATACACATCAAATCAGTTAAGGTGGAGATGAAGCCAAGGTTTTGTGTCTCTGCAACAAGAGACAAGGTCCAAAATTCGTGTGTTTATGGCCTTGAAATGACTCATGAGCCAGATATCCTACCAAACATGACTTGATTTCAACCTTACGATGCTCTGATACCATGTCAAATCACCACTTGCTCTAAAAGCTTGGGCTGTTAGAGTATGGCGTATCAATGTATACCAAAGGGACTTTAACATGGTAAGCAGAGTTAAAATAAACCACCCTTCTCTTGTCTTCTATGGCCCACCTAAAGTGCAAATTTGCCCAGAGTTGTAGGCCATGAAAAAAGAGATTGAATGCAATGTGTGCAAAACTAACAGACTCTTGGCTGTTGAGTTTTTCCAGATCAAGTTCGAAGAAGGAATTATAGGCACGCCCCAGCTGACAGACTCCATCGTCGTCCCAGAAAACGTGGAGTTCCTGGGCCAAAAGATCGACCTCTCTCCTTTCAAAGGCATTATCTCTTCAGTCCAGGATACGGCGTCATCCGTCGTCAAGAGCCTCTCCAGCCAACCGCCCTTGAAAATCCCAATCACCAACACTAATGCACAATCATGGTTGCTGACCACTTACCTCGACGAAGAGCTACGGATCTCTAGAGGAGATGGCGGCAGTGTCTTCGTCCTCATCAAGGAAGGCAGCTCGCTCCTGACACGCTAAAAACTCTTTCTGACCTCCATAATCTGCCCATCAAGGATGGATAGACACTCTGAAATAAGATTTGGACGCTGAATTTGGAGATGTAATGTGTTCTGGAAAACAATGTGGGGTAGTGTGGTGTGGTTTTAGTATTATGTACACATTAACACGACTCATATGCCTATAATTCAGAATGGTTGAGAATCAGATAAATAAATACATTGTCTAATGCAAGCATCTCAAGATTGATTTAAAAATAATAAAATATAAAAAATAAAAGAAAGAAAGAAAGAAAGAAGAGGAATTATAATGTTTGATGCTATGTTTGGAACAATGTTACCTAAATGGCCAAACCCCCCCATATTTTATGTCCAAGATCATGGGACATTTGCGATATAGATTGCTATTTTCAATGACCTGAAATTATGGCTCTGTACTCTTAGTTTTGATTAAATTGCGATGAAAAACATAGAGATTTATACTTTGATTTATGCCATACCATGCACATACCATAATACTATCCCTGTGAGATGGATAATAATAACCTTTTTTTTTTTTTTTTTATTTACCTCTACTACTATATGTAACACTACTAACTCTGACAATTTTGCCCTTGCAATTAGGACTCAAAGGCTCTAAAAAGGGCAAAGGAAAGGCACAAAAGGACGTTTTTAGAGGTAGTAGAAAAGACTTGATGACCTATTGTCTTATTGAAGCTATGGCCCTTGATAAAGTGGAACAGGGGAAGGTATTTATGTAGTCGATACCAATTAGGATAAGGCTTAGATGATAATGATGATAGACCATGATGCAATTACTCTTTGCAACACTCTTGAGAAAGTAAATTCATCATAAAAATGAAGTTGCTTGGCAAGGAACGATTGAGATTTCACCACACAAGCGATGATATAAATTACACCAGATTCTGCAAATTAGAGAGTGAAGAGACAAGTTCTGTCGGACCCACCTTTTGATGACTGTGTAACATCCATTGTGGGAATTTGTTTCTTAGCATCTATCATGTTAGGGGGTCAGATCAAGCAGATCCGAGGATTAAATGGGCCACAGCAAGGGAGACTCTTTTGAGTCTAGATTGCCCACAATTCCCTTTTCTCTATTATGCCCCAACCCTTTCCTCAAGCCTCTCCTCTCTCTCCCATCCAAATCTCTCCCTTCTCTCCGTCCCCCCCTTGCTCCATATGCATCGAACGAGCCATACCCTAGTGAATTATACTATCTATTCTTATAAGAAACTATATGATATATGCTCGTGGAAGTACCAAAGCGGTCCACATGATCCCAACACTAGTGTACCATGCATTGGATGAAGTAGCATGCGACAATATCTGTTAGTGTACTGCCTACTGCACATACTGGAGCATCCTGTGATCTATGTAACCTTGGTTTGGAATCTCAAAAGAGGCAGATCAGGAACCATCTATATAGACGTCCAAAGCTGAAATTAGAACTCAAATGTCCAATGATGATCATTTGAGGCTGAAAATTAAAACTCAATATCAAAGGATGATAGTTTCGAATCCATCGGCAGCTTGTCCAAATTGTCTCAACATCATTCAACATCGGGTAGATCAAGCTCATGGTATTCCATAACATCAGACAAAAAATCACTTTGAAAAGTTGTCCTACATGATACTGGTCATTTGCACACTGGCATTACAAAGATGTATTAGCCGATTAACAGTAATTGCGACATTACCAAGGATAAGGCCATGTAAAGTCACATACGGCGATGACACAAGAATAAAGGCATGTAAAATAAAATTAAAATTATAAGATTTCAATGGCCAAGACAATCCAATCAGCCTGATTTTTGGGCAGTGGCCCGTATATGATATGACCAACTAGTTTAGTGCTCCAGATCTTGCCGCCATATGTTCCAATGGGAACTCACGTGCAAAAAAGTCACATGTAGTAACAAGTTGTGTTTATTCCAACTCGTATATATTTTTTTTTTCCTTTCCCAGCTTGTTTATTAATCATCGTTGTCATACAAAATCATCAATACAAATTAAAAGAACAACAATATCGATCAACGAATGGTGTGCTAGAAGCTAGATTCACCAGTTGACACTGTCCATCTTGAAATGGCCAGACTGATACCAAGCAATAGCACAGTCAAAATTCAGGCATTCCACAACAAGAGGCATCAATGTTATGACTTTCCACAACCTGCAAGTCAAGAAAATTTTCCTTTAGTTTTTAATCGTAATGGAGAATGACCCAATATATACATGGATTAACTCAAGAATTATCCAGAATTTTTTTTCATTTTAAAACTTTGGCAAAAAAAATCACAGATTTCTTTCAGGGGAAAGAAGAAAAAAAAAAATTGGTGGAACGGTGTTACCTGGAAACATCTACTTTCTGGGTTTTTTGTGTGCCAACACTTGGGGACACTTGCATAAATGACATGACACTTGCTAAGTATCCTAGTGACGACATCAGAAGTGACATTTGCTACAAATCTTTCATTTCATCTTTCTCGATTTCTTCTCTTTTTTTCCTCTTTTTCTTTTTTTTATTGATCTATTCATAACTTTTTTTTCTTATATGATTTGTTTTTTAACAGCTTTTAAGTGAATTTTCTCTAACTCCGACCATCAACTTGCCTCCATTCTCTTGTTGTTGAAAATTACTCGTAAGGACTTTTTCTTGTTTTCATGATTTTTTTTCATTATTGCTACCATGAAAAAAATAAAAACTATATATATATATATATATATATATATATATATATATATAGAGAGAGAGAGAGAGAGAGAGAGAGAGAGAGAGAGAGAGAGAGGCGGTCTCAAATCCAACCAGTTGGACCACAAACCCAGCTGATAACTTCCAACCTATTAAGTGCATGCGACATCCAACCCATCCAATCGCTTGGCCACACCATGCGAATCACCTTATGAAAAAATCGGTCCTATCCACTCATCAAGTGGGACACCATAGGAAACAATGTCTAGCCATTGATAAATAGAAAAATGTGGGCCACACCATAGAAAACAATGTCTAGCCATTGATAAATAGAAAAATATAAATGTGGCCTACTCGATAACTGGTTATGAATATTTTTGCATTAGGTGATCTTCTGGTTTGGGCAAGCTATTGAATGGGTTGGATGTCACATGCACTTAACAGGTGGGAAGTTATCGGGTGGGAGGAGTCTAACCGGTGGATAACTTCCAATCTGTTAATTGCATAGGGTGTCTGTGGGGATGTCACGTGCACTTAACAGGTGGCAAGTTATCAGCTGGGTGGAGTTCCCAAATGGTGGATAACTTCCAATCTGTTAATTGCATAGGGTGTGGGTGTGTGTGTGTTTGGGGGGGGGTTGCCGCATGCACTTAACAGGTGGCAAGTGGTCGGCTGGGTGGAGTCCAATCGGTGGATAACTTCCAATCTGTTAATTGCATGGGACATGTGAGAAGAAGTGCACACAAGCTTTGTTCTTTTTACTTTTTGGTTCTTTTGCAAAGATTCTCTAATATTTTAAGAGAGCGAAGTTTTTTAATCAATGAGTTAATTAGTTTAGATTACTACTAACTGGATTTTGGTCAACCTATGTGAATATTCATTTCTAATTTCCTTTCTTTTTAATGTTTACATTTTTTCTTTTTCTTTTTTTCTTTTTATATAGGGTGTCTTTGGTTGCACCAAATATCATAAAATTTCATGATATCTGGTGCAGCCAAACACACCCCAAACAAATGTTATTTATTTGAATACAATAGTATCCCATGCCTGGATTTTTGGAGTTTGCAGCTGCTATGCCGGACACTGACACTTAGCTGTTGGCACCCATGCCGCGTGTCCTGGTAACACTGATGAGGAATTTTGTTATTATGTTTGGAGGGCTCTTACCTTTCAAAGACCGCACTCCATGTTTTAGATCAATTTTGTGTACCAATATGGCTAACAAGTGCCGAAGACATTGCTTGTAACAGCAGCTAAATGAATTCTCAAACATGAATATGGGGAAAAAAATCCATAAAAAACAAAAACAAAAAGAGCATGCAACTTTTGTAGCTAGTAACACCTAGAGTGTTTACAATCTTGAGCAGAATGCAGAAGACATTTTATCTCAAGAGGAAAATATATGATCTTACACTGTATCAATCTCTAGAGAAACCCCTTCTGCAGCTTCTCCTGGTAACTGTTCAGGTACAACAAAGTAAATTAGTGTGAGCCAGAAACCACTAGTATCTTAAATCTAATACTCATATAGGAAATCCTTGGGAACGTAAAAAGGGCATTTCTGGATGACACACTTTTATCATTTTTTTAATCATTTCTTCCAGCACCAATGTCTGAATTCTGAAAAATATATCTCAGCTCTTTTGTGCAAAAAAGAGTTGGGAAGGCGGTGTTTTACGCCAACATGCACATGTGCCAATGCATCCCAAGCATGCAGGATCCAAACCATCCATTAGGCGTGCTGTCACATGACCATACCCTCACTGAAAATCAAGCCCATGCATCCTTCAGATGAGCTGCAATAGTGGGTTAAATCTGAACCATTGGTCGACTCTCGTAACAGACGCTGACACGTGCCAAGCCTGTTGGACACAAATGAGTTGGAATGGTTTTTGGTTGTTGTCCAAATGGGCTCCAATACTATGTCGAAATGTGGAATCATAAGGAGAACATGATTGAGTCTGACAGAAACACAATGCTAGTTACAATCAAATCGCAAGTAGCTCACTAGAGAAGGTAAAACCACAAAGACGAGCATCCATGTAATCATGTTGCATTGGTTAGAAATTCTGATTGACAGCATTTAAATAACAAGAAAGGGCAGTAAATAAATCATGTCATTTGAGTGTGAAGCATGGATGGTAACATCTTTTTTTTGTCCAAACAGAGTAACATCTATCAGTCAATCAAAAGATCCCTACACTATTCAACCCGCAGTCATAGTTTAATTTAGAAGAACTCAGAAAGCTACCAGATTACTTTAATGAGCCAATCATAAGAAAGCTGTAAAAGTGATCCAGTAGATCCCAGTGTACACAGGGCGGTTAAAACTTGAAGGTAAATATAGGAGACCGTGTTTCAAAACGAGAATTGAAGTAAGAAATAAAATAAATAAATAAAGATAAATAAATAAAAATAAAGCCATATATACCATGTATTGCAGAGTGATATGGAGTTGCCTGTTGTTGGGAAGGGTAAAACAATGGGTTTGACATGACCTCAAGGTTTTCCTCATGACCACCAAATGAGCTTTGAAAAGCAAGGAGCGGGAATATTTGAGAGCTACAATAACTGAAAAAAAAAAATGGTACTTACATGTGAACCCAGCAAAGGTACCGCACTCACCAAAAAATTGAACTTGCTTGCACCGCTCCGGTCTGAAATGTTAGGCACGCAATTGTTAACAAAATGCCATTCTAAGCTCAGGTTGAAAATTCACCAGGTAACAAAACCAGGCAGATTCTTCAACGAGGAATAATGTAATCCAAAACCCAAGGATATGCATAGCATTATTACATAATGGTATCAGCCTGCATCTTGGCCAGCTTGCTAGCCGATACATTACGGACCATATTGGTCAATACGAAAAAAAAATTCTTGGGGAAAAAATCTAAAAAATTATTGAAAATGTGAGGATCCCAAATATGTTCTTTTTGGTTTTGGACATGTATTTGGTGGTGTAATGGGCCATTCTTTGGTAAGAGCAGTGTCTATCCAGCAATGTTGGCTTGAACTACTGAAAGTTAAACAAATTATCCCTAATCGAACGCAAATCAAGCATGATTTGGTGGATGAGGGCCCACTACATGTAAATACAACCCAAAAAGATAGACAAATGAAAAAATGTGATGGTTTACCCCTTCTTTTGATATTTCCCAAAATGGTCCACTCCACTTCAGTTCATCGAATCCCACTCAAATTTTGTGTTTTAATCATCTAAATAAGCTTGAATCTAGTTTCAAATTAGTTTCTAAGCTTCCTTCAGGGTTGAAATTAATAAAGAAGTGGAAACGCAAGGAAATTTGTAAATAAAAACTTTCATATTGGACCATTTACATTTGTATCAGCCTGTAACGGCCATATCAGCCCTGTAATGGTGCAAACACTGAACGTATCAGCCCTATCAACCAAAATAAGCTAATACAACCCATTTTCCTGCAATGGACCGATACACACCCATGTCACCTAAGGGGTGTGACCATTTCCTTCACATAATGGCCTTTATGGCCATAAGGTAACTGTTTTTGTTATACCATGGTAGTATTCCCAATCTTGAATTTGTAAAAGACAGCATATGTTGGATGATCCAAACGCTCAATCAAATGTGCTCCACTATCAATAAATAAAATCTCCCCCAGATCTCTGCATTCAATTTGGACTGTTGCAGTACTTTCTTTTCTTTAACTATCTAGTTACAGGCTCATTACATGCGGAGGTCATGTGTCTGTCCATATAAATCTTGGGCATTTGGATCATAGGTCATGTATGCCAGTCAGCTCACCACTTTCTCCCTAAGTGACTTTGTTCAACTTGGTCGTTTACAGGCTCATTACTTCCAGAGGCCATGCACCTGTTCATATAAATCTTGGCCATTTGGATGACAGGGCATGTATACCAGCCAGATCGCCTTTTCCCTGTGGTTTTGTTCAACTTGGTCATTTAACTTAGCTTTGACATTTATGTCTTCCTGGGTAAGGGTAGCTTGTCTATTTCCTTGAAACTTTGAAGATAACTGAAAATAGCATTGGGTGTTTAATGACGAACTGCACCTGGTGGCAATTGCACCAGCTGTTCCCCAGACTGGGTAGTGGAGGGTTGATTTCGGGTGGGTAGATGATTGTTGAACTTTTGCCAAGCTAACATGAGAAGCCAACCCCATCGGGGACAAGGCTATGATGATGGAAACGATCTATTTACAGGCTCTTAATTGAAGGATTGCAATTGCTCATCAGGACAGATTTAATGGCATGGTATAGTCAGAGTAAGGGCGTATGAAGAACGTGCTGGATCACCTAACCACAGGCCCACTTGTACAAATTCACAATGCTTGATGAAACTATCCATATCCTCAGTCCGAAGATCACACGACTCTTCTTCTTTGAATTGAAATCAAAGGCCTGTAATTCCAATGTAATTGCAGGTAAATGAGTCATCATATAAGCATGGTATCATACTTCCTGGGTCTATTTATAGCCTGCTTCTTTCATCAAATGCCGATAGCTCCGGCCACGTATAATTCGTTGCCACAGGAACTGAAGTGACTCCTGAAAGCTCAGCTGCATCCGTTGCTGGACAAGCCTGCAGTCCCACAACAAAAGAATTGCATATACACCATACCACAACTAACCATCTTGAACGAATGGCGGCAATCAAGTTAGAATGGCTCACCATCTGACAAGACACCTCTCAATACCTCGAGTGATGGGACGAATGTAAGATGGATCTCGTTGCACATACAGTAAACCAACCTGAAAAGAAAGGATAGGATGAAGAAATCTTGTAAAATATCAGAATTACACCATACCAGGAAAGTGCATGACAAACAAACAAACATATCATGCTCTGATAGTAACTCTTTTAAGTACCTCTAGCATTGCAGAAGTAGAAGGATCATCCAGTATCTCAAGGCTACTGTCTGCTAGATAATTTACCTGGACAAAGGGGAAAAAAAGATCCAATCAAAAGGACTACATATTAAGGGTGGCTTCAACATACATAGAGCAGATGCTGGACTAATTGTCAAGCATGTTCATTTGTCTAGCAAAAATACATTCTGTTGTGACACATGCAACTCCAGTAACTGATGGAAACTAGTAGATAACCGGCATGGTACTAAATGCCACTACTCATGCAAAGAAAGATAAATTCAAAGGACCCTGAGATTCAAGCTGTTGATCAGGCGAGGCCCACCTAAAACATACCCCAACTAGGCACATTCATCCAATAGGCCATACGTGTATGGTACATACAGACCTTTTGATCAACTTATTTTAAACATCTATTTCTATCATACGTGTGCCCACTTGATGAGCGGGTTGGCATGTTTAACAGGCAAGGGCATGCTCAGCTGCAGATTGCTTGATGAACATTCTGAATTAGCATGGGTTCAATGCTATCACATGTACTGTGGGGAGGATTTCAGTCCTATTTGTGCGTATACTTATCAGCAGTGACAAAATAAAACAGAAGGTAAAGATCAAGATAGAACCTCAAAAAACTTCTGCAACCAGTAGTTGCTAGATACAAATATGCACTAGATTAGTCCTTTTTTTCTTTTTATTGGTTAGGTAATGGGTAAATCTTTTTCTTTTTTTCTTTAATTTTGGAAAGGTAATGAAACTTCTATTAGAGAAAAGCGCCAAGGAATAAGCGTGAAAATCTACAACCCAAACAAGAGAGGTACATTACAATCATCAATAACCGAGCCCCCCCCCCCCCCCCCCCCCCCCCCCCCCCACACACACACACACACAAAAAAAAAAAACATAGCCCATAAGACTGCCATGAAGACCAGCCAGCACACCACCCTTGCTTCCCAATCCCTCCATGCCAAGCCATGAGGCCTTCAATTGTCCCCGGCATAACCCATAACATTTTGAAAAGAACAAGGAACTTCTCCACACATTTTGAGCAAAAGGGCAATGAATGAAGGGATGATTACCGCATCTTTCATGCAAGGCAAATGTTTGGGAGCATCAGGGTGTAACAATTGTTAAGGAACACCTCTACCAAATCAAGTAATCTCTGAATATTGGACTTGCTCCAGCCGCATTCTCATAATAACGTGCTGGCACGGGTTGTTAAATATAATAATGTACCCTCCAAGGGTTGCATACAATAGAAATTCTTCGGTTCCTTCTATATGGACTTCACACTACCTTCATCTGCTCAGTAATGTATCCCCATCTCTCTTTCAACTTTGGGTGCTGTTTGGAATAATCCACATTGTTTTTGTTAAAAGTCAATTGATGTTCAATAGACCTCTAAAGCCCACTTTCCAAGTCTTTTTTACTGAAAAATCAATTAAAGAACTTGCAAAGTAAAAAAACTCAACCAAAACGCTCTCTTCTAAACTTTAGAAGAAAATCCGCCAAAATAGCATCTTTGGGTTCTCAAAGGTGTATTGGTATTCTGGCCAAATTAAACTGTTTTCCACCAAATGAGAAGTTCAGGGTTTCCCTTCATTAACTATCATCACTTCCACAAAATACCGGTGGTATCAATGCTGTACATTGCAACAGAAAGATGCCAGTGCAATGTTTTGAAATAGTCCATGTAAGAAGAACATGCATTTTCAAAAGAATTATTACATCTGATACACAAGTAGAAGCATGTCATTTTTTACTTGTTTCTAGTGTTAGTTACATGAAACTTGGATGATTTTATCTGGAAGCGTTTTCATGTAGTATACTTATAAAACATATGTTGTAAAATAATCATAGGGGTGCAACACGTTGAGTCTGCAAGGATTGCCTTGTCCTACACCTTGTGCATATTTAACAACACTACATGTCGTTATCAAAGGGTACATTTGGGTGTTTCCACTTATCGATGACTTCACCTTCTAGGATGCACCACTTGGTTCACCATCTGGAAAACTTCAAGTTGTAGAACTTATCCAAGTGGAAATTGGATTGCAAACGTGACCTTCTGTATGTGATTCCTGAACAAAGCATCCGTTCCAAATGGACATTGAACCAATGGTAATTTGTGATACATTGAAACAGGACCAAGGCACAAACTAAACTAGTAGCACGTGTGCATATATGTACATGCATACCAAAATAAAAATAGAATTGCTGTTAAGATATTGATTTTTTTTTTTTTTTTTGGAAAGGCAATAATTTTATTAAGAAAAAGCCAAAGCCTAAAGAATTACAAAGCAGACCAAGGAAAAGAAAACAAAAAAATCCTATCTGCTACACTTTCTTCTTCAGATGTTAAGATATTGAATATCAGATGCCCATACACTTTCTTCTTCTTCTTCTTCTTCTGATAGTTAAGCTGACTCAAACCCAAGACCTTAATGTTGAAACACAAGCTGTCTACCATTGAGCCACAGGCTCTAATCCTGAGTAACGGTTTTCATCAAATGCATATACAGTTTCAAGCATGTTAAGATAATGAACATCAAATGCATGTACACTTACTTTTCAAGCACATTCAGATAGTTCTTTCAATATTACAGTGAGAAAGTTGTCAGCAAACAGATGCAATGATCTACGAACTGGCAACAGAGAATGTATAAAATAGGTACCCCAAATTCAGCATTGACTAGAGATTGAATAAAATCCATTAACTGAAGCTTTGCCCACTTCAAACGTTGGTTAGGATTGTCTGTACGAGGTGGATGTCTCCAAGGTGCACCAAAACGTAGTTGGTCTTTTGAGATTCTTCCATTGAGTGCATCAAAAGCAAACTTTTGCAGAATATCCAAAGCTGATTCCATGGCAGGATTCACTACAGTCACCTTATAAGAAAAAGAATCGTAAGAACTGGTAATACATAATTTTATGAGAAAAAATAATTTTAGAACGTGGATGCAACTGAAAATACTAAGACAGGCCCGAATGCAAATATGTAGCACAATCCATTCAGACTAAACAGAGAAGGCAAGCTTATGAATGGTGGAAGAAAATGCAATAAGAAAAACATAATAGATGCACTTCTGCTTGCCTTCTATGTTACAGAAAGACAACTCTGAAGAAAGGCACTATTTTAACCTTATGACAGCACATAATATGATTGAAGTGTTCCAAAGGGATAGATTCTAGAACAAGTTTGACAAACCCAAGACTTGACCTAGTGTCAACCAAGAGTCAAGTTTGAGTCAACTCGAGACTGGCCCGAGTCTTTCAGGTGGCTCAATGAATGTCTTTTTCCTAAAAAGATGCATATAAAGAAATATTAATATTAATAGAAATTCTGCAAAACTGGTACCTATATACCTATATTATACATTTATACTATTATCCAAGTTTTATGTGCCGAGGAAATGAGAGATGGGAAGGTGAATAGGCTTTTTAATTTTTGGTAGGTAAGCTGGCTTGAACCCAAGACCTCAATGTTGAATCAGGAAACACCTTCGATTGAGGTAAGGTCTTGGACCCACTTCCATCCTTTTTTATAGGGTTAAAAGATTGAAAATGGTTTCTTTTTAATATCAAACACTACATCCATATTTATGTCCTCTATGCTCCAGCTTTTAAAGAAAAATAAATAAATAAATTCTGCATCACAGTCTTTGATACTTCCATTTTTTTTTTTTAAATTAGTTCCTTTCATAAAAGCTTACTCGACTGAGCAGTTTCCAAGTCATCTTTGGCTGAGCCAACTTGTTTTAGGTCAGGATGATTTATGAGTAAATACAAATCTTAAGATACCACCTTTACTACAAGTATTTGGTTGAGAAAAACCAAAACACTTTTTGCAATATTAAAATATCTATTGCATAAACAAGAAATCTATGATGCAAAAACAGTAAAAACAAGAGAGTCCATCAGGATACAGCCAGCATCCAATTGTTGAAAGGAAAAAAAAAAAAGAACTATTTTTTCCGTTAGGATTGTACTAGTTTTCTAACAGAAATAAACAATTGAAAATTGAAATATAGAGGAACTATAAAATTGTTAGTTACAATTAAAAAAAAAAAAAAAAAAGGATATAGAACTCACTTGCAAATGTGCTACATATGCATTTACGATATCCTCAAAAGTATTCCCCCTGCCATCTTCCACGATCCTACAAATAAAGAAAGAAAAAAAATCTTGAATGATACAACTATGGCACCTTTATATTGCTCATGTCTTGACTGGTAAATATAGCTCAGTTTTTGGAACCATGAGTACAAGATGCATGCTCATAATCTTGGGGGAGAAACTAAAGAATTGAATACTTTTCTTATTCGTTATGCACCGAAAATAAGATAAAAGCATGTGATTTCTTCACATAAAGTAGCTACATTCTTCGATAAACTTTTAAAGCTTCAAACTTCGATTTTGATCTTTAAAAAATTTAAAAAAAAAAAAGAACTAAATTTCCAAGTCTTTTGCCTCCCCTCCTTGTGTTGATGCTCTAGTAAGAAGGATGACTGCATCTGAGTGTCTTTTACGGTCTCGCACTCGTTGAGTAGATGCGACCCAACATTTCACATACTGCAAAGTTTGGTAAGAAGGATTAACATAAACAAGGAGGCCACCTGACCCATTGGAGATCACAATTACTAGGATTATTTATCCTCAAAATGATGGAAGTTATGGCATAAGTTTGATGCTGGCTGCCAACATAATGCAACTGTCCACCTTTATCTGGGCTTGGGACCGGCAATGAGACCACAAAATTCCCACAAGTGCAATGGGATAGACTATTACATAGGTTGATTACAATTGAGTGCTATCTAATAGTCAGTACATAGGTTGATTACAATCGAGCAAGTGGATGTTGAGATAGATGAGTGGTAAGACGAAGAAGTATAGAATCAGAAATTAATGCATGCAAGGGAACTTTGGAGTAGCACCAATAGGTAATAAGATGAGGGAAAGTAGACTTAGGGTGCATTTGGTAAAACTTAATTTCAGGGCTTATCACTGAAAATTGCCATTTTTAATGATTTTGGTAATTTAGAAAGTTTGGTAACTAAAAAAAATTAAGTACTAAATTGTAAATATCACTTAAGATTTGAGGATTTTTTGCAGTCATCGCAGCTCGACTTAAAAATTTAAAAGCAAATCACTTAACGTTGAATGTGGTAAGTGATCTGCTTTTAAATTTTTTACGAATTGTGACAAAAATATCCCTACCAACTTTTAAAAATGACAAGATTACCCTCCAAGAGTTTCCAAAAGTCTCGAAATGGTTCCTTCTTCTCCAGCAAGAGGGGAAAAAATCCCTAAAGATACGCAAGCCAAATCGTTCTCAAATTCCCATTTTCTTCCTGTTAATCTTGAGGTGAGGTTTTTATTTTTATTTATTTTTCTTTTTTTAAACCTTCCTAGGGCTCACTATGATGTTTATTTGTCATCAATACCATTCATAACGTCACACATACCTGGATGAAGGGAAAACAAAAATATTAGCTTGATCGAAAACTTCTATGACCCCCAAGAAGTTGTAGAAACTAGACATCCAATCTCATTGCTTTATGTGGTATGGTCCACTTGAGCTTTGAACCTGCCTCATTTTTGGGCTCATGTGGTAAAATGATCTCACCAAATGGATGGACGGTTTGGATATAACACATACATCATGGTAAGGCCCACAAAACTTGAAGTTGTCGACGAAAAGGAAGTCCATGGTGCGTGGCACACCAAATTAGATGGAGATTACCTCACCAAACCGGATGCAGATTGCCCCGGTAGCCAGGTGTTACTGGACGGTGCTTTGTGGGACCCACCATGATATATGTGTTTTATCCATGTTGTCTATCCATTTCGGATAAGTATTTTAGGGCGTAATAAAAAAATGAGGCAGATTCAAGTCTCAGGTGGACCACACCACCGGAAAACAGTGGTGATTGAATGCCAACCATTAAAAACTCCACGAATCATTGTAATGTTTATTTGCCATCCAACCTATTGATTACCCTTCATCCAGGTCACACGTACTTGGATGAAGGGAAAACACAACTATCAGCTTCATCCAAAACCGTTGTGTCCGCCAAGAAGTTTTTACTGGTGAGAGTTCCATCACCACCATTTCCTGTAGGGTGGTCCACATGAGATTTAGATTTGCCTCACTTTTAGGTTCATGCTATAAAATAATCCTACAAATTGAATAGACGGTGTGGATAAATCACATATAGCATGGTGGGGTCCACAGAGCACCGACCAAGCAATCTGCTTCTGGCAGACGCGTTACAAAGGCCGGGGAGCGGATTGGGTACTACCCCCACCAGGACCTACTAGAGACAAACGGTCCTGTTAGGGGATCTATGGGGCCCACTATGATATATGTGTTTTATCCAAGTCGCCCATCCATTTTGAAAGATCATTTTATGCCATGAGCCACAAAAGGAGGCAGGTTGAAGGGTCGAGTGGACCACACTACATGAAGCAGTGGTGACAATGACCACAACAATTGAAACCTCCCTGGGGCCCACCATGATAGTTATTGGCCATCCAACCTATTCATAGGTAACAAAGACTTGGATGGATGAAGGGAAAACATAGATACCATCTTGATCAAAAACATTTGTGGCCCCCAAGAGGTTTTGGGCGGTAGGCATTCAATCCCCACTGTTTTCTGTAGTGTGGTCCACTTGAGTATTGTGAGCCACAAGATATTGTTAATAGTTAATCACCACTCTTTCTTGTGGCGTGGTCCACTTGAAATTTGGATTCACTATGTTTTTTGGGATCATACCCTAAAATGAGCTTGCAAAACAACTGGACATCATGAGGTTTGTATCAGTGTGATCCAAAACTTTTTTGTCTAGCAAAACGTTTTTAATGGTCAATAACCACTATTTCCTATGGTGTGGTCCGCCTGAGATTTGTATCTGCTTCATCTTTGGGACCATGCTCTAAAATAAGCTGAAAAAACGGATGAATGACATGGATATAAGATGCATACACCAAGGTGGGCCCCACATCACTGGTTATGGGGTCGTAGCCAAGTCGCATAGGGTTTCAAGCCTTTTGCAGGAACTTCCTGGACCAAAACTAGATGGGGCCCATTGTAATATTTGTGTGAAATGCACCTCGTCCATCTGTTTTTCCTTACCACATTAGATCATAGGATAAAAAATGACGCAGTTCCAAAACTCAAATAGGTCGCATGACACGAAACAGTGGGTAGAGAAATTCCTGCCATTAAAACCTCACTGGGTGCACCATGATGTTTATATGCCATATGTACCACTAATATGGTCATTCCTACTAGGATGGACTGAAAACACAAAAACATTAACCTGATCCAAAACTTCTGTGACACCATGAATGTTTCAATGGTGGATGTTCAATCATCACGATTTTCTATGTTCCATCTCCACTATAACACAATTTAATGTTTCTTTTAATTTGATTTTATGCATGCCACGTTTACAATTTTTAAGAACCTACACATCAAGTAGCCCAAGAGATTGTGCAATGCCATTTGTACAAAGAGATTGTACATGCATGGCCCACTAATTCAACCGGAAGAGAATAATTTTTTTAGCCAAAGCATTTCTTATTCAAGGTTATGAGTCAAAAGTATGTTAGGTGGGACCCTAGAGATGAATGGTCTATTATCATCCTTGTGTGAGATGTCATGATCCACCAATCGAGGGGTTATAATTATTCTATCAAGAAAATATAGCACATGGTTCATCAATTGAGGGGTCATTGTTTGAAAGATACATGTGGATGAGCAATAGGTGTGCCAAATTTAGTGGCAAGGCAACAGCATGTTTTGTCTCATATTCTACAAAGGATAGAAATTAAGACAATAGGGGCAAATATGACAAATTATCAATTTGCAGACATTTAATGTTTGTTTTTACCAAACAGGTTTTTGTGAAAAAAAAATACTTATTTCTACATATCAGGACTTTTTCAGACAAATTACCAAATGGAATTTTCGGTACTTGTAAGTACTTAAATTCAACACTTTGTTTCCAGCACATAAATTAAGTTTCAGACCTTATTCTTCAGTTTACCAAACGGCGCCTTAGATGGTTTGGTCATGTGCAAAAGAGACCAAGAACCGCACCGGTTAGGAGTGAGTTGGTACAAGTTGAAGGTTCTAAAAGGGCAGGCCCAAAGGGAAGTAGAGGTAGAAAAAAGACTTGATGACGTATGGTCTAACTGAAGGTCTGGTCCTTGACAGAGTAGAATGACAGAAAAGATTCATGTAGCTGACCCCTAGTAATTGGGATGAGGCTTAGATGATGATGATGATTTATCCTCAAAATGCCTGGATCTTGCATTAAGGTAGGGAGATTGAAAGAGCAAAGCAGGATTCAGTGATCAAGAAATCAAATAATGTATCCCAACTTGGAAAGGCTACTATCACTTTATGCAGCCAGATTGATTTGGTTTTGGAATGTTATTTACTTGGCTGATTTATTTGTCCTAAAAGGACTTGGATCAAGGTTTTACGAAGGGATATGAAGGCTTGCTAGAAGTCTAGTATGATAATTTGCAAGTTATTTAATAGACAGCTCAATTCTGCCTTCATGGTCAAAGAAGGTTTTGTTTCAGCATTGAGGGGAATCTCTTGTGCAACTTGATTCCCTTTTACCCATAACCACAAGAAAGCATTAAACCCTAATGCCAAGTTGTGTGTCTAGACAATTATGGGGATCGCTCTGGTTGACCCCCAATACACATGCCCTAGAGGATTTTGGCCCTCCAGTCCTCAAAGAGGACGTTGAGTGTGATAAAGTATCAAGATTTTCTCAGTGAAACTCTCTTTCTTATGCCATTACATCCCAATGAAACCAATTTTCTAAAATATGGGGTCCAAAACATTCATTGGGAGCTCCTTTTACATAGTTAACACCAAAGATACACCAGCAGTGAACTTGTTAGATGTAACATCTCAGAAGTGACCTCTTATGCCTCTTGTCAATGTCCAAAGGAGATCACTCCACAATTTTGCTTAAGTGTCCTCGGGAACACCATACATATGAAATTTCTTCCTCCCCTTATTTAGATGTGGTTTTTAAAATCTCAGTGGTTAACTCTTTCCCATATCTCTGGAACATTTGATGTCAACCAACTGTTGATGTAAAGAGCTAGGTGCCATGGCAGGTTCTTCTCACTAATCTTATGGGCATCTGGCAAAATAGAAGTACAAGAATCTTCGTTTTTTCTTTTATTGAAAGGCCAAGTACAAGAGTCTTCAAGGAAGCTGGGGTACTAATCAGAGATATTATTATGTGTTTATGTCAAGGAATACATTCAAAGTTGTCTACTTTTATAAATATAGATACATGTTCTTCAGCAAGATGTTCCTTGATCAACATCAGAAGAATTGGATGGATATGGAGTGCACTCAGGGTGTGTGAAGGCTCAAAAGGACGTGGGATGAGGTAGTAACAAAAGACTTGATGACCTCTGGTCTAACAGAAGTTATGGCCCTTGATACAGTGGAATGGCAGAACAGGATTCTATGTGGCCAGCCACAATTAGTTGGGATAAAGCTTCGAGGGTTTGTGAAACTTAGTTTTGATGGAAACTGAGGAAAATCTGGTTATGTGCGGCTTCACTATTCATGAAGTTAATTTCATCAGTGCTTATGCAGCACCAGTTGGTATTGCTAATGCAATTTAATCCGAGGTGCTGAATTATCTAGTATCAGATTATAGTAGACATTGCACCTATGAAATTGGATTGTAGAAGCAACCTCTGTTACCTTCAAGCACACTTTGGCCAACCTAACCGTTAGCGCCTAAACTAACCTGACATTTTTTTTCCAAAAAAAAGAAGAAAGAAAACATCAAGCGGGTCAGCGTGTCGCGTATAGCGTAGCGTTCGGCCCTCTATAGTGTGTAGCGTAAGCTACACGATACTTTTATTTTTAATTAAAATAAAAGAAAATGGGATAAATAAATAAACGAATAGCAAAGAAAATTAAAGTAAAAGGCATAATATGTCACGTCAGTCAATTAGATCACTAACAAAAGAACCAAACCACATTACAATAATAAATTTCCATTAAAACAGTCGGGCCATTTCCAACTTTCCATGCAAAACAGTGTCTATAGTCAGGCCAGTCCATGTAAAATAGCTCTACAAGTGGACCATTCCCATGCATATGCTAAAAAAGCATCTTGTAGTTGTATGCAAGAATTATTTCTCAAACATGCTTATTCTACATAACTAGCACCCCAAGAGGAGAAAAAAATGAAAATAAATGACTTCCATGAAAAAAAAATGTCAAAACCACAACCAAAAAAGGGGGAAAATGAAAAGGAAAAAAAAAAATATATATATATATATATATATATAACCTAAATAAATCATTTTATCAATAAAATTAAAATAAATATAACTAATTGAAGAGCATACTTTTACTTTCTTCCAAACCAAGCAGAAATAAAAAATTTGAAGGCCTACAGCCGCACGGATGCAAATTGGGGAAATTCTGATTTCTCCTCTGTTTTGGGTCCAATGGCTCTGAAATTCTAGCCATAGGATCCTTTGATGTAGCCAATCCAAACCCTAAAATCTTTCTCCAGATGGATTAGTGGATTGAGAGAATCGAGCACTCAAAAATTTTTACCACCAGAAGCTCAAATGCTCGGGTAGGGTTTTTGAAAACCCTTCGAATGGCTTTTGTTTTATAAAAGAGTAGTTGCTTTGTGAGTCTTAATACCATTTAGAACATATAAAAAAAACCCTCAGCCGTACAGTGCATTGCACAAAATCAGATGGTTAGAATTGTCCGATGGCTGTAATAATCGAGAAATGATCTATCCATGATAGGGAACACATTTTGGATGGTCCAGATTGACCTGATATAGTTCCATGTATGATGGAGATAAGTCACCATCATTTCCAAAGTACTTATAGACTCACATGTTAAAACAACCTAAAAAAAAAGTGTATGTGGTAGCGTACGCCACAGGGCTACATGCTACACCATTGTAGCGTACGCTACCAGCCCCATAGCGTACGCTACCAAAGGACTGTCCTACCAGTGTACGCTACATAGCGTTTTAGCTACGCTACGCTACTAAAAACACTGGCGGGAATACATGCCCAACAGGAAGATTAGGCCTTGCCGCAACCCCCTTTGGCCAAGGAGTCGGAACTATAGACCAAACAGGGAAAACAAAATGTTCATCCTTGAACTAAAACTCTAATATCCCAAATAAACAGAAGTTGCCAAGAGGCAAGGCACTAGCAAGATTTGCCGCCCAAGAAACAAAATTGCACGAATCACCTTCTCCAATTAATATCCTTGAGAAAGAATTGAAAAAAGAAAAGAACAGAAAACCTTATTCCTTCTCCAAGCACACCTTAGCTCCATAGTTTACATACTTTGATGCTCATAGAGTTGACTTGACTAGATTGGAATTCATGTTGACTGGATAGAAACTCATGCCAGTCATATTTTTGGATACCTTTCCAAAAAAAAAAAAAAAAACCCATATTTTTCAAGTTGAGTCCCTAGTTTTTTATATTTTTATTCATTTATGCATTTCATAATACATTTCATATTTAAAATTAATTATTAATTATTAAGTTTTTCCTTTCGAACTTTCAGGCAAGTCCCAGAGTTAACCCGGCGGACTTTTGAGTCAATTTGTCAGGCTTTTGAACTATGCTTAGCTCAAGCTAGACCAACCTAAGCCATCTTTAAGGACAACCTCCGTACTAGAAGGGCCACATTGCCCGTTGAAGAACATCAAAATTTTCAAACTGGCTAAACCCCATGAAGATCGCATCCTATTTTGCTATCTTTTTCACTTTTTTTTCTTTTTCATTGTTCTCCATTATAAAGTTTGAAGTCAAACTCCAACCTTGGAAGCTGAATTTCATGTTTAATGAGATTCACCCCATCCCCTCTTAGGTTAAACGTTTCGTTTTCCCATGTTGGGAGAGAAAAGGACAAGGTAGTAGATTTTCTAGCTAGGTGAGGTGTGAGCCATGAGGCCTTGTGTTTTGGAATTCTTTCCCACTTTGATTTTCTTTTAATGAATTTGGCATTATCACTCAAAAGAAAAAGTCCAAAACCAACATCCCTTGGAATTCCTTTGTTGTGAATGCCCACACGTGCTACTCTCGATGATCTACACACTTTTCTAACAATGAAACCACATGGTTGAAAATCCAACTGTTTTTATCCTCCCAATGCACCAAGCACTTGCGAATGGGAGCATTTGCCTCATTTTGAAGGGTCCTTCCCAACTTTTGATGCTCTCTCATACAATTTGAAACACCCAAGATTTTTTCTTTTCTTTTTTTATTTTGGAAGATGATGCAATTTATTAGGGCCAAAGGCCATAAAAGAAAAGAAAAGAAAAGAAAAAAAAAACTATACAAGGCAAAAAGTAAAATACCAAAGAAACAAACAACCAAAAGAAGGACAAATACAAAGCCCCAAACCCAAACTCAACACAACATCAATGAGCCCACTCAGATAACAACACAAACACCTTGAAGAAAGACCGTCAAATCAACTGCATCACTTGACAATGGTCAAAAGGTGATTCACCAACTCCTCTACCTTTCTACACAAAATAAATCTAAGAAAGCTGAAGTTACCTGTGTTGCAACTTGCAAATGAAAGAGTGAGAATTGTGCTTGTTTGCCATTGTGATCCAACAAATTATTTGCACTTGCGGCCTGTGGGGGAATCAAAATCTCCCACACATTGGCACAAGATGACTCCTCTTCTACCCCAGAAGAAAAAAGCAAGGAAGAAGACCTAAGAGGTGAAATTTCACATAGGAGTTAATTTCCAAATTCTTGTCTCCCCATTATTTGAAATGTACCCCAATGTTAGTGCCTAAACTTCAGGAGATTTATTGGATCAAGTCAAACTTCACATTTGAACAATTCACACACATTAACAAAGAAGGAAACATTAATATGGCTCGGTCATGTGCAAAAGAGACTAAGAACTGCACGAGTGACTTGTTGCAAGTTGAAGGCTCTAAAAGAACAAGGGCAAAGCACAAAAGGATATGGGTGGAGGCAGTATGAAAAGACTTGATGGCCTCTGGTTTAACTTATGGCCCTTGATAGAGTGGAATGGCGGAAAAGGATTCATGTAGCTAACTCAAATTAGTTGGGAACTTGGGATAGGGCAATGATGATGATGATGATGATGATGATGAAACTCTAATATGGATGCATTAGTAAATCATGGTGTGGAATAAATGGATAGTTTGGAACTATTCATTGATTTATAATTGTATAGTTATTCGGTCCTCCAGTACCATCCATGAAAATTTTCACTTTGCATAAATTTTCAATTCTAGAGTCAGAAAAATTTAAAAAAAAAAAAAAAAAAAAAAAAAAAACACAAGATGAACAAGATGATATAATATCAAGCCACGTTAATTAAAATCAATTATTGTTTGTTCATCACAAATTAGATCAATAAGTTAGAAAATATTGGGTACTCGAAATACATGTACCATTTCAAAATGCCAGCATAGCAATGCTCCATGCACCCCCACTTAAATCAAGAATCATCTCTTTTACGCGCAATGAAAATTTTATTGAAAATAAGAGCAAAACAAACAACTTAGAGAACTGATCCTAGACCATCAGAAATGGTCTAATAACAGCCTCTCTAGAACTTAGAAAATCTAGTAATGCTGGCTGAAGAGGCAACATTTTCTTCTCCTTTTTCTTTTTCTTTTTTTCCTTTTTTCTTCCTTTTATTTTGAAAAGCAACGATAACTTTATTAAAAGCAAAAGAAAATAAGATAACCTGATCGGCAAAAAAAAAACACAGATGATGAGGAATCATCTGGAAATACAAGGACAGCGATTTTATAGAGATAAAGCAGAAAATAAGAGCTTACTTCTGATAGTAAGGGCTGTGCTTAAGTCTGTATAGCTCAGAAAGATGTCGTGGGCTTGAACCAAGCACATCGGCAATCACCTTCCACTACAACTTCACCAAACATAATATTTAGAATTTTACCCGAAAAGGCAAACCAAAATGAAGTAGAAACAGAACTTCAAAATTTCTAGCAGAGTTCACAAATTTTTCTGGACATGAAAAGAACACCAATGAAGTAGTTTTTGACATAATTACGGATGAAGGAAAAGGAGAATTTTGCAGAGGTACCTAAATAGACTGCTCACCTCAGGTTCACTGAAGAATTCAGTAACCATATGCATTTTAGCTTCTGGAGGACTCCATCCAAAGGTCTTCAAACCAATTCAAAGTTGTAATGTAAGTTTGATATATATTCAAATCTTAAAAGAAGATTTTCAACCAAAGCATCAGATCCCACTATGTCATATAAGCCACTGATTGTCTTGGCTCAAACAAGAATAAAAGCCAGAAATAGTTTTCCAAAGGTACCTCGCGGGAGATGAATATGTCTCGAAATCCAAAATCCATGAAGGCTCGATAGGAATAGTAGCTAGCACATTACAAAGAGTATTAAACTTACTAACCTACTTTGAATAAAGCCAAAGTAAAAGAAATGGTTCAAGAAATGAAATTAAAAAATAACAATAATCAACATCGATGGTAAACATGATTATAGATAGTTGCAAAGATCCAGACATCAAAACATCATAGCAAATCATTGACAATTAAGAAAACTAGACATCCAAGATAGGTTTTGAAGACAATTTTCTAGTTCCCTCATGGATATCAAGTTTCATACTCCTGTAGAATTTGTTGTTTTAACACTTCAAACATCTGATAATTTGCTAATAATTCAAAATCTAAATTATTATGTTTAATTTGGATATATTAAGATCCAAATATGCTTAGATTAACTACAACTTAGCACTGGTAAGGGAAAAACTTTTTAACTTGATTATCTTTTCTTGTTAAATTCCAACTTACAGTGACGAACAAACAATGTGACGTGGAATGCACTTGCCATGTTTTTATTTCCTCATACATGCAGCAAATGTTATTGCAAATTCACAACAGTCAGTCAAAAGATTACATATGGAGACCTTTGGGTCCGAAGTTGGTAGCTAGAAAAGCCTACAAGAAGCATAGTTGGACCAATAACTCCATAATCATATTCTCAAATAAATTGATCAAAAGAAAATCTCTTCTCCTTTGGTAGGCTAGGCAATAGGGTTTGTACATTGTAGAGACATAAGCAGTTTTTTGTTTTTTGTATGTGAGTGTGTGCATAGCTCAGTATTTTTGAGGAGCACTAATCTTAATAAAACATGAGAGGGGTGGACGTCCAAGTCCATCGGTCCAACCCTAACTCTATTTTTCTCTCTCACTTTTGCCATATGTCCTTCCCCTTTCTCCTTCTTATTTCTTATCTTTTACCATGTAAATCTCACACATTCTCCATGGTATCAGAGTGGGAGTAGATCTACTTTTTTTATCGTCCTCTCTTTCCTTATTTTCTTCTATTTTTCTCCCTCCCTTGCTTCTTTCTAGAGGGCTAAATGAGGCAGAAACTGTGATACTCAGATCCTTAAAACGACCAAAGTGCTGACTTGGATACTTGCACAAGGATGACGATCGATGGATTTCCCTTCCTTGAGTTTGGAAATATATATTTAACCGGTTCTAAACTCTAGACATACAAGTTATGCAGAGCTTAGAGTAAACTGTGCCGATCAGACAACAAGTCCAACTATGTCTCATGTAGTGGTATGCAGGTATCTAGCTAGAGAAACCCTTTATCAAGCTAGAGAAGCCCTTTCTCGGCAGTGAGAGGTTTCCCTTACCCTTCACCATTTTCATTGAAATTGCCTAATTTTATGTGCATCTTGTATCTCCTTCTCAATATCCTTTTTCCATGTCACATACACATCACATTGAAACTAGCCGTGCCTAATGGAAGCCATTGCTGCTGTGGCTTTGAAAAATCTCATATTGATTCTATCTTTGTCCCAAGATGAAAATAACAGTGGAGTGATGTCATTATCTCTTATCTATTTGTTTAGCCCGGGACATTAACTTATTCAGAAGGTCTCAAATCCACCCGGTTGGACTATTAGTTACGGTCCACCCAGCAGATAACTTCCAACTTTTCATACGCATGTAACATCCAACCTGTCTAATAGGTCATCCCCACCACGATGAGCGCCTTATGGGGGGGGAGCTGCATCCACTTTTTGAGTGGACCACACTTGTATTTTGCTATTTATTAATGGCTAGACATTGTTTTCTATCGTGTGACGCCTGATGGGTGGATGGGGTTGATTTTTGCACTCGGCAATCCTCATGGTGGTATCAACCTATTGGAAGGGTTGGATGTCACATGCACTTAATAGGCCAGAAGTTATCCACTGGGTGAACCATAATTTGTGGTCCAAATGGTTGAACTTGCGACCTCGTTGTCACTACCTCTTATCTATCTTTTTCATTTGATATTGAAATCAATGATTTTTTTTCTCTGACTTCAACAGGAAGATTAAAAACCAGAAACGAAACCAAATGAAGTATAAATTTTACCTTTCCGATGTTATGAGTATGACAGGTAGACACTTCTCATTCACACCCAAGGCTATCAACCTCCACAAGAAACTGTCATGATACATGGCTGCAGAGATTGTGGAATCATCTGACTGGATCGCCCTCCGCAGAACATCAATGTTGTTTATGACTAGCTTTGGCTGCCCACAAGATATAGCTTGAAGATGAGTAGACTTTTATATTACTTTCACACGCATGCATCCACACACAGAAAGGCATGCAGATAAGAACAGAAGCACGTGAGCATCTGAAAATGGCATGGTTTTTTTAATAGGAACCATAAAAACAGACGCATGGGAAAAATCTTGCAAATCCAATTAGGGGGGGAGGGGGAAGTATTGTCAGATAAAAAGAATGGCAGGCAAAATGCAAATTGACAACAGTTTGCCCATCCAAAATGCACAACGTATATTATAGGTGCAGAAGCAAAGTCCATTAACAACCAAAGGTAATGCATAAGGGTGCACCACGGCATTATCGAGAAAATGACGAAAGAGGAGCCACCATTTTATATTTCATAATCATAACCAAACCCTTACTGCAATTTCATTTTGGTCTAGAAATTATAGTAATTGGAATTTGGGGGTTAGTCCCTCATTACGGACAGCAGATAGCCTCACCAATCTCTCCAGCCTTTTGAACAGCAGAGGGTAACTGGGGAGAAGGATAAAAACGAAAGAAAAACAAAAGGCTGGGCTTTCCAAGATTTTGTTTTCTTTCCATGAGTTCGACAACGAACCATCCTGTAGCTCATAACCTTGAAGCAACAATTGTAAGAATTAGCTTTCATTAGCCCATATTTCAATTACATCGCTTCAGCACGCATCAAATAGTTGACTGGGTGATGCAGCCGGAAGCACTGGAATGCAATTAGATGTTAAAAGATATAGCTACCAAGCTAAGAACAATGACAGCACATGCCCTTCAATGCAACACATTCAAGGGAATGAATATTTTCTCAAATGACATAATGACATAATGAGACTGCAAGTCCAACATGGTCTATTTATAGGCTACAACAGAGAAAGAAAGGACTGGCACTGATGAAAAGACTAAAATACCTCCTTATTTACTACAGTCTTAAGTAGGGGTATCTTGGTCATTAGAAGGCTTAAAGGCAAATAACAACAAAACTATTATGCATGTGACCCTGGGGTCCCACACATGTACTCATGTGAGGCCGGGGCCCACAAGTGGGACATGGGAAACACGTGTAGTCAAGTCAATCTACACGTGGACCTTGTGTATCTTCTTCCATCAATTCCATCTTTTAGAAAAACAAAAAAACTTGAACGCAAGTTGCAAAACTAGGGGTGGAACTCCTTATGAGGGGCCTCTTCAATGATTTTGCTTCCTCGCTTGAGGCCACCATCCATGGTTTGTTCTTTCATGTCTTCTTTGTTGCACATCTTCCATTCTGCTTGGCTTTTTTGGGTTCAAATGCACAGTTGTTGCCATTTAATCAGTCAACACTTTGCCAACTTGGTCCATGTCACCTTGCGATTGTCTAAAATGACCTAGGTTGTCAGAGAAAATCGTCAACTCATCGTCCTTTCAAGGAGTATCATTTCTCATTGGCTTGAGGGAGATCTCCTTCCCGTCATGCATGAGAGTGTAAGGGCCCGTTTGGTTGGCATCTGGAAACCGGTTTCCAACTTAAAATCTGGATTCCAGCACAATCCGATTTTAACTGGTGTGTTTGGCAGCAAATTCCAGCCAAACAGGATTCCATCTGGAAACCTAAATGGGCTGGAATGGGGATTATTGGAAATGGTGTGGGGGATCGTTTCTACGGAAGGGAAAAGAGGCGGAAGTGAGCATCACCCACCTCCATGTATATGTTGTACATCTATGATGTCTGTGTTTTATATCCACACGGTCCATCCGTTTTGAGAGCTCAATTAAGGGCATTAGACAAAAAATGAGGCAGATTTAAATCTCAAGTGGACCACACCACAGGAAAACAGTGTTGATTGAACGTCCACCATTTAAAAACTTCCTAGGGCCCACTATAACGTTTATTTGCCATCCAACCTGGCCATCTATCTTGCAGGAATAATATAGGCCAGTGGTCAAGTTCTCAGGCAGATCTGAAGCCCAAGTGAGCCATGCCACAAGCAATGGTTGAAATAGAATTTGGATTACACAGTTTTCAACCAAACAGCAAGTTCCAGATGGAATCTGGGTTTCCAATCTAATTCTGCAATTTTGGATTCCAACACTGGAATCTGTATTTTCTCTAGAATCTAGATTCAGCAACCAAACAGGCCTTAAGTATTGGTAAAACCATAATATTGCACAAGACAATCATACATCAAATGGTCAGCCAAGTAGGACGTGACAAAAACTCTTCTTGGGGCAACATCACAATATACCATTACCAGCTCAATAGAATCTTGTCCTAATAAGTCACTAGGAATCCATCAGTTACTGCCATGATCTCACCGCTTGTTCCGAGAGACCAATGGAGTTGTGGGTAGGGGTGGCCCAGCCCAGCCCAGCTGACTTGATCCTAAAGAACCAAGGCTTGGGCCACTAAACTTGGCCCCAAGCTTGGGCCCGAGCTTGAAAGCTAGGCCCAAATTCTGGGCTGGGTTGGGCCTGGTAGGGCTATCATTCAGTTGAGCCCAACCGTGGGCTTTTAGGTCAGGTTTGGGCTCACCTTTAAGACCTTGGGATGGGCTTGGGCTCATATATAAAAGCTTGAACAATTTTGGGCTGAGCTTGGGTTACCCTGGCCCACCTAACCCAGCCTGAGCCCATATATCTTAATGTACATTATATATGTATATATTACACATTATATATATTATATATGTTAACAATGGTGCTCATATGTGGCCCCCTAGCAACCATTCAATTAATATGAGCATGTAAGATAGAGGCATAGAGCCCCCTTGAAATGCTCACTCGAGTCTCTTGAAATGAGATTTTAACCTTTCGGGTTATCCATGAACTGATGTACATGAGTGACCTCCAGATTCCTGGTTGGGGGGTCTGCCAAGGTATGCTCCTCCGACAGCCTACAAGGCCGCCCTTAGGTCAGATTCCTAAGGAAAAGAGTTAACTTTCACCCCCCATTAACTGATGTACATGAGTGACATATGAGTGCATGATTGACTTCAATTGGAGTTGCATTTTTTTTTAACTTGGACTAAAAAGATTTTCATTCGAGTTTAATGTCTCCATTTTATTTTTACACATTTCGCATGTTCAATGGTCATGGGTCGGGTCGGGTCGGTCAAGTCGGGTTGGTCATGGGCACATAAACTGTCACATGAACTGCATGGGCTACACTTTGGTTTCTTTTTTCTTTGGACATCAGCCAAGGTTAGGAAAGCCTAGAGGATTGTGAGTGGAAATTGAGCCTAGCCAGGCACATTAATAGCACAAGGGCTAGGACCAATGATGAATAGCCCAGCCCGTTGCCTAGGCGTATGCATATAGCATATAAGTATTAGTAATGAAGACTATAGAATCCATATATTAGTGTTTATAGTAACATGAAGAACTCAGCTATTTTGGTAGAAAATGACGGACGAAAGTAGGCACTTAAAAACTGTTCAAATTGTGAACTCCAATTTAACTAGTGAAAAGTGCATTGATGCACTTATTCAAGTCCATCAATACGGTAGATAATTGGCAAGGCATACGCTTGGTTGATGAATAATCTTATTTGACACAGTTGTGCCGAAAAAAGACATTGATGCTCTAAAAGAGCATTCCAATTCATAAACGCACGATCACTAATTGTACACCAATTATACACATAGAATATATGTAACTTATCTTTCACTTATAGGGTCGGGCCTGGTTTGAACTTGATCTTGCTTGGCCATGTCCTAGCCCTCACCCAACTCTTTAGGGTGAGCAACAAGGTCAAGACCTCTTTAGCTTGTTAGGGCCCGGTCTAGGACTAGTCAAGGATTAAGGGGCTAATATTAGGCAAGGGTCGTTCGAACCCATTGCCACCCCTAGTTGTGGGTACTTTTCTATTCGCAGCTATAATTGATCAACTATCCTCTGTGTAGTTGCATTCATGCTACCATCATTGTTGATGATGACCTTGATGAGCTTGTTTTCACATGCACCCCATGCATGGAAGAGAATAGTATAGAGGGGTGGCAATGGGTCATGCTAGGGCCAGCAAGAGGTTGGCCATGGCCGGGCCCTAGATCCTCAAGCCATGACCTTGACCGACCCAAGCCATAACAAGCTAAAGAGGCCCCAGTCATGGCCCTGGCCCTGGCCCTAAAGGGTCGAGTCAAGCTAGGGTTGGATCAAAGCTGACCCTATAAGTTAAAGATAAGTTACACATACGCTTTATATATGATTGGTTTGCAATTAGCGATTATGTGTTTATGAACCATCGTGCTTTTCCAAAGTATCATAGCTTTTGTGGCACACATATTTCAAATAAAATCATTCATCAACCAAAATAATGACTGCCCGCCCAATTATCCACAATATGCATGGACTTAAATGAGTGCATCAATGTACTATTCACCATATAAACTGGAGTCCACAACTTGGTCAATTTATACGTTCATGCGTATCACCCACCACTCTCGACTATAATATTTAGGTTCTTTATATTACCATATACACTAGTACAAGGACTCTATAATCTGGATTACTAATACGTATATACTATATAGTATACACTGAGGCAATGAGTTGGGCCAGGCTATTCATTGTTGGCCCTAGCCTAGACCAACCCGACCACTGGGCCTAGAGTTCAAGCCCAAGCCCAAGCCTCGGGCTAAGTTTAGTAGCCCAAGCCCTGGCCCTTCAAGGTTGGGTCATTCAAGCTGAGTTGGGCAGTTCAGCCCATTGCAACCCCTAATGGTACGTAATGAGTATTCATTCTCTTCTTCCTTAAGCAATGTTGGGATGCGCTTAATAGAACAAGATATAAGATTTTCCTGCAATGTCATTAAGCACTAACTTAACATTCCCTACACGTGTCTTATGGCTCCACATTAATAGTCTCCTCGCAAAGGTTGAGATTCTTTGTTGGGCACATAGCTGCAAGGTGGCCCTTGCCTCCACACTAGTACCATGTGGCATTATTACGATGAACCTAGTACCAAGTGGCATTATTACGATGAACCTTTAATGTCTCTCATGCTTCCTTTACCAACTTCGTACCATTGTTTTGTGGGGTCCTCCAGTCATCTCCTATAGTGATCATGGGAGGTCATGAACAACCGCCAATTCAAGACAGAATACCCCCTAGACCAGTAGCTAGTGCATCCATCTGTTTTTATCCAATGCCCACAATGCAATCCAATATTCTTCAACCATGCTCTTTGGTTTAATTTCTACCATCTCATCTTAAATGTTCCTCTTAGACCTCTTGCAATACCGCTCTCGCTTTAGTCTCATTAAATCACAATGTCAAATCGTAAACTTTTGGCTGTAATTCTCAATAGGCATATTCGATTGCAAATCCAAAGAATCCTTGAACATTTGAGATTCCCTACGGGAAGGAATCTTTGCTTCATCTTGGCCTTCATTTCTTCTCAGCTTGAAATAGCTGGAAGATCACATCTCTGTACTTCCCTCACTACCACGTTCCACAATTTTAATGCAACAAAACGTATCTTGACTTCCTCCACCATTGTATTCTTCAATCTCCACCTTCACGTGCTTTGTTGGATCTCCGGCGTGGCTAGACATAGTCAAGATAATTAGGATGAGAACTCATAAGTGCCGAGATCCTTGCCTAGATATTGGGGTTGCTAGGGGCAACAATGGGTTGGGTTGGCCTGTGGGTAAATTGTCCTAGCCTATTAGGTGCAATGTTACATAAAACATGAAACCAGCCATGTTTTCCATTCTAGATCAAGCGTTTCAGATTATGGGTCATTTGCAATCCGGATTGATAATTTTAGCAACCCAAAGTTGTGGCTCTTTTTTTTTTTTTCAAGTTGTGGCTCTTTATCCTTACTATTGATTAAGTTACTATAAATTTATGTATACAATGTAGAGATTTATACTTACATTTATTTATTACAACACTAAGCATCCAGGATTTTTCGTAGTAACATTCATCATTTCATACATAAACTACAATATGAGTTCATCTACAATACTATATTCCATACAGTGTCTATATTGGAGCGACACACATTATCCTACTCGTGGCGTACCTCGTATTGGAGGAGGTAGCATACCGCGTACCCATTCCCGTACCACATACCAAGGCAACCCACGATCTAGGGTACCCAACATGGCATAGGAATACTGATGTGGACACAAAAGCATTCAAAAAGTGTACCAACGAAGGAAACGCCAACCACAAGTGCCGTCCTTGTGAATAGGCGATTATTGAGGAACTGAAGACCCGCTGAAGACCCTTTACATGTGATTGGACACACAAAAGACCCCACTCAAAGAAGACACATGTGAAGGAAGAAAGGAGAAAGAAGACCGAAGAACTGAAGAATTCAGGCGCCCAAACTTTGTCTGCCAAGCGCCCGAACCTCTCTGGAGGTTTTCGGACGACTTCGGGCGACAGCTCGGGCACCCGACGGAGCGCCCGAACTTTCCCGAATTTTTGTTAATTGCGCGTTTTTGCTTAGTTTTAGTGGTATTCTAGTACTTTTACGTCTTTATTTGGTTATTTAAGAGGGCTCAAGCCCCAAACTCAAATTAACTACTGATTATTGATTAATGAAAAGCCTCTTGGTGCTTCTCTCCTTCTCTCCCTCTCTCATGGTGATGTTTCTTCTTCTTTGATCCCTCTTTCTTCTAATTGCTTCTTATGTCCCTCTAATCCTTCTTCCAAATAATTCTATCTTTCCCTAACCTATCTGTTTCGTTAACCTCAATCCCAAAATCTAATTTTGAGCCTAAACCCTAAAGTTTTCAGATTTTCAAATCCCTAATCCAAAATCCCTTGGTTTCCTGGATTAGAGATTCCTCTTAATTGATCAAGTTATAGCCCTGCAAGATCGGGAGGTTCCATCCCTCGCCGGATCCAACCATAGCGATAATTGAATCTCATACTTCGTGGTTGTGATGAGTGGCCCGCTCCATTGCATGTTCCCTTGTGATTTTCTTAGTTCATGATGATTACTGCTAGATTTTACATTATTATTGTCTTTATTTTCGCTGGATTATATGAGTTCTTAAGCATGCATCATAATTAGGGCATCCTACATCAAATACTGCACACACAAGAGATGAACTCGTTGGGCTTTTTAGCTCATGCCTTATTCTCATTTTTTCAAGCAAGGCAAGTGACAAAAGTAGCATAGCTTGGATTCTAGTAGTTGTGCTCTAATGAATTATTCCCTTGGAAATCCTACAACATATTCATGTGTTTGGAACTTGTGTATTCGATATAATTGTAAATAATATATAATGCAATAAAAGTTTTGAGTTGCTCTCTTATCTTGTTGATATCATAGTTGAGGGAAATACTATATATATATATAATCACCCAAATTTCCCCAATCACATCCCAAGAGCAAAGTCAAGTCACCCAAATTTCCCCAATCACATCCCAAGAGCAAAGTCAAGGGCCCGGGCTCCGTCTCTTAGGCGTGACAGACTTGGTATCAAACCTGAGACAAAGTAATCAAAGTATAGGTAGGTGCGTGCGTGCGTGCATGATATATGCACATACGAAATACGATCGACTAATTGGGTCAAACAAAGCATATCTTTAGCTTCGTATTTCATTTTAAAACCTAAGTTGGGTCATGAAGGGGCGAGTCAGGCCAATTGAACCCAACCCAATTATAATTAAATGGATCAGTCAAGTTAGGCTTGGTGTTGATGAATTTTAAGTGGTCAGACTATGCCAAAGGGCAATAGGTCATTGGTCAAGTTTAATTATTGGCCTGTTTAGTAAACAGGTCGGGCTTCGGCTAAGCCCAACACAACCCAAACTCAACCCATTGCTACCCTAGGGTTGTTAATACCCTGTATGTCTCATGCCCATATCCATAATTTGCCTGACCTTAACTCAAAGTCTATAACCAGTGTTGTCAAAATTTTACGATTTATGATTTTAGTCGAATCTTAAGCAAAACGATTTGAATCCCTTTTTATATGAATCCTACGATTCTATGGTTTGAATCCTACGATTTATTATTCAAATCCCAATTTACGATTCAAATTATACTTGTTCTCTTCTATTTTAAGCTTCACTTGCCTTTCATTTTATGTTTTTTAAATTGGTGGGGGGTTTAATAATCGCTTAGAAAAGGTAAATTATTCTTATTTGTTCTTTATAAGAGATTAAATGATATATAGTCTCTTCAACGTTAAATCATGTAAGCTTTTTTTTGTGATTTCTTACGTCTTAACTAGTCGAAACACCAAACTGATGTATGATTTAACTGTAATGTTTTTATGGATGGTTATGATCATGCTAACTTATATGTATTATGGAATGACGTTTAGAAATCAAAATATCTTTTTTCATCAGTCTACAATATCGAAGGCTTCTTTCCACCGTGATGGAAGACAAAAAGTAAAGGAATAAGAATCCTTCAAAGGACCCTTCTAACATGGTATTACTTAGTGCACATTGATGGCAAAGGGAAGATGAGTTTTAAAGAAAAATTCTGATGTGTTTATATTTTTCATATTTTTTTTCAAAATTTTAAGAATTGTAAAAAATCTTACGATTTACGATACGATTTGCGATCCGATACGATTCAACCCTTACTACGATTTACGATACGATAACAATTTTGACAACATTGTCTATAACCGAGATTTAGGAGACCAGTTTCCTTACTCCTTATCAGGATTAGCCAAATGATCTATAGTATCTCTCTTTCCATTAACCTCCACAGATGTTACTCGAGTGCTTGTATAGCATTGTTCATCCTCAATAGATACTAGCTGGGCATTAATTTGACTCGTCTGTTCAGAAATTTTCTATAAGGCATCATTTGGCTTTCTCCTGCATCCCATTTCTTGGGCATACAAGTTTGAGACATGATCTGTCACACAAGTCGAAGTTTTAGGACATAAGACATGCCCCCAACCACGGATATGGTCACATACCTTTATGATCAAAATATCCAAATTGTTAGCTCACAAAATGGATTCAGATCCGTGACATAGGGAAGATCTGGTTATAAATCTAGCCATGGATTGTCGCAGTTGACAAATCCAAGGATAGATCGTGATGAATCATGAATGTTGATATATAAGATGGATCGCTTACACAACAGATCCAACACAGTCATGCCCAATCAATAGATCCAGTGGTTAAATTATCTCCGATATTATCGAAATATCCCTGATATTATCTCTATCTCTAGCTCAGCGATATCGATAACACTGGTAACGATACCGATAACACCGATAATATAAAAAAAAAAATTCTAGGTATCGGCAATGTATCACTAAATATCACCAATGTGTCAATATCGTCAATATTTTCAATTGTGTAAATTCCAGATGTCGTTTGTATTGCTAATGCATTGATACCGTTGGTGTATCGCCAATATTTTTTACTGTGTAATTCCAAGTGTCGCTTGTATCATCAATGTATTTGCAATATTTCAATAATATCGCCAATATATCGATATTGCTAAAAATCTGTATATTAAAAAATTTCCCATTTCATATTTTTTTATGGGCGCATGGTTGTATGTAGTGTTCAATTTGTCGACAATAATATTAACAATATCACGATATTATCATTATCACAACAAGGCAATAACGAGACCACAATCTTTAATTTCTTTTTCAGTAGTTAATAATTTGTTGGGAAATATCATGTGTTGCCAATATTCTGAAATATTAATGGATGTTTGGATGGAGGGTCAGATATTAGATGGATAGATGGGATGGATGAGATGGTTGGACTGATTTCTTACAGCAACACATGTTTTTAGGCCCCCATTAAATAGAAACCTATTATGTATGCATTCTTTTTGCAATTTTTTTACTCCTAAATATGCAAATATGTGTATTTTATCATCTCCTGAGGTTTCACAGAAAAATTCCACCGTTTTTTTTCTATTTTCCCCGCATTTCCAGTTATCAGCGATATTATCGGCGATATTGATACCGTTTCCGTATCCCCGGCTAGCGAAACTTGTAGCGATACCGAAACTTCGAACACTAAAGATCTATACACAAATCTGCTTACGAGCACCGTCAATAACTAAAATACATAAATCTGGTAATGGATGGAGTGACGAGTTTGGGTATGATGGGGTACATATAAAGGTTGGAAGATTGAGTGGCAAAGATCTAAAGGTTGGGTTGTGTTTCAACTTTCAACCTGAAGACATAGCACCTAAAAGTTGTACAGATATGCAAATGGGTAGGTCTAAGGCTTGGGAAGGTGTACAATGGAGATTTGTGGGCTAGGAGTGCATCTAAACTTAGATCTAGGGTCTTAAAATTTGTGTGACCGCCGATCGGGTTATTGGTTGATAGGTTTGTGCAAAAGAAGGGTGGCAACTAGGTTTTTGGGATTTGACGGATGGGACGCCTCCGGTTTGGGATGAACAAGAAGAGAAAAATGAAAAAAATAATAATAATAAGGATGAAAAGAAAGAAGAGGGGAAGGAAGAAGACGGGAAGCCTCAATTACAAGACCTAACTTGCTCTGGTACCAATTTGATGTAGCCAAGAGCACAACAATGTGATCACATGGTAAAGGACCTACCTACAAAGCCAAGGTCAATGGCTACATCCATGCAACGTGCAAGGGAATGAATATTTTCTCTAGGAGAAAAGGATGGCTTTTATTCTTGAATGGCATAATGAGACTACACGTCCAACAAGGCCCATTTATAGGCTAAAACAAAAGAAAGAAATCCCTAATGTTAATGAAAAGATTTGAATAACCTCCTTGCTTTTTGCTATGGCTTTAGGTAGGGTTTACCTTGGTCATTGCAAGTCTTAAATGCAAATAAACATAATACTTAACTATTATGCGTGTGACAATGGGGTCCCACGTGTGCTCCTACGGGACCCGCACGTGGGACATATGGGAAACAAATGTGATTAACTCTATCGATACATGGGACTGTATATCTTCTTGCCCCATATGAGTTCGCATTGCCATGTTATAAACAGAGACGTACAGTCATAGAGCATGATGCAGGTTAAAAAAACAATCTCTTGTGAGTCACTGCTTTTACTGATTAACCATCTATGTTTTTCATCCAATATCAGCATAGTGTTTGATTCATAGTTTATAACACCAGCCGCCAATCTTTCAACTGAAACTTTGAGAAAGCATTCACAATGAATTTTCAAATTTCAGGTGTTGGTAACAAATTAAAGATTTACACCCAACAAATCTCGAAAGAAAAGATCTATGCACACAAGAAGCTACAATTGGAAGAGAGGCCTACTATGGCATCTCAAAACAGTAAAATCTTTGTAACGTCCTGTGAAACCGTCGCCTAGGAACCGAGCATGTTCACTGGTCCGTTAAGCGTAAATACTTCTAACATGAGTAATAAACCCTTCTGAACTTAGGAAAAACCTAGTCGAATGGAACTTAGAGCCCAGTTGCACTCGGTACACTCAACAAGGCCCGACCTGCCGCTTGTCCTAGGGCCGACGAACCCAAGATTAGGGTAGTACAACCTGTAAACCGGGCTTGAAACCTTAGATGGGTGGCATGTTGTCACCATCACTCGAATCAGTAAAATTTAAAAACTAGAGAGAACACTTGATAGTGCAAATACCTTCTCCCCCAAAACTAATATAGGCAATCATTGTAATCATTACTTGAATTATGGACCGCTTGGACCCTTGCATGGCCATGGGGCCACGCACCCGAGGCCCTAATGCAATCATAAACTTGCCCCCAATCCCGCAATCCCGATCAATGATCGATGACCGTTAAACTATTCCGCCTGCGGATCCAGCATGGGCCACGGCCGAGAACCATAAGTTTGCACGTGTAGCGAGATCTTGGGCCAGGAGAGCTATCCCGCGGTCCAGATTGGGCCAGGTGGGCCCAAAGGGCCCTACACTACCAAAAGTGGGCCCAAAGGGCCACTTAGAAGTAACTAAAACTCTTGGGGGCCATAGTTTCTAATTGCCCACCTTATAAAAGCCCCTCTTTCTCAGCAAACTCTCATTTCTTTCCACCCAAAGCTAAGAAAAGAGAAAGGGAGAGAGAGAAAGTTGGGGAAGGAGAAGATCAGCCCAAGGGAGCTCTTGCATGTCACTCCCTACCTTCTCCCACGTCACCACCATCAGATAGGAAGAAGAGGAGTCATCCAATTCGGGTGGAATCACTTCTCAAGTGAGAGAGATGGGCCCCACTCTTAGGATTTCCCAATTTCTTGCTGAAATTGTTCTTTTCCCTTACATGCAACCTCTTTTCTTGTAGGAGTCTCAAGATTTCTCAAGACAATGAGTTGTGTATCATTTGCCTTTAGGTTGCCTTGCATCAAATGCAAGGGGACATAGTTAATGCCTTTATTCTTAGGTGGTTATGATAGGTAATGGTAGAATACTTAGGAATTATGGGTAATGCTTGTTCCAAGTGGTGAAATTTCTCTGTTTACTCTAGTCATACGGTCATACATGCTCACTGTTGTTACTGATTTTCAGCAACGGATGAGGTGGGATGAATGTCCACCCAAGAAGAGACCGCGAGTTGATCTTGAGAATGATGGAGAGTCCGAATCTCTGGACTAAATCCAACAAGAACGTAGTAAAGGCTAAGAGGTGGCCGGGGACCTGCCGTTAGTCCTCCGATGCCTATGTCAATTAAGATCAAGCTGCCTAAGAGAATATCTTCTTTCAGATGAGTTTTTTGCATACCTTGATATGGAAGAAGATATCTTTATTTATAGACTTAGGATGAAGATCGTGTCCCCTTTTAGGGCCATAATTTCAGGGGAGAGATTCGTGGACCAACGTGAAATTCAGGCCGTTCCATAGGAGTGAGGAATATGCCCATATCTCTCGACGATCCTCCTGATTTCTCGCCTATTTCACTAGTGGGAACGCTTGATCTTCGGCATTTATAGTAGTATAACCGATGTCGACTTTGAGGTCTGGTCGAGGAGCTCAATCCTTTGTCAATTCGGACTATTCCGACCTGTAGCCAGGTCGGTTTCTATCTGACATGAGGTCAGCTCATATTTTACCTATAACAGAAGCCCCCTTACTCTTGAGTCTAGCTCATTTGGCTCGGGAGTAATTTTTTGAGGAAAACAAGCTGACCTGACTATTTTGGCCTTTAGTCATTTGCCGCCGTCACTCTAGACGGGCAAGAAGATAGCTTTCAATGCGTCAATTCAAATATCGAGGCGTTATCATTCGACCATACGGCATGGAAGCTTTTTCAGAGTCTTGTTGAACGGGGTGCAGCCACGTGGTGATACCATGCGTCACTTTTCGTAGGATCAATCGAGGAGCTGCCACGTGGAAAGGAGCAAAGATCGAGGAGGTGTCTTCATTAAATGCGAGATGATTTCACTCGTCATATAAAAGATCTGACCCTTAGCATTATTTTCATTTTTCCCTGTCAAGACCTTAATCTTCCGATTTCCTTCTTCGAGTGCAATTTACCAGCGTTTTTGGTACGCTTCTTGTCTTCTTGCTTTTTATCTCTCTTTCCCTTTTTGCATGATGTCTGAATCTTCAAACTCTGATGCTAGCATTTTTGGTACGCTTCTTGTCTTCTTGCTTTTTATCTCTCTTTCCCTTTTTGCATGATGTCTAAATCTTCAAACTCTGATGCTATCCCCATGGTGGGCACCGTCACTAATGGTCATGACCTAGATCTGCTTCTCTTAGACTCTCGATTAGAGAATCTTGCAGAATCAACTTCTAGGATTGAGACTATAGACCACATCGGGGAGGTGTGGTGGCTTCGCCAACCGACTGTATGCTAAAACGAAATAACAAAAGGCTTGACTAATAATGCATGGTTCGGCGTGGCATGCATTGATGGGCGGGTGATGGGGTGGTGCCTCATTCACTGGCAGCTCTAGTCTATGCGGGTGATGCGGTGGTGCCACTCACTGCCTGCTGTGATAATACGGTGATCGGGCATGCATTTGCACTTCATGCACGCATGCATTAAATAACCATGTTTGCTGCTATGATGTTATGCCTTTTTACTGATGTACCTATATTTCATTACCTATGTTTGTTTCAAGTAACTTATAGGAAATGTTACCACTGAATTGGCCACCCACTCCCTTTCTGGGACAATGTTTTGAAACACCAACCAGACGACGCATGTGACACAGGTTAACAAGAGGCGCTCGAGGCCGCAAAGTTCAAGGACTTAGGAGCCAGTGAGGACTCATGTTTTTAGTTCGGGGATGACCAGGCGTAGGACGAGTGATAGGACAGACACCTTTTTGGGAGTCAGTTGCCTTGAAGGCGATCTCGGCTGGTATAGGGATGATATTTTGTGACCAAGGAGGCGGGACCCCGGGCAGGGTCCGTTGAGTGAGTCGGTTCAATTGTACTATATATATATATATATATATATATATATATATATATATATATATATATATATATATATATATATATATATGCTCCCTCTCCTATTTTGGAAGGTTTCTCACTTGTGTAGCTGTTTCTTAGTTGGTACTATACTTGAAATTATGACTTGTTATGCCATACATGTTGCACGCATTGCATCATGTGATACCCGGGATATCGGGGACCGAGGATGCCTGCGGTCCCTGGCATTCGGGGCGCCATAATCTTTTGATCCTGCTTTCCCCATGCGTGCCAACTAATCAGGTGTGTGCACTATTCAGGCCATTCATCAGGTGGGCCCAACATGTCGTGGCCCAAGAATCAGCCCACCTGCTCATCAGGTGGGTGACATGTGTGTGATTGATTTGGTCCATTGGTCGTTTACTCTAAACATCCACTTTTTCATACAGGTGTGGACTGAAAACTGGATACACACGATTTCAGGCCACATCGCAGTAATGGTGGGGCTCACCTTATGAACAGTTTATTCTCACTACTAACTATCATATTCATGATCAAAGGTCTAACCATCGCATTTTATCATCATAAGATCAAATGAGCAAGTGCCTGCAATCTTGGCCATCCACCCAACAACAAAAAGCGTAAAAATGCTTTAAATTTTCCAATTTAACAGAAAGCCCATTGAACAGATTGAGAAAACCAAAGCATCGACTACCCAGTTACACATCAGAGGAGATCGACCGACCTGGAAAAAGTCAAGCTCGGCAGCATCAGACAACAGCTCCACTAAGAGACACGGCCAGTCAGTCGCCGAATTCGCGAGGGACCGCGAGAACCCACCCGTGTGATTCAAGTGGGCCACCGCATTCGCCCGCCACGCCTGGTGAATCCTGACAACCTCCTTCGCGAGCCGCAGTGACAGTTCCGCCTCCCTGAAGTACACCTCCTCCTCGCGTGTGGCAGCAGCAACCTTCCCCTCAAGCCCAACCAACGCATTGCTGGCGTCCTGGGTGGCAGAATCCGCACCGAGGGCGAAGATGGCCCGTGACCACAGGACTGACGTGGGGGCACTCCTGTCCTTCCCGCCGTGGGAGCGGATGATGCGGCGGAGGGCGGTGTCGAGGCCATGCCATTTGTTGAGCGTGGAGAAGACCTGGTGGCTCCCGATGCTGCCGAGGCGGACGCCGGCATGGACCATCGACTCGAGGCAGCGTTCAAGCTGAGCGCAGAGGGAGGGGAGAGAGGGTGCGGAACCACCAGAAGTGGCGCACCATGAGGACCGCGGAATATGGTGGTCCTGCGGCTGCTGATCTTGGGATGGTAGACCGAAGTCCACGTAGCCGGTAAGATGGGGCGGCTTGTTCCAGTCATCAAGCAATCCTATAGAAGAAAAAAAAAATGGGAAGTAAGTCTGATTTATTGATAGATAGGGCCATTGGTTTTAAGTTATGGAAATGGAATGATACAGAAGGGGAGGTTTCTTACTGCAACGGAAGAGGGTAGTCTTTCCAACGCCGCGAGGGCCATGGACGATGAGGGGCTGTTGGACCCTATGGTGTTGGGCGTGGTTATTGAGGATGGTTTCTAGCAATGGCCTGGGAATGATCTTCCAACCCTTCCCCATCTCTCTCTCTCTCTCTCTCTCTCTCTCACGAGCGGAAAGTGGGAGATTGGCTTTAAGGGGTTATCAGGGGTTTTTGTTTCCTTTGAAGGGGAGCATTTTATACTCTGGCGGAGTGTGATGGTTGATACGCGGGCACGGGGGAATTGTGAAACTTTAGGGGCCGTTTGGATAAGAGTAAATTGAGGTCAGTGGGTGGAATTGGAAGTGAATGAAGTTAAATGGCATTTGGAGTGTGTTCGGATGGAAGTAAATGGGAGTAAATGTGTATGTAAATTGGAAGTAAATAGGGGGGTGCCACTATGCACATATGCTCCCCAATAATTTAAATATTGGCTACATCACTAAAATCACACTAAAAGAATGATCCAAACCATCTAAAGGATGGCTATCTAAATGGACAGTTGAAAAACGTTCATAAGTTGTTTATTTGTGATTCTTACGTTTGTGGCCTACCTGAGGCTCAGAATATTCTCATTTTCTTGTTGTAGTGTACATTTTAATGGGCTTATAACAATCATTCTATTAAATATCACATATGCGCACTAAGATAGAATATTAAATCCGATTTGAAATATATCACATATATTCATATGAATACATTGAAATTTTCAAATACATTTCAATGCCCCCTATTTGCTCCTGTGCAAACAAAATATTTTGATATCAATTGTGTTTCATTTACTCCTTTCCAAATACAACTATACAAAGCCATTTACTGTCAATTCATTTACCTCCAAATTCATTTCTCATTTACCTCCATTTACAAGCTCCCAAACGAGCCTTATATTGGTTGAAGGATCCTAACCTCTAGTTGATGTCCTTTGTTTTTTTCTTTTTGCCCCATCCCAAGACGTGCACTGCTTTGTCATAAATCAAATTGGCGGAAAAACACTTACACTCATGGATCGCCAAACAAAAAAGCCAAGAGGCAAACCAAAAGTAAGGAACAAATGGTTCAACAATATGCCTAGGGCAGTAATATAAAGCTTTTTTTCATTAAAATAAAAAATATCATAATTATAGGATTTATACCTCTCTTGTTCTTTCTCTATGTAAGAACTTTAGCTTAAAAATGCTGTACAATGGAATGCCTAAGGTGCGGAAGGGAGAGGATTTTTGTGTCCTTTTAAATTGAGAATTTAAGCATTCTTTAATTGAGAATTTAAGTATCGTAGGCTAATATGCCTCTCTTGTGCATTTCTTAGTCCATTGTTCAATATTCTAGTGTCCTAGACATAGAAGAACCACACCCATCCATTCCAAACTTATTAGTTAAGCTCTGTTGTAGTGATGATGATGTAGGAGAGGTCATGTAGAAAACAATAGCCCTGATCGCTCAAATCTACACCAATATATTAATGATGATTCTGAAATATTACTACACATAATGTGATATGATGAGATAAAATGCAATAGAAATAGGGACAATAACAAGTTACATGTTCTTAGCGGTAAAAGTGAGCCATTTAATTCTGAATTAATGTCCTCGTATGAAAAGTGATAGATGCAAGTGATTGCATATACAAGAATGCTAGGAGTTTTGGTGGGGTTTTGCTTATCTGGGGATGTCACAATTGCCTTTTTCTTCAAAGCTTGGTTGGGTTTGGACTCTATACTTGGTTTACCTTGTGGATGTTGTCTATCTCAAGAGAAGCATGGGTAGAGAGGGGTGTTCTATTATATTATATTTTGGAGTAGGAAAAAGATAAGCCTTGTATTTCTGATATATTATTGGTTTGGTAAAAAAGAAAGCTTTTATGTTGTTATCCCATTGAATAGGCATATTATCGAACCATGTAAATTTAGGTGCCTCTTATTTCTTGTTTTTTGTTTAACTTTTGGCTTTTTTATTTGGGCTTTTTTATGTGGTTAGCTTAGCCTAAATCGACCATGTGCGGGTGTTCTTTTCCACAATAATTTGCATTTTTTCCACGACAGCTAGGGTTATCATTTTCTTACAGGAGTCCCCCCTAACCCTATGCTCTTTGGGCCCACCATGATGTCCGTGTCATACCCAATCTACTCATCAACTACACTAGTTCATGTTTGGATGTGATCTAAAAAAAAAGGCAGATTCAGAACATCCATGTGGTGGTGTTTAATTCCAAAGGTTGGCTAGGAAGTTAATCCTATTGGTATGTTGTTATAAGAATAGGAGCATGATCTTTTTGCTTTTTAAACACTCTTTCCACTTGTTGAATTGATAGTCATTTGATATAACTGGTGAATAGCTTTTGTCCTCAAATCAGAGTTACTGGAAACCATGAATTCCATGCAACACGTATATGATAAATCTTTATTTTTAAATAGTGCATAGAGTTCCTTCATTGTATCATATTCATTGGCATTGCCCATTTATATTAAAAAAGTTATCTCACCTGTTAAGCTGGTCGCACCATAAGAAACGGTAGAGATTAAATGCCCACCATTGGAACATTATTAGGCCACATAAGCAAGTTAGCATTTGTGTGTCTCGTATCGTTTCCCTGCTTGTCCGTTATCAAATTGTACAACTGTAAGGATGTTGGGTTGTGCTTGGAGTTGTTATGCCCTCTTCATATGATATATGTTGGAATCGGGTGACTCAAATCTATGCTGGATAGGGCCGCTAGCATGACCAGGCGAGGTAGTTGAGCGACCGAGCAGGGTGGTTAGGCGACCGACCACTGTGAATTTTACATAGTGAACTTTATGAACAGTTTTACGCAGTTTCGAACGACCGACCAGTGGTCGTCGGGTGACCGAAGGGGTTTTCGGGGCACCTGATGGTATCGGGTCGGGCGACCTACGACCAATGTGCTGTTAAGTCGATTTGTGCGGCTTTACACAAAGATATTTTTAATTCAAGTTTATTTCTCTGTAAGCGGGTGTAAACAGAGATTAGGGTATCCTAGATGCATAGGGAGGGGTTGAGAGGGCTATAGGGCGAGAGAAAGAGCTTGGAGAGCTTGGGCTTCTCTTGTGGACTTTGGTTCAGGTTTTGTTTCTTTATTTTCTTGTAGCTTCGATTTCATGGTAGATTGTTCACATTGTGACGTGGATTTCTTATCCCGTGAGGGTTTTTTCCACGTAAAATCGGATTGCCTTCTTGCATGTTGATTTGCTTGATCACTGTGATTATCTCGTTTGATTTCTCGCTTCCGTTGTAGGTTGGTTTTTTCCAACAAGTGACATAAGAGATAACGTTGGGAGGTAAATCAAAATCTGAGACGAGGTTTCAATGTCATCAAGCACAAGATTCGACATATAGAACTATTTCGAGAAAAATAACTTCGAACTGTGGAATGTGGATATGAAAGGCTTTCTAGTTCAACAAATACTAGAAGAAGAGCTACTTGGTAAGCGACCAAAGACCATAAAAGAATAACAGCGAAAGAAAGTGGATCAAAAGGCAAAAGTCTCAATCCAATTGTACCTTAAGGATGAGTCATGTACGACATCATGAGGGAAAATACTACGGCTGATACTTTGGGTGAAGTCAGAGAATATCTATGCAAAAAGGTCTCTTGAGAATCATCTGTATCCGACAATGCATTTGTTCACCTGAAGATGGCAGATGAGACTGGTGTTGAGATGTTGAGAGCCATACTAGCATGTTCAATAGGCTTGTTTTGTAAGTTGTTGGATTTAAATGAACCGATGAAAAACAAATATTAGGTATGCATCTTGCTAAATTCACTTCTTGAATCATACGAGTTGTTCAAGGATTCTTTATGCGCAGGCAATGAGACCATTAGGGCCTATTTGTTTTCATTTCCCTGGCGGTAAATGCATATAAGAAAGTAATTATTACTATTTTTCTGTTTGATAAAAAGGGTAATTCGTCCATGTAAAAAGGGCATAAAAAGGACCCATGTTCATTCGTGGGCCCCACTATGATGTTAGTGAGATATCCATGCCATCCATCCATTTTACCATAACATTTTAGGGCACGAGCCTAAAAATGAGGCACATCCGAAGCTTAAGTGGCCCACACCATAGAAAATAATGGTCATAAAAGGCTTTTAATGGTAGGAGTTCAATCCACTATTCTATGTGGCGTGGTCTACTTGAGCTTTGGATTTGCCTCATTTTTTAGTGTATGCCTTAAAATTAACTCACAAAATGGATGAACGAAGTGAATAAGCCATGTGTATCACAGTGGGCCCCATAAAAAAAAACTCTTTTCCTCGGTTTCTGCTCACAAAAAGCAAACGTCAACTGTCATTCTTGAAATATGTGTAGGTAAATACATTGTAAGTAATTATTACCCATTGAAAATATATTTACCTATGTGAAATGAAAACAAATAGGCCCTTAGCGTTGAAACAGTTATCTTAGCCCTCTAGGCGAAGGCGATGAGAAGGAAGAGCGGTAACGTGGGGTCGTCCTCCGACGAGGCACTGGTTGGGAGGGGAATGAATTATGAGCAAGGTGGGGAATCTTTGTCATCAATATATAAATCTAAGGGCAACGAGAAGAGAAATGTGAGGTGCTTGAATTGTGGAGAAGAATGGCACGTGAAAGAATAATTGTCATAAATCCCAAGATAAGGGCAAGAGAAGTTTGAAGATTATTCTAAGGAGGCTAGTACTGTAAAATCTATGGAGGACAAGTGGGATGTTTGCGATATATTGATTGTATCCAGTAAGGAGTCTTTCGATGAAGAACAACTATTGGATTTAGGTGCATCGTGTCACGCATGTCCTGACCAGAGTTCATTCATGACATGCAACAGGTATAATGGTGAATCAGTGTGTCACGGGCGATGGATACGCCCGTAAGGTGGTGGGTATTGGTTCGATATGCATTAGGATGTTCGATGGGATTGAACGAATTTTAAAAGATACAAGGCATATTCCTAGGCTGAAAAAGAAATTGATTCCTTGGTGCACTCAAGGTTATAGGGTGAATGTTCATCGGTTGCGATCAGTACTTTAAAGTGAAAAGGGGGACACTCGTAATGATGAAGCCACGGGGTGTGACAATTTTTGCAACTTGATCGAGAGCACTTCTCATGGTGGAGCTGCAAGATTGGAGTGGAATCCACGGTTGCTCGTGTGTGGCGCGCACGTAGTGGCCACATAAGTGAGTGGGGTGTGAAGGTGCAGGAATAGAGTCAGTGGAGGCATGAGAAACGATCGAGCTATGATGGAGATGAAGTAAAGATGAAGGATGTGTGATCGAGAATTGCAAGGTGTAGCATGAAGATTATCGTCACAGTGGAGATTGTTGAGATCGACTGACTCAAATCTATGCTGGGCATGGTAGTCGGGCAACCGACCATCACAGATTTTACACAGTGAGCTCTCTGGACAATTTTACGTGGTTTTGTGCTATTGAGCAGTGGTCGTCGGGCGATCGAAGGGGGTTTTGGGCGTCCGATGGTATCGGGTCGAGCGACTTACGACCAATGCATTGTTAAGTTCGTTTATGCAGTTTTGCGTAAAGTGTTTATGATTCGGGCTTATTGCTATATAAGCGGGTGTAAATGAGAATTAGGGTATCCTAGATGCGTAATTAGGGATTGAAATGGTCATAGGGTGGGAGAAAAAGCTTAGAGAACTTGAGTTTATCTTGTGAGCTTTGATTTAGGTTTTGTCTCTTCATTCTCTTATAACTTCGATTTTATAGTAGATTGTTTGAATTGTGCTGTAATTTAATAGGGATAGGTTTTTCCATATAAATTTGATTTGCCTTCTCACATGTGTTGATTTACTTGATCACTGTGATTATCTCATTTGATTTAAAGCTATGGGCTGTTTTTTCGAACAACATAAATTTGAGTTTTCAATTATTGGAATAACATGACCTCTCTTTTCCTCACTGCGTGGAGATCACGTGGTATCGAGCGGTGGATTTGGGCCATTGAGTCAGATAAGCCTTGTCATCTCTCATTGTTTAAGCTAGATATAAACCATTCAACTTGCAAAGGATCATCCTCTCCATGTCGTCTATTTGGAACCTGATTATGCAATATGTGTGCAAAATCCAATCCAATTAATGGAGGAGCTCATTTTATGCAATCTAATCCATTCATCCAGGTTTCTGGCATGATTTTGCACTGTTCCGCAATAGTGTGTCCCACCCCAAGTTTTGGATGGGAATGTTTTTCACGTAAAATTATAATGATGCCTTTACATTGCGGATCCATTGAAAAAATGTGGCCGAGGTAGTGGATCTGATGCATGCTCCTCCACGCAGTGGCCCCCATTCGTCACGCGAGCACAACCATTGTTTACTGAGTAAAATGTGGGCCCAGTATGATGTATGCGTCTTATCGACACGGTCCATTCATTTTTCCAGCTCATTTCAGAAATTATACCAAAATTGAAGCATGTCCAAAGCTCAAGTGGACAACCACAAAGGAAACCGTGGGAATTAAATGCCTACCGTTGGAAACTTCTCAGGGCCACAGAAGTTTTGGATCAAGCTGATGATTGTGTTTTACTTTCATCCATGCCTCTGTGATCGATGACAAATAAACATCACTATGGTCCTAGGAAGGTTAGTGGAAGTCATTATCCCCACTGTTTCCTGTGGTGTGGTCCAGTTGAGATTTAGATATGAATTAATTTTGGAATCATGACTTAAAATGAGCTATTAAAACGGATGGACGGCGTGGATAAGATACATATGTCATGGTTGGGCCCACAGAGTTTACTCAGTACGCAATCCGCTTCCCTCTCTCGCCTACTCTTCTCTCCGCGTGCATTGCACGTGCCATATCCCCTAGTCTTCCGAAACGTGGTCTTCTCCTCCGCAAAGCTCTATCTCTTTCCGAAGCAGTGAGAGAGAAATACCAGACAAAAGCGGAACATGGCAGCGATGGCTGCACTTCAAAGCTCTATGGCTGCGCTATCTCTCTCCTCCAGTTCGTTCTTGGGCCAACGTCTCTCCCCCTCTTTCTATCCTGCGCCTGTAAGCGCTCTACCCACCCTCTTCCTCTCCATTTTTCTACTCTGTAATGCATCTGGCTTTTTGTGACTGTATCCATTACAAGGAAATTCGTGCAAAATCTCTTACATTTTTGTTGGTTCCTGACTTGGGATTTTTGCTCCAACTCATAAATCTTTGAACTTCTCGTGAAAATTTCAGTTGGGTCTTGTTTTTGTTTTGTTTTGTTTTGTTTTGTTTTTTTTTTCCAGAATTTGTTGTTTTCTAAGTTTTCTTGAAACAATTCATATGGGTTTTGGGTCTTTGAGTCGATGGTGGGATAAAACCGTAGAACTGTTTGCTTTTGTAATTCAAGGGAGAAAACCCAAATGGTACAACTTACGGAGATGTCGTCAATCCAAAAATTACAGGTAGGCAACACTGTAAAATCATGCTTAAAACCTCTAAAATAACATGGTGTGGCCCACCTTAGTTTTCGAATGGCCTGATTTTTGGGGTGTCCGTTCATCCTGTTGGGGCACATCTTCCGAATAGATTGGATGGCATGTACAAAACATAGTGTTACCACACACTATCTGGAAGGCTTTTAATGGTGGGCATCCCTATCCCAACTTTTCCCTATGGTGTGACATACCCAAGTTTTGGACACCAATGAGAACATGAGTGGGCACACATGATGGATGGATTGGATGTGATAAACACATTGCTGTCCATACATCTCTATTGCGTTGGATGAGATTGAGTGAAGTTGAAAGGAAGCATGAATCGAGAAAGAAAATGTTAAAGGAGATCCAATATACGATGAATGGGATGCCAAGGAAGAAAACATGCTTGTCAGGCATGTTGAGAATTTGGATCTCGACAAAGGCCCTGATCTTCGATCCATTACTAGAAGAAGGCTACACAACCATTGATGACAATGACCACAATGGCACATCATGCCATGAAACTGTGAGCATACTTAGAGATAGTTGTGAAGAAATGTCATTGCAAGCCGATCGACGAACAGCACAACATGGTTATGCACGAGAAATTCCACAACGATAGTCATCACCTATCAAGCGAAAATGAGTGAAGAATCCAATTTCAATGAGAAATGTCAAATTGCACAACTGATGATAAACGTGATTGCAACCATCCATCACTATGATTGTATGATATATGCCTTAATTTAAAGATTCTCGTGGAATGAAACGCGAGGATGAGTACCATTCAACTGGGTGAGGATGATATAGTGCATGCAAGTGGGACAAATGAAGGGCAACTTTCTTCAATTCCTTCCCATTTCTTGCAATTATCTTGGTTCAGCATCAGTTCTCTATCTTTCCAGATCATGTTGGTGTTAGAGTCATTAAACTGGTTCATGTGCATGTTTCTCCATTCAATTTTAGACGATTAACATAGAGCATTCCATGTGTAATGGAATCGGAGTAAATAAATCGATTCGTGTACACCTTCCTCTAGTCATTTTAGATGATTACTGTAGGCTAGAGAGTCTTTTATGTCTGTGTAGTGGTGTTTGCATGATTAAATCGACTTATGTACGCATACCATATGTGCATTGGTAGTAATCAGACCGATTCTCTCTTTGCTTTGACATTGTTATACTAAGCTACCTAAAATGGTATGATCATCAAGAAGCAAGTCTGAATTTAGGGTTTCGTGAAGTGTAGTTAGCAACAAATGTCAATTCTGTTTGAGCAGCTGCTTTGGTTTTCATTCACAAATGGATTTCGGTGGCTGTTGGGTGAAAGATGGAACCCTCTCTTTTCCATCTACTTTTAGGCTACTTATCAAAAGGCGAGGGTATTCCAGTTTGGAAGGTTTTCAGGGCATCTCCCATCCATGCTGCGGACCACCAGATCAATGATCCGATGCATCATGGCTTTTTAATTCCTCTTCCACGATTATCGATATGCAGATGCAGAGCAGATGGCCAAAAAATTTGGATGGAGGAACAAAATCAGGAGTTGTAATAAAGAGCAATGTGTTGCCCAAAGGGACTGTCGAATGGACCAAACAGAGTTGGAAGCACACATGGGGCTGCCATAAGTTTGTGAAAAATATACGAGAGGTGAAATGAAAGATGTCTCTAAAAATGGTCCATGTAATGGCCAAGGTTGCAGTTGTGGCGCATGGCCATTTCGTGTGTGGAGAAAAATAATCTGCAATTTTTTGGAATTCTACTTTCAGTGGAATCATCAGATCGTTCTCCTGCCAAATAAAGAGCAATAAGATGGATTGAACCACGGAGAAAGGTTCTGCTTTTTCAAGCTCTTTAGAGCGACTAGTTCGAAGATACGGTAGATACCCCGTGGGTTCGCCTAGATGGCTAGTGGAGAACGAGCTGGTGGGAAAGAGCTGGAGATCATGAGAAGCATTTCCACACAAGGAGGCAGGCGGCTGGGAAGCGAAGTTCGTCGAATGCCGACTACATGGGAAACAGATTCAGGATAGGTTGATTCATATTCTTGCTGCCCGCTCGATTTCGAGATGTTCCCGAGAAGAAAGAGCTCGCGAGAAAGCTCGTCAGTGGAAATTGGTAAAAAGTATTTAAAAGCTGCGAAGTGTAGCTTTTTTGTGTTTTATGGGAAGGAAAGAGCTGTATTGTATCTGCACGAGTTTTCTTGTTTTTTGGAAATTCTACCAAGGCATCAATCCCAAATTGCAAGAAGATCATTGAAATGGTCCCTTTCTTAGCTCCCTGTATGTGTGTGGGTGCGTCGTGCGTATATATGTATTTATGTATGTACATGTGCATTGTTTTTTGTGTAGTACAGTGTCTGAAGTGCAGCCATGGCCTGCTTTTATTTATTTTTTTGGAAAGTGGTCAAAGAATTTTATTGTCGAAGCACCAGTGGCCTGCTCTTATCTCACAATTCTGTGATCTTTTTGTACCATGCATCTTGATGCATGATATCATGAATGTTTGATGTTTCTTTTCTTCATCCATCTTTGTCATGCCCATACACCTTTAACATGTGGCGTGTTTCGCATGCAGGTCAAGTCCACAGATCAGCCATGTCTGATTGTAATGAAGGTGGGTGCATCAAATCCTTCCCTCATCCAAGTCCACAGATAAGCCATGCCTTGTATTGTACACGTTCAGAAATAGTTACACCTGTTATCTACTTTAGTAGACGGAATCGACAGATTTATTTCCTTGTCTTTTATGCATTATGGGTGTCTTTTCTAAGTTTCTGGCATGATGGTAGTTTGTCCAATCTGAAAGCTGGATAGTTCGTAATGAAAGCCGAGGGACTGTTTGGGTGTACCCTGAAATGCAGATTGGAGAGTCGATGATTCACAGCCACTATGATTTGATTCTCATTTTAGCACATCCTGCCTTTTATGTTTTGATGGATCACTATACGTCCTACTTCCCAAAAATGTAGATGTCTAAATGCCAATGTCTAATGTCTAACATTTATTTTGATTTTCTGTGCAGCTTAAGAGATGGGAACGTAAAGAGTGTAAACCGAACAGCCTTCCTGTAATCCATAAGATGCATGTTAAGGTAGGAGACACAGTGAAAATCATCTCAGGCCGTGAGAAGGGTAAAATTGGAGAGATTACTCAGATTTTCAAGCACAACAGCACCGTGATTATAAAAGACATGAACTTGAAGACAAAACACATGAAGAGCCGAGGAGAGGATCAGCCTGGTCAAATAATCAAGGTTGGTTGGATGCTTGATCCATTCGATCATCTTTATTTAGGGTGTTCTTGGATGCATACTTCTAAAATTCTGACTCGACTTGAAACTCGGATGAGTCGACTAAACTTGGTGAGATTTTGAGCCGATTCATTGGGAAACTTGGTTTTGAGAGTGAATCCGCCCTGACTCAGGAAGACTCATCGAGTTGACTTGCTAAGTCGCATGACTCGACTTGACTCACTATGACTCGAGCTGAGTTACTCACTCTGCCTCACCCTATCAAAAGGTTTTAATGTGATGAAACAATAAGAAAAGGAGCAGACTAGGAATCGAACACCTAACCTCTGCTACATAAGTTGACAGCCTTAACCAGCTAGCTACAAAGTCCTTTTTTGCCTGTTTTCTTATTTTACCATAGCAGATATAACTACTTTAAATATTCTTTATGATTCAAATTGTTCTGATTTATAATTATTAAATATCGAATTGAGTTGGGTTGAGTCTTGGACTTGATCCAACCTGGATGCACATCAAGTCAAGTCGAATTTTCAGGTTTTTGAACTATGCTCAGATGCACTATCTAATTGAATTTCAATTATTAAATAAAGCAGAATTAGCAAATTTTAATTTCCTTCCTGGGCATTCATTTGGGAGACTCGGCTGCAAATTACAATTATGTTACATTCAAGATGGACTTGAAAGGAACGTAAACGTAACTGAAATTTGACGGCTACTTCCGCAATGTGAATACTAGGAAACATGAGTAGACGTTTCCTCTGTTTAAACTGCATGTTCACAGTTCAAATTCACTTGTGCAGATGTGTATCCAAATGTGACCTTTGTGCATTTTGTAAAATCATCTGTTTTTTCTTTCTTTTCTTTTTGTTTTTGTTTTTAAATCATTATTCAACTCTCTAAGTGCTTGGTTTGATTACACTCCAAGAGGGCTGTTTTTGCATGTAGATGCTATTTCTCCAAATTTTTTTTTTTTTTTTTTTTGGTTACCATGTTGGTTCATAATCAATCATCATCATCATCGTATTTGTGTGAACTGACTCAGCTAGTCTGTCCATGGCAAACCAACATCACCAGCTTCTCTCAGTCACACCTGCTAATAGTAATTAACTAGCATTTATGTTAAAATGAATCATGTGATGCCCAATAATAATAAATAAAAAAAAACGACAACTTTCGTTTTTGGTTCAATGTGGCCCACCTTTCGCTAGCTATTCATCTGGGGGGCTCCATTGTAGGATGGGCCATGCCCTTGTATCTCCTCTCTAATGATCCCATGTGTCAGCTTGTGGGTTGTAAATGGTGGACAATTGAAGGCAATGGTCCAGATTTAGAGGGTCCAGTTGGACTGATTGGATCATCTAATGGGGGAGATCTGCGGGGTACCTCAAATCCATGATGGACTCCCATGTGAGATGTTTTGATTGCCAAAAGGTGGCCTAACTAGTTGCTCGATTGAACATTTGATCTTTTTCATTCCTGTGAACATAGCAGGAGATCAAGCTTATTCTTTTCCTTTTCCTTTCTTTTAATCAGTCATGACCAAGTGCTTTGAATCTGGTTGTAACAGATCGAAGCAGCCATTCACAGCTCGAATGTGATGCTGTACTCAAAAGAACAGGAAGTAGCAAGCCGGGTTGGCCACAAATTCCTCGAGGATGGGACCAAGGTTCGTTACCTTCTGAAAACCGGCGAAATAATTGACAGCAAGGAGAACTGGAAGAAGGTGGCTGAAGAGGTGAAAGAAGCTGAGACAACAGCCGTTTGATTTGGGTGAGACTGCCTTCATGCATGTAGTTTTTTCTTTTGCTATATTTTGCATCACCGGCTTGTCCTTGTTAGAAACAGATGTTGTACTTTTGTTTGAATCACAGCTCTCATTTGATGCATTTCACAAGAAAACGCATCTGTTGAGCTGTGCTTTCTCTAGGCTAATACGAGTTGATCAACCTCTCCTGTAGGAATGTAAAATGCTTGTGTACAAAAACGACTTAACTTGCATGAAATCCACCCGTCCATCAAGTGCATTGCCACTTGTTTAGCCATGATACCAAAAATCAGTCTGATTCAACACTCGGGCGGGCCATCCTATAAAAGATTATATGTAAAATCCTCTAAATTCATGTGGTATGGCCAGCCTGAGTGTTGGGATGCTGTTATTTTTAGGTTCTCCTTTCATCCTAATGAGGCAAACCAGATGAATGGATTGGATGGCATGTGAACATCATTATGGTGGGTCCCATGCAAAACTAATGGTGGGCGTCCAATGCCAACTTTTTCTCAGGGTGTGGCTTACCTGAGTTCTAAGTGGTCATGATTTTTGGATTCCAAGGTGAATACAAGGCAGCGTACCGGATGGACAGGGCGGATGTCATGAAAATTCCACCCATGTGGCTCTTGGTGCGTGAGGTACGTAGCGGCTCTATCTAGGAATTCATGTACCATTGATGGTTTTCAGTTGCTGATTCCGGAACGAGGACCTACAGGGTCCTGCTCATCAGCAAAGCTTAGTTTCGAGTACAGTAGATTCCATGCATGTGAACCCAGTTTCTGTGATGGAAACTGTTCATCTGATGAAACAACCATGGAGGCCCCGAAGGGATTGGAAGATATCATTTCTTTGATTCTTGGGTGAATATTTTATGTTGAATGTGGACTGTCAATTGATTTTTTGTTGGGGAAACCAAAATAAAACAAAAACTAAATCAAATTTCAAATCAGGGTTGAAGTACGTATCATGTACACTTTTATGAAAGCATTATCCACCCCCTCTCATCGGTACGAGATTACTGATGGGTTGTTGATGGGTTGTTAGCGAACTGCTTCCAGGATATGACAAGCTTTAATGGTTTTACGTGCATCAATTATGAAGAAACCATGATAAGAACTGAGTACATAGTATGCAATTTTAGCATACTAAATTATTGAACAGACAACCCACTTCAAGTGCTTATAGGGAGAAAATAATAGAGATTTCAAATAGTAGATTTCTGTATCTGGAAAGAGCAATGCTTATCTAATTTATTCTCTATTTTAACTAAGTTTTACAAAGAATGAAAGGCTGTGCATTTCCACAAAAAGGCGTTTGTGAACAATAATTTCTGTAACTGTTTAAAACGGTCCCCTATTAGGGCTCGTTTGGATGCCACCAAATAAGTTACTTTTTCTACTTACAGCATTAGATAATTAAGTTTGGTTTAAGACCAATTATAAACAACTTTTATTCTTAAAAGTTACTTAATCACCTCAGCTTAATAAGTAGGATCCAAGATAAGCTACTTGAGGCATAAGGAGCTTATCTTAAGTAACTTACTATCCAAACGCCCCCTTATTGAAATAGGGAATTTCTATATCTGGAAAAAGCAATGCTTATCTAGTCTATTCTCGATATCGTTTCCAAAAAGCGACATTTTTTGAACAATGATTTCTGTAATTTTTCAAAATGATCTAGGGCTAATTTGGATACCTCTAAATAAGTTGCTTTTTTTTGCTTACAACCGTAGCTAACTTATTTGAGATAAGTTTGGTTTAAAATCAATTATAAGTAACTTTTATACTTATAGAACTTTTATGCTTATCCGCGCACGTGACACGTCCGTTCGCTTCTCACATGCTAATCTTCCGTACGGGAATCAGAAGCATCAGAGCCCGTGATGTGATTCCCTTACAATAGAACTGTCTGTATTGTAATGTGATAGAGCCGCTTTCCATCGTCCACGTGGAACGGCATGCGGTGGGGAAGTGATCATCTCCCCAGTGGTTACGATGTCTGCCTCATATGGCCAATGATTCAGTCCCTGCATAACAGGATGATCCTGGCCGTCCTTTCGCTCACTTTTTTCAGAAACACTGCAACAATTGAGAATCTTTTGCGCTTCTCTGTCTAAATTTATACGAACGTCCTAGCTTTTAAATATGGGCCATCAATGGTAGGGTCATCTGGGTGTCCCGTTTGGATTCACCAGGTGGATCATGGAAGGGTTATCCATAGGGGCCCACCAAGCTGTATGCATTGTACATCCACGCCGTTCATCTGTTTTTCGATCTTATTTTTTTGCCATGGTCTCAAAACTGAAGCAGATCCAAATTCAGGTGGACCAAATCACAGGAAACAGTGATTATTGACCATTAAAAACCTTTTTGTTTTTTTGTTTGTTTTTTTTTTTTTTTGGTTTTTTACTTTCATATAGGTCTTGGTAACCTTATAATAGGTTGGATGGTCACGTGGACGCTCGAAAGTTTTTAACAGTGGGTGTACGATGATCACTGTTTCTTGTGATGCGGTCCATCTGAAAATTGTATCAGTTTCATTTTCGGTACTTTTTCCTAAAATAATCTGGAAAAACAGATGGACGGTGTGGATGTACAATGAATAAACCTAGGTGGGCCCTACGATCAGGTTCTCACCCGGGGTTGAAGGTGCCTGGTGATCAGAGCCGTTCATCGATGGCCCATTCTATATTGTTCAGATAGATCAGATGGGGATAACAGGTTCCTGCTCAGCGCCGACCTTTGGTTTTCTAACACACTATTAAACGACCAGGGATAATCGAGACGGTCCGATTGGTGGCCATGACATGATGCCGAAAATGGTCAGCGGTTCAGAAACAACGAGCATAGTTCAATGGTTAGGATCATTCAATCAGCGTAATTTTCATGCTACGTACTATCCCTGATGGGGTCCACAGTTTGAACAGTCTGGATTTGCAAGGAAGGCTGCCAAAACGGAGCACGCATTAAAAAGCAAGTGCGTTTGGCGTTGGGCCCCATCCGTTCTGAGTTTTAAACCCACCCAATTGATTGCTTGCACTATTTTACGATAGAGGGAGACAAAGGAACAAAACTGTACTATTTGAACATGGAGGCTCATGAAGTACATACGCATCTACATACTGTTCATAAACCCACCCAACCACGGGATTTGATACTCTGGCAGCGCATGGAGGTTCATATGCATGCACACACTGTTGTGCAAGTATCATACATGTTACTCAAATCAAACCGTTCAAATTCCACGACTCACCGTATACTGGTCAGCCTTGAAAGATTGAATTAACTGAAGCGTACTAACATCTGATTAATGGAATAGATGCCAATCGATCTTACCCATGAAGAGTGGTGCCCGCAATTTTTAGCTCACTCACTCATGTGGAGTGGGGCCCGCAGTTTGAACGGTTTAATTTGAGTCATGAAGCAGACACACGTTGTGTTAGTGTGTGAAAATTTGTCTATTACCAATCACACGCATATCAAATGGAAAGTCCCCACATTGATGTTTGTGTCATATGACTCATATCCGTTCCGTCCATCAGTTGGGCAAGCTCATTTTAGGTAAATTCCTTAGACATGAAGGAGATATAAAACTCAGGTGGGCCACACCACAAGAAAAAGTCAGGATTGAACGCCTTCGTTTTTCCTTCATCGAGGTAGGAAGCGGCTTATGAACGGTTGGATCACCTTTGAGACAGTTCATTGGGTCCCACTTTCGACGGAGAATCCCACGAGCAATATCAGGACTTTTTTTTTTGTTGCTTTTTTTAATTTTCAGTTGAACAAGGACCGTTGAAGTATTTATTTTCATCACCCTATATCATAGGGCCACAAATTCCATGGTTAAGATCTTCCCACAGTGAGATATTTGAAGCATAGCACATCCATGGTGTGACACATCAGATCAACGATCTAGATTACTAAACTCTAGCACCACTTGCAAACCCGTGTGTACTGTGTCAAAAGACACGGGCCGACATTCGGTGAAACACGTTCATACTCCAACACACACAAAAAACAAACAGGCGGGATGGCTCATAAAAAAATCAGGGTGTAAATATCAGTTTTCCTTTTCAAAATTCAAACGACACATTTTTTATTCGAGATCGTTTTGCTCGTGCCGCGGCTTAAGAATCACCCACCTGCATATGTTGCCTTGTGGGGCCCACTTGAAAAAAATGGATAGGTAATCCGAAGCGTCCATCTCGTGGGAAATATTTTTTATAGTCTGTAATACAATAATTTTTGTGATAAAAACTTGTAATCTTCATTGATTTATTGGTTTTCAATATGAGTCATTGAAGTTATATTTTCAACTGTCCCACATTTAGGTACACTTATCAACGGTCAGAATCATCCATTTTACATAAATCTATGAATCCAAACATGGACGTTTACGATTATCCGTCCATCCTTGCATGTGGGCCCAGTAGAACGGCCCTTGTTAGAGATACTGAGTACCGAGTCACCGTACAGGCAAAACGAACTGCTTCGATCCTTCTAGAGAAAATAACGGTACCCGCCCTTTCCCACTTTCCCTCGGCAATTTACGGCTTTTACCTTTTCTTATAAGAAGACTGATTGGCGCGTACCATTTCAGAAGGCGGCATAGGTCGAGATCACAGCCGTTGGATGTGCGGTCATTTCTCGATGATCTAAACCGTCTCCATGATGGGTGCGGTTTATCAACAAGGAAACGGATTGGGTGGTGATCCCAACACCACCCGTGGGGCCACCGTGATGCATGTGTTTTATATCCCCACCGTCCATCCGTTCTGTCAGCTCATTTTAAAAAATTATTAAAAAAAATGAAGCAGATTAGAAACTCAAGTCAGCCACACTGCAAGAAAAAAAAAGAAGAGGGGGACAATGACACTTGCCATTGAAATCTTACTAGGCCCACCTTAATTGATTTACCCCTTGAGAAGTTTTTAATGGCGGGCGTTTAGTCACGGGACGCATATTTCCTGCAAAAACATTTCGCTGGGTTGGAAATTCTAAGTGGGTCCTACCGTAATGTTTGTGAGAAATTATATAAGTTTTTTTATTTTATTGTATTTTTTAATGTCATTTTAGGATATGTAATAAAAAATAATTAGAGTTTGAGCCTTTGTCTCGTTGGTAGGCTTTACGGAGTTTCAACAGAGGTCATCCTCATTGGATGACCTGAAAACACAAATATTAGTGTGATTCAAAACTTTCATGGCCCCCATGAATATTTTAACTATGGACGTTCAATTTTCATATTTTCGGCTCACTTTTGTCTTAGATCTTGAGCTCACATAGCAAATGTATGGGGTGGATTTCTTAAAAGCATCACAGTAGGCCATACCTAAGTTCCCAGCTTAGGAAATCCACATCCTTTAGTCACCAGTGGTGCAGCCCACTTGAGCTTTTGATCAGCTTCATTCTTGAATCTATTCTCTAAAAAAGCTGACAAGACGTATGTACAACATAAAAAAGACATATGCATCACGGTGGGCCCTACATCGGCTATCACCACGTAACTGCCTTGGGGTCATCAGCCAATCCGCTTCCATTACTAACAATAATAGAAAGTGGAATATTCCATCCTTCTGAAAATTGAACTTTTTCTACTTCGGTCTTAAGTATTTCAAGCCGCACCGTCAGATGTGAATTTGGTCATTCAACGGTTCAATCAATGAAACAGGATCCGTACCAGACCAACGGCTGTAATTCTTTCAGACAAGAAACCCTATGTTTCTACACATCCAAAGGAAAAGGGGTTTCATCATTTCAATGTTTAGTTACATATCTCCAGACCGTCCATTCAATGGCCACTACACAAATTGGAGCGTTTGGATTGAGGTGCTTCTATGCCATGTCCATAGAGACGTTTGCATGCGCATGACATGCGATGCTCTGGCAGTGTATTGTAAAGAAAGAAGGAAATTTTGTTGCGTGGCCCGCATCACATCGCAGCAAAAGTGGGGCAACGGTTCGGTAATCCAGACCGTCGGTGAGATATGCCCTGCGAGCACGCTTCGAAAATCTCCTGTTTTGAAGAGCCGTGACCGTTCGATGTCTGGCATACGGAAGGAACAGATTGGGTGCGGCCCAGACTTCACCTAGCACTGTGGGCCCTGACCGTGGGGCCCACCTTGATATTTTTGTTGCATGTCCACGCCGTCCATTCGTTTTAGAGCTCATTGTAAGGCATGAGCCAAAAAATGAAGCAGGTGGACCATACCATTAGAAAAGTGGATTGAATGCCGACCATTAAAAGCTCACTAAATATCGGCTTGACTTAAAACTTCCTGACCCACACGAAGTTTTTAATGGTTAATCACTAGTGTTTCCTGTGGTATAGTCCACCTGAGATTTGTATTACTTCATTTTTGTGATCATGCCCTAAATTGAGCTGGAAAACGGATGGACGGCGTGGATATACAATACATAGATAAAAGTGGGCCCCACGATCAGGGCCGCACCCAATCCGCTCCTGCATATGATAGACGGCTTATAAGAAATTCAAAGATAGTCTACATTCAACGTACGTGAAATCGTAATCTCGAAGAATTCCGGTAGTTCAACAACTGTGGGAGCAAACAGATCAATGGTCTGGATTAACTAATCAAGGGCCCCACTTGTAAGAACTGGAAACCTCCGTTTACAGTGGGACATTGTACGGGCCTCGTCAAATATAAAAGGGCAACAGGTCTTTTCTCAATTTTCCCTCCAAAAGAGAGAAGGCGAACGGAGAAGAAAGAAAATCTCTCCTCCTGAGAGTAGAGTTGCAGGTGAATGCTGCTCGATCTTGGAGTTTTCTCTTTGATTTCCCTATCTCTGCAATTTTCAGTAGTTTTTTCCTTGCGGAGAGTAGAGATATCTTCTCTCCCTCTCTCTCTCTCTTTTTCGCTTTTATTTATTTATTTATTTATTTTTTCCTCCCTGGAGCGAATTTCTTCATCTTCTTCCACACGGATCACAGCTCGTAGCTGTTGAATCGCATTTACAGTAGCGTTTCTCTCGTATTGCTGTGTTTTTCATCTCCTGTTGAGGAAAAATGCTCTGGGGAGGAATTTTCGTACGTTTCTGTAAAAGAATCGGCGTTTCGAGATGCCGCTTTTCTGCATGATTTCTTGAGGTGGTTTTCTTCGACCTGAGTTGGTGAAATCGCAATGCCGTTCTCGTTTTGCTCTTTCCCGTTGTAATTTGAGGTGAAATCGCAACTCCGTTCTCCCTTTGTCTCCGTTTTGCACTTTCCTGTTGTTATTGGAGGTGAAATCTCAATGTCGTTCTCCTTTTGTCTCTGTTTTGCACTTTCCTCTTGTGATTTGAGGTGAAATCGCCATGCTGCTCTCGTTTTGCACTTTCCTGTCGCGATTTGAGGTGAAATCGGACTGCCGATTTTGATTTGTCTATGTTTTGCACTTTGCTGTTGCGATTTTAGGTGAAATAGCAATGCCGTTCTTGTGTTCTTTCCGTTTTGTACTTTCCTGTTGTGATTTGAGGCTGATATTGTTGAGATTTTACATATATTTCGTTTTATGTGACTGACTGTCGAATGTTTCTCAATTCATGTGCCGGTAGTAGTTCTTGGGCTTAGAATCTCTACATCTCTTGAGATCGAGAGTTTCGAGCTGCAATTGAGTAGATTTCTCTCGTTTCCATTATTTTCCCTGAGCTGAACAATGCCTTGCATTTTTCTTTGGTGTGCAGGATTCTGTTTCTAGTTCTGGGAGAAGATTTATTTCATCAAGAAGCTTTGTTTATTTCGAAGGTCTGGAGATCATGATTCCTCATCCCTTGGCTCATTTTGAAGATTTATTTCGAGACGAGTTCTTTTGTCTTTTGCTTCTTTATTTTATTTTATTTCATCAAGAAGCTTTGTTTATGAAGCATTTTCAGTAAACAGGTTGTAGTTCCTTTCTTGATGTATCTGCCTTTTTTTTTTTTTTTGGCATTAGTTGCACCATAATGCTTCGGTGGTTTTTATTTTTTATTTTGTTGTTGTTGTTGTTGTTGGTATTCTTAAATATGATCAATGTTTCGACTGAAAGAGTACATGCATCTTGAATTTTCCATCTATTATTGTCTTTTATCTGCTTTTGCTGCATGTATTCTACTGCTTGATTTTGTTCCTGTTGTTTGGGTTGGGCTTTGATGATGTGGTTTGGGATTAGTTTTTCTTTAGCTTGGTATTGATTTTCAATCTCTTTTTCTGGGTAGTAAACTAGTAATTGTTGTTGTTGAAAGAATGCTATGGGAAAAAACACGAATAAAAAAGTCATACATTAGTGATTCAATGGAATGCCACACCTGCTCAAGCTAATCACACTCAAAGAAAGGGACCTGCACACCCTTGCGCGCGAGTATTGTGTACTATGTGCTTATTTCCCTTGGGTCGACTTTTTGTGCACATATGGGCTTAGAGTAAAATTTGAGCATTTTTTAAAACCATAATGTGTGGAATGCTTTTTAAGCATACTCCACTCTTTCTCCCTGTCCAATGTAGGACAAACTTTTTCACTTAAAAAGTGAAAAGTGACTCTTCTCAAAGACTTCTAAATGATGCAAAAAACTTGTATTTTTCTGAAATACTTCAAGAGTAATGAAACCACTAAGAGTGTTAAGGGGAAAATTTAACGCATGCTGCTTGTCTTGAATATTTATTTTGTGATAGATTTCATCTCTGCTGCTCCCTTTTATTTTATTTCTTCAAGAATTTTTTTTTCATAATCCTCCAAATAATTTTTATTGTTGGTCTACTTAATCATATTTGCTCTTTTGCCTAAGAGAGTTCATACATCTTGATTTTTCCATATATCATGTCTTTTATCTGCTTTTGCTGCATGTTTTCTACTACATGATTTTATTCCTGTTGCTTGCGGTCGGATCGCCCCCCCCACCCACCTCTTATTGCTTGTGGTTGTATTTAATGATGTGGTTTTGATGATGTATTGATGTGGATTTAGGATTATGTTTTCTTCTCTTTTCTGGGTTTTGAGGGGAAAATCTAATGTATGCAAATCATTCTGAAGATTTATTTTGTGATGGATTTCCTTTGCTCCCTTTTATCTTCTTACTTCAAGAAGCTTTGCGTACAGGGAATTTTCAGTTAACGGGTCATGGTTCCTTTCACGAGCATCGTCTAAGCCTTATCCCAACTAATTGGGGTTGGCTTCATGAATCCTGTTTTGCAGCTGCACTCTATCAAGGTCCATACCTTCAGTTAAACAATAGGTCATCGAGTCTTTTCTTACTACCTCCATCCATGTCCTTTTGGGACTTCCCCTTTTGGGTAGTGGTTCATTTGTTGGCATAATTACTTGTATTTGCATTAGTCTTTGCTAGGATCCTCCACTAGTTTTCTGTTGTTGTTTTTTTAAATGTTTTCGATGTTTTGCCTGAGAGAGTGCATGCATCTTGATTTTTTCCATCCTATCATTGTGTTTTATCTGCTTTTGCTGCATGTCTTCTAATGCATGATTTTGTTTGTGTTGCTTGGGGTGGTCGTTAATGATATGTGTTTGATGAAGTAGTTTTGGGACTACGTTTTCTTTAGGGGCTGTTTGGATGCTTGTAACTTCTGTAAAATTTAACAAAGTCACAGGTAAGTAAGTTACGGATGGTGTTTGGGGGAAGAAAGTTACAGGTAACTTTCTCTCAACCTGTAACTTTCTTACAGGAAAATGATGCGAAAATCTCACAGGGAGAAAGGTCATTAATCAAGTTACCTGCATCTCTGTCACATGCAACGGTTGGAAATTACAAATTCAAAATTTCTTGGGAGAATCGCAGCTGCATTGAAGGAAATGGCTACTTGCTCTGAGATGCGGCCATTGAAGGCTCTTGAAGAATGAGTGGCCATTGAAGGCTCTTGAAGGATGAGGCGGCTGGTAGGTTTACCTGTATTGAAGCCAGTAGCCCTCCTCCTCTCTCAGCATTCTCCCTTTCTCATCCAGCTCCAGCATAACTATGCCCTAAAACCCTCTTTTTTCAGACGATTTGTTTTTCTTTTCTTTTTTCTTTCTAATATCTCGTCAGCTTCGAGTCAGACGCGGTTTGGCTACTGACGCTGTTATAGCAACATGGCTACTAGTTGGTGCTTTGTGGGGCCCACCATCTTGTACGAGTTTTATCCACGTCTTCCATCCATTTGTCCCGATCATTTTAGGGCTTGCTCCAAAAAATATGGCAGATCTACCACTTAGGTGGACCACACCGTAGGAAAACAGTAGTAATTGAATGTCCACCATTAAAAACTTCCTGGGCAACTGTAATGTTTGTTTGACATCTGGGTCATAAGGACCTAGATGAAAGGAAAAAAAAAATCAGGTTGATCCAAAACTTTTGTGGCCCTCATTTTTTGGCTCACGCCATAAAATTTTATGGAAAAATGGATGGACGGCATAGATGAAACACATACATCATGATGGGGCCCATGGAGAAAGAAAATGAGGATTTTTAGTTCCTTTTTGTTTATTCTTAAGTTTTTTTTTTTTTTTTTCTCATTAAAGGCATTTTGAATGCATGGGCCCACTTTTATGGCTTAATTGACCATTAGTTTAGCAAAAAAATTAGCCCAACTATTCATTTAGATGGGCTCAATAAGATGGCATATATATTTTTTTTAGGTTGCTTATGTGTTAATTTGTTTTTTAATTGATTCCCTCCTCAAAGCTCTTGTTGATGTGAATATACAGCTTCTTACTTGTAACTAAGTTACAAGTTTTCCAAACACAGAAACTAAGTTACCCGTACGTAAGTTCCAACTTACATCCAAACAAAATTACCTGTAACTTACTTACACCTATAAGTAAGTTACCTGTAACTTTCTTACAACTTAAAAAACCTATAGGCATCCAAACGCAGCCTAGCTTATTATGCTTTTCAATCTCTTTCCTTGGGTAGTAATGAAATTGCTCGTGTTGTGGAAATCTAATGATGTTGCTTGCTATGAAGGGTTATTTTGTGATGTATTTCTCATCTTTTGCTTCCCTTTATCTTATTTCTTCAAGAAGCTTTGTTTACAAGGTATGTTCAGTAAATGGTTTGTTTTGTAGACTCATTGTTCCTTCATTTATGTGATTTCTTTTTGCATTAATCTGCGCTATAATGCTAGATTTTTTTTTTCCCCATCTATTGTTGCCCTTCATATGCTTTTGCTGCATGTGCTACGGCATGATTTTGTTCCTGTTGCTTGGGTTGGTCTTTATTGACATGGTGTTGGGATTAATTTTTGTTTAGGTTGTTATTGGTTTTCAATCTCTTTTTTCTGCATAGTAATGAAAATTGCTGAAATTGTCGAGGGGGAAATCTAACGGATGCTATTAGTTTTGAAGATTTATTTTGTCATGGATTTCTTGTCTTTTGCTCCTTTTTCTTCCAATTTTTCAAGAAGCTTTGTTTGCAAGGCATTTTCAGTAAATGGGTTGTTGTTCCGTAATTGACGCAATTACTTTTGTTGGCATTAGTTTGTGCTATAATGCTACAATAGTTTTTTTTTTTTTTTGGTCCTTTTAAATATTTTTGATGTTTTGCTTGAGAGAGTAGATACATCTTTATTTTTCCATCAATTATAATCTTTTATCGGCTTTTGCTACGTCTTCTTTCTGCATGATTTGGTTCCTGTTGGCTGGGGTGGTCATTATGGTTTTGGGATTAGTTTTTCTTTAGCTATTGTTTTTTCATCTCTTTTTCTGGGTAGGTAATGAAATTGTTGAAAGTGTTGTTTTGGGGGTGGGTGGGGGGGGGGGGGGGGGGGGGGGGGGGGGGGGGTTGTATGGATGCTGGGTTTAAGGTCTTTTGGTCTATCTTTCTTGAAAAATTACTAGTTTTAGTTGTTGGGAGCCATGCGCACCCATAGGAAATAAGATGAGGGAAAGTAGACTTCGATGGTTTGGTCATGTGCAACCGAGACCAAGAATGGGCCAGTTAGGAGTGAGTTGATACTAGTTGAAGGCTCTAAAAGGGCAAGGGATAGGCCCAAAAGGATGTTGATGGATGTAGTAAAAAAGATGGCCTTTGGTCTAATTGAAATTATGGCCCTTGATAGAGTGGAATTGCAGAACATGATTCATGTAGCTGACCCCAATTGTTGGGATAAGGCTTAGATGATGACGATGGTGATTTGATGGGGGCCCATTCACTCTATTGATGATTTGTTTCTTTCTTCTTGCATGTTGAATTTTTTAAATTTTCGTCTTGATAATTTTAGGACTGTTTCATTTCGATGAGTTTCTAAACTTTCTCTGTTTTGATCTTAATTTTATCACAGAATGTACATTGTATCCTCTAAGTTTCTGATTTGGGTTTTGAAGTCTGCATTTGTATGCCTTGAAATAGTGGTTTATGCAAAAAACTGATAGTTTACTCATTTTGGTTTCTTGAGATAACAATTTAGGACCGGTTACATGGCCTTTACTGAATGCACTTTCAATGTCTTTTGGAGTGCGATATCTTTTTGATGTGGAGTCATGTCAAGAAGTATCCATTGGAAACTTGGTTCGACTGTACTTCCAAATGCATCTTGAATGTTTCCAACTAAGGATTATGAGCCACCATTCTATTTTGTGATGATTGTTTTGAGTTTTGGATTTATGTCATTTTTTTCTGTTGAAGATTTTCTGGGCATGGCTTCGTCGAAGGAAGAAGCAGAGGAATGTTTACTGCCGCCCCCTCCAACCATCCCTCCGAACACAGTCCCCCAGCACGCAGATCCTCCAAAGCGCAGGGTGATGGCTAGGGCTGGTTTTGGAAGAGATGGACGACCCATCTCTTTGCTCACTAACCACTTCAATGTTCGTTTTAGTTCTCCAGATGGGATTTTCTTCCATTACAGTGTATGTTTTCAGACAACTTTGCTTTGCTTTCACTGGTTTCAAATGGGTTTTCAGTGGTTGATTTGAACATGAAATTCCATCCTCATTTTTTTTTATAGGTTTCTATTACCTCTGATGACAAGAACGCTGTTGAAGGCAAGGGTATCGGCAGAAGAGTCATGGATAATGTTTACCAGACTTACAGTTCTGTGCTTGAAGGGAAACAATTTGCCTATGATGGAGAGAAAAGCTTGTTTACAGTAGGTCCTCTGCCCCAAAACAACTTTGAGTTCATGGTGGTGCTGGAGGAAGCATCTGCAAGACGGTATTCTCTTTGTTCCAGTTTTTCTTTCATCCTGTATTTTGTGTTGTTTAGTGAATGGAATGCATCCTGGTTTTCTTTCCTCTATCTAATTCAAGGCCTCTTATTACCTTCTCCCTGGTTTGCAGGGGTGGTGGTAATGGCAGCCCTGGTCTGAATGGGAGCCCTGGTGAGGGTGACCGGAAAAGATCGAAGCGTGTCCAGCATACCAGGACATTCAAAGTGGAGATAAGTTTTGCAGCTAAAATTCCCATGAAGTCGATTGCCTTAGCTTTGAAAGGAAATGTTGCAGAGAACACTCAAGATGCATTAAGGGTTCTGGATATTATATTGAGGCAGATATCTGCCAAGCGGTATGCTAGCATTTGTTTGCTTTATGTTTAACCATCCACATGCTTGCTGGTGCTTTGGACACTGCTTGTATCCCTGTCTTAGTTAAAACTCTGGCACTGTAATGCAGTGGATGCCTTCTCGTAAGGCAATCATTTTTTCATGATGACGTGAGGAACTTCACTGAATTGGGAGGTGGTGTTACTGGTTGTCGAGGGTTTCACTCTAGTTTCCGCACCACCCAAAGTGGTTTGTCATTGAATATGGGTATGACTTTTCTCTGTAGCAGTTTCGTAGTCTTTATTATCATTCATTTATTACAATCTATAATTTTTACCATTCTTGTGAATTCTAGATGACAAATCCAGCATTGGCTTTCTGCAGATGTCTCGACTACGATGATCCTGACCCCTGGTCCAGTTATAGACTTTTTAGTTGCCAACCAGAATCTTAAGGATTACCGCCAGATTGACTGGGCCAAGGTTAGTTGGCTATTGAGCTGCATTTAGGTTTTCAAAGTTCAGGATCAATTCTTTTCAACGGGACTTGGTGTCAATCCTATTGATGTATCTAGGCCCAGAAGATGCTGAAGAATATGAGGGTAAAGGCTAGGCATAATGGTATGGAGTTCAAGATCAGAGGATTAAGTGAGATGCCGTGCAATCAGCAGTTGTATGTGCTCCATTCTTTCTCAGTGGATTTTATTGCTCTATTCCCTTGTCAAGCAAGTTACTATCACATAATACTTGCTTGATTTTTTTTGAAGTGCATTACTTGCTTGGTTGTTCTACGCTTCTCTTGCTGCTTTCTACCCGCTAAAAGTTATTCTTTTATTGCATGCCGTCGTTGCAGATTTTCCTTGAAAATGAGAAATGTAGATGGTGCTGATGGTGATGGCCAGACTACGGAGATTACTGTCTATGATTATTTTCTTAAGAAGGGTATAGAACTGAGTAGTTCTGCGTATATGCCATGCCTTGATGTTGGCAAACCAAAGCGCCCCAATTATCTTCCTCTAGAGGTCAGCATTATGTTGTTCTGTACCTTGTAATGCTGATATTTCACTTGCATCAACTCTTTTGATCTGTTTTTTCTTTTTTCCTTCTTTCTTCTATGCACCAGCTGTGTACGCTTGTTTCTTTGCAACGCTATACGAAGGCTTTATCCACCATGCAAAGATCTTCTTTAGTGGAAAAATCGAGGCAGAAACCTCAGGAACGAATAAGGGTTGTGACTGATGTAGGTTCCTCTTAGGCCGCTATCATGTTCAGTTCAATTGGCATAAGATGTTTCTTTCATAATCTCCTGGTTTTGCACAGGCTTTGAGAAACAACAGATATGATGAGGATGTGATGCTTTCTGCTTGTGGTATTTCTATTGACAAACAACTTACTCCAGTGGATGGTCGTGTTCTTAATGCACCAACAGTGAGTTCTATGTCTATATCTAAGTGCTTTACTTCTTTCTGGAGGATTCAATTTTTTCCTTAACTTCTAGTTCGAATCATGTGGTCTCACTTCTTGCCCTTTGTCACAGCTGAAGGTTGGTAACAGTGAAGACTGCGTCCCTCGCAACGGGCGATGGAATTTCAACAATAAGGTAGTGCAGTTTTGAGGCATTTGCTACATAATGAAATTGTTATTGCTGATTTGCATGCTGACTCTATCTCTTTTGCAGAGACTATTGGCCCCCACACGGATCGATAAGTGGGCTGTTGTGAATTTTTCTGCCCGTTGTGATATAAGCCATCTTTCCCGTGATCTTATTAGCTGTGGAAGAAATAAGGGAATTGTAGGTTTATATTGGTATTATATGGAATGATTGTTGCGTTTTTTTTTTCTTTTTCTTTTTTCAAGTGCCTATTCAAGTCCACATTATGTATTATGTTTCTATGCAGCATATTGAGCGCCCATTTACGTTGATCGATGAAGATCCCCAGTCAAGGAGAGCTAGTCCAATAGTAAGAGTTGAAAGGATGTTTGAACAGATAAAGGCAAGGCTTCCAGGCCCTCCTCAATTTCTTCTATGCGTCTTGTCAGAAAGAAAGAATTCAGATATTTACGGTATGTTTGATAGCTTATTGTTGACAATTGGTGTTTATATGCCAGTTCTGTTTAAGGAATTTGTGTGTATACATCTTGAAGGGCCATGGAAGAAGAAAAACCTTCATGAAATGGGAATAGTGACACAATGTCTTGCCCCTACGAAGATCAACGACCAATATCTGACCAATCTTCTTTTGAAAATCAATTCTAAGGTCACTGACATCTGCTAAACTTGGTTTTACTTTTGTAACTGTTCCTTGCTCAAAAGTTGCTTATTTAACTGGGATGCGTCGCTGATCCATGTTTTTTTGTTTGCTTTTACAGCTTGGTGGTACAAACTCCTTATTGGCTATAGAGCATTCTCCTTGTATCCCCCTAATAAACCAAACTCCTACCATGATTTTAGGCATGGATGTGTCTCATGGCTCGCCGGGCCAATCTGATATCCCATCCATAGCTGCGGTAACTCTATTTATATGCTTGTTACTGGCTATTGCTGCTCTCTTTTGACTTAAATATTTCATTCAAACCATGAGAATTATAAACGGGTTTAATCCCATCCATTTACAAGCTGACTGTTGGTGCTTATTACATTTTTCTTGCTTCGATTGCTGAAATTCTTAGGTAGTTGGATCCAGATCTTGGCCATTGATTTCACGATATAGAGCATCTGTAAGAACACAATCTCCTAAAGTGGAAATGATAGATTCTCTCTTCAAGCCACTAGCAAATGGACAGGATGATGGCATTATTAGGTGGTCCTTTTCCATTCATTATCTGTGATAAAGCTTCTTTGGTCAAGAAACTTTTTCTGCATTGACTAGCTATACAAGATGGTTTCTTAGTTCACTTTCATTCTAGTTGTAAGTTTTCTGTAGCTATTCAAGCTTCAGATGATGTGATATTTTTATTTCACTGCATTGCTGAAGCTGTCTAGTACTATTCTTGGGTTTTCAGGGAGCTCTTGCTGGACTTCTATCAGACCAGTGATCATAGAAAGCCTTCGCAGATCGTTATTTTTAGGTACTGCATGGTTAATTTTCAATAATATCCGGTCATTTTATCATCTGAGATCATCTTTAAGAATTATATTTCCATGTTCAAATTCCCATGCGAAGGGTTTCCATAATAAAACCATTTTTAATTGTTTTTCTTTTTCAAATGGAATGCTTGAAACTGAATGGGGAAGTTACCGTTATGGCATACCTTGGCGGCTGGTGTTCTCTTGTGAAGGGATTAGGAATACAAATTGCAATTAACTTAAGAGGTCGTTTGAATGCATGTAAAATATTTAAGTAATAATCTGATTATGGATAATCGGATCACATGGGTTGTTTGGATGGGTTTATTTGCTTGTAATGGGATTATTGATGCAGGAGCATGCGATGACCTAACCCTAGATGTATGTATTCAGTTGGAAGATATTCAAATAATAAAATTACGAAACTAACTACTTTCAATTAGAGGAAACTAACGAATCTCAACACAAAGATGAGATCCGTCCGTTCAGATCATGCCCCTTAGCATAAAACCACGTAAAATCGTAAAACAAGGAGGATATAGGGATATGAGGATATCCCAGATCTAGCATAGACCAGTCCATAGTCAACTTTGGATCCGGTTCTCATGGCTAGGCATCCCTCTTTTTTATCGTACCAACGGGGGGGGGGGTTCAGAAAAGGACGAAGGATGTCAATGGGTTCTCATGAAGTACGAATTAGGAATCAAAAGAAGCTTACATTTCCTCGCACCTTGAAGAAATAGAGAAGAGAAAACAGGAACTCCGGGGTGAAATCCTCAACACCCGAGGGCCAATCCTGAAACCCTAATCTCTCAAACAAGAAGGAAGAAGCACACGAATTTTCTATTCATTCAATGATTTCGAAATAGGGTTTCTCACAGTATATATAAGCTATGAAAATAAAAAGTGCACTAAAGTGCCTGAAAATAAAAAAAATAACATAAAAACGCCTAAAGTAAATAACGACACTAAAACGCCTAAAAACAAGGAAATAAACAGAAAAGCGTCTAAACGTAAATCCACTTCATGGTCCAGCGGTCATGATGCTCCTGCGCGATCATGTAGCTCGCGCACTCGTTTAACTGTAATCTAAAACATGGTAAAAGGGCATGTTTCAAATTACATGTAAACAGACTATAGACAACAGATCTATTTTTGTTGAAACTTTTCGATGAGTGGAGAATTGTGGTGCGGCTTCGGCATTCCCACCCTCCCCTTCCAATGGCTAGACCCATGGTTCAGTGATATAGATCATCGTGCATTTATGGCCAATTGTATATGACACCCACTGTACACATAGGCCCACTGTATACTCTCTATGTATATTGTCCATCTATGTTCAAGGAATTAACGGTTACGATCTAGCCCACTGTACATGTGGAGTCATTCATCAATGTCCCATTCTACACATAATCATGTATCATGTATGGCCTGCTATCTAATCCATCTTTATACCTCTCGTTGTATCATGTGCTATTCTTTATATAATGTATTGCCCATTGTACATGTATGGCCATGTGTACACTTGACCATCATTTGTGGGGGCCACAGTACATGTGGAGCATATTATACACATCACTAGCGCCCTGCATGTACACTTGAAGTAATAGTTAATTGTTTATATTCAATAGTTTCTCATCACAAAAGGGAGTTTGAATTAGTCAGCGCACCAAATGATTGGTTTAGCATAAAGATCAACTATAAGCTTTATTGCGCTAGGCTTGTCCCAATGATCCATCTTAAATGAAGACTTTATAGGTCATTTGATGATTTTTGAAGGATTTACCACTGCAAGCTTTGTCGTGTGTGAATACTCAATTATAGACTGTAAACAATTTACAGATTAGCCAAACACAAACAACTGTTTACTTGTAAACAAATTACAGCTTAAAGCCAAACACGACAGTTTGTAAACCCCTTACACCTGTAATCCGATTACCTGTAATCAGATAACAACTTTTTTTTTTTTTTTTTTTACATGCATCCAAATGACCCTCCTTAATCTTCTTGATTGAAATGAATGTACTCAGTAAGGAGTTGTAGGTCGATTTGTATGAGAGATTGATGAGATGATTCCCAGAATATGTGCCAATGCAGCTGATGTGTGGAAGATCCAGGGAATTCATCAGGTGGGGGCCATCATGAAGATGCCTCGCTTGAAAATCAGGCTGTTGTGCTTGTCAGGTGGGTGAAAATTGGACAGGACAATTTCAGCATATATGTGTGGCCCATAAGTTAGTGGACCTTAATTTTGAGTTAGGACATGTTCATGGTGCCCCCCACCTAGTGAGTGGCCTGGACCCGGCAAACTTGTGCTGTGTCAACAATTGTTCTGTGAATCAATTAAATTTTTCCTTGCATGAATTTCCATCATTTCTCTGCTGGCAAGTCAATTCAATTGTGCTTCGAAATGCATCCTAGAACTGACTGCTTGTTTCTATTCAATATTTCTGTTTGCTGATTGAAACCTGTTTGGTTTAGGGATGGAGTAAGCGAGTCCCAGTTCAATCAAGTCCTGAACATTGAACTTGATCAGATCATCAAGGTTCTCTCGCCTGCAATAGCATTGCTTTTCTTTTTCTTTTTCTTTCTTTTCTAAAATGCCTAACAAATTCTTCTTTGGTGTTTTTGGATGGCTTACCGTGTTGAGTTGCTCAATGTTTTGTTTCTGCAGGCATTTGAACATTTGGGTGAGAACTGGCTTCCAAAATTCACTGTGATTGTCGCACAGAAGAACCACCACACTAAACTCTTCCAGGCTGGCACCCCTGAAAATGTCCCACCTGGTTTGACTCTTCATTAAGCTTAAAGTCTAAATGGAATTTTTGTTTCAGTAGCCTAAATCCTTTTTTATTTTATTTTATTTTTTTATCTGTTTGATACAGGAACTGTGGTAGACGCAAAGGTGGTTCATCCCAGAAACTACGATTTCTACATGTGTGCACATGCCGGAATGATTGTGAGTATTGCCCTTAGTTGTATGGCATTGGGTGGTGATTTTTAAAATTCAACTTTATAGTGTACTTGTGATTCCCAAATGCTGTCCTCGGATGGTGTATTGCATCTACCACTCAAATCTTTTCCCAGATGATATTTTTCTCTTACAAAAGTTTTGGCTGCTGTTGCCTAACTACATTCTTCCTTTCTCACGAAAGGGCACATCGAGGCCGACACATTACCATGTTTTGCTTGATGAGATTGGCTTCTCACCTGACGACCTGCAGAAGCTTGTCCATTCCCTTTCGTATGTGTAAGTACACAATGTCAGACCCTCTGTATGCGGACTTTGAAGATTCTATCATTATAGAAATGACAGTTGCTGGGCCTTTTGTTCTTGGGTGCAGGTACCAGAGGAGCACGACTGCAATATCGATTGGTAAATTGTTTTTTTTTCTTTTCCTCTTTAACGTTTGATTTTGTTTCCTACGACACTTGTTCTGATGTATTGACACACCATTTCTTTTTTCACCCCAGTTGCACCGATCAGCTACGCCCACCTGGCTGCACAACAGATGCTGCAGTTTATCAAGTTTGAGGACTTTTCAGATACATCATCAGGGCATGGAGGGGTAACCACAGCAGGGACTGCCCCTGTTCCGGAGCTCCCAAGGTTGCATCAGAATGTCTGCAGTTCTATGTTTTTCTGCTGAGGTAATGGCAATAGGACAGTCTCCTTTTTGTTTCAGCAGTGATTTTGATGGAATGTTTTACAGTGTAAAGATTACACACACACACAAACACAAACACACAGGGGTCTTAGGAAACCCTAGTTTTTGTTAGAGTTTTTATGAGTTGGCTTTTCTAATCCTGTAAATGGGGTGTTGTTGGTCCATGGTGGGCCATGGATCCTTTTTTCTTCTGTAAAGGGATATGTCGATCTCTGGAACATGCATGATGCTTCTTGTTGGTGTCTATACATCTCTTACGCCACCCCGGAGGGTTGGTTGTTTCATACAATGGTTTTTCATGGGGAACACCGGAGGTGAGATCGTTCTTTCATATGATGGCTTGTCATGTGTAAAGATGCTTGATTTCTTTTGCTGCTTTGTGGTGTTTTGGAATGTTGGTTCGTGGATGTTTTCAGAATTTGGATGTGCATTGGGTGGTGAGTAGCTCACTGCCCCACCTTGTTGGTGAAATGACGTGGTGAGATATTATTGGCGTTGGTGTACGCTGTCAGCCATGGTCCAATTATTAACTCGGACTAAAAACCTTAAAAAAAAAGGCTGGGGCCATCTCTGACAGCATGGTCCACAAATCTTAACAAAGTATGCCCCTGGCCCGGTGGCCCCTACCACAGGGGAGCCGATTCGATTATGTTGGGGGAACACTGAGTTCGGTCAGGCTGACTGGGCCAACTTTGATGTGTGTTGTATATCTACACAGTTCATCCATTTTGTCAGCTCATTTTAGGGCATGAGCTAAAAAATGAAGCAGATGTGAATCTCAGGTGGACCACACAGGAAACAGTGGTGATTGAATGCTCACCATTAAAAACTTCCTAGGGCCCACCATAATGTTTATCTGCAATCCAACCTGTTGATAAGGTCACACAGACTATGAGCTTGATCCAAAACTGGTCCACGATAAGTTTTTAATGGTCAATCACCACCACCACCATTTCATGTGGTGTCCTAAAATGAACTGGCAAAACAGATGGATGGTGCAGATCTACAAAACATACATTAAGGTGGGCCCACAGTCATGGCCCGACCGAAGCCAGTGTTCCCCCCAACCTGAACGAATCCGTTCTGTGCCACATGACGCAAGCAGGGTGCCCTTTGCTCTTCTCAGCATGTCTTTGCAGTAGAGGATTAGGTGTTTCCCGGATAATATGTTAGTGGTTGGTGCCCTGACCGCATGTGGCCCACCTTGATGAATGCGTTGTATGTTACAACCTGCGCTGTCCATCCGATTTTACTTCTCATTGTAGGACTTGATCCCAAAACTTGAGCAGATCCAAATCTCAGGTGGACCACACCACAGGAAACAGTGTTGGACGTAATGTTTATTTGCCATCCAACCTGTTGTTAGGGTAAAAAAGACCTTGAAGAGGGAAAATACGGAGATAAGCTCGATCCAAACCTTTTCTGGCCCAAAATTAAGTTTTTAATGGACAAGCACCACTGTTTCCTGGCTGTGGTGTAGTCCACCTGAGATTTGGATTGGCATTTTTATACAACGCATTTATCACTGCTCCCCATTGCCATGTCCTCTTCTTCAACAAGACTGGTTCTTCTTGTTAATATATACAAAACGTTCAAGCATATCTATGTCAAGCAAGAGTCCCACCTCTATATAATACCTCCCTCAAAGTTATGGCCAAACTATCTATGAATAAACTGGTGTTCTTTTGAAGCTTGCTTAAAAAGCCTATTATTACATCCGTAGGGGGGGTTTCTATGTACAAATTACCCTTTTGTTCTTCTTTGAACATATGGATGTCTACGCTTCCCACTGCACTTACCCTATGGGCCTACCCTAAGGCTTCCGAGCCATTGCTTGCCCTGTTTCATTCATGGAAAACCCAGTGTCCTAGCTATTCATTGGTATTCTGTGCATACTCATCAATGCAATACACTAGGGCTCTCAATGGAGCGGGTCAGATCCGAGATCCGATTCACTCCGAATCCATATAATGCGGATTTGCATCTTAAAATAGGTCCGATTAGTTAAATGGACCGGATTTGGATCTTAAAATAGGTCCGATTACTTAAATGGAGCGGATATGGATTCACAGGAGCATATCCGAGTTTGATCCGAATCCGATTAAGATCTGGCTCATTGTCACTTTACTATATATATTATATTCATGCTGGCCATCCGTTTTACAAATTATTTTAGGCCATGTTGACCATGCCATAGTAAATAGTGGGATTTGCATCATTTTTCTACTAAATTAAATATATTATATTATATATTTTATACCATATATTTTTTAAGATTTGTAATGGGTTGGATTCGGACCTAGATCGGACCCAAATCCGATGGTTATATGGATTTTGGATCGGAAATGGATCTAACAATTTATAAATGGATCGGATATGGATATCACCTTTTAGATCCGAGTTGGATCCGAATCTGATCCGAATCTATCTATAGATATACAGACTTAGAGCCGGATCCAAGTAGATCCGATCCAGATCCGACCCATTGAGAGCCCTACAATACACACAGCTGGGACTTCACTTTGTTAGTTACCCTATGACATTATGATTTACCCACGGTTTTATTTTAACATTTACTATTTTAGATAATAAGAGGTTTTACCTCTCAAATGTCTAGGAAAGTTGGAAACTTCATAAGAGCTAAACCTGTTAAAAGAGGTAGACAGTTCCATCAAAATTGCCTTGTTTTTGGGACGATATTGGGATAAAGATTATTCCTAGCTATCTCCGTGTTGTAACTTTATTCGAGGGTTAATTAACATTGATGGTGGGCTCCAAAAAAAGTATGCTCCATGTCAAGGTGGGCCCTGTATGATGGAAGGCCCAGTTTGAATGTGGGCCCCACATGGTCGACAGTCTAAATCGAAGGTGGGTTCCACATGATGGGCAATAGAGATTGAAGGTAGGTCCCACAAAATGGATGGTCCACATCAAGGTGGGCCAAACATAATGGATGGTCCACATCAAAGGTCGGCCCTTAATGATGGAGCCCACTTTGAAGGTAGTGCCCACATGATGGACAGTTCACCTTATGATGGGCAGTGGACATTGAAGCTGGGCTCCACATCAAGCTGGGAATTTTTAAAAATGACAACAAACGGTTAAAGAATCTCTTATTTGAATATTTTACAAACTGCTTATTTCAAATGAGAACTTCTAATAGGCTTACGAGAGCTAAAATAAAAACCACTAATTTTCTAGCTTTTATTAGAGTAGATAAGAGTTGCCAAATCCTCATTAGATTGACGGTAAGCTAAGCGAAGGGTTACAATAGCTAGTGCACGTGCGCCCTCAGTGTAGAGAGGAAGGAATAGAGATCACGTAGAGAAAAAGTAGGCATAAGTGAAGTAGCTTTGTTTGATATGTCACATTAAAATGCCCCAAATACCATTATGTGAATATCCGCTGCTTTCATTTCTTAAGGTTCAACCCATCTTAAAAACGAATTGTGTGGGTAAAATCATCCAAAGCTGCTATCCTTATATATGAAGACAAGGTTTAAGGCTAAAAGATTGTAGGGCGTTTAATTCATGCTTCTGATGAAATATATTAAATGCTCAGAGGTAAACAAATTTATGTACATATAGGCACCGTCTTGTGAGGCAGGCATGCATGCACAAATGGTGCGATGTGTCTCTTGCTCTTGTTGTTGGTTCGAACTTGGATGGGTAAGATGTAGACTCAAAATAAGTCTAGATCTTGAAAGACTTGGAGCCGCCACTGGCCAATATAAGTCTAGATCTACCGTCCACTAGTAAAATGGCATTAGGTTGAAAAATCAGAGACTTCTTAAGTTAAGATGACCTCTGAATAATGTTTGTGATTGAAAATTTTAGATAGGACATCAGTGATGAAGAAGGGAGGAATTATTATTATTATTATTTTTGGGTTAGTTCACACATCCCACTGTTAGTACACACACCCACAATGTTAGCTACCCCCCATGTTGGGATTCGATACCTTGACCTCAGTGTTGAGACGAGGTTAACTTCACTTAGTCTACCATTGTCTCAAAGGTGTGGGTGTGAAGAAAGGAAGGAATTAGGTACACTTCTTTGTCTGCACTTGCATAAGGTCTTTACCCTACAGTATTATAACTTTTTGAGGATTTTCAACCTTCTAGAAGGCCTTATGTTAACTGACTAGTTTTGAGGATTTTCAACCTTCTAGAAGGCCTTATATTAACTGACTAGCTAGTTGTTAACATCATTAGAAACCAATCAATATCTTAATGTAGAGTGAGTTTTGAAGAGAGTAGTTGCAAGGACAAGAAAGAAAACAGGGGCAAGTATGCTAATAATAAAAATATACAAAAATATAACCAACTAGGAGGTCACCACTCACTTAAAATCACCACTAAGGAAGTCATAATGTCTCAACTTAAGATGGTTTTGAGGAAATAGTACTTGCAAGGAAGAAAAGGAGAACCGATGTAAAAAATGTTCAAGCAAGACTTAGATTTCTGGAACACTAGGATCCGAAAATTTAGCATAGTGTAGATGACATAACTAAGAGTTATTTTAAGAGCTTCCTACTCAATGGTTCAGTGTTAGACTTTGTAAGTTTTAACATTGACGTCATGGGTTTAAATGTCCACATGGGAGTGTTGAAAAAAAAAGAAAGAAAAAGAGTTGCTCAAACAGTAAGTAGATGGGTATATGAGAGGGTATATGCAAAATTTAAAGTTAAGGGGCATATATGTCATGTGGAGTGAACTGATTGGTTAGATGACACATGTCATCACAAATTTGCTTTAATAAGTAGTAAAACAAGTAACCTAGCCATTGGTTTCTATGTATTGTTATTTGGGAAAATCTTGAGTGAGACCCTGAGGATCTTTCTAAATTCACAAAGATTTATTGCCACCTTTACATAGTTTTTGAATTTTTGAGCTATATTATTGTTGCTAATGTGCTTACTGCAATTCCGCGATGTCCTACTGCCCTCTAACTATAAAAATGGGACGGGATAGTAATATTATCACCACCCAAGTGGGGTTTGCCTTTTAAATTCGCCTGTGAATCTCAGTGGCCCTATAGGACCCATGGAGCCTTAGTACAGATTTCAGTTGTGGGTTAGTTGGATAGGCTTCCAAGCTCACAAGTCATGGAGTTCAAGATAGTTGGACAGTTTGTTATGGTAAGGTGTTTAGGGTGCATTAATCAAAAGTTCAGAAAATTTTAAGGCGGTATAACACTAGTGTAATTTATTAGAAGAGTCACTTGATACTCTGCAGAGTCTGATGGTTGATACACATTTCATCTTTTCGTTATTGATGACCACATAACTTCTGTGTTGGTAAAGCATCAACAAAAGATCATGACCCTTGGCTTGGTAATAGTAGTTTAATTAATCAGTCCGATAGTCAAGCCTTCATCAGTAACAATGACTGGCACATGCCCATCCCAACACTCTTGATCTTCGAAAGATCTTTAACCAATTGAGGGGGGTGCTGCTTACCTAATTGATGATGAAATTATCTTGAAGTTTATCTCTATTAGAAGTTATCACCTTTTGCCCAATTTCATCAATGAATAGCTTTCACCAATCTCTATTTTCTAAATTACCTTCAAAAGTTCTTTGTTTTTAAATGCAAATTATTGAAAAAAATTGCGTTTAATTTTGTAAAAATAAGGAGTTCTTTGCTCATCCAACACATACATTTTCAGAGCATCCAATATCTCAGATGAATTGCATATAATGCTCGGGTAAGAACGATTCTAGCACTCAGTAGGGGCAATGGCTAGACATAACAATACAACAACCGTTATAAGGTTCGCTAGTTTTTTAGCATACATTGAGAAATCCAATCCAACCCGTCCATCCACTTTGCCAGCTCATTTTACGGGACAATCAGATTTCGAAAAACAGGATTCTATGCAGGGGGTAAAATTGCAGAGGATTCCAGTCCATCCAAACTGTTGATTTCTCCCTGAGATTGGAATTATTTATAATCCTTCAAGGGTTCCCATTCAACAAATAAAAGGGCCAAATTCAATTGTTGGGGATTATTAGTGGGTGGACCATAAAAAGTGAGACCCATAAAATCAACCATCTAGATCATTTAATAATCGAATCAAGATATAAAGAAGAAAGAGAGTGCATCAGTTAGCGTTTTTTTGTCTCCACAAAAGAGAGATGAGTCAGTTCAAAGTGAAGAAATATGAATAAACAGATACATCATATGCGACTCCCTCATTTCTTCGTTTGATAAAATTGAGAAAAATGAAAAACCCAAACAAAAAATAAAATGAGAAAAAGAAAGATTTTAAATGAGAAAAATGAAAAACCCAAATGACAGAACGAGAAAAGAAGGAAAGAGATAGAGAGAGAGAGAAAGTGTAGTCGAGTCAACAATCTAATCGCCAACCGAAGATAGGGCGACTGAAACGATATCTCGACCTTTTCCTTTTTCTCTGTTTTCTTTGCTTTCAAAGAAAACGCCATCAGACGCTTTCTCCGTTTACAGAGAGAGAGAGATCAAAACAATTATAAGAATTTGAAGAGGTAGAAGATTGAAGGAGAATTGAAGAGGGAGGAGGCCTAAGGAGGGAGAAATGCATCGCGTTCGAGATGAATGAGAAACCCTAATGCCATTTTATAGTAAAGCAATGAGGAATTCGGATGGGTGATGACCCCAACACCGCCCAGCTAGCTAGTGGAGAAGCTCTATGGGCCCCATCGAAGATGTTTGTGTTTTATCGACGCCGTCCATCCATTTTTCCAGATCATTTTAGGATATTTACCGAAAAATGAGGCAGGTCGAAGCCTCAAATGGAACACACCTCAGGAAACAGTGGAGATTGAACACCTAGCGTTGAAAACTTAATGAGGCCACAGAAGTTTTGAATCAAGCTGATATTTGTGTTTTCCCTTCATCCAGGGTTACGTGACTTTACGAACAGGTTGGATGGAAAATAATCATTTCGGTGGGTCCTTATGATGTTTTCAACGGTAAGCGTTCAATCTCCACTGTTTCTCTGGTATGGAGTTGCCTCATTTTTTTTAACACCTAGCGTTGAAAACTTCATGAGGCCACAGAAGTTTTAGATCAAGCTGATATTTATGTTTTCCCTTCATCCAGGGTTATGTGACTTTATCAATGGGTTGGATGGAAAATAATCATTTCGGTGGGTCCTTATGATGTTTTCAACGGTAAGCATTCAATCTCCACTGTTTCCTATGGTATGGTCCACTTGAGCTTTGGAGTTGCCTCATTTTTTTTTTTGGCTCATCCCCTAAAATGAGTTGGGAAAATGGATGGATGGCGTGGATAATACACATACATCATGGTGGTTCTCACATAGCTTTTCTACCAGATACTGTACACGTGGCAGGGAATGTGTCGTTGGGGACCGTCCGTTTTGTCTCCCCTATTATGAATGGAAAAACTTTAAGAGTAGACGCATATGGGATAATCCTAGACGTCTGATCAGTGGCACTGAAAGTGGTGATGATCGATCAATGGTTTAGGTTCAATCATGGAAAGCGAAGAAAAACTCATTTTTAGAATTGTCTGATCGGCTTAGCTTTTTAAATACTGGATGGACGGTCCAGATTGATTCATCGCCCCACCCCGTATGTGTGTAAAACTGGGTCTGGTCTATCATACTGCATCAGCTCCTGCCCGCATTGCTGTCGATGGGCCGTGCATGGGCTGTAACCCTGGGCCCGGCATAATTTCAAGTCATATACCCCCGTCAGGCTCATTTAGGGTTTTGATTCGAAGGGCATTTTTGTCATATATCGATACGATGGGTCGTGGTGGAAGTGGGCCACGTGGACCACCCCTCCAAGCATGGCCAGGATTTGGGCCCTTGAACTTGGCCCGAGGGCTTGGCCCACTTCAATCATCAAGTGGGCCATCGTTATACAAAAAGAATGCGATGGTTTAAAGGTACTTGTGAGTGGTTCAATTCACAAATATGTGCATTTAAACACACTTTGGATCCAAATCATGCTTTAATGATCCAAAACATGAGATATCCTGAAAAAAAGAAAGAAAGAGACAGAACTCTTTACATCTTTTCCTTCAACAATTTACATCTTTTCCTTATAGAGTCGGCCGGGGCCTTTACAGCCGAATTAGAGTTAGGACCAGGGCTTTGGGGATTGGGGCTGGCAGCTGGATCCGGACTTGGATGACCCTGCCACAAGGGACGTCCATGGTGACCTAAGGTAGTAGGCTTTGATTGAGTTACATGCTGTTGTTAGAATTGGGGCATGCAAAGCATGTTTATAAGTTATCAGGTTAAGTTGGTACTTGACCTGGCCTCATCTTTCATAGTAGCACATGGCTTAATCAAATCCTACCATGTTGGGTAGGCATGGCAAACTTCCACATGATCCGTCAACCCGCACGAAAAATTCAATGTTTGGGTCTGGCCTTATCGTGTCGGGTCACTAACGGGTTGGCCCATCAAGACTCGTTAAGATAACAGGTCAGATTAGTGTTTCACCTGCAAAACCAGTGAAACTCGTTAGTGAGGATATTTTTATAATTATTTTTAGTGTGGTGAGAAATCCTTAAGAAGCTAAGACAGCCAATAAGACTCTCTCTCTCTCTCTCTCTCACACACACACACACACACACACACACTTGGGAGTTTTCTCCATCTTTCTGCCCACGACCCCACACAGCCACACTCCAAAATCTCTATTGAATCAAGCCCCTTTCCCGTTTCTCTACCCACGAAAGCACAACCCATTTAGGGTTGGGTTGTAGGTAACCCATTAAATTAATGAATCGGTTTTGGTTTCTAGATTTTGAACCATTAGTTAACGGGTTGGGTTTTGGGTGAGGGCATTTTTGATACGACACGAATACAAATACAACATGACGCAAATACAGCTCAATATGACCCGTTGCTAGAGTAGCCCGTGGTGTTTTGACCTCACTGGCTCCACCGTAGATGGATCATGCCTCGTTTTAATGACCTAAACCGTTCATATGACGAGTTTCACTTTCTATGATGGATAGACTGTTGAAAACGTATGACTCAAATCTTGTAGCATCATGGTTTTGCGCAAGTTATTTCTAATTTCAGTTTGTTGACTATTTAAAAGATGTAATGTGGGATTAGAGAAATTGCCAAGGGGTCGGGTATCCTAGAGGGGTTGAGAGAGTTCTATGGTGAGAGAAAAAGCTTGGAAAAAGCTTGGAGTTTTCTGGGTGAGGGAAAGAACTGTGTTTGCCATTCTCATGTGAGAATTCGATTTGGTAGCTTGAGATTTTTCTTGTGGGCTTAGATATAGGGTTTTGTTTCTTCATTCTCTTGTAACTTCGATTTCATAGTGGATTCGCTTTGTGTCATGGTTTTTTACCCGTGAGGGGTTTTTCCACGTTAAAATTGGATTGTCTCTGCATGGTTGATTACGTGTGTGATTGTATTGTATTGTGTTGCTTGTTTGATTTCATACTCTGTGTGTTTTGTTTGCTTCTGTTGCGGACCGTTTTTACCAACAAATGGTATCAAAGCTATCGTTGGGGTGGAGGTAGATTGGAATCTAAGACAAGGTTTTAATGACGTCTAGCTTGAGATTCAATATAGAGAAGTATTTCGTGAAAGAAAAACATGAAAACGACTTGAGAATATGAAAGAAAAGGAGTTGAAGAAGATGAATTAGTAAGCAAATATCTCAATCAGGTTCATCGACTACGATCGGGTTTGTAAAGTGATGAAGGAGGCACTCATGTGAATGAAGGCACAGAGGTGCAGCCATCTTTACAAGTTGATCGAGAGCGTGTTTCATGGTGGAGCTGCAGGATTAGCAGCAGATTTCACGGTTGCTTATATGTGGCGAGTGTGCAAGGGCCACATGAGAAGAGCAGGGGATGTGAAGGTGTAGGAATAAGTTGGTGGAGGCATGAAAAGCAATGGAGCTATGATGAAGATGAAGTAGAGATGGAAGATTGTGCGTGGCAAGGTGTTGGATGAAGATTGAAGTCGTGGTGAACATTGTTGAAAACATACGACTGAAATCTTGTAGCAACAGGAGCTTGCGACCGATCGAATTTAGAGATCACAGGACAGAACTCTGTGGACAGTCTTTGGGCATTGGTGATCGGTAACAGTTGAGGTGTGACCGGTCGACAGGGGCCCGCGACCAGTCGTTTGATCAACTTTCCTGTTTCATTTTAAAGATGGAAGATTGTGTGTGGCAAGGTGTTGGATGAAGATTGGAGCCATGGTGAAGATTGTTGAAAACAGACGACTCAAATCTTGTAGCAACAGGAGCCTGCGATCGGTTGAATTTAGGGATCACAGGACAGAACTCTCTGGACAGTCTTTGGGCATTGGCGATCGGTCACAGTTGAGGTGTGACAGGTTGACAGGGGCCTGCGACTGGTCGTTTGATCGACTTTCCTATTTCGTTTTCTTGCGCGGTTTTGCGTAAGTTGTTTCTAATTTCGGTTTGTTGCCTATTTAAAGGATGTAATGCAGGATTAAGAAAATTGCCAAAGGAGCCGGGTATCCAAAATGAATTGAGAGAGTTTTATGGTGAAAGAAAAAGCTTGGAGAAAGCTTGTAGTTCTCTAGGTGAGGGAAATGACTGTGTTTGTCCTTCTCATGTAAGAATTAGTTTTGTTAGCTTGGGATTTATCTTGTGGGCTTAGATATGAGGTTTTGTTTCTTCATTCTCTTGTAACTTCGATTTCATAGTAGATTTGCTTTGTGCAGTGATTTTTTTTACCCTTGAGGGGTTTTTCCACGTTAAAATCGAATTTTCTTTGTGAGGTTAATTGCGTGTGTGATTGATTGCATTGTGTTGCTTGTTTGATTTCATACTTTACGTGTTTGGTTTGCTTCTGCTGCGTGCTGATTTTTTTATAACAGTGGTATCAAAGCCTAGGTTCTCTGCCTGAACCATGCCCCAGTCCCACTTAGGCGAGAGGGATGGGGAGGCCCTGTGCATACGTGTTGCATGCCCTAGGTTCTGCTGTGGGGATGGAGATTGTTGGTTTGTCCCACATCGGTTGGGATGGGGGTGGATTTTGTCTTCATATATTCTAGGGTTACTCCACCTAATATGTTAGCCTTTCGGGTGTGACACTACACAGACAACAAATAAAATATTTAAGATTATATTATTCCGACGATTTAAAATTTGGCTCTTTTGCTTTGAGAATGAACGGTTCGAAGGGTAGAAATACTCATTCTGAGATAGTTTTGGGAATCTCCCATCCATTAGAAGCCCTATCAGCAAAATGGTTGGGCTAGTTGAAAAGAAGCCAAATCCAATGGCCTAATTTTTTGGGGGTCCATTCATCCTGACAATTGCGTTCCAAGTTGCCATATACAAACACAGTGGGCAACACACAAAATGTGGAAGGTTTTAATGGTGGCTGTCATCCCCATCTCAAATGTCCTATGTGTTGTGACTGGAAGCGGATTGGCTGGTGCACCCTAGGGACGTGGCGGACGCAGAGCGAGTGCAGAGTCCTCGAGCACCGTGTTTGTACCAACGGTTCAAAGAAGATTAAGGCTATGTGGAACCCACAATGGTGTATTTAGTACATCCAAACTCTCCATCCATTTGGTGAGATCATTTTAGTGCATTATACCTAAAATGAGTCATATCCAACACTCAAGTGTACCACACCAATAAAGATAGTAGGGACAATGATTCTCACCGTTAAAACATACCCAGGGTCCACCATGATGTTTATTTGTCATCCAAACTGTTCATAAGGTCACATGGACCTGGATGAAGGGTAAAAATAAATATCAGACTGATCCAAAACTTCTGGGACCTCCAAAAAGGTTTCAATGATATACGTTCAATCTCCCACTGCTTTCTGCAGTGTGGTCCACTGGATCCTTGGATGTGTCTGATTATTTGGTTCAAGCCTTAGAATGATCCCCAAAACATAGATGGACGGTTTGGATATAACAAGTACCTCATGGTGGGACCCACAGTACTTGATGACGTCACTGCACCAGCAACCTCGCTGGTGTGGTGTAGGGTGCACCAGCAACCTCGCTGCTTCCGTTGTGACTAACCTTTGTTTTAGATTGGGCTGACTTTTGGCATGTGTGGGTAAGTTGAAAGGTCGCACCTGATGGATGGATTGGAACATCATTATTCATTAGAGAAGAAGTTGTTACAAAATGCACACCTTAGCCTCCCATAAGCCATTTCACATTGTCACTAAAGGATGTAATGCACAATGCTTGACTTCATAATCTGGACAACTTTCTAGGGTTTTTAGTTTATATAGGTACAGCCCCATTGTTCAATCATCTAAATAGTTAATATGATGGATCTATGGATCTACTCGATGAGATGATCTTAACCCTTCAATTGGTGGCCATTACGTTGAGAAAGAAAATAAAATTGTCTACACTTAATAAGTAGATGGACAGATTTGATGGCTAGGATATTCCAATAAATAAGGGAGACTTTTAATGTATTGGTATCCATGCTAGATCCCATGGTATCAACGGTTTGGATCATTCAACCATGGGCCGGATGGGCCCAACTTAGGTCTAATTGAAATATCCCCAAAATTCAGACATAACACCTTGTCACAATAGACCATGGGAGGCTGGTTGGTTCCTTGGTAAGTGTTTGTGGAATAAGTTTACTATAAGAATTTTCCGCCCCTCTAGTTCTCACAGTTTCTTGTGGTGTGGTCCACTTGAGCTTTGCGTATACTTCAATTTTGATCTCATGCCCTAAAATGAGCTGGAAAAATCTATAAATGGCATATATAAAACACATGCATCATGATGGCCCTACAGAGTCCTCACACCAAGGTAAAGAGTGGTGAGTACCTTATTACGTGCCTCCCTAGAATAAGCTTGTAGATGATCCGACCTTGGAATCTCTAGTGGTAGTGTGTTAGGTAGGGCTGTCAATAGACCTTGTTGGCCCCACGGGTTTTCGGGCATGGGCCCCCTTGGGCTGGGCTTAGACTAGAGTATCAGAACAGTGGGTCGGGTTCAGGCGTAAACTATAAACTCATTTTTCAAACGTGCTTGACTTGAACTAGGCTGTTGAAAACCCATAAGCTCAGCTCGACCTGAATATATTTTTTAAAATTAAAATATTTTTCTCCATTCTAAAATTTAAAATTTGCACAAATTTTCTTCTAAAATTCATCTCCCTCCTAAAGTTCCCTTTATTCTCTGTAGTGTTGATGAATTTTTTTATATATGAAAAAGCATAAGATTAAAGGACACTTTCTCTATCTATGTGAAAGGTTGGGCTCAAGTTTGGGCCGAACCCTGCATTTGCATCTTGGGCCGGGCACGGGCTACACTAATGTGGCCTGTCACGAGCCTGAGCTAGGTTTGGGCATGCGTTGAGGGAGGCGGGCAGAGTTTGGAAATAGCTTAGCCCGGCCCAAACACGGCCCATTGACACCCCTAGCACGTTAGGTCGTCTAATTTTGGCTTTTCTTGTCAAAGATGGGGACAAATAGAAGGTTAGAATGGTGGTACCAAGGAGTTTCTTGAGGCATAGTCCATCCATAATGGACCCATCAGGCCAATGGCTCAGTCACTAAGCTGTGGGCCAAAGAGTGCAAACTGACAATTTGAGTATCCTATCATTGAACATGGACCATGGTTGCATTTCCTTTCTTCACCGTCTATTTGTGGCCTACCTGTTAGAGGTCAGAATGATCCTGTAAAGTAGATTTTTGAAGCATTGGCCATCCATTTTGCAGCCCACAGAGCAAAGGTCTTGATGCTTGCTGTGGGCCCAACGAGTGCAAACTTAAAGCACAGGTATCCTACATGGGTATGTGCAAAAAAAAAAAAAAAAAAAAAAAAAAAAAGCTATAAGAATTGAGGAAAATCATATCCATCATAAGTATGTATGATTTGTGAATAGGGGTGGAAATGGGTTTGCCTCCTAGCCCAGCTGGAAGACGCTTAGGCGTTTCAACGGTAGGTCAGGCGTTTCAACGGCAGGTCTTAGGTTCGAGTGCTAAGGAGAGGCAGTAACCCCACCGGTGGGTAGGTGCATCCTGTGACTAATAGTGTGGGTGTGTTGCCCAACTAATAGGGTGGGTGCGTTGCATGACTAACAAAAAAAAGAGAGGTGGAAATGGGCTGGGGTGGGCCCTGGCAGCCCAATTGTGTAGAGCAGGGGCTTGGACCCCTAAACATGGCCTAAGGGCCGGGCTTGGGTTGAAATCTAGGCCTGGGTTTCCAGGTCAGGGCCGACCCAAGGCTAATGATGAATGGAATCCTTTTTGAGTGTCATCCAAACAGAGCCCAATTATTTTATTTCAGATATTTGCACAAATTATCTCACTCTTGCCAGCTATATGTGGCTGTAATAAGGTTGTTTTGGCATGTACCACATGAACATGTGCCATATGTGAACTTCTTACCAGTGAAATCTCTCATAGTAGATTATTATTATTATTATTTTTTTTTTGGGGAATTTGCACAAAAAACCAAAGATGGGGACCGCATGGCATGAAATGGCCCATCTACAAGAAGTGGATTGTGTCCTGCTCCCACCTGGACACATTAAATGCTTAATGCGTCCAGGAAGGGCTCTGTGGGTCCCACCATGATGTATGGGTTTTATCCATGCTGTCCATCCAATTTTTCAGATCATTTTAGGGTGTGAGTCTAAAAATTAGGCAAGTCCAATGCTCAAGTGGACCCACCACAGGAAGTAGCAGCGGCTATGAAACTCACTGTTGAAGCCTTCCTAAGAGTCCGCATAATGTTTATTTGCCGTCCAACTTGTTTATAAGGTCATACAGACCTAGATGAAGGGAAAAAACAAATATCATATTAATCCAAAACTTATGCTGCTTATAAGAAGTTTTCGATGGTGGGATTTCAATCCCCACTGTGTGGTCCACTTTTTTTTATTTATTATTATTTACACACAATCACACCAACACATGTCACAATGTAAGTCTACCACTAAGCCGTAAGGACCCACTGTGTGGTTCACTTGAGCCTTGGATTTGCCTATTTTTGAGTTCATATCTTAAAATTATTTAAAAAAATGAATGGACAGCATAGATAAAAACCCATACATCATGGTGGGCTCCTCAGTTCCTGCTAGGACAGATTATCGTCCAAGCATAGATAGGACACAATCTGCTTCCCCCTCTACGCTACCAATGCATTAAAGGATCATTTAGATGCTAATAAAATCTTTTAGTTATAAAGGGCTCACTAGTAAATGGTTTACAACTTCATTGGATGTAAAATTTTAACTTGCAATGGCTTTACCAATAAACTATTGTGGATTGTAGGTAAAAGGGATGACATTATAAATGGCAAAATGTGTTTTTCTGCATGGCCTACTATAACGTGTAAAGAAAATCCAATCTATCTATCAAGAGTGTCTCTTAGGGCCCATTTGGATCCCACCAAATAAGTTGCTTTTCTTGCTGATGGCAGCAGATAAATAACTTATTGGAGATAAGTTAATTTGGTTAATAAATAATGATAATTGCTTATTTGCTGAAATTTAGTTAAAAGTATTTTAGCATTTTTATTTTGTTTATCTACTTTTTCACCATCGACCAGAACAAGTGCTCGTCCATGGCGGTAAAAGTACTGCTTTTCGTGGCAACCGCCCAGCCCACCTTGACCATCCAGCTTGCTGGGCCCACTGCGATATATTTGATCCGCGCCATCCATCTGGTTTGGATGTGAGTGGGGCTAGCATGTGAGGCAGATCTAAACCTCAAGTGGACCCCACATCAGAAAGCAACAATGATAATGATGACACCTTTGAAACCTCCTTGGCCGAGCGTGATATGTTTTACTCATGCCAATTATCTGTTTTTCCAACTAATTTTGAGTGTGGGGTAGTGGGGCCACATGCTGTGCACGTGAAATCCACACTGTCCACCTTTGTTGGTCCATCCAAAAAATGAAATAGAATCCAATTTCAAATAGACCGCACATCAGGAAATAGTGGTCATTGACATCCACCATTGGTTGGCCCTAATGATGAGTGGCCCATATCCAAGGCGGCCCCTGCATGATGGACGACCCACATTAGATGTGAGCCCTACATTTGGGATGATCCACATTAAAGGTGGCTTCACATGATGGGCAGTGGATATTAATGGTAGGCCAACTTGATGGATGGCCACCATTAAGGTGAGCCCTCTATAAAGAATGGTGCAAATGGCCCACATCCAAGGTGGGCCCCACATGATGTACTGCCCACATCAAAGGTGGGGCCATACAATGAACAATCCACACCAAAGGTTGGCCCCAAACGACGGATGGTGGATATGCAGGGACCAAATAGACTCGAGGAATGATGTTAGAAATAAACATGCTTTTCTACTTTTTGGTTGATAAGCATGTTGTTTACCAAACATACTTATTTGCTAATTAAGTAGAAATCAAGATAAATCACTTATCTGATAAGTAACTTATTGTTATTAACTTACAATCCAAATGGGCCCTTGATACTTTTATGGGACGTAGGTACTTATGCCTTAAGTAGCTAATCTTGATTTCTAGTTATTAAACTGAAATAATGTAACTTTAAATTAAAAAGCTACTTATAATGGATTATAAACTAAACATACTTATCTCATTTAAGTTACTTATCCACTGTAAGTAAAAAAAAGTAACTTAATTGGTGGTATCCAAACGGGCCCTAAAAAAATCAAACATTTTATTTTACGTGATTTGAAGATCTCAACAATATTTATCACTAGACACTCTACAGTGAATACTCGACCTTCTCTGCACAAATTACAAAAACAAAAACAAAAACAAAAAAATCACATCAGTTAGACAGACATTCCATTCCAACGTTTCAGATTCCAAACATCCCAACATCTCCCAACAATCAAAATAATATATGAAATTGATATCTACACCTCTTTTGATTCGAACGCATCCTTTTCCATTTTGCAAGTCCGGCATATTTTAAAACTTGTACTATTTTATGATAAACTGTCAGATGGACAGGTAGACAGTCCAACCAATCCATCCGGACCGTCCATTGGGTCCAGCAGTCACTTCATGGGCCACCATTTGAAAATCATACCTTTTAGCTGATTCTGACCATCCACTCAGTTGCTGTAAAAAAGGGGTCAGATCTTTTTGGAAAAATTGTTCCAAACCAAATCATCCATTTGTTGGAAGCGGATTGCGTACTAAGTAAACTCTGTGGGGCCCACCGTGATTTATGTATTTTATCACTCCGTCAATCCATTTTACCAGATAATTTTAGAGCTTGAACCCAAAAATAAAGCATGTCCAAATCTCAAGTAGACCCCACCACAGGAAACAGTGTGAATTGAAGGTCTAATTCTTGGGAGCCACAGAAGTTTTGGATCAAGCTAATATTTGTGTTTTACCTTCATCCCTATATGTATGATCTTATGAACAGGTTGGATGACAAAAAAACATCAACGTGGGTTATAGGAAGATTTCAACAGTGGAAATCATTATTCTCACTCTTTCCTGTGGTGTTGTCCACTTGAGCTTTGGATATTCTTCAAATTGGGGCTCAACCCCTAAAATGAGCTGGAAAAACGGATGGATGGCGTGGATAAACCACATACATTCACGGTGGGCCCAACAGAGTTTACTCAGCACGATAAAAGAATACTGAGTAACTCAGTACGCAATCTGATTGCCCATTTAGATGTTCCCAGTTCCTAACCATTCATCATGTGGAACTAATCGACGGTCCAGATCGAACCTGATAAAGGTGTAACGACATCAATGAGGCGAGTGCAAATAGAAGCTCCAACCATCAAAACTCCTTTTTCTTGAATGCCAAACAGGGAGAAATAAATAGGGAGGGGGCTCTCAGTACAGTACACACATGACTACTGAAGAAAAATGCTGCCTCTTGTCAGCTTTGCAGCGTACGTGTAAGCCATGCCACTTATCTCATGTCTTGCATTTTCTATTGCGTCCTGAAAGAATGTAGGGTCATCATCGATATGCTGTTAGGCGTTGAAAAATGCATTGGGCCATCAAATCAATCTACGTACAAATGGACGGTGACAAATGCTACAAGTATACTCGCCCTAAATATCAGAGACTCCAAAAGTAGTAATGAGATCGTGATAATCTGGCATCTTTCCTGTGGGAATTCCCTGATGAACGGATTGGATCTTTCACACGTGCTCCCCAATTCCACGTGTGAGGAGAGTACACTCTCAGAGTATGGCGGTGTTAGCACATTTTGCAGTTCTCAAAGGAAAGAACCAAAATATTGTACGAGTTCGTTTTTCCTCTGTCGCGATTGATAATCAAGAGTCTGTCGTCTCATGTTGGGACCCACTTTATGATATTTCCACTGATCGGAACCGTTGATATTTTAGAATATCTTCTATAAGACCCATAGTAATAAATTTCCTTTCAAACTATGATGTGTCTCATCGTTACTTCTAGATGAATTCGATAGATTCAACTATAAAAGTTAAACGTAGGGATTATAACTGAAGAATTATCACCGTATGACTGCTTATTTATGGCAGTAAAGAGAAATGGACAGTTCAAATAACTATTGTAACTGAGCTGGTGCGCTCCTTTTGAGGGCGACACACGATGGATCCTGAGTCGCGACGGAGTCAAAACGAACCCATTGCCGTATCTTTTTCCTTTCGCATGGGAGTTATTTGATACTCTGGCAGAGTATCATACTTGAGACAGTCATAAATAGCACACGTGGCATAGATTAACCCAAAACGTACTAACTCTGAGCCACAATCCCAAGATGAAAATGGGTGAACGATCCCAGCCACTGATTCGTTGACAGTTCTTCAATGACAAAGGACCATGAATATTTCTCATTTTAACCGTACAAAAAAAGTCCACTAATCCGATAATCAGAAAATCAAATAATCATACTTTTTTTTTGGTTCTTGACACATCTAAATAGAAACTTACAATTTGGACGGCTTAATTTCAACTACTTGCATGCCGCGATGGTAAGTTCTTAAGTATACGTGTATAAACCATCATACACTGCCAGAGTAACAAAGCTTCTCCTCTTTTTTTCTATTCCTATGACAAGATTACACTTGGGGCGCATGTATATATGCCCTTTCAGGCCTCCAAAGAAGGACGTATGGAATCAAAGATGCCTTCCTTTTACTACAAGCAGCTTTTGATATTGCAGAATGCACACCCATCTACCAATTCATGTGCTCACCCACTCCTCCTATTGCTGTTAAAAAAAATGGTGGGTCCCACCTTTTTTCCAGGGTTCTGTGTCCCATATGACAGTTGTTGAAGGGTTTGGATCTTCCAATCATGAAAAACTTTGGGTATCTCTGATCTACCATGAGACCCATTAAAATCAACGGTCTGGATCACTGAAACAATAATACAGAAGACCCCATAATTCCTCAACAAAGAGGGGAGCATCATATCCAATAGGAGCACCTGGATAAGTAAGCCTGCGGACCACCAACTGGGTCTGCATGCGTACTACTCACTGTGCGCACTGTAGCATGGAAGGAGTAGGGATTGAATGAGGTGTGGGCCGCCCGTGATCATGCGTTGGACCATCCGAGCGGATGATGTGGTGTGACGTTAGAGACTAATGATGACTTCTTAAATAAAAGTGATGTGTATTCACGGGAGAAATAGAACAGAGATATACATACAAAAGACCATCTGTAAATGGTGGTGACTCATGTAGTACACCTCGCATGCAATTACTCCAATCCAGACCGTTCAGATCGTGGTAAGCTTTATGGATAATGCATAATCCAAAAGACACAATTTGATCAACAATTTCAACCGTCAAATCTTCGCTAAAAAATCGACGGCCCTGAATTAAATGATCAATGGTCCAAACCAGATTGGGGCTGATCTTTCAGACGGTCTGGATTAATGCATATGGTACATGGAAGGTGGATGGAAGGTGGATATATAACTTACCACCATCAATATAAGATAATAGGAATAGAAAGGTGGAATAAGATGGGCCCCACATACATTAATTTCAAGGCCCATCTGAGATTGACCTTACACTGCAGAGACATTGAACGTGCAGGGGGATTTTGGGAATTAGGGTTTTATTTTGTTTTGCTATTTGTTTTTTTTTTGTTTTGCCTGGGTATGGCAGGAGGGGTGCGACAAATGGGCAGAAGGTGAAGTGCAGTAGGACAGGAGCAGCTTTTGTGGGTGAGTCATAAGCTACTCTTTTCTTTCTTTCTTCTTATAGTATTCCTTCTTTTTTTTTTCTTTATTGGTATCTACTGTTTGCACCCTAAACCTCATTGAATTTGGATACAACCTTTTCCTATTTTGGATGTTGTAAGTGTACAAAAACTATATTAACCCAGCACCCAAATTGGAAATTGTGAAACAATGGGTGCATGGGTGGGTGTAGATATCAATTTCTCTGAAGAGAGAGAAAGAGAGATTGTTTGGGAATGCAAGTGGAATAGAGAGAGTGGGTGATTTCCAAGGGTCAAAGTCTGCATCATTGCATTGTGATGCAACCCTTTTTCTCCTTCCTTTCTCCTTGTTAAGATATAGAAAGGTGGGCATATGGACCACTGTAAATGACAGGCCTGTAAATGGGTACCAAGACTCCCTACCCGATTTTATTGGGTGTGGGTCTTCAAGAACCAGACCCAACTCGATTGAATTTGATGTGGGTCTTCAAGAACTAGACCGAACCTGGCTAGGTTAACCCGGGTATGGGCACTTTAAGGACCCGGCCTGACCCACACTCGACCGGTCGACAGTTCTAGTCTCTTCTATTATGTTCGAGAGATGATCTAATTAGTGCATGGAAACCTTTCCATATACCTAGTGGGTTTCGGACTTGTTGGAATCAACATCATCTATCAAGACCGTCCATAAGGTCCAGTTCACTCTTCTTCCACAAACATGAAGAAATCACAACAATCCAATGTTTATAGACATCCATGATTGGACCCATTTTCTATGAATGATATTGTCTGTCCATTTCTCCATGTCACTAAATGGACGGTTTGGATCATCTGATCATTATGATTTTTTTCCAAGGTAGCATAAGAAGGGTGGATTAATTGATTGGACCTAATGGACGCATCAAATAGATTGTAAGGATGAGAAGAAGCCCAAGGCCATCTATTAGGCCTTTGGTGTTAGTGTTACTCATTATCATACTAGGTTGTTTGTATTTGTCACTCTCGTGCAATGCATGTATGCTGGTTATAACGGAATTTTTTTTTTTTCTTTCTAGAAAAGGATTTCAAGCATTTATGAACCGTCTGATGTTTTGGTTAGTTTATGGCCTACCAAATAGTTGTCTGATCTGGGTTTCTCACCGGATGATCTACACGGGGAAAAAAACCTGATATACGGCTATGAGGTCATGCACACATGCCAGGAGTGCATGTTTATAGTTTTTTATAGGAGTGTTCAAAAAACTGATCAAACCAATAAAACCAGCCAGATCGAAATTGATTATTTTTGTCAGTTTTCCATTTCATTTTGGGTTGGTTCAATTTTTTTATATTAAAAATCAAGAATGTCAGTTGGGTTGTTGATTTGTAAAAATTATAAATCGTTTTCAACCGAACTGAACCAACTATATATATATATATATATATATATATATATATATATATATATATATATATATATATATATATGTTACCCCTACCGTATAGCCCACCTTGATAATATCTTATATATCCATGCCGTTCATTCTTTTTCTTAGTCCATTTTAGGACATGTTCCAAAAAAATAATCAAATCCAAATCTTAAGTGTACCATACCACAAGAAATTGATTGAGTACTCGCCATTAAAAATGTCGTAGGATCCACTTGAAAAAGATCTACAATATGTATTTGCCATCCAATCCGTCGATAAGGTTAAACAGACCTGGATGAAGGAAAAAGTCAAATTTCACTTTTAGCTTGAATCAAAACTTTTGTAGTCTATAATTATGGCCTATGCACCAGTTTTCACATTGGTGTGGTCCACCATATATTTGAATCTTTTTAATTTTTTGAACATTGTCAGGAAACCGATAAAATCGACAAAATCGAATCGACCAAAATTTATCCAGTTCGGATCAATTTGTGAGGCTTCATCGGTTCAGTTCGGTTGTTAAATATTAAAAATTGACTTAGTCGATTCAGTTAGATATCACCCCTTAAAACCGAACCGACCGAACCGTGCACACCCCTAATTTTTTAGGGTTTTTCTTAGAATGCCCCTCTTATTTGTGTATCCAAGTTGCAGCTTTGTTTTACACGCATGGTTCTCAAAATGCTCCCTACCTCAGCTGGGGTACGTACAAGATTTCACCAGTTCTGGGCCCCACTTTCTCACGTGCATGGCACGTGCCATCTGATTGGTACTGGTTACTGCACCAACGTGAAATGTTTTCATTAGGATTTGAGCTTCACCAGTACTAGATATGCAGTCAAACCTACTACTATTCATCTCTCTGCCGCTTTGAATTCATGCATGCTTGCATTTATTCTACTTTCATGTCTTTATTCCTGTGAATTTGAGTGCGCTTTGAAAAACCAAATCGGTAAAGAAAATAAAAATGGAGTTTGTAGTTTCGAGTTTAATACCATGCATGATATGATGATCCACATACATGCCAACAGCCATAGGACAAGTGCTTATCTGTACCTCAATCCGAACAGTCCAAAGTGTGAGGCCCATCGGTAGATCCAACGGCACTGATTTTTTACCATCAAAATGTACCATCGAGGTCAAAATAGTTGGTCCAAATTCAAGAAACAAATGTTCAAAGGTAGGAGGTTCGGATATTTTGGATCAGTCCTGACTTTTGGATACATGCTCCATCTAAAGTGGATTCTACCATTTGGACGGTCTAGATCGAGGTGTGGACATGCAGTCATGGTAGCATGGTGTCCTCGTGCATGGGCATGATGGTCACACTGTTCAAAATTTATTTTTTCTGCACAATTATATCCATCAAACAAAAACTCTCTTATTCTCCCTTCTGTCCACTGCCATTGTTGAAAGGGACAGCTCAACCCCACTTTTTCCTAAATACCAATTGTACCCTTGTCTTCACCCCTGACATGTTCTTATATAAATAAATGTCACCACCTTGGGATTTCCTTTCATGGTGCAACAATCAGCTCCCAAGAAGAAGAAGATAATGGCAATAGGCCATGAAGTTCTCAAAGGTCAGATGAACATCATGCATGTGGTACTGCATGTATCATTCATTGGAAGGTGTTTTGAGGGAGGTGTTGTAAAAGAAAAGATCAAAACAAAAACATACATCCGGTGTTGATTATCATGGCGATATCTCTCCTGAGCTTATTATATTTTCCTTCCACGAAGTCTATTGAAATTTTCTTGACCTTGCAAGTCCAAAAACTCCACCCTTCTCAACGTAGTTATATTCTACGACTTTTAAGAAGGTGTTGTTTGAAGGTCAAGATTTCAGGCCAGTGGAAATTATTCTCTCCCTTCTATCCCTCCTGAGCTTTTTCTAACCATTAATTAGGGTATTCTTGTTACTACTTTTTGTATTTCGTTCTTTTATTTGTAATGTATTCACGTATGTGAGATGTTTTTTTTTACTATGTTTTGTGATGAGGCCATGCATTATGTATCATTTCATGTCTTTCTCAGTTAAATTCCATAGGAGCATGTTTTGGCAATTTTTGTTCTAACAATGGTATACCAAGGTGCCCAGCATGTATACAATATCATCCACTCCCTTGAGATAGGGGCCCAACTTGAGAGAAACAATGGTGGTAGGCGAGATTAATTCCCAACACATTTCAAAATAGGATAGTTTCATATTGGAATGTTATCTTGCTTTGAAAGAAGGTGATCCATATGAAAGCCATGGTTTTCTTTAGATTAAAAAAAAAAAAAAAAGTGCCAAACCATGCACTGTTATTCTGATAGTGCGACATGCTAGGCTGTATTTGTAGCCTAACGTGTATTGGAATTGCCTGGTGTTTAAGGTAGCATTTGAAATACCTGCAGCTCGCATGGGAAAACTAGTTAGGCGTTCATGCATGTCAATCTAGGCCATCCAAGTTGAATAGGTGAATCCCGCTGATTGGACAAGAACGAACGGTTGAAAGAAAATGGTTCAATGATCCCCGGAATTAGTTTGCTCGTCTCACTCTCTCTCTCTCTCTCTCTCTCTCTCAAAATAAGAACAACGCTCCTAAGCCAGGTCCCATGCAACCTCACCCAAGATGGTGTGGCCCTTACCGTGGGGCTGACCTTGATGCATGTTTTCTGTATTCACGTTGTCCATCCGTTTTTCCAGATATTTTAGGGCATGATAAAAAAATGAAGAATATCCAAATCTCAGGTGGACCATACTCTAGGAAACAGTGGTGATTGATCAGCCATTAAAAACTTATCAGGGCACACCTTAATGTTTCTGTAGTATTTATTTGCCATCCAATCTGTTTATAAGGTCACATGAGCCTGGATTAAAGGATTAACAAATATCAGCTTGATCCAAAACCTTTGTGGCCCATTAATGGTCAATCTCCACTGCTTCCTATGGTATGGTCCACCTGCTAATTGGATCTGTTTCATTTTTAGGATAATGTCCTAAAATGATATGGAAAAACGGATGGATATGGAATACATACATCAAGGTGGGCCCCACGGTAAGGGCCGCACTGTCTTGGGTGAGTCCAGGGTCTCACTTAATCCGTTTCCCCTATGCAAATGGCCCAGCCAGATGAGCGTCCAGTCTTAAATGAAAAATGCGGATTATATTCAGCAGTTCGTTGGATGCACTCTATCCACATAAAATGATGATTTTGCCCTTTCCAATGTGGGTCCCATGTTTGTACATCCGCACATGGTGCTTTGTTGGTAGTTGTAACTATCTCAAACAATCTGACTATTGAGATCTTAAGCATGCCACCTGGAACGCTTTGCCTATCAATTGGAGAATGTTACACACTCTAATCAGTGGTAGGCTACCAGTTGGATTCTTATTAAGATTGTCTAAATTCTTTTACTAATGTCATTGGTCAATCCACTGTGGGGCCCACCCAAATGAGTGGTGTGGATTACGTGCCTTCCTCTTGGATTATTTCCGATGACCTCCCTGAAGCGTTGGACATTAGCACTAAAATGGTGATGAAGATCGTGAGGTCCACCGTGTCAGGTCATCTCAATTGTCTAATCCGTCATCTGAAATGGATGGTGAAATAGATGGTTTGGATGGTCTAATTCAAATTCACATGCCATTAATATCAAGATCCATCCATTTGGTAGCAAACAATTGGATGGTTAGAATTGATTAATCTGTGTAATTTTCAATAAAAAAATAAATAAAAAGAAGCATGTTCTTCAAATTATTAACCATCTGACTATATGCATAGGCCCACCAATCTGGAAATTATAATTTGAGCATGGTCCATCTACATCAATGGTCTCAATTTCCCAACCATGGGCCCCACTTGCTAGGGTAGAAGCCGGCAGACAGCCCGCATGAGTGGTCTGTATGGCAGCTGATTGTTGTGTGATTAACTAGGTCTCATGAATCGAATTTGGCCGAGTCTGCAACTGACTCATCCGAATTGCTCCAAATTGGCTCAATTCAGGGCTCGTCTAAGTAGTCAGCCTCAACCGACTAGGAATGGTATTAAGACTAAACCCACTTAAGAGTGGCAGCACAAGGCTTCTCTTTTACACTAACAACAACCACAATTCTATAAATTTTACCTTCAACATGCTAACTGCGCTAGCCACACGTTCAAATGGCCCGTGCATGTCAGGTGGAGCTGCTCATCAAGCGATCTTCGCTTGTGCCATCTCCAACGTTTGGTCAGGCTGATCATCACAACTGGTCAACTACTAATTGTTTTTTTTTTTTTGGTTCTTGGAGAAAATTCTGAAACATTCACCTGAGATTACTTGTTTTCATTTTACTGGATGATTTCCATCTCTACTGCAGGAACTGGGAAGTCATCCACCCAGCATCTCTGATGCACATGCCTGTGTACGGAGGTGAGGCCGGGACCATCTGTTACACCCCACCCCAAATGGGTCAGGTCCACAAAATTTGTTACAATTGGACAAGCCAAACTAACAGACAGCAAGATGGCCTACACTCGCCTACATTCAACAGGCAAAATGTAAATGGGGTCACGGCCATCTATGGCATCGCCCACCGGATGGACGGTTTCTGTGCACATGCTCCCCACCTGCTTTTCATCTAGCATCTTGGTTTGAAAATGAAAATTGTGTGCATTTTGAGAACTTTCTTACTGTCACGACAATATAAAAGAGTGGCAGTGCCAACATGCCAAACATTCAAGAGTCCTTCAGCATGTTGCATTTAACAGTTACAAGTACTGGAACCCAAACAGTCAATCATCTGTGAAGAAAAAAAAAATGAACAAAAAAAAATTACACTTTCACCTGCATTTTATTCAACCACAAAAGAAAGCCCGGCCATGCCTCTCTCTCTCTCTCTCTCTCCCTCCCTTCACCCAGCACATGGACCTCCACCAAACAGCCTATCCCTGCTCTTGCAGAAACCGCAGGCAAAAAGAGCAGGGCAGGAGGGAGGCGTACATGTGGAAAATTTCCATGAAGGAAGAACCAGGCATGACGATTAAAAAGGCAAAGAGAAAAAAGAAAAAAAGAAAAAAAAGAAGTGAAGGACAAGATGCTGTTTAATCAGACTGATCGTGTGGGGACTCTGAAGTTGGTGCAGTGTGTGATGGAGAAAGGGTTTGCTGTGTCGGTTGGTCCGGTGCTTCCACGTCGGTGTTTGGTTGTTTTGTGGCCGTGGCCTCAGGTTTAGTGGGCCGATCAGATGACTTTGATACTTTGGATGGAGAAGTTTCTGATGAGGAACGGGCGATTGGGGAGTTTCTCTGGTAGAGAACAGGAGATGGGCCTGGAATGGATAGTGTGGGCAGGCTGTAGTTGTAATATCCTGCTGCCATGGGGTGATCGAACTTGCATGCTGAACCATACTTGCAAATTCCGTACATGCTGTAGAATGTGCATGTAGCTTGGCCCTTTATAGTCCCAGCCATGCAACAGGTAAAACAAAAACAAAACAAAAGTCAGACACTTGAAGAATACAAGTGAGAAATGCTATGGCTACATGGGAGATAGAATACTAAATCCTACTCCTTCCTGCACATGCAAAGCATTTTCATCTGATGGGACCCACCATGTTGGTTTCATCACCTGAAAAATAGGCTGATCCCATCATCAGGTGGGTGGGCCACACATCTAAGAAATGGACAGTTAAAAAAGTTCAAAATTGTTCAACATTAACTGTACATGTGGGCTGTGGCCCACCTGGTGACCAGAATGGCCTATTTGCGTGGCAAGACAAACACAGTAGGGCTGACCTGGATTGCTGTGGGGAGAGTACTAGTCTGAGAAGCCATTGTAGATCTCATATAAAGCATATGAATTGAAGGAGAGAAGTGGAGAACTGCCCACATGATTGGACGAGTATTTATTTACCGGTCTAAGAGGAAGCCCAAGTGGTCCAAGAGTGCCCACAGCCAATGGGGCATTCTTCTCTTTCGGATGATGGTATTTGCATGATGGCCCATATTTGCAGCTTCCAGTTTTCATGTAATACTGGCATTCTGGCTGATCTGGTCTCTCAGGCAAATGTTGGACAGATGCCGACAGCAGCTGCAGCTGCCCGCTTGAACCAGGGTCAGCAGGATGCTTGGCATTGTACGCCAGATTGGATCCAAGGGCATCGCTGGATGAAATGGGGCTTACAGAACTCTGGTAACAAAGAAAAGGATTAGACTATATGTCCTCTATGAAAATGAAAGAGTTCAACCAAATGCACCTAAAGATATAAACGAACAATAGCACTGCAGTATTCTGACATGAGTTCCAACACTTTTAACACTTAATAATTCTACAGGTGACACTATTGCAACACCTTTCCACATTCATCCAATTTTGGAGGAAATGAAAAGGTCTCTTGAGGTGAGGCTGATGATGAGAGACCTCAAGCCCATCCCATGATATACTTGTACAATTTTTTAACGGTCTTTATGCATCCAGATGTATGGAAACCTACCAAGAAATAGACAACAATAATTTTGCAAATCACCACATAAGGTTCCAAAGAGGGAATGCATCATGCACAACTATGGTTTAATGTCTATATACATCCAGAGATACGGAAACCTACCAAGAAATAGATGATGATAATTTTGCAAATCATCACATAAGGTTCCAAAGAGGGAATGCATCATAAAAACTATGGTTCCTAGATGCAAAATGTGAATAGCGACAAAAGACTCTAGTTTGATAAGCGAACTTATCATTTAAGACAATGGCCTCTTACAAGGCCACCCATTTCATAGTTAGTTTGCCTGTGCGTCTGCCTGAGACCATGCGTGTCCTGCATGTCGTTAACATATGAACTGCCATTCATGGAATTGAAGTCTCTCCACAGCCACACACAATATCAGTATGACGACCTTACTAAATCAGGGAGAAGGGAAGAAGAATTGCTTAGAATATGGATGCAGGAATACAGCAATCATATACGATATTGACAACAAAGGTACAGCTTTACAACATGAATGTGGCATGATAAATAGATTTGAAATAACGAAAACATATTAATGAGTGCAGGAACCACCAACAGTACAGAGAGGCAAGGTCAAAAAATGTAAAGGAAAAACAAGGATGATGATAATGATGACTGAAAACCAACACTAACATATTCTGTTTGTGGGTTTAGAGAAAAATAATAGTAATTTAACTTTTTCAATTTTGACAGTTGATAAGCTTGGTATGGGTTCTCCAGAAATGGCAATGTGCCCTCTCTCACCATTCTCTCAACATCCAATATAATGGACTGAATTCTCCCTCCCCTCCCTCTCTCTGAATGGAACAAACACCATCCTCTCATCCAACTTCATATCTATGATTAATATCATTTGAAAGATGGTGAAGTCCAGACAGCTTGATGCTTGTGTTTTCCTTGAGAGACTTCTATGCTTCTCAAAGACCCAAAAGAGATAGAGGGGTTTCCATCAGGAATTAAGACTGATACAGAAAGCATTGAAATGGAAGCAAAGGTCATCAGAGGTCTCGCTTTATTCCCACACAACAAACAGATCTTGTTTTACAATTTCTCAATTTGTAAGATCTTTTCAAGTTATACGTATTGCGGATTGCGATAGAGTAAAGAAACCACAATAACATCTGGGGGAGTCATCTAATATGTTAGTTGGTCGCATTGCACAAGACCTTGAGATTTGATTGTGCAGATGATCCAAATTACCTTACACCAATCACCAACCAGCCAGTCCCCAGCACGGGTAAAGAAGGGGTTGATGTTGGGTGGGCAGTTTGTCATAGAACTTTTGCTAAGGAATAGAGGCGGCAATGGGTTGGTAAACCCGTCAATTGGCCCGACCTGTTTCTGAGCCAGGTTCGGTTCGGGCCAAGTCGGGTCTGGTTGTGGGTTGGGCTTAGGTGACAAAGGTACCACATTTAGGTTAAGGGGTAGGGCTTGTGTTTAGGACAACCCTGACTTGACCCGCCCCTATATTGAATCAATGGACCAAGCCAAATGACCCGATCGAACCCATAACCCGAAACAAAAATATCTTTGCTATAGTTTTGATCCCTAGATCTCTTTAGACTCTTTACCAATTTTCTTAACACTCGCACCACAATAAATGTTTGTTGGTTTTGTGCTTATTTTGTTTTCTTTGATTGAAAAATTAGAGAACTAATGAATGTTTAAGAATTCAAGCGGGCCCAAGGTTTAGGAATCCAAACCATTGGTTTGTTTGATCCATTGTGGATGGGCTATGAGTGTGTAATAGTGAGCTCCATTCACATGAAAACTTCAAGACAAGCCAAAAAACCTAATATGGAGATATCACAATTAGTATATGGGTTGGGTTGGGCAGGTCGGTTGAGCCTGACCTGACTGCAATTAAATGGATCAGGTTGGGTCAGGTTCAAGCTCTAGAAATTTTAAGCGGGTTGGGTTGGGTAACTGGGTAATGGGCACCGGGTTGGGTTAGTGCCATATTTCTTGACCCGTTAATTAAATGGGTCAAACTTAGGTTGACACCAACCCCGACTAGACCCAACCCATTGCTAGGCCTACTAAGGAATCATAAAAATAAATAAATAAATAAATGTATTATGAATGTATGTATTATGTATGCATGATTTGGAGCAGGTGTGACAAATATTTTCCAAATTTCGAAAATCTCAAGATAATATTGTGAGAAAAACACTAAACAATATTATAGTGAGATATTCCAAAATCTGGGCAGATTTTAGAATATCATTTTTTTAACATTGATGAAATTTCATTGAAAAAGGCCGAAGCCGAAAAATGCAAATATACAAAAGAATAAGAACTATAACAAAGATAGCCCCTCGAAAGATAAGAAAAGGAAAGTGAGCAAGTTACGCTTCCGCCCACTCCTTCACATTAAGGATAGCCCACATGAAAACTTGCACTGCTCCATTACTTTTGTTTTTGAAGCATCGTTCATTTCTTTCCCACCATAAAGCCCATAGAATTTCCAACAAGCTTAAACGCCACCTCTTTTTCGCTTCTTTCCCTATCCCTCCACCTTGCCAAGCTCTAAGAAGTTCCTCTATCTTCTTTCCCTATCTCTCCACCTTGCCAAGCTCTAAGAAGTTCCTCTATCTTCTTTGGAAACACCCAATGAACCCTGAAAAATTGTAAGAAATGATCCCAGACCTCCTGGCAAAAACGCAATGAATGAACAAGTGATCCACCGATTCGGCGTCTTTAAAGCACATCAAACAAACTTTCAGAAGGATCATCTCTCTTGCACAGATTGTCGAGAGTTAGAACTTTATTCCTCTCTACTAACCAAACAAAAGCCGTCACCTTCAAAGGAGCTCTATAATGTCACAAGAAGGCCGTCAATGCTACCCCAAGGTTTCCTTCAGTCGCACACAAAAAATGATAGAGGGATCTAACTAAAAAAGAGCCTGAATTATCCTTCAACTACCTTAGAGAATCCACATCGGTTGAGATTGGAGAGAACTTATGCAACATCGCTAACAACTAAACCAACTCTTCAATCTCCTCATTTGACACATTTCTTCTGACGATAGGGACCCACATTACCTCCTCACCCCTAAAAGAGTAACAATCAAACACCTTCTCCCCCTCCTCCCTAGCTAACCTTGCTAAAGATGGAAACCTATCTCCCAACCTCACTTCTCCCGCCAACCTATTGCCTCAGAATCTTATTCTCTGACCATCCCCAAGTGAAAGCCTATTCCCTCCCACACCCTATCTTTTAGGGAAGCTACCGACTTCCACAAACAAGAGGATCGATACAAAGATGAGGCCTTGGTCCACCACCCCTCTTCCTCTACCCCATATTTTCTCGAGATTACCTCCCTCCATCTTGTTTCTCCCTCCCGGCCAAATCTCCAAACCCATTTCCCCAATAGTACTAGATTCATCTTTTCTAACTTTAAAATTCCCGTACCTCCTTGAGTCGTTGGTTTGCACACTACTTCCCAAGACAGAAAGTGAAATTTATGTTTTTCCCCTGACCTTTCCCACAAGAAATCCATTCTTCATCTCTCCAAAGCATTAATAACAGATTATCATGTTTTATCACAATACTAACTCGAAAATAGTAAAAGCACCAAGGAATTTGTTATATAAATATGTTTGTGTGTGTACACACACATTTATTTAATAGTTTTTTTGAACATTAAGTATATTTAATATGTTACGCTTATATTATTAAATATTTCTATTTTTGGCGAGATTTTCCCAATAATATCCTAAGAAAAACATCAGAGTTTAAAATTTTTCAGGCCATGAAATTGCCAAGAATGAGATTTGTTTGTCACTATGATCAGCAGAACATGATTTATAACGTAGACCCCAAATAGTTGGGAAAAGGAAAGTATGGTAATAATTATGATTATCACCGTTCAATGTATCGATTTCTCCTCCACAATTTCCCTAGTGCTCCTATGAACCTGATTGCGAAGTACATTCCATTCAATCCAATTTGTGTCTAATATTCGATCATCCTTCGATGTTTCTTAATGTGCTTGAGCATTGTGAAATTGATGGATCACTTGTTCGTCCACTATCCTTTCACTGCTGAGGTGTGGCAATGCTTATTATTGTTGTGGCAAATACCACTGTGGGTTCTTGGAGGCATGGAGGTTCGTATTCCATTTGTCTAGAGGTCTCTTTTGAAGGATTGGAATATTAGGGCATTCAGGAACAAAAGTCAAAGCACTTTTGAGATGGTGCATCGAGCCAAAGGTAGGATTAACAAGTGGGTTTTCAATATCTCCGCCAGAGAGAAATCTTTTTCTTTCCTCCATTATTCGCCATAAAAAAGTTGTTACATGCACATACTTTTCCTAAAGCAAAAGAAACACTAATAGCCATCCATTATATCTAATCCCAGCCATCTATTTTAATAAAACATCAATAATGACTAAAACATCCCTACATCACATCACCATACATCCCTTCCGCAAATCACACATAACTCACTGGGCTTGTTTGAAAGCTAATGAGTTTCAAGTGGGACCAATCTCATGCATACTTGAAAAGTGGCCTAAAAAATTAAGTAACAAAAATAAGGGTTTATTAACTAATTCTTTGGGGCCATTTGGATAGGAGTAAATGGAGGTAAATGGCATTTGAGGTGTGTTTGGATGGGAGTAAATGCATGGAAATGAAATGAAATAGGAGTAAATAGACCTATAAATGAAATTGTCTCCTTGAGACAGTATTTGGAAGTAAATGGGAGTGAAATGCCTTTATGAGCTCCCTTGGAGAGTGACGAGAGTCACACGAGTAAACAAAGGTGCTGCTACGCACATGTCCACCATACATGTGGCACATTGATGATACTCTGAAAAATCCAATTATCGGCTACATCACTAAAATCACACCAATAGAATGATCCAAACCGTCCCTAGGTTGGCCATCTAAATGGATGGTTAAAAAACGTTGGCAAGTTGCTTGTTAGTAATCCTTACGTGCGTGGCTCACCCAAGGCTTGACACTTCCTTATTTTTGGCTCTAGTATATATTTCAATGGGCTTATTACAATCATTCTGTTAAATATCACATATGTGCACTAATTTGGGATATTAAAAGCTGATTTGGGATATCACATATGTTCCAGTGAATATATTGAAAATTTCCAATGCATTCCAATTCCTCCCATTTACTGTCATCCAAAGAGAATATTTGGATTTCAAATGCATTTCATTTACTCCCATCCAGATACAACTGAGTAAGCCATTTACTCTCGATTCATTTACCTCTAATTCCATTTCCCATTTACCTCCATTTACAAGCTCCCAAATGAGTCCAAGGCTTCTACCTGCAAAATGTTTTTTTTTAAATGCTACTAAATATATGTAATAAACCAACCATATGGACAACATGGGTCTGCTGACTAAATAGATCGTGCAGCCACCAGTAGCATGCATCCATGTGGATCCTGTGGACCCAGCTAAAAGAACTCTAAGGTGTCTTCTTGGGCCTGTTGGTGATTGAAGGTGATTCTGCATGACGTATGTTGGGAAAAGTTCTGTAGGAGTCTTCCCTTGGAGATTGGCCAAATGGGAGGAAAACATTCAGAAGGTTTGTGTAAATTATGTTATAGGACCATTTAGCTGATGAGCAGCTAGACCGTAGTCTATTGTAGTAACTTTCCCTTGTAATAATCCATTTTCCTTTTTCTTTTTTCTTGTTAATAAAATCTCATTTTATTGACTAAAAATAAAGAAAGAAGTGCACAGAACCTGCTTGAGGCCATAAAGGGCCACATAGGATGACAAACAAGGTGGAAAGAATTGACAATTGGGGCATTTTCTTCTAAAATTCCATACGTCTCCATGGGAGCATTCTTAATACTAATATTAGTCCTAAGAGGTATTAGTACAACTTTTAGCAACAGTTCTGATGTGCCCAGGCCACACAAGCAGTTGGATTGAAGATTAGGCTCATCCAGGGTCCTAATTAAGGATCTGGACCATTCGAACATCCGGATTGAAGATCTCGTCTACTTAGGCGGTCTAGATTGATATGATGAAAGATCAACAGTCCTGATGTGCATTCTGGACCAAATCATAAGTTATTTAACTAGTTGTTCGAGTTAAAAGTTAATGGTGACTTGTTCAACATACTTCCCTTTAGTATTTAACATCACTTTTGTGAGTAGAGGTGGGCACAAACCAAGCCAGCTCGAAAGCTCGGCTCGGATTGGTTCGAAAAAGCTCGGGTTGGATTGGTTCGAATGGAAGTTCAAACCAAACCAAGCCTCCGAGTCATGCTCGTTTGAAAAAACAAACCAAGCTCCAACTAGGGCAGTACCAGCTCGGCACGGCTCGAAGCTCGATTTGATTCAGCTCAGTTTGATTCGGCTCGTAGATTATAAGCACACTGTTTCCTGTGGTGTGAACCACTTGAGCTTTGGATATGATTCCATTTTGGGATCATGTCCTAAAATGATATGTAAAACAGATGGACAGCATGGATAATACATATACATGATGACATGGATAATACATAATACATATACATGAATGCACACTGTTTCCTTGCACTTGTAAAATTATGCTTGTGTACTTTTGTTTGGAGAATACTCTTACATGTCCATTTTGAAGTTGCACTCCTTTGAAGGATGTTAAACATCATATAGTAAGATACATTTGTAATTTTTTTTTCTAACTTTTTAAATTCTCTTCTAATTAAATAAACAAGGAAAAAAGGAGCCGCTTCCTGTTTGAACTCGGCCCGGCCCTGGTTCGAAATTTTTTACCAAACCGATCCCGGCTCGAACCAGATTTTTCTGAAGCAAACCAAACTCGGGCCGCATGGGTCAGCCCGAAACCCAAACCAAACTCGGGCCGCATGGGTCAGCCTGAAACCCAAACCAAACCGATCCACAAACTGCGGTGGTACAAAAACAAGCCAAACCAAACTAGGGCTAACTCGGCTCGGCCCGGATCGTTGCCCACCTCTATTTGTGAGTGTGCGAACGTGTGCAGTGTAGAGAGCAGTTAAAGGACCATGTATTGGGTCACTAGCCGTTGCCAAAAAAAAAAAAAAGAAAGAAAGAAAGAAAGAAAGAAAGAAAGAAAAGAAAAAGAACAAGAAAGAAAGAAAGAAAAAACAAATCCCTAAACCCTAATTACCCAATGGGTTCAAGCCTATAGCTCAATGGCAGAGGGTGCTTTTCAACATTGAGGTCTTATGTTCAAACCCACTTTACCTATTGAAGGAAAATAAAAAATAGAAAACCTGAACCCAAAATTTCCCAATTTTATTAATGTCCCCAAATTCCCCACGCCTTGTTCTTAACTTCACCAATATTATTCTTTTTGAGATGCCTTAGAGAGGTGGATTTTTGTATGCTCCATCTGTTATCGTACTTTGACTACGTAATATGATGAGCCCTAATTTAGCCATGTGATGGTTTCTTAACCGTCACATGGATATAATATTCTGGTCTTCTTTGTAACACTGGTCCATGTGATGATTTCTTAACCTCTGAGTCAAAGGTTCGAGGAGTTGGTGCCATCATCTTCAAAAAGAGAATAATTCATGTTCTTGGGTTGTAGCATGTATTGCTTCCCTTTTGGTATGGGTTGCCTTCGGTAGAAAAAGCGCAGGGGAATATTGTGATTACTAGCATAGCACCAGTAGCTGTTGGATACCAATCCACAGTCCTTTATTCTTTATTTTCTGTTGCCTCTGCAAAGATTTTTTTTTTTTTTTTTTTAAATATGAGATATTATTAAACCACTGAAAAGTAAAAAAGAAAAAAGAAAAAAAAAGAAGCAAACCAACAACAAAAAAACAAGCAAAGAGAACAACAAATGAAAAACAGAAAAAAAAAAACAAAACTATACAACAGCCAGCCCCACAAATGGCCAACCCCAAGAAAAACCCCAACAACTCAAGGCGCCCAATCCCTGAGCAGACAAAGGACTGGGTACACTCCGGCAACAGAAGCTTTGCAAAGAAATTTGTAGCTTAAAATAAAAATGACAAGTGTTCAACTCTAGATTCTCCCTTTTTAATGGTTGCATCAAGTTTAAAAAGACCTATGTATTTAAACATTCTTGAAGGAGCCCTTAAAAACAAGTCCTGCAAGCTTTATCTTCTTTTTTTTTTTTTCTTTCTTTCTTTGAAGAGTGCGAGCTTTAGAATTGTCAATTTAAGCATGTTACTGCTTCAAGATTTTGAATAAGGTTTGCATGCTTCGAGGTACGAGGAGATGAGTTAGGCTAATCAGTGACTTAGAGAATTTAACAGGGAAAACTAGCACCGACAATCTATGCATGAATGGAATAGAAGTTTCATTAAGAGCCCTCTAGGTGTAGTCTAAAGGTTGTTGCACATAAGAATTAAAGTCAAATGATCAAACATTGCCTCACTTCATGATAAACCTTGGGACCTAGGAGTACCTCCAAATTCGTGCAACAATGATAGAGAAAACTAGTTCAAGAATCATTAAGAGAATACATTTTGAAACATTTCGCCATTGGTCCCATCCCAATCAAATATAGGTTTTTAGTTTAACAATTAATTACAGGTTTTTACTAGAAGCAGCTTTCTACCCAAAATTTTCAACAAATAGACTGTTCCTACAATTTCTTGGAAGCTTTGTGCATTTGTAGCAGAGTCGTTAAGGATACAGCATTATTAAACTCTTCTCCGAAGTTCTCACGATCCAGGCACACCACATAGTCTTGTCATGAGTCTCTGTTGATCCCCCTCACCCCTGATCCATGGACTATATGTCCCATGATCAATCTCACCTTTATGAGTCTCATCTTGACCATTTACCTATCTTAAATCCCCTATTTTTCTGATCTGATACATGGAACAGGGAAAAGAGAACAAGCAGAGAATAGCTTTCAAGAGACACAACCAAGCTGCCTACATACGAAAACCTTCCCAATCTCCATGGAGGTCAACTCTTATATAATCTATGTAAACTCCTCTAGGGATACTGCCCAAATTGAAGCATAGCTTCTCACTCTATTAACCACCTAATCAACAAGTTCACATTTATTGCTGAAAATCCATATGAGCCGCATATTTGCTAGACAAGATCCAGAGCAACTTGTCTCTGCATCTCCTGAGATATGTGCCCCCAATAGCCTGGTCATTGGTTTCATTGTTGTCCATGCACATCCAACCTGGCAAAAGCACCACTACCAAATGCTGTATATAAATGGACAATGAAGCAAAGATGGTACACACTTTTTTCATCCCTTCTGTTGGGAAAGTACATATGGAATATCCATACAGGGTGTATGTGTCTTGTATGTTTGGAGGATTAGGTTTCTCTCTCATCTCCTAACACATTCTACATGTATTCATTGTACAAATATTCAGTTATTGTTAACAGAATCTACAGATGTTTCGACAATGTAGTCCTCATATAATCATGGTAACAGAGCCATTGATCATCTCTGATATCAGCTGTCGATACAGATTGCAGCACCACCATCTTCCCGACCAGAACTCATCAACTCCAATCACCTGATCCAATCTCCAGCATCAGATTTGTATCTCTGACATTGCAAGTTTTACTTTCAATTGCTGAAACTGTAATCTCATCTGAAATCCACACCTGTCTAGCATTCTTGAACATCGATTCCAGCATCATGGCCAGATCTTTTTTTATTTTTGTAGGGTTTTTCAATGGTTATTGTTTGGTTTTCAAAAGGTATAAGATGAGACAAAGGGGGAATCCCTATTTATAAGCTTTGGACTCGTTTTTGGTAAATTTGGTGAATTAAAGGGGTGTTTCTAAGAAGTGTGACAGTACATGGCATGATTTAGAGCAGTTATTAGGAGAACCTAGGAGGGCTTAATAAGCTAAAGAAAGTCTAAAACACGGGAATCACAAAAAGAAACAGGGTAATTGGATTTCCATCGGTTCAAAGACCCAAAAAACCAGAAAACTTCACAGAAATTGGATTTCCGTTCCCTACAAAATGCCAGAAAAAAAATGCAATGGGCCCCCAAGCCTTGGCAAGGCTGGTCCCACATCCCTAATCATTTTTAGGTAAATTCTGAAGGTACTAAGAGTTGTTGTTTAATTGTTTTGCTGAAAAACACACTTGGAGTGAGGGGTTTTTCTAGCTAGAATTAATCCCTATAAAATCGAAGTTAGGAATCAAGACCCTTCTGGCTTAATTCACCTTGATTAGATAATCTATACAGCTCATGTTTAGGTGGGTGTCTACACTAAATAACAAAAATATTCATAGGCATTTAGGCATTTTTCATACACATGAAGACAGTCACTCCCACAGCTATGAACCATCACCTACCTAAGCAATAAATATAGTCACTAGCATTTTCTTTTATTTTTCCCAAGTTATTACTTTTAATGTCTCTCTTTTTACATGCTGTTTTAATAATTTTTCATCAACTCAGAGAAGTGAGTTTTTCATGACGCTACTGATTCAAATATGGAAATAAACAAACACATTTCAAGTTTAAAACTGTATTTAAATATTGGTTAGAATATTCAATTTCCAATTGGCCATATGAATCTGGTACACAATTGGATAAGGAGTATAAATCTTAAAGCTTGAAAAGCCCATGGTCGCTGATGGCACCTGTTGCAAGATATGATGTAAAGTTCAGATCAATAAAATAGCATAGTGTAGTAACTCAGGTCCATGAAAAAAGAATCGGTGAATCTGCATATTAATGTGTATTGACTATACTATTCGAAGCAATTTTGGTTATAGTAAACATTGAGCATGTGGTTCATATCTGCAGTCCCATGTTATCTCCTTGATCCCTTCGAAATTTATTTTCACCAAGTGACCATCTTTATAAACATTTTGAGAAGAGCTTTGCTAAGCGTACATGCATGTGCAATAAACATGATTTACACGCCACAGATTTGCTAGCATGGCACATAGGTGCAAGATCAAACCCATCCATCTAGTTGATCTGACCTTGTACATATTTTCCCAATCAGTAATCTTGTCCACTCAGCATCTAGGCCCCAATATTGGAAACAGGTGAATGGGTAAGAAAACTTCAGCCAAGTTTTTCAGAGCCATACATTTGTTTTGCAAACTATGGCCCACCTGATGAGTGGATCAACCTTATTCTTGGGCTAGGGCATCAATATAGTGGTGCCATTCTGATGAATGGATTGGATCCCAGACCTATCGTCCCATGCTGGCACGCATGGCATGTACATGAACTTTATTGCACACACGTGCACCTTTTTTTTTGTAGAGTCACACGTGTACTTAGCAGAGCTCTTTTGAGAAAATCCATTGCAATTATCTCAGCATTTTAAGGAGCCTCTCTTGAGCTCCCCGGAGGAAGTCAAGGATGTTGTCTCTTGTCTTGCCAGGGATAAGGCCCCAGGTCTAGATCGGTTCTCCTTGGCTTTCTTTCAGATCTTTTGGGACTTGATTAAGCCAGATCTTCTAGGATTTATTAATGACTTACTTCACCTACAAGTGAATCCCACATGAGATGGGAAGCATGTTCTTAGCTCTTATCCTAAAGATCGAAGGTACTATTAGTTTGAAAGACTTCAAACCTATCACCCTTATTGGAAGCCCTTACAAAATTTTAGCAAGCTCCTGCGTGAGAGGCTGAGGATTGTCCTTCCTAAGGTCATCTCTCCCTTTCAGAGTACTTTATATCTGGCTGGTAGAGCCTTAGCGCTCTAATCGCTCATGAATGCCTGGACTCCTGTCATAGGGCTGGTAAGCAAGGAGATCTTTGTAAGTTGGATTTGGAGAAAGCATATGACCACGTTGATTGGTCCTTTCTAGACTATATGTTGGGAAGAATAAGGTGCGAAACAAAATGAAGTAAGTTGGATTAAGGTCTACGTCTCCTCGACAAAAAATTTGTTCGTAACAAAGGATCAACTTTTGGATTCTTCAAAGCATCAAGAGGTCTCAGGTAAGGGGACCCCCTTTCCCCGTCCTTATTTCTCATCATGTTGGAAGTGTTAAGTTAGATGTTGGTCAAAGGTCAATCGGTGGGTTTGTTTCAAGGTTTCAATGCCCCCAATTTTCCTTGTCAAGTAAGTTGTCTCCAATTCGCGGACGACACTCATTTTTTGTGGTGCTAATGGGTCTATGGCACACAATCTCAAGAAAATACTTAGATGTTTTTGAAGTGGTCTTGGGGCTTAACGTCAATGTGGGTAAAGAGTGACATGTTTGGCATTCATTTGTCCCCATCTGAAGTCTCCCGTTTGGCTAGTATTTTAGATGTCGGTCTGGTTATCTTCCCACCTCTTATCTCGACCTCCCTCTCTGTGTGGGGAAGCCTACCATTCACTTGTGGGATAAGGTCATTCAGAGGCTGGAGAAGAAGTTCTCCCTAGAAAAGAAAACTCATATCTCTTGGAGGAAGAATTACCCTTATTAAGGTGTCTCTTTCCAATCTCCTTCTTTACTTCATGTCTCTTTTCTGCTGTCCTTTGTTGATCATTGCCTAGGATCAACAAGCTTAGGCAGGATTTTTTTGTGGCAAGGGGGTGCATCCCCGGGCAATTTGCATTTACTAAATTGGAAGGATGTCTATAGGCCCGTCAGTGAAGGGGGTGCTGGGATTAAAAGACTTGAATGAGGTGAATCCTTCCTTATTGGGTAAATGGATCTGAAAGGTTTGGGGTGGAGGAAGATAGTTTTTGGAGGTCTATAATTGCAAGCAAATATGGCTGCTCTAATATGGGGTGGTGGATCAAGGAAGTGTCCCCTTTGTTGCGCTTCCTATGTCTAGAACATTATTGCTAGGCTTGCTCCTAAGGTTCTCAATGGGGTGAGCTTTTCTAATGGGGGATGGTGTTAGAGTCAGGTTTTGGGGCGATATTTGGTGTGGGGAATCATCTCTCATATCAGATTTTCCCAAGTTGGCTGGTCTTTGTTCAGTCTCCAATGTCTCAGGCGCTGCTTGTTTTTCATTATCTAGAATAGGGTGTGTTTGGGTCCCTCTCTATAGGAGAAACCTCTCGAATGCTGAGACAGAGGACTTAATCCTCCTCCTCTCTCTGGTTGCAGGGATTGTAGCCTAGCCTAGACAATAAGGATTCACTAGTATAGCACTTGGATAAATCCGAAGTCTTTTCAGTTAAATCTTTTTACTCCCTAATCACCTATTTTGGCTCCTAGATCTTATGCAGTCACACTGGTGTTGTGTGGTTCTATGGAGCTCCTCCTATGGTGGCTGCCTTCGCTAGGTTGGCGAGTCGGAACAAGATTCTGATGATTGATATGGAAGTTGATGCCACGATATCAATGTTTTAAAAACTGGACCAGACTGCCTGGTCAGAAAGAACTTGAACCTCAAGTTTTCTGAAAAAACCTCAGTTCAACAACTTAACTATTGAGCAAACTGAAAAGTTTCCAATGAACCGCGTAGTTAGAAAGCCATCTTTCAAAGGAAAAAAACTTAGAAAGCCTAATTCAAAACAAATCCCTAGAAGCCCTTTCTCTTGTCTTTGCTACTCAACTAATACACTTCTATCTCATCACCTGTTAAAAAAATCTATTACAACCAAATACTTCTGTATGCCCAACCAGAGTTTTAAATAGCAAATAGCATGTAGCATGGCGTTCACCCCTTCGACGCGTGAGGCGTAAGCTACATGCAACTTCTAGATTTTTAATCAAGGTGCTTGGTTACACCAATGTCATGATATTCTATACCAGATTAGACTGATTAATAATGAAATTTAACAAAATTTCATGATATTTGGTGCAACAAAATGCAACCTAAAGTAATAGGAAAGGGCAATGATGAAGTATAAAGGTAAAGAAAGACCAATGAAACTGATTTAATATTGTTGTTTATATTCACTGTTCGGAGTATCCCCAATATTATCAAAATATTCCCAATATTATTCATATCTCTAGCTCGGTGATACCAATAAAACTGGTAGTACCAGAAATTCAAGTATCAGCAATGTATTGCTAAGTATCACCAATGTATCGCCAATATTTTCGACTATGTAAATTACAAGTGTTGCTTGTATTGCTAATGTATTGCCAATATTTTTTACAATGTAAATTATAGGCGTTGCTTATATTGCCAGTGTATCGGCGATGTTACGATAAAATCGCCAACGTATTGATATCGCCAAAAATCTATTTATTAAAAAAAATCCATTTCAATTTTTTTATGGGAGCATAGTTGTATGAAGTGTTCAAATTGTTGACAATAATATCACAATATTATCGTTATCGCAAAAAGAAAAAAAGAAAAGAAAAAAAAAACATCGTTATCGCATCATGGGTGATATCGGAGACCACAATCTTTCTTTTCCTTTCCGGTTGTTTTTTTTTTTAAACGATGATAATATTATAAACAAAAGGCCAAAGCCAAAAATACAAATGTACAAAGACCGGGAGACTAAAGCTCCCCCCAAAAAGTTGGAAAAGACTCTAAGATCTTAGAAGATAGAGCCCATTCAATTACAAGAGATTTCACCCTACTAGCCACCTCGAGGAATTGCCTTCCACCATTTTTGAAACAACGATTGTTCCTTTCCTGCCACATGGATCATATGCCTGCTAATAAGCATAGATGCCATATTTTGTCAATCGTGGCTGGCACAACCCAAACAACTCCAAAGCAAGGAAAAAAAAATGATCTCATAACCTCTTCACGAAAGGGCAATGCAAAAAGAGATGGTCCACTAATTCCCCATTGCTCATACACATCAAGCACACATTCGGAAGAATAAAACTTCGTTTGCGAAGGTTATCTATCGTGAGCACCTTTTTTCTCCCCACTAGCCATGCAAAAGCCGCTACCTTTGGAGGTCCACCATATCTCCAAATGAACGACGTTGTACATATCCCATTGTTGAGCTCGGCTCCGCTAATTGCCATGTAAAATGATCTGACTGAAAATTTGTTAGATTTATCTTTGAGCCATCTCATAGAATCTTCCTCTGAAAAAGTTGGAACTACCTTCGACGATTTCTTGTCGAGATATCATGTGTTGTTGATATTATGAAATATTGATGGATGTTTAGATGGAAGGTTGGTTGGATGGATAGATGGGATGGAAGACGCCTAGGCGTTTCAACAGCAGGTCTGAGGTTCGAAATGCTAAGGAGACACTCTAACCCCACCGGTGGGTGGGTGCATCGTGTGACTAACTGTGTGGGTGTGTTGCACAGCTAACAGGGTGGGTACGTTGCATGACAAAAAAAAAAAACTAAAACACATTAAGTACCATTTTAGGGAACCATACTGCTAGGCATATTCCCATCATTGTTGAGATGGTGAGATGCTCTGATGCTACTACCAACTATCTGCAGCTGGAGAGACAAGAGACACGTCCCAAACAAATGGGTTAAAATGACAATCTGATAATTCTCATTGAAGCAATGGTGACATGTTGCAGCAGTCTGATTCCAAAAGCCACAGCTGACAAGCAGCTTATGGTGCAGGAAATAGACTTGGGAAAGGCACTTGGTATGCAGGCCGAGGGTGCGGAGCTGACTGGTACCTTGCCAACTAGCCATAGAACTGTTGCCCACTGTTGTTTAGGAAGATGTGGATGCTCTAGAGACTTAATGATTGCCCATAATGTAGATTGGATTGAAAGAAATTTCATCCATGCCCACGAGCGTTAAGAGAGCCTCCACGAGCTGAATGATGGAGACTGTTTTAGGCCTAGGGATGTAGCAAGGTAAGTTTCTTGTTAAAGGAGAAGAGGGTGTATCACTTGGAAGGCGGCGTAGGTGATCACACAAACACTACAACAACTTACATCCCGTTTGACACTGAGACTGGATTTTAGCAAGCTTAAAAAAGTACGACATGAGCTTGGTAAAATAATGATTAGCAGAAATTATATCTTTCTTGAAATTACGAGGCTTTATCCGATTTTGCCTCAAGTAGCCTTGGTTTGCTGTCAATAGAGGAAGCCATGAAGACAAATAAAGGAGGTAAAGGCTAAAGAGGCGGCAAATAACCTTCTTTTTTTTTTTTTAACTACATGAAAGTTCATAAAATAGTATAGATGATGTATGGACAAAGGAAACAGTCCCTACTACGATTGTATAGACATCAGTGTGGAAGAATGGTATCCGCAGATTTTGAGATTTGTACATTTTGGGTTGGGTAGTTCTAAGGATGTGGACACATGTACTTTGGAAGAAATGGGTGGTTGGCCATTGTCCTAAATGGTGTGCCCCACCTTGTCAGTGGATTGGCCTTATTTTTGTGCTAGGTGCTCTTCATGACAGGGGCAACCTTCTGGATGGATTGGATGTTGTACACACTTCTTTTTTTTAGAGGTAGGATGTTGTACATACTTAACACATTGAAATAAGAAAATTGGGAGGAAAATGAGAATAAAGATTTAAAGTGTTGTATTAAACACTAGGGATGGATGCCCCACATAAAGAACACTACAATTGAGTATGAAATAAGTAATAAAGGAACTCCCCCCCTTTTAAAAGTAAGCTGGCTCAAACTGAAGACCAATGAGCTATGGGCTCAAACAAAAGAGAATCTTAAAAGCTACAACGGTACACCGCGAAAATACGATTATCTTTTCCTTACATTGATGACATTCCCATGGAAAATGATGGGACCAACTTGACAACCCTTTAGAACGAATGCAAGTATCCCTGATCTAAAATTTCAAGATAGAGCTAGTGGGCCTATGCTTTCCCGAGCATGTAAGATTCACGATGATTGCTACCCATTACCTCATCACTTGCCTGCCACGCAAAGTCACTTCAGTGAGGACTTATTTTTGGTGAAGGCAGCAAAGGGTTCTAGGCTTCTAGCCCCTATTGCCTTTTTTAGCTACCCAGCCTTTCAATAGAGACCCAGACAAATCTCCACAAAGCAACCCAAATGCTCATCCGCCACCATCAAAGCCACATCAGATCTGAGGTCATGGTTACCTATCTAACATTACAACTCATGGACACTCAGTGGATCACGCCTCTCAAGGATGGAAGGGACACTGTTGTTGTTAGTTGGTACACCAAGTTTCAAGGTGGCAACTGCATGAGTATGATGAGAGTTGACACTCCACCAAATAAAGATAAGACATCCATCAGCTGTGGATTCTGACTATTCTTGAGGAGACTTCCGATGAGGTTATAAATATGAGAATGGATGGTACTCTGGTGGAACATTCAGTTTGATAACCATGAAGGTTGATGCCATGCAAAGGTGATCGTTTCCAGAAGATGCATCCATCAATGAGCCAACTCAGCCCAACAAATACAATCAACTTGCAGCAATGAGGACGAACCAGCTAGCATTGACAAACCTACAATGTTCGTTGAATAACACTGAAAAGTGGCAGCTGGTGAGGCATGCATGACACCACTTGGGGCCATCTTCTTCTCCTTCTTAAATCATGTGCCTGGAATAACTAGTTCCAAGCCTTATTTTCTTTCCTTGCTTCCTTTTGCAAGTAGTTTCCCTCTTCCTCACATTCAGCCTACAAATCAATCATTAAAGGGTTGTACTTGGAAGAGCCCAGTGACTTAAGCCAGTCACAAAAACGGTGATGGGCCAACCATCAAACAATAAACATCGAATCTTTTCTCCATTATATTAGAAGGATGGTTTATTGACCTAAGAAAGGCGATTAGTCTCCTTCTATCTATCTTTTTGCTCCTCCCCCAATGTACAACCAAAACTGCAGAAAGATAACTCACAAGCATAACCCTACTACAGAATTTACTAAACAACGTAGTTGAACATATGAGTAAAGTCCTGTGTGCAAATCTTGGGAAAAAAATGAGAGGGAAGGAGAAAATGATTGCAGAACGAAAGTTTCCAAAAGGATACCTTATCCTCATACCAGAATCTAAGTCAGGCAATCTAATTTTCAGAAAAATTCAAGAATCACAGACACAAAGTATATAAAAAGGGAGCTTAGCACTTTATTTGGAAGGTGAGAATCATTTCGATTCCTCACCTCACTATACAAATTTCAGATGCATTTACCAATATCGTGAAACTACTAGGCCTTCTTTCCTAATGGACAAATTGCCATTCATTGATCCATCAGAGGCAGGGTAGGAGATAATGTTCTCCATTGGCAGTATGCATCAGAGGCAGGGTAGGAGATAATGTTCTCTATTGGCAGTATTGCATACTTATAGACATTGTCTATGCAATGTACTTCAACATTAGCTAGAGATACAAACATTTTTTATGTTTTACTTACTCTATCTATTTATGTTCTGCATTCATATGGAACCCACAGGGATCAATAAAATAAAATAAAAATAGCATCAATCCCCATATTATGTGCCTTAAATCGGTCTTACAACACAATCGCAAAGACTTTTAGATCATGGACTGTGTTACCAGTCCATGACAGTCCTCACAATAATCAAATGCAACTTATTAACCTTCCAAAAGAAAAGAGCAAAGAAACATTATTGCATTCCTATCTTTGGTGATATAAAAGAAAAATACTAAAAATGCTCAACATCTCAGAAAACATGATTCACCACTACCACCACCACCAATCATAACCTTGTCAGAGCATACAAAGAGAAAAGCAGAGGCCATGACTCTATGCTATTGCTGGCTGTTCCACTGAATATCAAGACCACGACATAAAATGGAATAGGTTCCAAACTATAAGAGAAAACATAGCTAGTACAGGTTCTTTAAGGTGATGAGAGATATAAACCGTCATCCGTAGTGAACAATGGAAGCAAGGGATGCACCTCACTGGAACCTAATGCCCAGAACATGGAAGTACTATAATGCATAAGAATTAAGTATTAATTACCCATTTTATTCAAAACACTAGCTACTTACCGTATAGGTGCTCCAGCCCTGTTGTGCAGGCATCATGCCTTGAGAAGAAAGAAGTACAGGCATGTAAGCTGGGGGACCTTGAACACGTGGACCTGACGTGTAAGGTGCTCTTGGTAAGGACCATGCCGGAAGTCCACCTACATAAGGTAGACTTGATGGAGGCATTCCAGACGAGCCCGTAGCACCATAGGCAGAGGCTGTTATAGGCAACATAGTGCCAAGGGCAGCAGGCTGGGGATGATGGAACTTGCAGGCAATTCCAAACTTACAGGATCCAGTTCGCATGTAATATGCACATGATTTTTCCTCCTGAAGAAGAACAAGCATGAATATTTCCAAGACACTATCATCAGCATGTTGGATCATTCTAAAAGAGAAAATGTAAAAATAACAGAGATGAGTGTGAATGTTTGAAGGCAAGCATTTGCAAATCATGAAATAAAGAGCAAGGTTTTGAAAGCATATAGGAATAAGTAGTCACCTGACGCATGGGCAGACCCAACATGTTCAACGGCACCTGTCCTGCACCATGCCTGTCTCGTGGGTGGTGATATTTACATGTTGCACCAAATTTGCAAGTTCCTGTCTTGAGGAAGAACTGCAAAACACATGTGAAAGGTAGATCAACAGCCATTTCATATGTTTGTACTTCCTTCAACTATAACATTTACATAGTGCATCATATACCGACTCATAACGAAGCCTAAATTGGTGTAGAATTATTCAGCTAGAAAAGGTCTGCATAATTTTAACCTATTTCGAGCTATCTACAACTGATGGGAAAATCTCGGACAGCTTTTTGGAGGCTACTCGCGATGGGAATTTTTCATTTTATTTGGAGGGTTCAGAATGGTCTATATTTTCAAAACAAGGACGGTTCTGATGAAGAGATCATATGTTTGGTTAAAATCGTTGTTTCGGATTGGGTGTCTTATGTTAAATAAGCAAAATATGCACTGATCTTTCTTCATGGTTTTTTTCGTAGCTTTTGTTGTATTCTTTTCCGCCTTTGCACGGTTTCTTAATAAATTTCAGTTATCTCTAAAAAAAAAAAATATTTAAAAAGAAAATCTACGAGTGCAAGATTGATGCTAGTCAATATGGAAAACTTCCCTACTAACCTCAATATGGAAATCATATTGTGTGGCAGCTCTTCTTCTTCTTCATTGAATCTTCAGCCAGAGTTAGGTTCTCTGCTGGCTGAATCTTTCGGATGTAAGGTTAGTCATCTCCCTACTCTTTATTTGGGTCTTCCCCTTTGTATTGGGAAGCCTCCTCTAGCTCTTTGGGATAGAATTATCGAATGTATGGATTGGAAGCTCTCTGCTTGAAAGATGGGGATTCTATCCCTGGGAGGGAGATTGAACCTTATCAATGCCAAATTTCTAATCTCCAGGTTTTCTTTCTCTCTCTTTTTAGATGTCCTAAATTTGTGATTTTCAAGATGGACAAACTTAGACGAAGTTTCCTTTGGAAGGGTAGCTCTTTGGCTGTTAAATTCCCCCTGTTAAAGTGGAAAGAAGCCTGTGTTTCTTACAAGGAGGGTGGGGCCAACATCAAAGATCTGTTGTTGTCTAACGAGGCACTGCTTGGCAAGTGGATGTGGAGGTTCGGGACAGAGGAGAACAGCCCGTGGGGTCAAATCATAGCAGCAAAATATGGTGCTACACCTTTTGGCTGGTGGACAAAGCAATCTTCTCTTTATCAGGCCTCTTTCCTTTGGAAAGGAATAGCTAAAGTCACTTCTTCAATGTTTGACAGAGTTTCCTTTTGTCTAGGCAGAGAAGATAGAATCCAATTTTGGTTGGATATCTGGCATGGCAACCAATCGTTGGCCATATCTTTTCCTGCTTTATTTGCTATTTCTGTGAATCCATATGTCAATGTTAGAGAATGTTTCACCCTTTTTGCCAACAGGGGTTGTTGGAGTCCCACGTTTCGTAGAAATCTCTCAGATGTTGAGACGGAGGAATTCATTATGCTGCTTTGTTTTATGCAGGATACTCCAACTCCCTCTTCCCAGTCGTCAGATGATGATCTCTCCCAGCCGTCTCTGGACTCCTTATTTTGGCCATTATCTTCTTCTAAATTCTTCACCGTCAGATCCTTCTACAAGTCTCTTTCAACCTCTTCATTCTCTGCCCCCTGTCATACGAGCAATGTCTAGTCCTATGGGGTGCCTCCAAAGGTTGCAGCTTTCAGGTGGTTAGCTAGAAGGAAAAGAATCCTGACAGTAGACAACCTGAAGAAAAGAGGCATGCAGATTCCAAATGTTTGCCTTCTTTGCCTCAAAGCTGAAGAAACAGTAGATCATCTCCTAATCCATTGCCCCTTCACATCATACATATGGGGTAGTGTTCTAAAGTTTGTCGGTTCCTCCTGGGTGATGCCTAGAGATATAGGTCTTCTAAATGCTTGGCACAGAGATCAGGGAGGCATGGTGGGTTCGAGGAAGTGGAGAGTTCTTCTTTTAACAACATTGTGGGCCATTTGGATGGAACGTAACAACTGTTGCTTTCAGAGCGCTTCCATCCCTTTGGCAGGAGTGTTTTCCAGAATTTTAGTTTTCTTAGAGACTGGGCTCCTTAAGGCCTTGTTTGTTTGGTTGTTGTTTATGTTTCTCTTCTTTGTAGTTTCTTTGTTCCCTTGCTGTTGGCTCTTAGGTTTAGTCTCCCTTTAGTTTTTATTTTCTCTTTCTGTTTTATTTTTGTTGCTCTTGTTCTGTTGCTGCCTTTTGGCTTTCAATAGAATCATTACCTTTCAAAAAAGAAAAAAAAAATCTTACCAACCATAGGACCCTATTTCAACAACTCCACTCTTTTGTTTTAAAGCTCAGAAGCTTAAGATTTCTTTCCCCAAATTTCAATATCCTCTCTCATTTCTTGTCTTCTTACTTTCCCTTCAAAAAATGAGTTAAGATCATCAACTTGGACATTTTGAAAGCAATTTGAGTTTCCATTGGTGCCGCACAAGAAATTGAAGAGTGAAAATGATCTTGTCGGATTAGAGCTTTCATGGTGGTTCTACAAAAATTTATATATTAATACGACTCATTATATATATATATATATATATATATATATATATATATATATATATATATATATATATATATATATCAACATATATCTGTAATATGAATAAATTGATATTTACTAATATTTTATATTTATTATATATTTAAAAAAATTGCGCCAGAAAATTCCAAGCATGTGCCTAGACCTGCTGGGCATTTCAGGCATTTTAGGGATTGGTATGCTACATGCTTTTAACTACACTAATTGCCACCTCGGTTTATCTCAAATTACCTGGACATAATGCAAGGATATTTTAAGGGCACATTTATTACAATCATACCTTATTTTTTTATATATAAAATTTATTGAACCATCAATAGTTGTCTTTTCCTTTTATCAGTCAAAATGACCAAACCAACTCTCCAATAAACCCCATCTACAATGCTCCTAGATAAATGTTAAAGCTATATGCAGATAGAAGAGACGAAACCATGTCTGATTCTATTAAAAAAACAAAAAAAGAAAAGAAAAGAAAGACAGAGTTAACATCAAGTGCAATGATGATTTGGTGGGACATGAACGAGCTTTAATAGGTGAGATAATGTACCTGGCAATCAGGCTGTCCAACTCTTTCTGGGAGTTCGCCTCTGGGTTGTGTAGCCTGTAGAAAAGAACATCTATAACAACTAGATATATTCAAATTACTCTCAATAGTTGACTAGACTCCAAAGAAAACAAGCAAGACCAGCTGAGATCATGGGTCATAACGTGTAAACGACAGGCCTAATGCTTGGGCATTTAAGTTACTAGAAATATTCTATACATTCAATGCAAACATTTGTCTGAATTCAATTCAGGATTTGCCAAAATTGAGCTCGGTAAACCCATGCAACCAGGGTGTGGTTGGATCCACAGAGCCATATCTGACAACATGTAACTGTTTGTGCAGTCTATCAGGTGTTCACACCATGTAGATGCCCTGACCAAAAATTCAAGCTGTTCGAACCATCAGGTGGGCCACACTATAAAAAAAAAAAAAGACAGCCAGAACAAGTTGGTCAAACATCTACATCCAATCAAAACACTCAGCTACCAAGGTGGAGATAGACTCATAAAAAAAAAATCACTCCTACACAATGCAAACTACACTAGAATTTTCACCTGTCCTGTGTTAGTAGGATGATTGAAGCGGCAATTACCCCCATAACCACACAATCCTGTCCGTAAATAATATATGCAGTCGGGTTCGCCCGGACGATCCGGATAAGGGCTGGAATTCCCATCAACTCCCTCCTGGTTATCCGGCACCTGAATTTTCAGGCGCCACATGGCCCCTACAAATGAACAGCACAGGTACCCATCACAATTTATCAAAGAAAACCACAGGCCAATGCAAACATTGTACAGGAATGACAAATTCATCATTCAAAGCTATCCCACAACAGAAGCATTACATCGGCAGAAGTAATTCCAACAATAGACAACGGAATCAATAAAAAAGTATGACACAGAATCCCCAAGAAAACCCAATTCCCAATTTAAACAAGAAAGCGATCAAGAGATCAATAATAGATCCCTAAAAGATCGCCGCAGATTGCATAATCGTAGAAAAAAAAACTAGATTCTTCGATGGGTAATCTAATTGCGAAACAACAACAACAACAACAACAACAAGACAATTCAAAAGGTAACAACTATCAATTGAGATGGATCTACAGAAGAATGTAAGAAAGAAAAGATTCTGAATAGATAAATTACCTTCGAGGTTATCAGTGGCGGATGCATTAGAAGAAGTGGATACAGCATTGTTCTCATTCTGCCAATTATCCGGCATCGATGAAAAAAATAATAATTCAAAACCCAAAAAAAAGGAACCCCCTTTTCTTTATAATAAAAGGAAAACTCTCTCTCTCTCTCTCTCTCTCTCTCTCTCTCTCTATCTCTCTAAGGTTAGAACAAAAGCCCTATCAAAATTGGAATTTTCTTCAGGACGATTGATCGATCATCGCTCTCAATCCATTCAAAAGAATCTAAGAAATCCAATGCTTTTTTTCTGACACGGAATTCAGACACAAACCCAGGAATTGAAATTTCAATCGATATCTCTATAAATATTTTATTTTATTTTCGAATTGGAATCGAGAAATTTGGGGATCTTTTCTTTTTCTTTTTATTTTCTTTCTTTCGTTTGAGAGAGAAAGAGAGAGACAGCGACCGAAATAAGAAAAGGTTTGCTTTTCTTTTCTTTTTCTTTTCTTTTTCTTTAATAATAAAAAAATGGATTATATTAAGAGTAAATGAGAATTGTAGCCTTAATTGCGCGCGAAACCGCTCGATGGCGTCAGAGAGTGTGGGCCGTTGGATTTAACTTTCGGTGGGTCCCACTAAACCCCCAACCTCGTTTCAGTGCATTCACACGGAACGCGCGGTCTCCTAGTCCCACGATTCGGTGCATTGGGCCCACCACCACCCACCACCCCTCAAACGGTATATTCCCCGCCTATTTCCGCGATGGGTTCGCCACGTCTTCAAGGCCCGCTGGTCCGTTCACGACCGCGGAAGGCGCGGGAACCCGATCCTCCTCCCACATTGCCACTGCTGTTCCCTTTAATTACCCCAATGCCCTTTCCCCATTTGCGTCACCTTTCTGAGCTGCTGCCGTTATCCTCCTGTACTGGAGCCGTGGTTCGTGATCAAACCCGTTCATCTAGTCAAGCCGAACGCTGGACGGACCAATCCTAGCTATCATCTGATCTTTGGACATTTTGCATTAGAAATCCTTTGAATCATCTTTTTTGCAGGCAACTGATTGGTGGGTTGAAATTTTGGGCTGAGGATCATAAGAAGGGAGCGGATTAGGTGGGTCATCCATCAGGTTGTGGACCATTCATTGTGTGGCGCCCCACCTTTATTATTTGTCGTTCATCATGTGGGGCCCATCTTTGATATCAACTAACCATCATGTGGGCCCTCTTTCAATGACCATCATCCATCATGTGGGTCCCACCTTTGACGTGGACTGTCCATCAAATGGGACCCACTTCATGCACATGTTCCATTATGTTGGGCCACACTTTGATGTAGATCATCTATCATGTGAGGCCCACCTTTGATGTGAACCTTTCATTATGTGGGCCTACCTTGAAGTGGGGCCCCATTTTAATATGAGTCATTCATCATGAGGGGCCCATCTTTGATGTCCACCATCCATCATGTGGGTCCCACCTTTGTTGTGGACCACTATCATGTGGGGCCCACTTGATGTGGATAGTCCATCATGTGGGACCCACCATTGATGTCCACCATCCATCATGTAGGTCCCACGTTGGCTGTGGACCGTCCATCATGTGGGGCCCAACCTTTAATATGAGTCATTCATCATGTAGGCCCACCTTTAATGTCAACCTTCCATCATGTGGTCTCACATTCAATGTCCACCGTCCATCACGTGGGTCCTACCTTTGATGTGGAACATCCATCATGTGGGTCCCATATTTGTTGTGGACCATCTATCATGTGGGGCCCACTTGATGTGGATAGTCCATCATGTGGGACCCACCTTTGATGTCCGTCATCGATCATGTAGGTCTCACCTTTGTTATGGACCGCCCATCATGTGGGGCTCAACCTTCAATATGGGTCATTCATCATGTGGGCCCACCTTTAATGTCAATCTTCCATCACGTGGACCCACATTCAATGTCCACCATCCATCGTGTGGGTCCCACCTTTGATGTGGACCATCACCGGGTAGGGATTGCTTGATGTTGATCATTCATCATGCGGGGCCACACTTTGAAGCAGGCCATCTATCATGTAGGGCTCACCTTTGATGTGATCGTGCATTATGTAGGCCCACATTTGATATGTGCAATTCGTCATGTGGGGCCCACCTTCACTATGAGTCGATCATCATGTGAGCCTTTCTTGAAGAAATTGTAAAGAGAAGAGGAGGGTAAGATGGGAATTATTTGAAAAGTTTAAGGGTAAACTTGTACAAAAATTAGTCTAAAATGTCTACTAGCCAAATAAGCTCCATTTCAAAAAGTAACCCCTCCCCAACTTATTAAATCGGAGCTTATTTACCACTTTCTAAAAAAATAAGCACTTCATTAGACTTTTATCAAACGGTCTAAAAGTTTTTTATCATTATTATTATCATTATAGAAATAAGCTAATAAGCTCTTATTTGTAGAGATGCTAAACGCCCCCTAAGTTGGGTAGAGGAGACTAAGAGACTAAATGGGCTAAGGCTTATGGGTTTTGATGGAGAGAGAAGCTTTTGATTTTTACTATATGCTTGAAATGAGAGAATGAGGGGCTATTTATAGCCATCACAGCCCAGTTCTTTCTATAAATATTGGCAACTTGGAGGGCAAAGATTGATGTGGGATTTTTCACCCAGGGTGGGAACTAGGTTTGGAGCTTGGTATGGTTGTAAATATGGGGTCACATGAAGGGACAGAGAAATCACTGGCTTGTCTCGAACTTGGCAAGCGTGAGAAGTCAAATGCTGACGTGGAGGGGCACTAGCTGTCCAAAACCGGGAGGAGGTTTTACATTGGACGACAACTGATGAGGTTTTACATTGGGTGGCGCCCAAACCGCTGCCCAGTGTACTACTTTCTCCGCTGGATGCAAGGAGTCCTCGTTCGCCGTATAGTACATTCTCTATCTGGCTTGCGAGCCTTGACTGCGCTTGGGCCTTGGCCTTTGGGCTTTGGTTTCTAAGGTCTAGTGAATTTAAGGTGATTAGGGCCAGCCAAGTGGGCTGCTTGGGTGAGTTGACTCAACGCTATGACTCATCGAGTTAGCTCACCAGGTTGACCCATTCATATAGATCGGAGTTTTTTTTATTAATAGTTAAGGGTATGGATTAAGAGTTTGGATTAAGGTTAAGGGTATGGATTAGGGTTAAGATTAGGGTTAAGGGTATGAATTAATGTTAAGATTATGGTTAAGGGTTGATCAGGGATAAGGGTATGGATCACTATTTATCCCAATCATCTAGTCTTTTTATCAACTTATCAGCATGAGGTGAGGTGTCTACTGGATCATGCCATAAAATAAGCTTTCAAAGTGGTTGGTTGGTGTTGATTTAAGGCACATACATCACTGTGAGCCCCATAGTTAGGGGTCCCACCTACCTCAGTGGATCCATGGTCTCATATAATCCACACTAAAACATGTATATATGTGGTCATACTTTTTGTCATGTAAAAACACCCTTACACTATTGATGTATAAGTAAAACTATAAAAATAAAAATGTTGAAGTAAAATTTATAATGCCAAAGATAAAACAAGAGATAAGAGGTACAGAAACTTATGTAATTTAGAGTTCAGCAATACGTCTATTTTCATATGACAATAATATAGAGTTTCTTCATTAAAATAAGACAGAAATTTACAAGATTTATCTATTTCCTGATCTTTTTCTGAATAAGAACTTCTCACATTAAAAAATATCCTAGAAGATGATAAGTAGGATTTTTCTCTCTACTTGTAATTTTCTTTATATAGATCACATAAGAGACATTACATCTAAACCCAAATATAACTAGGATCCAAGTGATATGTTCTCTACAGAGACGTATGAGAGGGAGAGAGAAAGCGGGAGGGGAGAATATCACTACAATACAACATTCTCTCACTTAGAGACTAGTTTCTCTAATAGTGTGAAAAATACTCCCAATAGCAACTGCCTAGATATCACCAAACACTATGAAATAAAAGCCAGAGAAGTCTTGCACCAAACAAACTTCTTCCTTATTACAAGCTTCGTTAATATATCCAAACGAAGTGATATTCTTTAATGAAATTTGTACATTTTTCACCACACCGCGAACAAAGTAATATTAAAAATTAATGTGCTTGGTTCAAGCAAAAATATATGGATTCCTAAATAAGTGTAATGCATTTTAACTTTCAAAACGAATCACTATCACTTTTTATTTAAAGTTTAATTCTTCTAGCAACCTCCTTAACTAATACATTCATTGCATGCTTCTTGTAGTTGATGTGTACTTTATTTCTGTAGTAGACAAGGCCACCACTAACTACAATCTCGACATTAACTAACCACACTACTGACCAACGAGAAAACATAACATGTGGCACATATTCTTTTATCACCATCTCCTGTGCACTTTGCATCCATAAACTCAATAAACTTTAAATTTTGACCACTATAAAAAATAGTCACCTTAGAATTACCATTCAAGTAAGAAAGGATCCAATTCACAACAGTCCAATGATCTTTACCCAAGTTCACTGTATATTTACTCAATACTCCCACTACTCATGCAATGTCTAGTCTGATGCACACCATGGTAAATATAAGACTCCATACCACCGATGAATATAGTACTTGAGACATATCTACCTTTTTTGCTTTTGTGCTAGGACACTAATTTGAAAACAACTTACAATTAGTAAGAAAATAAAATAGAGTATTGTCTGGTTTATAATTTTGAATGTTGAAACGGCACAAAACTCTTTCAACATAACGCTTCTAAGTTATCCAGACTTTTTTGTTCTTCCTACCTCTAAATACAATCATCTAAAAAATCTGATTAATGGCATCTAAATCCTTTATATTAAAATTTTTAACCAAACAAGCTTTTATTACTGCAATAGTATCTCTACCATCACCTGTAACTAACATGTCATCCACATATAATATTAGGGCTTGTTTGGCACCATAAATTTGAAAAGAAGTGGATTTTATAATATGATTTCTCATCAATTCCAATTATTATCAATTCCAGATTTTCTGTTTGGTAGCTTAGATTTGGAAAGAAGTCAAACAAGAATGAATGGACAGTGTGGATTTTAATCCCACCATATGTTGACCTATACTTTGGATTTTGATCCCACCATTCATCAATTTTTTAATTCATGCTGTCCATCCATTTTTATAGATCATTTTATGCCAGGATTCAAAAAATAAAGCAAATCCACATCTTATGTAGACTATAAAACAGGAAAAAAAGTGGAGAGTGGCCTTTTATGATGCACAAAAGTTTTGAATTAAACTGATATTTGCATGGTCCCTTCATCCAGGTCTTTATGACCTTATTAATAAGTTGGATAGAAAATATACATCACGTTGGGTCCCACGTTGGGGAGGATTTCTCATCAAATTCCACCTTTTTTGGAGGAATCGGAAATGAGCTGAAAATGCCTTTTTAAATTCTCATGAATTCATATAAAATTCACTTCTCATCAAATCCTCTTCACCAAATAGAGAAAAGCAAATGGTGTCTCATCACTTCTCATCAAATCTATAGTGCTAAATGGGCCATTAATATAATGAAGCAATTATTACCATAGTTAAAATATAAGCACAATGGTTTGCCTTACATTTCTGAAAATTTCAAACTCACATTAAAGGAATCAAACCGATTTTATTAATATCTTGACACCTGCTTTAAACTGTAAAGCGACATGTTCAGCCAATAAATTAGATTTTTCTTATTTTCTTCAATAAAACATTCGGGTTGAGTCATATAAATTTTTTTTCATCAAGATTCACATATAAAAAATCAGTTTTTACATCCAACTGCTCAAGCTCCAATCAAACACTGCTATCATACTCAACATAATATGTTTAGTACTCAATCAGACAACAAGAGAGAGAATTTTATTAAAGTCAATTTCTAATTTTTTAATATACCCTCTTACTACTAATCGTACTTTATATATTTTAATATTTCTATTAGTATATTTTTTTAGCCTGTAAATCCATATACAGCTAATAGTCTTATGCCCTTTGAATAATTCAACTAATTCTCAAATCTTAATTTTATATGAAGCTTTCATCCCCTTCTCTATGGATGTCTTCTACCAACTAGCATTTACATATTCATATGCCTCTCAATATGAACATGACTTACTCTATTATGTTATACAATCATAAGTCGTAACACAATTCTTGAGCCAAATAAAAGAGTTTTGTAGCTCTCTTTAGTCGACCTCAATCACTTTGAGTTCGACACCCAATATCTCACTTGCATGCTCTTCATCGGCTTCATCTTCAACGATATAATCAATTGATTAATCATCTTAATCAGTAAGCTGATATTGAACACTGTTTAGATATTCAAATTCAATTATCTCATGTGACTCTGAGCTCACAGTTCCTTATATTTTTGTATTGAATCTTTATTAAAAATGACATTCGAGCTAATCACCAACTTGTGGACAGTAAAGTCCTACAATTTATATCCATTTTATTCAATCTGCATAGCTAGAAAAAATAAAATTTTTAAACCTTACATTAAGTTTAGTCCTTTATTCCACACATAAACACCACAACAAAAAGTACGAAGAAATGAATAATTAACCGATTTTCAAATAATACATCTTCAAGGATCTTCCAATCTAGTGTAATCATAAAAGAACAATTTATCAAGTAACAAGTCGTGTTAATGGCTTCCACAAAAAATACTGCTTAAATTAGTCAAACTTAACATAATTCCTAGCACGATTCATAAACGTACAATTCATGCGTTCAATTACTCTATTACGATATGGAGTACCAAGGATTGTATGGTACCATATAGGTTAAAAGAAATTAGGCTATAAAACTTGATTCAATGGTCTAGTGCGTACTATACCTTTTGACAGTTATAACTTCGTGATTGATTATTTAGTTCACACATTAACATTTGAATGTTTTTTCAAAATAAAGTTATTTTAGGAGTTATTTTTTAATTTTACATTAAATTTTATTATTTTTAATAAGTTACGAGTTTTACTATTTTTTTAGGGTTTAGAGAGTTAGAATAGCTTAACGTTTTTACTTGAATAATGAAAAATAGTATGAATTAATTTAGATTTTTTTAATATTTTTAATAAAATAAATTAATTTAGAAATCTTTTAATATTTTTAATAAATTTACTATTTTGATAAAGTTTATTATTTTGAAAATGTTGCAAACTTAGGGTTTATTATTTATATAAGTCATATTTACAATTTTGCAAATATATTTTTTTCATACTTTTCATCAATAATATCACTTTTGTTTTTCGTTTTTAGATGTTTCTCTCTTATTTTGAATTCAATGATTGTTTTGAGAAAAAAATGATGGTATCTTCTCTTTTATCTACACACCTATTATATGATTTGGTATTAAAGCGAAATTTTTTCTCAGGTAGATGACTTCAAGTAACAAATCGAGTGGTGGGTGATGTTTCTTAAAATCAACCAGTGACTATAGTATAGTTTGTAGCCTTGAAACGATTAATGCATTAGTTATAATGATTGATGTCATGAATTGTAATATAATCATGATGTCAAAACGGTTAACCAATGTCCAAGGGCTCTCAGTTAGTTAATTTGTGCACAAGTAACAATGTCAAACTATAGAGACAGACATATGTAAATAATGTTAACTTAGGAAGTCAGATGTTTTTCATCCAATTAGATACAGAAGAAGAAGACTGGATCTATCTAAATCAATGAGTACTTGAGAGTGAAGAAAAAGAATAGACCTATACAGATAAAGGAGTGCCTCTTGATGAATTTATCATCAAATTACTTAGTAAATCAACTAATAAATCAACTTGAAGACATCATGGTTGAACTAGAAAAAATTCTAACTAAATTGAAAAATTAATTAAAGAGTGGCTCAATAAAAATGATTGCTCCGTGAAAATGCGAATAACTTAATGACCAAGGAGATAAGTACTTTCATGATCATCTCATCAAGATTTAAGCATATCTTGTACATAAATCAAAGGTCGATTGGTAGTGATGGAACAACAATGTGGCCAGTCGATATTAATCGAGAGTGACCAAGTGCAGATTTATTATTGTGAAGGAGGTGGAAGTCGATAACCCAGACATGAAGGATTGAGAAAATGAAAGGTGAGATTTCATTTTGTAAAATTCCATCATAAGTTAAAATTCAAATCCGACTTGTGGACCTTTATTATTAATTGTTGTTGAAGACAAAGAAGCGTTACAAAGGAGGGTCATTGCGATATGTTACTATTATTCTAAACTCAAGAATAAGTTTAACTGTTCAAGTGGAGGGGTCTGATGCAAGACAAAGTTAATGACTGTCTCATAGATGATTATGATTGAAAGAAATCACACTAGAAAATTTGATCTAAGAGTCTAACAGATACTATAGCTTCCAATGCTCATAACTTTGTGACCGCTTACATGTTTTGTACATATAATATGTTATTGCAAATTTATCGACGAGCTCTACATGGTGGCCAATACTAAAGACCATTGATCCTAAATGGTTTTCCAAAATAAGGTGGTTGTAAAAGTTAATTTTGAGTTTTATTAGTAAGCTACGGGTTTTTACTATTTTTAGAGTGTTTTATAATTTAAAAAGTCCTAGAATAGCTTAAAGTTTTTATTTGACTCATGAGAAAGAGTTTGGGTTAGTTTAAAAATAGTTTATTATTTTTAATAAATTTACTATTTTGAAAAAGTTTACTATTTCAGGAAAGTAATGAGTTTAGGGCTTTAAAACTCAAAGAAATCATATTTTAGGTTTTATAATATACTTTTTTGAAATTGTCTATTAATAATATTGATTTTATTTTCATTATTTAGAGATTTCTCACTCCTTAGATTCAATGATAATTCTTGAGAAGAAAATATTGATGTCTTCTCTTTTATCCATGCACCTACTATATAACCTGTGGTGCATCATATACTTAGAGGTGATGGTTGCAACTTTGTCTACTTGCATCACTAGTCACATGTCATCGTCACTGTCTCTTTTGAAGTTTTCTTTTGTTTTGAGTAAATGTTTTACACTACTTTTCAAACACAAGTTACTCCTTATGGCACTTTAAGTTTGGGGAGAGTGTTATAGGATATCTATATAAATTATTCATGTATACACTATAAATAGGTATAAAGGTGAATTTCGGTGAATAAATACATGTAAATTTATTAAGATTTCTACACTTCCCATTTCTTTTATATACTATTGTCATTTCTCAATGAAATAGATACACCATAATATTTCCACCATATGGTCTCTCGTGAAATAACAAGCCTAAAACCAGCTCAATCTATGATTTGGTTACGCCACTTGATAAAAAAAATTGTGAGAGGACACCCACCCATTAAAACATTTTGAATTGTTTGTGAAGGTCATTAAGATGTGATTCAGACATCTGAATCATCTATTATGATTCCTTCCTGGACGAGGGATTCCATTAAATTTCATATGTTATTCCTATTGATCAGGTGCCTTTAATCATAGTGCAGAGAAGGTAATTTTCGGTTCGACCGATGCTTCTGCTGGTTCGTCCAAAAAAATCTCGGATTCGACCTTTTGTATGCTGTGATGTTTTGCACATTTTCATTTCGACATTCGGTTCGAATGGTGAATGTCGGTTTTGTTCGGTTCGACCAAAGATCTAATCGAATCGACTGACGAAAACGCATAAGTTTAAAAAAGTACGGGTTTTATTTTTTAATTTTATAAGGAAGTATATAAGTACTTCTCTAATTCCAATAACGTCCATAGATCTATGATTGTTCCAACCTTTATTAGATAGATTTGCAAACATCCAATTTACAAACCTCAATTAAGGGCCAACCTTGACGTGATTGGTGGTCCTTACCATCACTAATCGCAGTTAACAGTAAAGTTATTTAAGACACAATAAAAATCATTGAAGGTACAATAAAGTCATTAAAGGCACCATAAAGTCATTGAAGGCATAAATAAAGTTATTGAAGGCACAACGATACATAGCTAATGGCAAGTTTAGTATTAAAGTAATCACACTCTCACGATAGGGGTAATTTAAACCCTTGAATTTTGTCTATAGATCTTAAAATTGATAATTTTACGAGTTTTATAAGTTTAACGAAATCCGTAATATTTAATAGTTACACAAATTTTCAAAGGTTTCAACTTCCACATTTAAGGATTTAATCCTTTAACATACAACACAAGATGATTATACTAAAAGCATATTATGAACAAACCTACATAAATCTTGTAGTCTACGAGACATTCAGGAGCGCGCGTGTGAATTAAGCTATGCATGATACAAAACAGGTTAGGTGTGTCAATATCCTAGATTCTAAGTATGTTAGGGAGTACTTATGTGTGGATCAAACTATATAGGATACCAAACATGTTAGGTGTACACATATAAAGTTCTAAACATATTACGAATCCCAAGGAGAACTACGTATATTATAGATTATAGCAATTTACAATCTAAGCATGGCTTATTCTAGCCATTTATCCCTAATTCGATATAGACAAGCAATCATCCATAATTTAATACAAGTGAGATAGATTTTAAAGGATTTTGCAATACATGAGGTAATAAACATAATTAATTAAAATTAAGACTATCCCAATACTGAAAGTGTCGAAGGAAAGCTTGAAGGGTGTTCATCATCTTGAGGGCTCGGGATTTCTCCACTTAGATATGGCCTAGGGTATAGAAATTGGGGAAACGCTAACATTCCTACGATTAATTGCTACACTAGCGTTAACAATTTAGGATTTACTCTAATTAAACTTTCAATTAGAGTTTAGATACCTTGGATTTAAAAGATTCTTGACTCGACTCAATGAATCGGGGCTTGAGATTGACATATAAAATAATCCACATGGAGCCGCGTCTAAATACCTATACAAGAGCATGGACTACCTCCAAGTGGCGGTTGGAGGTCTGAAACCTAATATGCATAAACATTAACGTTAGGGTTTTGAGAAATAACAAATTTAAGAGGGTTTTCACCATCAATAGCTTAGACTCTCTAAGAAATTAGGAAAATCTCCCCCTCAAAGATTAGAAACCTCATACTTAGAGAAGAGTAGGCAGATCTAATCGAAAATCGATATGGATCGAGACGCACAACCCCAGACGTGAGAGGGGTAACCCAATAGGTGGGGATTTTCTTCCCAACCTCGTCCTCTCTTGATCTCTCATCTTTTCTCTCTTTTTCTTTCTTTCTATCTCTCAAATGAGGGCCTTTGTCCTTTTATACCCTCATTTTTCCTCAATCGCATTGGATTGTTTAAGTGACTGACTTGTCGGTAGGACCGACATAAATAGACATTTTTTCGATCAGACCGACCACGCCCATGAAATCTTCCCTGTCTTTCATGCCCTACCTATCGATTGAATTGACAAGGCATCCTTTTGACTTGTAAAAGTGGCCTCTTTCACTGAGTTGGGTGGTGGTTTCTTTGCAACTTACCTAATAGGTCATGACGTAACAAGACGTCAGGCATGCTCGGAGCAAAGAAATCCCTTCCAAATAGGGAGAATTAATCGCCCGAAGTGCAAACCGTAATTTATTTATAACTTTTATTTCGGGATGAGTTATAAGACGTATGACCTATGAATTTTGATTGAAACAGGCCATTCAGGACCAACTGACCACTATAACCAGGTCTTGTTGTTCCGTTTTGTGAGAAAAAGACTCATTTTCATTTAAAATCACAGTTTTATGAAAAATTTACGATTTTTAGTAAATCTTAGATTGGGCGTATCTCTTTCGTCTTAGAGTTTTAGCTTGTGACGTCTTATAAGGAATTGCTTCTCATCATGCCGGGAATCATCAAGCAAAGTTAGAAGACGTTACACGCTAAAACTTTAAGACAAAAGAGATGAATAATTAGGCAAAGTTAGAATAGGACTTACTATTTTTAGTAAATTTTACGATTTTGGGTAAGTTTTGAGTTAATCGAGTTGGGACTCTTAAGCCCCATTTGGCACTATGAATTTGGGGGGATTTGATAGGGTTTGAAATTTCCTAGTATGTTTAGCATACAAAGTAACTGGGGGTTTCAAATCCACTCAGAGAGGGGGTTTGAAATTCAAGGTGGAAGCTTGAATTACATCTAAAATCCTTCTAAGAGTTACAAGTGTAACATGTGTGTCGCTAGGCTACTAATCTATTGGGCACATGGCCCACTGATAATATCCTAAAACAATCAGATTATCCAAACATTGTCCATGTAAATCAACGGAAAAAAATCGTTGGTTTGTCACTTAGATGTGATCCCATGCTTATGGCTCATCCGAGACTTGAAATTTTATCATTTTTTGCTAAAGTATATATTCAATGGGCTTATTACAATCATTGTGTCAAACATTATATGCGCACACTAATTAAGGATGGTAAAGTTGATTTATTAATTAAATTCAAGCCCCAGTAAATATATTATGCATAACTACTTTTGGATTATAGGGGATTCCAAATCCAGGGTGTCAGACACAATCATGATGTTTCAAATCCAGGGGCTTTCAAATCTAGGGGTTTCGAATCCAAGCTCTAAACAAGCCCTTAATTGCGGTTTTCGAAATTAGGGTCTCACTAAAAAAACTCTATTATCTCGGGTTCAAAATTCGGGCGTGTACATGCGACCGTAAGGTCATTCGAAATTTTTTACGGTAACGTCCGAGGACATCCAATACGTATTGGAGGGCCGGAGTGTTACAAAGTATATATCAAATTTGTATTTGCTTTGGTTGTCCAATACAATCTGAAACTAGAACAGTTAGATGTGAAGACTGCGTTTCTACATAGGAAACTAGAAGAGCAGATTAAAGAAGTTCAAGGAGTTCAAGGAGTAGGAAAATGAGAATTCAGTTTGCAGGTTAAAGAGGTCAGTTGTATGACTTGAAATACTCACCTAGGCAGTGATAGGGCTGAAAGTCGGGCGGGTTGGGTCGGGTTGATGCTTAACCCTAACCCAACCCAACATTCCTATACCTCAACCCCAACCCAACCCATCCCATCCTTGGGTTGGGAATTCTCTGCCCAAGCCCAACCCAAGCGGGTTCGGTCGGGTTGGTCAGGCTTGATACATGCTAATATTTTTATTATTACATTAATTTATTATATTTCAATACATGTTTTTATTTTTTGTATGATTGATTTTATTAATTATATATGTAGTTATTTATCGTAAGGAACTTCCATTTTTCTAAAATAAAAGCTAAAATTTTTTGCCCATAGCCCATCTACAAAGTGAATGATCAAACTTGTTCAAACAAGCAGAGGTCATAAAAAATGGATGGACGAACTTGTTCAATCCATAGCCAATCTACGAAGTGGTCCATCAGATCAAAAATATTGATCATGAAATAAATGGGCAGTTCGGTCCAAACCAGCCCAATAATCCACCTGATATGATACTAAAAACAATTACAAATGCAGAGGGGAAAAGGGAAAAGAAGAAAAATGATGAGAGAGAGAAAGAGACCATATAGGATAAGGCCCAACATGTCAATGGTTTGAATCTTGGAACATTGAAACATGACCTCACTTGGACAAATCGAAAATCATAAACCGTTGGACCATTGAAACCTTTGTATATATGATGCAGATAGAAAAAGAGAAAATAATATATTGACATTTGATTATGATACATACCTTGTGGTGCTCTCCTCTCTCCCCCCTCTCTCTCTATCTCTCTCCAGGCGTGGATGGGGCTCTCCGACTCCCACTCTCGTTCTCTCCCGCTACCACTCTCGCTTGGACATGGATTTGACAATTACTAAAAGTCTAAAAGTGACCTCACTAAGGATTGTGGGCTTCACCATAATGTATGTGTTATATCCACACCGTCCATCCATTTGGAGAGATCATTTTAGGGTGTGAGCCAAAGAATGAGTTAGAACCAAAGCTCACGTGGACCTCACCAGAGAAACTAGTAGGGACAGTGACGAATACCGCTGGAACCTTCCTAGGCCCACCATGAAATTTATTTATGACCCAACCTATTCATACATTAACACAGACATGGATGAAGGGAAAAAAAACAAATATTAGCTTGATCGAAAACTTCTTTGCCACCAAGAAGTTTTTAGTGGTAGGAGTTCAATCCCTATTGTTTTTTTTTTATGGTGGGGTCTACTTAAGCTTTAGATCTGCCTCATTCTTTTGCTCATGCTCTAAAATGATCTATCCAAGTGGATGGATGGTGTGGATATAATACATACATCATGGTGGGGCCCACAGAACTTGGGGACGTCAATTCAATAGGTGGATACCATTCTTTGGAAGCCGAAAGGATTGAAACTTAGAAGGGAATCGAACTGCCTAGTAAGTAGGCTAACCGTACTGAGTAAACTCTGTGGGGCCCAATGTGATTTTAGTATTTTATCCACTCGGTCCATCTATTAAAATAAATAATTTTAGGGGCTAAATCCCAAAAATGAAGTATTTTGAGATATCAAGTGGACCACACCACATGAAAAGTGTTAACAGAATGTCTCCCATTGAAAAATTCATGGGGGCCACAGAATCATTGGATCAAGCTAATATTTGTGTATTCCCTCCATCCATGTCTATGTGATCTTATGAATGGGTTGGATGACAAAGAGACATCACTATGAGGCCTAGGAAGGTTTTAAAGGTGGAAATCATTATTCCCACTGTTTTGTGTGGCATAGTCCACTTGAGCTTTGAATATACTTCGATTTTAGGCTCAACGGCTTAAATGAGCAGAAAAAATGGATGGACGGCATGGATAGAACACATACATTCATAGTGGGCCCAATAGAGTTTATTTTGTACAATTGGAGCCTCGTAGGCTATTCGATTTTCCTCTGGAAGCGGAATCGATGGAGAGCTGGAGTTGAATTTCTAGCAAAAAAAGTAAGCATCCAGATTTGGTGTGGCCTTTGGTAGGCCCATCTTGATGAATGTATTTCATATCCACACCACTCATCCGATTTTTCATGTCAATTAATAATATTATCACAAAAATTAAGTCTATCCAAATCTTCAGTGGACCACAACTCAAGTAAATAAAATTATAACTTACAAGTAATATATATATAAATCGGGTTCGGGTTGGGTCGCACAACCCGAGACCTCAACCTGAACCCGACCTAAGCTTCATCGGGTTAACGTTTCTATGGCCCGAGTCCGAACCCGAACCACCCTGCCTGAGCCTAACCCAATGTCGGGTCGGTTACGGGTCAGTCGGGTTGAACTCGCCTGATTTTCAGCCCTAGGCAGTGGTATAAGAAATTTGATTATTTCATGTTGAGCCAATAGCTTATTAAAAGTGAATTTAATTATTGTGTCTAATTTAGAGCACTGAGTGATAGAGAATTCATTATTCTGGTGTTGTATGTTGATGATATGCTTATCGCCAGCTATAGCATATCTTAAATCAACATATTGAAGGCTCAATTATCTAGGACATTTGAGATGAAAGATCTGGGAGATGCAAAAAAGATTTTCGGCATTGATATACACAGAGACAAAGAAAGGAGTATGCTACGATTGTATCAGGAGAAATATCTTGAGAAGGTCTTAGTCAAGTTTGGACTGAAAAAGGCAAAATGTTTAGTACTCCACATGCCGCTCACTTTCGACTTTCTTCGAAATTATGCCCTATTTCAGATGAAGAAAAGCAATATATATCTCGTGCGCCCAACTCGAGTATGGTTGATAGTCTTATGTATGACATTATCTGTACTAGACTAGATATTTCATATGCGGTTGGTGTTGTGAGTAGATATATGTCAAACCCCAACATGTAACCCTAGAAAGCAATTAAATGGTTAATATCTTGTTGTTAAAAAATTATTAGGAGAAACTTGTAGGCTATGTGGATGCGGATTATGTAGGGAATGTGGATAATAGAAGTTAAACTTTTGGTTATTCATTTATGTTAGTGGATGGAGCTATCAGTTGGATGTCGAAGCTTTAGTCTATAGTTGCACTTTCAACAATCGAAGCAGAATACAAGATAGTGACAAAAGCATTCAAGGAAGATGTTTGGTTGAAAGGGATGATAAATTAGTCGGGACTTTAGTAGGAAGTCGTGCTTGTCTATCGTGATAGCGAGAGTGCAATCAATTTAGCGAAGAACTCAGTGCATCACTCTTGGACTAAGCACATTGATATTCATCATCACTTTATCCGACTGATGCTAGATGAAGGAGATGTTACTCTTGAGAAGATTTATACTAGCATGAATCCAATGAACATGCATATGAAGGTTGTTCTTGTAGAGAAGTTCAAGTTTTGTATAACTTCTCTAGGCTTGACAAAGAAGTAATGAAGACGGAGTGGGCACAGAGCGATGATGGTGTTATGTTAAAGATGATTGGAGATGGTGATAGCAGCTTGGAGCAATGGAGTTGGAAAATTAAAGCCACGGCGGAGATTGTTGATCAAGTGCCTTTAATCATAGCGAAATTCTCAAATTCGACCCTTTGAATGCTGTGATGTTTCCTATTTGATATTTGATTTGACCATAGAATGTCGGTTTTATTCGATCCGACCGACAAAAATGCGTAAGTTTTAGATAGTGCGGGTTTTGTTTTCTAATCTTATATGAGAATATATAAGTTTGTTTCTAATTACGATTAGGGCATTGTGAGGAGAGCTCAGTATGAAAATTCTAGGGTTTGAAGGGAAAGCTAATGTTTCTACTATAAGTTGTTCCATCTCTTATAACCTTCTGACTATAGTGGATTGATTATCGCTTTGTGCCATAGTTTTTTCCTACAAGGGTTTTCCGAATAAAATCTCGTGTTCTCTGTGTTTGGTTGTTTGATTTGATTTGAACATAAAATTTTTTGTTCTCTATTGCTTATTTGATTTGATTCGAGGTTGCTTTCTTGAATTTTTCATTCGCTATTACTTATTTAATTCGATTTCAGGTTGCTCCCCTCCTAACAATTTCAAAACTTAAGAAGGCCCTCCACAATTGATTTTAGATGTTTTAGGGATGATTTTACATGGTTTTGAATAGTGTCGCCCCCAAAGTTGTAGATTCAACTGACTTTTGGTACATTCAATCACCTCACTTTTATTTTATTATTTTATTTTTTTTATTTTTTAAGAGCATTCCATATGTACAGAAACTATAAGTTATTATTTTTGGTTTTTATTTTCATTGAGATTTTTCCAATATAAGAAGACATGAAAATTTTTGTAGAATTTCCAAGGCCCCAGACATTTTCAACACTGAAATTTGCCACAGTGCTCGTGTGCAACTAGTTGGGCCGTTGAATTGAAAGAGCACATTAGTGTCCATTGGAGATGTGTGTGTAACGTCTGCCCCATTCAATAGGTTTTCCCATGATGAGAACAAACGGGCAAAAAATTAAAGCCAATCAAGCCATGGGGTGGCAATGGGCGGGGCTAGGCTTGGCCCTGGCCCCAGTCATAGAGCCATAAGCCCTATCTTATGCAAAAGGGCTAAAGAGGCCCTAGCCCAGCCCTTGCCTCAGAGGTAGTTTTTACAGTTTTTCACTGGCAAACCTGTGTCTAATAAGATTATTAATCAACCATGCGTATGCCCCACTCAATTATTAACTATATTTATGATCTTACATGCATTAATATATTCTTCACTATCTAAGCTGAGGTTCTTGGTCACTTTAGAAGTGCCCATTTATCATCCATCACGCTAGGAGAACATTAAAGTTCTTTATATTATTATATATATGCTAGTATATATTTTAGTAGCCTATAAATGGGCCAGGCCAGGCTATTTATCATTGACCGTAGCCCGTCCCATCCCATCCATCCCAAACACCGGGCCTTAGTCCAGCCAGCCGTTGGGCTAAGTTTAGGGATCCAAGTCCTGGGTCCTTCAGTGCCGGGTCACCTTGGCCCATTGCCCCAGGGTTAGTTATGTACTTTGTCTCCGTTGTTTTCCACACTGGTCACATGCTGAGTTAATCCATTTTCACATCATCAGTGTTCATCCCAGGGCCAACCTCTTGGTCAGCAGTGCAAGTAGTTGCTTGTGAGACCTTTAAAACGTACGCGGTTTGGGTGGTGACCCAAACACTATCCAGTTAGGTGGTGCTGGCACTGTGGGGCCCACTGTGATATTCCATTCTGTCCATCTGTTTATTCAAATCATTTTAGGGCATGAACCCAAACACAAGTATATCATAAGCTCAAGTGGAGCACACCACGGAATATTGGGGACAATGAAACCCACCGTTGAAACCTTGCTAGGGCCCACCTGAAGAATGAAATCAATTGGGGGGAGGACACACCCACACTGACTGTTAGTCACAATTAAATGTTAGGGAATTGATACCACGACCTCAGTTTTGAAATGCAGTTATCTTCACTCAGTCTACCACTATCCCAAAGGTGTGGGTGTCCGGCCTGTTTAATAGGATCTAGGGAAAACATAAATATCAGATTAATCCAGAAGTTTGTGTCCCCAAGAAGGTTTTAATAGTAGGCATTCAAATCACCACTGTTTCATGTGGTATGGTTCACCTGAGCTTTTGATCTAGTTCAATTTTGGGCTCATTCCCTAAAATGAGCTGGCAAAATGGACACACGGCGTGGATAAAACACATACATCACGATGGGCCCCACCCAGTCGGCTTGGTGGTTTTGGATCACCATCCAGTCGGCTTCCTTCTTCTTCTTCTTCTTCTTCTTCTTTTTTTTTAATTTTTTTTATTTATGACTATGATTAATGTCCATTGACTTTTATGGGGCGCAGGTACTAAAAAATGGAAGTGGATTAGGTGTTACCTGGGGCTCATCCTGATGATTTTCTATATATCCATACTCTCCATCCGCTTCTTCAGCCCATTTTAAAAGGCAGTCCCAAATATTAAGTATATCCAGATCTCAAGTGGACCACGCCACAGGAAACCGTGTTGTTTGAGTGCCTCACCATTAAAAATTCTAAATGACCCATAGTAAGGTTTTAGTAATGTAAAAAAAAAAAAAAAAAAAAAAAAAAAAATCAGCTGAGAACTTTCATGGCCCACAAAAAACTTTTAATGGTCACTCTTCAGTGTTTCTGGTGGTGTGTTCCACCTGGATCTTCTTAAGGTTTGTGATCTCATCCTAAAATGATATGGAAAAACAGATGGACGGCGTGGATATTCAGAAAGTACATAAAACTTGGGACCCACACGGTTAGGGGGTAACAGGTAATCCGCTCTCCTCAGAAATTGTGCACGTGGCATAGATTAACTCAGATAAATCGGCTAGGTTGTGGGCGTGACACGTATGTTTATTGAGCATTAAAAATTGAACGGCTACCATTAAAAACTTCTTATGGTGTCATTAACCAGTGTTTTTAATTGTCATTAACCAGTGTTTCTTATGGTGCATCTGTTTTATTTTTGAGTGAGGATCGTCTGTGTTGAAAACACAGAAAAATTCAGTACCGTCTATTCTCATTGGTACACGTCATAGCCAATGACGTCAGCTAAAAAAATCAGCCGATTTTCTCTCTCATGCATGGATTGCGTGCTACACAACCCAATTTTACAGTGTGGAATTTCCCTGGGCCTCATCCTAATTTATCTGTTAGATCAGAACCGTCCATCAATTTTTTCAGATTATTTAAAGCATAAAATAAAAAATGAAGCACATCCAAAGCTCAAGTGGACCACACAACAGAAAGCATGGGATTGAACGAAACGTTGAAACCTTCCTACGATCCACTTTGAGGTTTATTTGCCATCTAACCCCTTCATAAGGTCACTTAGACCTTGATTAAGGGAAACCACAAACATCAGCTTGATCAGAGCTGTCTATTGCAACAAGAAGTTTTCAATGGTAGCTTTTCATTTCCCACTCTTTCCCGTCATGTGGCCCACTTCAGCCTTGTATCTGATTTATTTTCAGCCTCGTGACTAAAAGGCATGAAACAAAATTATTGGACTATGTGGATCTAATACATACATCATGATGGACCCCACAGAAGTTCCACCTTTCAACTGTTTCCGTAGAGCGGAATTTCTTTAGGTGGGAAATTTACGTGGCCCATGATGACTTATTTCTTAGATCCACACCGTCCATATAATTTTTCAGATCTTTCAAGGATATAAACCTAAAAACAAGTTAGATTAAAAGCTCAACTTGAACACACTATAGGAAACAGTGGAATTGATGCTGCCGTTGAAAACTTCTTAGGGCCAGACGGCTCTGATCAAGCAGATATTTGTGTTGTACCTTCATCCAGGTATGGCTGGACTTATGAACTGGTTAGATGTTAGATGAAGCCTCACGCTTGGCCCGAGGAAGGTTTCAACCAAAGTTTGTGTAATCCTTACTACTTTCTTTTGGTGTGATCCACTTGAGATTTGGATGTACCTTATTTTTGGAACCATGCTCTAAATCTATTTGGAAAAATTGATAGACGGTGTGGATGTAAGACAGAGGTTATGGTTAAGGGCGGCGAAGTTCCATACGTTAAAAGATGTGCTATGTAGCACGCAATGTACCTGAAGAGACAAATACGGGATATTTTGTGAGATGGAGATAACGGAAATGACGTGGCCGAACGAGAAGCGACCGCACTGGACTTTCTTGTGCTTTCAACACAGACGATCCGCACTCTTTATTTTTTGTACCATGGTATCACATAAGCCGAAAAATGAGATGAACGGAGGTGGGCTCCTACGGTCAGAATCCCGCCCAAATCGCTAGTTCTAGGCTTACCCAAGCCGCTTTCCTGGATCGTGCAGCCAAGTGTCGCCAAGTTACAATGGTCGAACAACCCGATTCGTGTACATTTATTTGTGAAATAGGACCGTTGGATATTTTTCATTTTACCTGTCCAATGAATGTCCACAAATCCAATGGTCAGATAATCAAATAAGTTCAATCTTTCGTTCACGATCCATCTACACTGGGTTCCATAATTTGGACCCTTTAAATTGTTTGCTTGGTACACCATATGTGCAATTTCCACCTACTTTCTAAATGCCTGCGTATCGTGTATCACGCTCCGTCAGAGTATCTAAATATTTCTCTTCAATTCCTAGCTCATGCGTTCAAGTGAATCATTCAAGCTCTCTCTCAATCGTAGAAAAAAAAAAAAAAAAAAAAACCCTGTAATCACCATCGTTCATCATCATCGTCCTCATCAAATAACTAATCAGGAGATTACATTGAGATTACAAAACAAAGGAAATCAACCACCTCCCCTCCTTTTTTTTCTTCACTGTACCATCTCTATGCATTTATATTACAGCTCTCTCGACTCTCGATGACCGTCCATCCATCCATCCGTCCATTTAGAAGATATCGAGAATCTCGAGGATAGAGCGGTTGCAGAGGGGACAAGAACCTCGATTCAACCAAAGCTCCCTCGAACAGACCCTGCAAAAGGTATGACCGCATGGTATGAATGCTGCACCTTTCCTCCTTCCCATGCATACGATGCACCACAACCCCAACTCACCACCATTCTCTTCTCCTTCCTCTTCTACCATTCTCCTCATCAGCGATACTCTCTCCGGCGCACTGTTCACCCCCTCCGTATCCTGCGCTGCTCGGAAGTGCCTCTCCACCGCCAATGCCATTGCCAGGTTCATCCCCGTTGACGCCGGTATCTGACCCACACACCCATCCGTCCATGCGTTTTCCTCTGGTGGGTTCTCCACCAAGACATCTCTCGTCATGTCTCCTTCTCCTTCTCCTTCGCCTTCTTCTCCTCTTACATGCATTTGGGTCGGAGCCCCAAAGCCCCATGAGCTACCACAGCACCCCATTCCTTTAAAACTCAGCCGTTGTTTCAGACTCCTCCATTTTCTCCTTCTTCCCATCCCTTCCATTGCTTCCCCAGAAATACCCAGAAGCTCTTCTCCCTTCCTGAAAATCCGACACACCCATTTCAACCATTTCTAATCATAATGCAACGGCACCCAAATAACTAAAAGGATGTTGTTTGGTTGCACCAAATTAGAATGACTAATCATGAAATTTGGTGTAACCAAACGCACCGTGAAAAATAGGAGAAAAAGAAACTAATGCGAGGAGACGATTTTTACAGTAAAATCAACAGAAGTGAATAACATTCATCTGGTTTGAATGAGAAGCTCGGGTAGCCGAGGGCAGCATCTCCACCACCTTCTTTCATCAATGCAACATCATCAATTAAAAAAAAGACAGAAAGAAAATGGTAGAAATTTTATCAAAATCAGGAAATGGGTGGAATGTGATTTTCTTACTGGAAATTGCAAACTGCTCTGTTCCTTGCCAGCTTCATCTCAGAAAGTAGAGGTAAAGAGAGGAGATGAGAGGAGAAGGAGGCGATGATGGAGGAGAAAAGGTGTAGGCTTCACGCCTTTGTCATTATGCCAGCAACAACAAGTATATTCGCAAAAGGAAACTCCTTTTTATAATAAGAGTTGTTTTCCCGTCCGTCGCGCCCTGAACTTTAATCTTTGTCCACTTCCACTCTTGAGTGAATTCGAACCGTCCATCTTCTTGCTTCCATTTACGAAATGTAAAATGATAGATTAGGCCGGACTCCATACGAACATTTCTACGTTAAGACTAACATACAAATTAAAGTGTTCCAGTGACATTCAATCTGCCATCACTTGGGCTGATGAAAATAGATGCCTCGAATCTATGCTGGGACGGGGCCATTGATCAATCGACCATGATCAACAATATCGAATTTTATACGGTAAACTTTTTTAACAGTTTTGATTCTACTCAACGCTTTTGCGAGTCCCCAACAAGTGGCACCGAGAGAATCAAACAAAATATTCACAATCACACCAACAAATCAATATAAGATAACAATTCAAATTTATGTAGAAAAATCCATGCGAGGGGAAGCTATAGTACAAAGCTATCAATGCCCTGTAAATAGATGGTTGGGGAGCCTTCAAAGTCATGCACGGTTTGGGTGTTCAGACCGGTCGGGCGACCGGTCTGGCCGCATAGCCCAGATGCACATTAAAGACTACATAGTTTCTGTGTTGCTTATGACCGATCGACTGACCAGTTTGCAGTGGGCTCCGACCGGTCGGTGGTGAGGCAGCGTCGGTGATGTTTCTCTCTGGACTGTTTGGTGCAAGGTGCAACTGGTTGGGCGACCGGTCGGCTGTGCACGCGGATTTCTTGCGCAGCTCGCAGTAGCGCGCAAGATGTTTCTATTTCGGGTGTTTTACCTATTTAAGGAGTTGTAATCCCGACTTAGATGGTACCCTAAGGTGTCCAAGGTTTCCTAATCGTGTTAGGAAGAGGGGAGAGGACTTGGTGTTTTCTCTGTTTATTCCTTACTTGTGGGTTGTCAATCTTTGTAATCTTCTGATATTTATAGTGGATCGCTTTGTGCCGTGGTTTTTTACCCGATGAGGGGTTTTTCTATATAAATTTGGATTCTCTTGTGGTAAATGCTTGTGTGTGGCTTGATTGCATCTTATGTACTCGTTTGATCTAGCATTGCTCCACGCGTTTCGGCTTTCGCTTCCGCTGCCGGTTTTCCCAACATGGACAAAGTTACAAGAGATCCCAAGAGAAAACCTTAGCTTTTCTCTTTTCAAAACCGTCTTAAACCCTAACACATATTACCCCTAATTTTGATTACACCCACTTACAAAGCAATAAAACCGAAATTAGAAATAAAATCGCAAAACTGTGCAAACTATTAGTTGATTAGTCGATCAATCGACCAGGCGAGTTTGATCGATCAAACTTGCACAAAACTATCTGGAGAATTCACTAATTAAAATCCGATATTGTTGATTGATAGACTAGGGTGGTCGATGGATATCCCTGTCTCAACGTAGATTTGGGAACTTCGGAAGCACAGAGTAGAATCAAATGAAGTATTCACAATCGCACAAACAAATCAACATGGGCTCCCTCTTTTTCTCCTTGGTGACCCAAAATCAAAGCCGACCTAACTTAGGTGGGCCATGGGAAGAATTGGATATTGGGACGCACATAGAGGTGGGTAACGATTCGAGCTGGGTCGAGTTAGCCCTAGTTTGGTTTGGCTTGTTGTTGTGCCACCCTAGTTTGTGGATTAGCTTGGTTTGAGTTTTAGGGTAACCCATGCGGCCTGAGTTTGGTTTGCTTAAGAAAAAATCTAGTTTAGGCCGGGATCAGTTTGGTCAAAATTTTTGAAGCAAGTCAAGTCGAGTTTAAACAAGTGGCGGCTCTTTTTTTATTTGTTTGTTTAAATAGAAAAGAATTAAAAAAAGAGAGTTAGAAATAACAAAAAAAAAAAGTATCTTACCACATGATATTTAACATCCTCTAACGGAAGAGTGCAACTTCAAAATAGACATGTAGGAGCCTTTTTCTTTTCCTAAACAAAAGTATACAAGCATAAATTTACAAGCGTAAAGAAATTGTGTGCATTCATATATATGTATTATGTATTATCCACATCGTCATGCATATTTATTATCCACGCCGTCCATCCATTTTTACATATCATTTTAGGACATGATCCCAAAATTGAATCATATCCAAAGCTCAGGTGGATCACACCACATGAAACAATGTGCTTACAATTTATGAGTTGAATCAAGACAAATCAAATCAACCTGAATTAAACCGAGCTTTGAACTGAGCTGGTATTGCCTTGGTTTGAGCTTGGTTTGTTTTTTTTAAATGAGCTCGACTCGAGGCTTGGTTTGGTTTGAACTTCTATTTGAACTAATCCAAGTCGAGCTTTTTCAAACCAATATAAGCCGAGCTTTCAAGCTGGCTTGGTTTGTGACTAGCTTTAGACACACGCCATTAAAAACCTTCCCAATTGTATAAAAGTCAATTGGATCTTGTATATTTCGTCCTTGGAATCTATAACAAAAAAATCAGGCCATTTCAAAGCTAGCTAGGTATGTAGGACCGGGAAGCGGATTGTGATGCCCGCTTGGGCCTAGCAAGGTCGGATATCTATGTGGGCCCATTGTGATGTATCAATTTATCCATGTTGTCCATACCTTTTACTCAGATCATGTTAAGGTACGGGCAGAAAAATGAGGCAGATCCAACACTCAAGTGGACCACACCAAATAGTAAGCATGGGTTACAATAAATACAAGAGTAATCTCGAGAGTGGTCCACTGTAGCTTGGATCTTACTCATTTTTGGGATCATACCTTAACATGATCTGAGAAAAGGTATGGAGGTCATGGATAAACAGATACATCATGGTGAGCCCCCAAATAGATGTGGTCAGACCTTGCTAGGTTTGAGTGAGGTTAGACGCCGCTTCCGCAGGATAAATGATTTTAAGGCTCCATTGGTGCATCAATTACTCTGCTACTGTAAAGTAAACATGTTGTCATTATAAGACTACACCACCCTCAAATCAAACATGTGAATTGGTAAGCTGATCAAATGCAGATGTATTATCAGAGACCAGCAGTGGAATTTGTAATTATCATACTGTTCAACTGCATTACGGAGAAAAGTTTGAATCCAATTAGACACCTCATTGTATTTTTGTGATTTTTTGACATTAAAATAATGACATTGTTATAACTTTTTCAACTCCCTTCGTTTCTTGTGGTGTGGTCCACTTGTGCTTTGGATCCGCATCACTGTTGGACCCATGTTTTAATATGAGCAGGTAAAACGAGTGGACAACACATGGATCATACACACACACACAACAATGGGCTCCACATTTTTTTTTGCTTAGGATCCACATAATTACAATTATAAGAGGAACCCATTTACAATCATTTGCCCTTGTAGTTGGAAAACCAAATAGCGAATTGGTGAAACAAATAAGATAAAGATTCGCCGACTGATGTTAGGTGATCCACCTACAGAAGTTTTGAATCAACATCGGTTTTAGAGCCAAATAAGAACAGATAAAATGATAGATGGATTGGATGTGATTAAAACATTAGAGTGACCTAAATTTGTTAGTTTGTATTTGGTTTGGCTTCTTGATTGAAGGGACACGGATTAAGCGGCCGGGACCACTTCCAGCTGTGATGAAATCATGTAGCGAGATTTGATTGGCCTCCTGTACATAGGTTCATGGCTTTCTTCATAGCGTTTTGGCCTTGTTCACACTTGGAGCGGCGGGATCAAGACTTTTGTGGCCCCTAAGAGGTTTTTGATGGTGGACGTTCAGAGAACACTATTTTCTGTGATGTTGTCCGGTTAATATTTGGATCTACCTCATTTTTTGGGCTCATATCATAAAATGATACGAAAAAAAGATGAACAGTGTGGATGAACTACATACATCATGGGGGCCAGAGAACATGACCACTAGCCATTGGCTAGTGGCAGGGTCATTAGCCAAACTGCGTCCGGTGCTTAGGAAATCGGATTGTATCCTAAATTTTATTTATTTATTTTTATTTTTTGAGGTTAGTTCACACCAACCACTGGTGGAACACACACCCACACTGTCACTCACCCTCCAATGTTATCCACCCTTACTTTGGGATTCGATACCTCAACCTTAGTGTTGAGAGGAGGTTATCTTTCTGAGTTACTTAGTACTCTCTTATCGCACCGAGTAAACTCACTCGGGGCCATTGTAAATGTACGTATTTTGTCTGCACCGTCCATCTGCTTTTCCGTATCATTTTACCACAAGAAATGGGTAAAATGATTTCTATGGTTGAAACATTTCTAGGGTCGCAGTGATGTTTATTTGTCATCCAACCTGTACACAAAATCGCAAAACAGTGACAAAGGTAAAAAACAAATATCAGCTTGGCCCGTAATTTCCGCAGCCCTTAAGAATTTTTCAATAGTACAGGTGAGTTTACTCAGTAGGCAACCAGCTTTCCTTATTAAGGATGTCTGACACCACATTGGCCCAAGTCACCGAGGCCGATGAAATCTTGCCATGTCATTTCACCACATTGGCGTGAGTTTGGCTGCCTAATCCGTGACCTGACAGAACCACCCTTTTCTCTGTTAGCCTGGAAGAGCAAACATTGGCTCTAGACCGTACACCTAGTGGACCCTAACATTGATGATCTATGGTTAAAAATCACCCCCAAAGCTGTCCCTAAACATTCTACTGGAAACTCCACGTGAACAGCAAAAAGCATAAATAGTTCATGGTTGGGGGACATGAGAGAAGGGGATGGCTAGGATTGTCCAAATGGTGTTAGCTTGGATCAACGAGCCACTTACGGAGAGAGCCCACTGGATGAAAGGTCCAGACTCCAAATCTACCATCTACTCTCTCCAGCTTGATTGACTTCTTCATTTCTCCCTGGATGTTCAATGCTGACCGTCTACTAATTTTCACCGTCTCTTTTAAGACCACAAAATCTGACAGCTAAGATTACATATTAAGGGTGTGGCTCAGTTTATTAGCCATCTGGAGAAGGGATGGCCAAACGGACGGTTCAGATCCACCTAGCTTGTGATGACGGGCTAAGTTGGATTTGCAATTGACCGAGATTGGTTCATTAGCGCGACGGACAATAGGTTCCCAGTACAATAATGTCGTCTGATTTGGGAAGAGAGATGATATATGCATCCACCTTTATTGATGTTGCACCGGTTTTCTACTTTTGGTGATAAAACCAGTACAATTTTGGGAGTTCCATTATTAATTGCAAAAAGAAAAGGGCTACATTATAGAAAAGAGCGGGTTTGATGGTGGCCCACCTCTACGGATTTTTTTTATATGGTTGCCGGCCAAAGCAAAGTCAAATGCCAACGAAGCCGTAACGGAACCCAAGAATATGCCACGTGGCATGAAGCTGGAAGTTGCGGTGGGGAAAAGAGTCCAAATCCCCTTGCAACGGACTGCATTTGGAGGTTTTCTAGAATACATCCCGATGAATCGTTATAAGGTGCGTCGAGGCCTTAGCCTTTGAATTTGGGTCATGTTTTCCATTGATCGAAACCGTTCATATGACGTGTCTCGTTTCTTTTCGTGGATCTATAACAAAATAACGTTCTCAATTGGGTTACTTCAACAGTGATCTAATCTGTCTGTTTTTCTTTGAATGTGGACAGTCGATACAACCTTTGTGTAATCAAAGGTTTGAAATGTTCAATCTAAAGGATTTTTCACCATCACAGTGTAGATCTATCACATAAACAGCTTCGATCATTGAAAACAAACACAAATTCAGCAGGTAGGGTCGCGACGCAGTGAGTTGTATACTAACTTACATGCATTCCAGTTTTCCCTGACAACCTGTAGGAAATCTGACCTGTGAACAAGTTAGATCCCACCACCATGAAAATAGTGTCTGAAAAATCAGCCCTATCTGCCCTCATACGGTGATATCATTTTAGTAATTGGGCCAAAAAATGAGGCAGATCGAAGTCTCAAGTCGACCACACACCAGGATTGAACTCCTAGCGTTGAAAATTTCCTAGGGCGCGCCTTGATGTTTATTTGCCATCCAACATGTTTATAAGGTTAAATGGACCTTGATGAAGGGAAAGCTAATAGCAGCTTGATCCAAAACTTCTGTGGCCCACAAGAAGTTTTCAACGGTCGGCTTTTAAGCCCTACTGCTTCCTGTGGTGTGGTCCACTTCTTGAGCCTTCGATCTGCCTCCTTTTTGGGGTTCCTGCCCTAAATGATCTTTCAAAATTGATGGAAAGCGTGGATAAAACATATACATCACGGTGGACCCCACAGAGCCCCTGACAGGACCGTCCGTCTCTAACTAGGTCCTGGTGGGGGCAGTACATAATCCGCGTCCGCCACACGGGGACCATGTAGCCTTGGTTTCAGGCCCAGGCCCACAATGCACCGTATCAATGGGCCTGTTCTTGGGCCGGGTCAGGCCTCGATAGAAAATTTTGCAACCCAGAACCGGGCGTGACCCACTACTAACAGGGATTAGGTTCACAGGGTCCTTTCTTACCGGACTAAGCCCAATCAGGTACAAAAGTATTACAAAATGAAATGGATGATCTCATGAAACTTATGGACGGTCCAAATTCAACATACGTGTGTGACCATGGATTAATTAAGATATGTAGTTTGTTGTCCCGGGAACCCTACGCAGTGCAACCGTCCTGATCAGAGGATGGGTCTTGCACACGTGGGCCACTTCGCCACACTCGTAAATTCTCAACCGCGCGAATACCAACCACTATTCGTTCTTGGCCTTTCAATACCCTTCTGCAATGCAAGACGTGTAGTGGAGTTATGGTGCGGAGGAGGGGGGATTAATATACAAATTCACGGTTATTTTAACAGAAGGTTTTGATAATCTGACGGAGCATAACGTTTGATACACTGTCCCTAATAAATTGCATTAAGTGGTGTATATATTACTTAAAGTAAACCGTCCAAATGGTATGTACCGGTTTAGATGGCTTGTAAACCTGATATTAACATGACATGATTCACTGACTAAATTATTTCTGGACATTTAATGGACGGTCAACCTAAAAATATGGTTAAATTGTGCAATTTCTGACTGCTTGCACATCGGTAATCAGAGTCTCCCAAATTATCAAATATCTCTCTCTTTTTTAAAATAAGGATCACCTAATTAAAAAAATCACTCTTATCTACTTATCGGGTGGGCCACACCATAAAAATATTGATAAATAGCAAAATAAATTCAATAATTGAAACATAACTTACATTCTAATTAATTGGACTTTGGACCTATTTTTTTAAATGATTAAAGTAGTGAGTTGAATCGGTGGCAACATAAATCTTATGGAATGCTAGGATCAAAAGAAATTGCAAAAGAAAGTTTAATCAAAAGGTCTAGCTCTTAGTGTAGCTTTCAACTATCTTGACTTTGAGATCATTATACGTCTTTCACATATGGAAGGCTATTAGAGAGCTCTATGTACAGTGGCCAATGCCAAAGGCTATTGTCCCTTGAACCGTTTTTTAAAAAATAAATTGTTTTAGGGGTTAATTCTGAATTTTAAATTAAGATATATTGTTTTTTTCTCCTAATTTTATGGTATTTTAAGATTTCAAGGGTCATATAATAAATTAAAGTCATTTTTAAGTCTGGAAAAAGTTTGAATCAATATAGAAGTTATTTACTATTTTTAGGAAAGTCTACACTAAGAAAGTTCCGTAGTAAGGACTCGAGGTTTATACAAGTCATATTTAATACTTTGTACATATTCAAACCTTCATTCAATAATTGTAGATATTTTAATTTCTTTTGTTGTCCATTTAAGGGCTATAATTTATTAAAATTGTGACATCAAAGTCAACATGAGTTTATTCACTTTTACGAGTCCATATGACTCATGTTTCACATGCCAATAAGGCCCAAGTATTAGTGAATCCTTAAACGAGTATTTTTTATATTTTCCTTATGAAAGGATGACTTTTAGGGTAGGTCCTGTTTGTTAACACTTAAAATATTTACTTAATGCAGAATGGAGAAAATATTTTTTATTAGTGTTGTTTGTTAACACCAAATTCGACAAGCGCTCCGTGATTATCCTTCAATTTTTTCGGCAACGGAGGTCTGGCTTAATGGTGAATATGAAATGCGCTTTGAATTTTCCATAAAAATAAATAAATTTGCTTCCAAAATTACCCCCTTACAATTGTGATTTCTCTCATCATTACGTAATACACAACCCAACTTTTAACATGTGTAACTTCTCTAGCCCCTCCATGATTTATGTGTTAAATCCACACCGCCCATCAACTTTTTAAGATCATTCTAGAGCATGAGCTCAAAAATTAGACATATCCAAACCTCAAGTGTGCTTGTATGGTCACAAAAGTTTCATATCATGCTAAGTTTTTAGTGTTTTCATTTCATCCTAGTGTGAATGAACTTATAAGCGGTTTGGATGACCCATAAATAACAAGGTGAGTCTAGGAAGATTTCAACGGTAGATAACTCTTTCCCCAGTTTTTCCTCTCTTTGTGGCCCCACTTGAGTTTTGGATCCATCTCATTTTTGTTCCATGTCCTACATTTATATAGAAAAAAAATGGATGAACGAGGTGGATTTCTCATAAACATAACAGTGGGCGCCACCTAGCAATCTAGCGTGGAATTGCCTTTGGCAAGAAATCCGCGTCCAGAGTCCTTCCACCGCATAGCAGAAGTGGGTTGCGTCCTTCCACCTGCCTGGACGCTAGGCATGACTTCGTGGGGCCCATTGTGATGTAAGAATTTTGTCTATGCTGTTCATCTCTTTTCTTATATCATTTTACAATCATGATATAAAAAATGAAGTAGGCCCACGACTCAAGTGGACCATACTAAAGGAAGCAATGGTGATAATGACACCTACCATTGAAATCTTTCTAGGGGCCAACGTGATTTTTTTTTTTTTTTACCATCTAACCTACTCATAAGATCATGTAGATGTGGATAAAGTGAAAAAAACAAATATCAACTCGATTCGAAACTTCTGTAGCTCCAGAGAAGTTTTTAATGGTGGGTGTTCAATCCCCACTGTGGTCCACTTAAGCCTTGATTCTGCCTCATTTTTGGGTTTATACCTTGAAATGATCTGTTAATATGGATGAACGATGTGGATAAAATGCTTACATCACGGTGGGCCCCATAGATCCATGCTCGGATGGATTATGGTCCAGGCGGGGTTAGGACGCAATCCTCATCCCAACGAGAGCTGCTTTTAGCCCTTTTTCAAATCTCCCAAAAAAGGTGAGATTTGAAGAGAAATCCTTCCCAACGTGGGACCCACCGTAATGTGTCCCTATCTATGGGACCCAGCATGATGTATATTTTCCATCCAACTTGTTGATAAGGTCACAAAGACCTGAATGAAGGGACCATACAAATTTCAGTTTAATCCAAAACTTTTGTGTATCATAAAGGTTTCACTCTCCATTTTTTCTTGTTTTATGGTCCACTTTAGATGTGGATTTGCTTTATTTTTTGGATCTTGGCATAAAGTGATCTGTAAAAATGGATGAATGGCATGGATTTAAAAATCGAGGCTAATACGGTGGGCATACGGTGGGATTAAAATTTACACCGTCCATTCCTTCATGTTTGATTTCTCTCCAAATCTTGACTGCCAAACAGAAAATCTGGAATTGGTAAGAACTAGAATTGATGAGAATTCATATCATGGAATCCACTTCTCTTCACTTCTCCTCAAATCCATGGTGCTAGTTACCTGGGAACCCTAATCGTGTGAGGCCCATATTGATGTGTTTTTTTTATATCCACGCCGTCCAACTGTTTTTCCATCTAATTTTAGGACGTGATCCAAACCCTAAGAAGATCCAAATCTCAGGTGGACCATACCGCTAGAAAGAGTGATGGAAGACTATTAAAAATTTTTTGTTGCCAGCAAAAGTTTTGGATCAAGCTGATATTTTATCTTTTCCCTTCATCTAGATCTTCTTGGCATTATCAACAACTTGGATTGCAAAATAACATTACCAAAACCTTATAATAGGTTCTTTGGGATTTTTAATGGTGGGGCACTCAATCACAACTGTTTCCAGTGGTACAATCCGCTTGAGATTTGGATATGCATAATTTTTGGAACCCCATACTCAAATGGAGTGGAGAAATAGATAGACGCCATGGATATAAAACATATCATCCATGTGGGCCACACGGTAGGGATAACACTCACTAAGCTGTTCCGCAAGTAACACCTAATTCGCTCCCCTTCCCAGCAGGATTGCTATGAAATCGGGCGTGGATTGGACGCTACTACACCAACCTAGTAAAAAATTGACAATTTTGTTAGGAGCTGTGTGGGTCCCATCATGATACATGTGTTTTATCCAAGCCATCCATCTATTCCCACTATTCATTAGAGCATGAGCCTAAAGACAATGCGGATTAAATGCCCACTTGGACCACACCATATGAAACAATGGGATTAAATACCCATAACCCAAAACCTGTGGGGACCAAAAAAGTTTTGGATCAAGATGATATTCATGTTTTCCCTTCATACAGGTCTATGTGACCTTATGAACATAGTGGATGGAAACTAAGCATCATGGTGGGCCCTTGGAAGGTTTCAACGGTGGCATCATGTCTTACCATTTCTTATGGTGTGGTCCACCAGTTATTAGGATCTATTTCATTTTTTGGGAACATGCTTGAAATGAGATGGCAAACGGAATGGATGGAGTGGATATAAAACAAACACATCATGATATTTATACATGCAAATTATTGATTTTTTTATATGTTTTTATGGATAATGATATTTTAATTTTTTATTGAGTACTTTAGTTTATTTAAATTAAATGGATGTTAACTTAATGATTTTATTTTCATTTAATAAAAAAACCCATCATAATGCAAAACATCTCCAAACAAGAGATAGGGGTAAATATGCCAAATTAATAGAATTCGGCTATTTCAGACAGTTTGTTAATAAACTGGTTATTTCAGATTCAGTACTTAATTTTCAGACTTCAGCAACAATTACCAAACAGGTTTTTGGACTTCAAATCTAGATTTCATATTTAGATTTCAGATTCAAGCTTTAGATTCTAGATTCAGGCTTCAGACTTCAGATTTAACAAACGGGTCCTTGGTGTTTTAAAAGCATTCAAGGAGAGATGGTTAGGGTTTTGGCTCTTTTTTTTTTGCTGTAAGTTCTCTCCATACTTGTAATCTTCTTTGAATAATAGATTAATTGTCTCTTTGTGCCATGATTTTTTTTTTCTCACAAGAGTTTTCCTCGTAAAAAGTGTGTGTTTTCTGTGTAGTTGCTTGAATTTTTATTTTATTTGTTTGTTTAAATTCAAATTAAGGTGCTTTTGCAGAGCTGGTTCTCCAACAAATTGTATCAGAGTAATGTTGGTAATTATTAGTTTGAATTTGAGATATGGAGCCAAGGGGATCGAATGAGAAGTTCGAGACAAAAATTCATGTATAAAAACAACTTTGAAATATGAAGATTGAAGATGAAAGTCCTCCTAGTTCAACAAGGGCTGCAGTATGCACTCCTTAGGAAAGCACATCATTTGAAATCTATGAATGAAGAAGATTCGAATGAACTTGATCAAAGGGCAATTAGTACAATTCAATTGTGTTTAATTGATTTGGTGAAGGCTTAGATGGTTGTGATATATTGTTGGTAACCAAGACTAGGAATTTCTATCAGGAATGGATCTTGGATAGGGGGGGATCATACCATATGTGTCCTCATTAGAGTTGTTTACCACATATAAGAAGTATAATAATGTGTTAGTTCTTATGGACAATTATCATGCCTGCAAGATGATTGGAATTAGTTTGGTTTGCATTAGGATGTTTAATAGGGTGGGGCGTGCTTTGACAAATACGTGGCATGTTTCAGACTGAAAGAGGAATTTGATCTCTTTGGGAGCTCTTGATGTAATTAGCTACAAGTTCGTCAGTTATGATGGTGTGCTGAAGGTTTCAAAGGGGGTTCTTATAGTAATGAAGACATAACAGAGTGATAATCTTTATCGGTTGATTGAAAATTCTATATCTGGTGAAGCTGTAGCACCTGTATCAAATTTCATATCGGCATGTTTGTGGTATGCGTGCCTAGGCCACATGAGCCGGCGGGATATGAAGGTACTTCTTGATTGTAAGTTAATTCCTAGTTTTAAAAGATTTGATTTGAATGTTTGTAAGCATTACATATATGAGAAATAGTCAATGCTGTATTTTAAAATTGAAAAACATGTCAGTAAAAGGCAGCTTGATTACGTACATTCTGATGTGTGGGGGTTATCACCCGTTGTTTCTGGAGGAGAATTGTCTTACTTTGCTATATTTATAGATGACTTCTCTGGAAGGTATGAGTTTATATTTTCAAACATAAAATTGCAAGAATGTTATGGTTTGTACTGAGATCTGAATATTTTACATGCATTTAGTGTTGTGAACAGATACATGTCAAACCCCGGTAAGCAATATTGAGAAGCGGTGAAATTATTATTTTTGTATATACGAAATCAACAGACTACATCTTGTGTTTCAGAGATTAAGAGGAGAGACTCGTAGGTTATGTTGATTCAGATTAGCAGAGAATGTAGACAATATAAGGTCTACTTTCGATTATTCGATTATGCTAGCAGGTGAAGCTATTAGTTGGTTGTCTCAGCTTCAGTCTGTGATTACACTTTTCACTACTTGAAGCTGAATACATGGCAGTGACAGAGGCTTTCAAGGAAGCTGTTTAGTTGAAATGTATGATGAATGAGTTGAGGCTTCAACAGGAAGCCATGCCTCTGCATTGTAACAGCGAGAGCACGATTAATTTTGCGAAGAACTTGGAATATCATTTTTGGACTAAGCAAATTGATGTTCGCTATCACTTTATCCAATATATGTCAGAAGAATGAGATATTACTCTTGAGAAGATTCACACTAGTAAGAATCCGATGGACATGCTTACGAAGGTCGTTTCCATAGAGAAATTTCAATTTTACCCGACTTCTCTAAACTTAGCAAGAAAGGAATAGAGACAAAGTGTATACAAAATGATGGTGGTGATACTTAGAAGAAGATTGGCAAGGCAAAGAAAGGAAGTAATTTTGCTATTAAGGTGAATATTGTTAAAATCGTGACACTAAAATTACTACAAGTTTATTCACTTTTATGAACTCATATGACCCATGTTTTACATGCTAACAAGGCCTAAGTGCTAGTCGACCCTTGGATAGGTATTTTTTTATATTTTCCTCATGAAATGATGACTTTTAGGGTACGTTATGTTAGGGTTAAGAGAGCGCGATTAATTTGGCCAAGAACTCGATATATCACTTTTAAACTAAGCACATTGATGTTCCTCATCACTTTATACGGCAGATGTTAGAAGAGCGAGATGTTATTCTGAAGAAGATTCACACTAGTAAAAATTCGGTAGACATGCTTACGAAGGTCATTCATTTAGAGAAGTTTAAGTTTTGCTCGACTTCTCTGGGTTTGGAAAGAAATGAATAGATACAATATGCATAAAATAATAATGATGACACTTAAAAGAAGATTGGCAAGTCAATGAAGTGATTTTGCTAATAAGGTGAATATTGTTAAAATTGTGACACCAAAATCACTATGAGTTTATTCACTTTAATGAGCCCATATGACCCGTGTTTCACATGCTAAAATGACCTAAGTGTTAGTGGACCATTGGAGGGGAATTTTTTTACATTTTCCTTATGAAAGGGTGGCTTTTATGGTAAGTTATGTTAGGGTTAAGAGTGAGTTACAAATTTATGAATTTTTTTCTTTTTGGTGTTTTGAGAGCCTTCAAGGAGAGAGAGAGAGAGAGAGAGAGAGAGAGAGAGCGCTAGGAGTTTTTGTTGTAAGTTCTCTCCCATCCTTGTAATCTTCTCTAAATGGTAGATTGATCGTCGCTTTGTTTCGTGGGTTTTTTTTCTGCAAGGTTTTTCCACGTAAAAATCATGTGTTCTTTGCGTGGTTGTTTGAATTTTTCTTTTCTCTTATGTGTTTTAGTCTAGATTAAGGTGCTTCTGCGGGGTCGATTCTCCAACATAATTGAGAAGAAAGTAGTGATATCTTTTCTTTAGCCATGAGTATGGGACACTAACCTTTTTAGGATACAATCTTGTGGGGAAAATTGAATGGTTTTAAGACCTTTGCAGCTTATCCAAAAAGGTTTTGATAACAATCCACCCTAGTTTGCATACACCAGTAAGTCATCCTTAGGTTCTACTTTAAGGAGTACGGCCTTCAACAAAGCCCCTACGCTGGGTGCAGAGCATCTAACATTAGATTGCCAAAGCAGGCGTGCTCTAATGTTAGGATTGATGAACCTCGTGAATTCACCATCCAATTGCTAGGCACTATGCCCATCGCCTATTGTAGGCAATGGTGGTGGTTACAGGTAATTGTAGCCAATGAAGGCTTCAACAAAAAATGCTACTTCTAGTTAATTGTTTGATATTAATTCAAATAGTGAGCTAGAAGGTTTGCCCTAAACTTAAAGCCCTTCAACGAGGGATGTGTCAATTAGAGGTTGCTATCCCTTGATGTAGGATAAGGTCAAGGGCCTGTTTGATTTTTCAAATACATGGTAAATACAATGCAAATGTGTAATGATTATTTCCTTAGGAAATCACCTGCACCATTTTCCATGCCTGATTTGACTTTGACTTTTCATTGTTAAAATCGAGGAGAGTGCAAAATATAGGTGGGGCCCACCGTGATATATATGGATTATGCACCCCATCCATCTATTTTTCTCGATGAATATAAGGCATGATCCAAAAAATGAGGTAGATCCTAAAGCTCAAGTGGACCACACTACAGAAAAAAGGGAATCAAATACCTATAATTAAAAGCTTTTTGGTCCACTGTTTCCTCTGGTGTGGGCCACTTGAGTGTTGGATCTGCCTCATTTTTTGGCTTGTGTCTCAAAATATTATGGTAGAATTGATGGATGGTGCGAATGTATCATATATATCACTTTGGGGCCCATAATTTAAAACCAATTCTTTTGGACCATTTTTCGAGACATAAATTACTCCAAATTTTCAAACAGAAAATAAAGTAATAATTGCTTATTTCCATGGCATTTACAAAAAAATTGAAAAATAAAAAAGCCCCAAGGAAAACCACCCGAACGGCTAGTATAAAAGGAAATTGAGTTTAGTACACGCTATAACTTTTGATAGCCATAACTTTGCAATTAATTATCAATTTTGTATGTATAATTTATCGTTGGAAAGCTATCAGTGATCTCTACACGTTGGCCAATGCCAAAGGCAATTAATACTGGAACAAATTTCAAAATAATGTCGTTTTAAAGAGCTAGTTTTGAGTTTTAAGTTAAAATATACTATTTTGAGTTAATTTTGGGTTCTTATCTTTGCCTGGGTGGTAGACTCCAAGGAGTTTCAACCCTAGGTTTCGGGTTCGAGTCCCATAAGTGGTGAAAATCCACTACGGCGTGAGTTTGGGGGTTGTGTGTGTGGGTGTAGGGTGCGTGTTTTAAAAAGAAAAAAAGTTAAAAGATACTAATTTTTAGTAAGTTCATTTTTTTCTTTCCTATTTCAAGGGTGTTTTAGGATTTAGAGAATCCTGGAATAGCTTAGGTGCCGTTTGGTAAACTGAAAATAAGGTCTAAAAATTAATTTAAGTACTGAAAACTTAAAAGTCTTGAATTTTAATATTTATAAGTATTGAAAAATCTGTTTGGTAATTTATCTGAAAATAGTCCTGATATCTTAAAATAAGTACTTTTTTTACAAAATCTTATTTGGCAAATGTAAGTTACAAATGTATGAGAATTGACAATTTGTCATATTTGCCCATATTGTCTCAATTTCTATCTTTTAGAGAGTATGAGAGGGAACTTGGCATAGTCATGTCTTCAAATTTGGAACGTTTATTCCCAATTGAATTAAAAATTTATACTCTGCCAACTAGATAAAATCAAGTAAATAAATGTTTGCCACCTGCAATAACATGAATTGATTTTGCACCGATAAAAGTAGGTGATAATATAAGTGTTGCTTTTAGTTATATAATGAAAGTATATTGGTGAGACTAGTCAAACCATGAACCATGCATTATATTATTCTTAATAAAATAATCATAATACTTCTACCGGTGACACAGGAAACAACGATGATTAAACATCCATCATTAAAAGCTTCATACAGCCCGTTGTAATGTTTATTTTCCATCCAACCTATTGAGGTCACACGGAGCTAAATAAAGAGAAACACAAACACTAACTTGATCCAAAGATTTTGTCCCAAGAAGTTTTTAATAGTGGGTGGGTGTTTAATCACTATTGTTTCCTATGATGTGGTCCATCTAAGATTTGAATTTGCCTCATTTTTTTAATCATGACCTAAAATGATCAGGAAAATGGATGGTATGTGGATAAAACCACAAACCATGGTGGGCTCATAAAGCTTTTCAACGCTGACTAGAAGGCTCACTACAGAATTGAGTCTTATGTTTGTGGACATAAGTAAACCTTAGTGGTTGCTAATGAGACCGTAGGCACACCTTGATATATGTTTTATGTCCATGTAACTCATCAATTTCCCCAGCCCATTTTAAGGCATGGTCTCAAGAAATAAGTACATCCAAATCTTAAGTGGACCATATCACAGGGAATGGTGGTCATTGAATGTCCACCAGTAAACACTTCCTAAGCACACCTTAATGTTTATTTACCATCCAACTAGTTGATAAGGTCACATAGACCTGGATGAAGGGAAATATCAGCTTGATCCAAAACTTTTGTGGCCCTCAAGAAATTTTCAACAATGATATTTTATCTCCACTGTGTAGTCCACTGGAAATTTGGATATGCATTATTTTTGGGACCTCAAACTAAAATGAGCTAGAAAAATTGATGGACGGCTTAGATATACAACACGTGCAACCAGGTGAGTGCCCCGGTTCCTATAACACCCCCTTACTCACCATGGTGTCACTGGGGTAACACCTAATCTGCCCATTCTCATTGCGGAGAAGGATTTTGCAAATCCAGCCACCTGCCGTGTTGATGTAGCAAAGTTCTGTGTGGCCCACCATGATATATGTGTTATGTTCACACCACCCATACATTCGGTCAAATCATTTTAGGGTATGAGCCAAAAATGAGACCGATCCAAAGCTTAAGTGAACCACACCACAGAAAACAATGGGGTTTCAACACCCACCATTGAAAGCTTCTTGGGGGCCACAAAAGTTTTGGATCAAGATGATTTTTGTGTTTTCCCTTCATCTAAGTATGCGTGACCTCGTGAACTGGTTGGATGACAAATAAACATCATGGTGGTCCCTAGGAAGGTTTCAATGGGGGGAAGTCACTAACCCCACTACCTTTCGCGGTATGGATCACATCAACTTGCATCTGCCTCATTTTTTTGGCTCATGGCCTAAATGATATGAGAAAATGGATAGACAGTGTGGATCATACATCTTAGCAAGGTCAATAAAACTTTGCCAAGTATTGGTTAATTCGTAATTTCTGTGATTTGCCAAACAGCCTAAACAAGGAGAAATCACTTAAAATTGCTTTTTAAGTTTTACCAAACAAACGCTTATTATCTTGTTTGAGTCATGTCAAAGGGTTTGGGCTTAGAAGTTATTTATTATATTTTAAAAGTTTATCATTTGGGAAAGTTATGACTTTAGGGTTTAAATTTATATCATATGAAAGGACTTTGCAAGTAGACGTTCATTAATATTATTAATTTTATTTCTCATTTTCTGATATTTTCTCTTTCCTTTTGGATTCAAGGAGAAGATGGCCTCTTATGGTTCTCTATGCCTGGCTGTGTTACCCCTTCCTGGCTTAAAAGAAATGGACAGGCCCACCAAAAAGACACCAGTTAAGAGCAACGAGTGCTTCATCTTGCCTATCTTTCAATCAAGCTATTCGAATGAAAGACTTGTGCAAAAGGAACACATCAAGATGGAGTGACGCCCCTATTGAAGACAGATGAACACAGACCAGCCCGTCGTGCTTTTGGGTTAACCAAGAGACAGGCTTGAGCTTGAATATTGGGCCTTCGGTTCCATTTGGGTGTGGAAATTCAAGCCCAGTTACTCATTGGGCCGAGCACAAGCTTAGTCATTGAGGCTTGTTGAGCCCGTACGTATATGGTCTAATGGGCTAAAAGAGTCTAAGCTTGGGCCCCACATGGCCGTCCTAATACGAACATAAAAAAGATCATTATAGAACTAGATTCTAATCATCCCTGGCGCGCACACACAGAGAGAGAGAGAGAGAGAGAGAGAGAGAGAGAGAGAGGAAAAATCGAAGTAGAGGGCTCAAAACTCCAAAATAATACATAAATTCTTAAAAACATATGGTGATGTTGGGTCATTTTCTACATAAGAGGTCCCAAAGCATGGGAGGGGGGACGCTCATTAATCATGATTGCAAAAGAAGTAGACTAATCTCAACCTTTGAATTTTAAAATCTAAACCACAAACAAAATTACCCCATGATCATTTTTTTAAGGAATTGATTGGTCCACTTAGGCAGTAGCAATGGGGCCCAAATTCAGTGTCTCCATGCTCTTCATTTCCTCAAACCTTGGCTCCTTGGCCTGGAACTTCTGGCCCACATACAGCTTCATGTAGTCCTCGAAAATGAACTTGGGATACAATTGGTTACACTCCTTCTCTTCTTTCTCGACCAGCGACGGTGCCGGAAAGATGACTGCGTCGCTCCCCGGATTGTAAAATGAAGCGATCGACATCCTGTTTCCGTCCGTCTGGGCCACCACACGGTGCATCACGCTCTTGTACTTTCCATTTGTGATCACCTGCACAAGTTGATCCAAATCAATGAATTGAACATGTTAGCTAAGTGCACGCCAATGCGCGGGCCCGTACAAGTAGGGGCCAGGCTGATGTAGAGTGTTTCTCAGATGGGCCCTACCATGGACAATGGATGATCCAAATATTTGGTTGATTTTAAGATCCTGTCCCTTGGATGAATGGGGCACTGATAGATGGTCTAGAGAAAAATTGCATACTAACAATCCAAAGAAAAAGCACAAAGATGGGATGGCTTCTTCTGATTTGGAAACTATTTTTGGGTGATTACCATCTATAGTGATAGGATCAGTTCAACGGTCTGGATCGCCAAAACCGTGAGCCGAGAAGATCAATAACATGACTGGTTAAGAGGGGCCATACCTCAAGTTGGTCACCAAGGTTGATGACTATGGAGTGGCGCATGGGGGGCACATCTATCCACTGGCCATCTTTGAGAAGCTGGAGACCACTGACCCGGTCATCCTGGAAGAGTAGGATGATGCCACCTGCATCGGTGTGGGCCCGGAGGCCCTTGATCAACTCCGGGTGCGGGCATGGAGGGTACTTGCTGACTTTGGTCCCAAATGTGGGTCCCTTGGTCCCACAGAATGCCTTCTTCAGATAACCTTTCTCTAGCCCAAGATTCTCACACAGCAAGTCCAGTAGCTCTTCAGCTAGTTTCTCCAATTTCACCACAAACTCCTTCATTGTTTTTCTACATTTCACAAACACATACAATCATTCAATTCAATTCAATTCAATTCAATTCAACCCAATTGATTGTGCATGAGTGCCAGTGTGTCACACTTGTGTGGTATCCAAACCATTCATCAAGGTGGGCCACACTAGATAGATGACCCTGGCCCAGAAATAGGTCGGCCTATTCAACTTGGAGAGTACGCGTTCATGTCAGATGACGATTGTGTTTCATATTTTTCACTATCCATTCTTTTCGGCATGAATTCACCAGATGATTAGTGGACCAGCAGACTGGTGTGATGAACGGTCTGGATTTAGTACTGATTGTGGTGCTTTGGCATGTAAAGAGTATGAAGAGAGGCTAGCCTTTGATGTTTTACCTGTACTCATCACTAAGATCGGGGATCTCGGACATGTTAGAATCAGGAAGATGGCGCACGAAGAAGGTGCTCTCCCAATCCATGTCGTTGATACTGGCATCGGCACCTTCGAGAGCCTTGATTGCCATCGATTCCTTGAACCTTTGCTCCATGCACTTCCTGTAGTGCTCCTTTGTGAGCCTCTCCACCTCATCCATTAGCTCAGGTGAGATCCCATGATTCATCAGCTTCAATTACAAACACCCACCATAAGAAAACTGCATGTTAGATACTCATAAAAACTCAACCCAACTCACCAGATTTCCTCAAGACTCATAAAAAAACTCAATCTGGTCATGGCCTGATCAAATCTCTAGAAAAATCACTCAACTCGAAAAAACTCAATCAAACTCGGCTCGGCGTACAACTCGACATCATTTATACATAAATTAGTAATACTAAAAAAATTAAAGAAAACTAGTACGAGTTTTAGAAAAACTAACCCGAGTTTCCGGGTCGGCTCAACTCGAATGGGTTCGAGTCGAGTCGAGTTTTCATGTTTTAAACTATGCTCATGTGTGCAGTTGTGGATGGAATGATAGGGTGATCTTAATTATCTATTCCACCTGTTGTATTTGGACAACTGAACATTTTTTTTATTCCCTTTGAACCTACAAGTTGGACTGCTGGGTACTATACTCCAACGTGAGGCCCATGATTATGAATGGTCCGGATTGGCCATGTATAAGGTGGTTGAGTGACTACAAGTGAAGAGGTAAGTGTCAAGCACAAAGTTATATTTGGTTACCTCAAAGAAGCCCCAGTTCTCACAGGCGTGGTTGATGAGGTCCATGGTCAATCCTCTCTCTTCTCCCTCTAGCTTCTCCATGTTGATGACTGGGAACGACTCCATCTCTCTCTCTCTCTCTATGTATGTATGTATGAATGAATGAATGAATGTGTGTGACTCTAGGAACGAACGAATGAATGTGTGTGACTACGAATGTGAGCTGAAGGTGCTAAGGTTGCAATTTATAGACGTTAAAGGTAGTAGAAGGGTGTAGAAGATAAGGTGAGAGAGAGAGAGAGAGAGAGAGAGAGAGAGAGGCGGTCAGTAATCAATGAAGGAGCTTCATTTCCTCGTGGTTTCGTTGAGAAGACAAAGGAAGGAGGGATGTGCCTGTTTTGACTAGAAATATTTCTATATGGTAAGAAGGTGGGGCCCACTTTAGGTGGAATCCTTCAAGGCTTGAACACGACATTCCCAATATATATATATATAATACATCACCAACGACGTCGTACAACGTTGGGTTGTAATGACCAGGACTCTTCTTTTTTTATTTTGTCACGACGTAGACACTTTTCATCCTAAGATAATATTCTCCCAGCCAGGGAAAGAGCCATGAAATCTGCACCCTGGCTAGGGAAAAACAAAAGCCACACAAGAGGGCTAGAGAGAAAAATCTTAGCGGGGTGGACCACTTTCCAGCAATGTACGGTTACCGAGGCACTTGCCTGTAATCTTTGAGTTACAAGAATTCCTATAACCCTCATCTCTATGCATGGTGTTGGGATATGAGTCCAAACATGCATAAGATCCAACAAGTGGGCCACACCATAGGAAATAGAGGGGATGAAAAAGAACTTGTGAAAACCTTCTTAGGTTGCAGTGCTGTGATATTCATATACTGTCAAACCCATTCATAAAGTTACTCCCACTTGAATGAAGGTCATCATCATATTCATCATTTAACCTTGACTCTAACTAGCTGGGGTTAGGGTTGGTGAATCCTTTTCCACCATTTTACTATTCCTCAACTCAACATCTTCATTTTAGCTGCACCCATCTTATATGACATTTTGTCTCGTAACGGATGATTGGTCTTATAGTTATCCTATAAAAAATTTCTTTTTAATTTGAGTGGTACATGACAATCATATAAAAATCCAAAGGCACTAAATTTCTTCCAAGTGCTTGAATTTTATAAGCAACATCCGATATAGGGAGAGGACCCCCTAATCAAGGGAGAGGATCACCCACATTCATATCGCACATGGACTACAAAAGATCAAGGAAAGTTTAACAAAAATTGTTAATTTTCGAATGGATGGACTAAAAGAAGGAGAATCGTAAATCGGCCATAACTTTTGATCCGAGAGGAGTTACGGGACGCACAACTGTATGTGTTCCAACTAAAATTTCGTTTTGGGGTGAACCAACCCACAAAAGTGGGTCATGTCCATCCATTTCGTTAGAAAACACGCGGTTACAGTAGAAAAAAAAAATGAGATTTTAGGAAAATTCGCTTATTTTTAGTAATTTAGAATTTTAGTTTGTTTCTTATTTTTAAAGTTTTTGTTTAATTAGAACTTTTTATTTTTGTTGAACAATGAGTTTTAGAAAGAGTCTACTTAATAGTAGTGTTTAATTACAATTTTACTAATTTTAATAACTTTTTATTTCGGAAAACTTACTATTTTTTGTAAGTACGAATTATGGTTTAATTAGGGATATATATGGATGTTAAATTCATTTTTAATATTAACTTTCATATTATTATTCAATGAAATTTTGATTTTTACCAATTTTCTCTCGTGGATTCGAGATTTTTCCTTATGGATTTGAGGAAGCCTTATTAAGGAGTTTAGGGAGTCTTGTGGTTTCAAGGTAGTTATTTCGTAAGGAAGACGATGATCGACTTCACCACGTCCCCTGCGTCAACATCCTTCTCAATTTCTCCATTGTTATGAATTATCTAAGGTAACGAAATCACTCATTCTAAAAAACTTTTGGATCAACAATCTTTACTAACCCCTTGTTCCTAATTCTATTATTACAAATTTGCACTCCAAGTATAAATTCTAAAAAATCTTTTGTTAGCAATCTTTACTAACGCCTCGTTCCTACTTCTATTGTTACTAAAATTGCACTCCATATGCTTTTTTCTAGTTTGACTAATTTTAAATCTTTTAAATTCAATGTACATCTCCACAAGTCCGCTTTGTATTTATGTGTTCTCTCGTCTTATTAATCAAAACTATGTCATTTGCAAACAACATGTAACATAGGATCTCTTCTTAAAAATGCCTCGTTAACTCGTTCTTAACTACTGTGAAAAGTACATGCTCAATGCCGACCCCTAGTGCAAGCCTATGGTAATTAGGAACCTAGATGTCTCTTCACCAGTGGTCCTCACATTTGGTATTGCTCCTCAAAAATATTCTTAATCGTGTAAATATAGCTCTCTAAAAATCCTATCGTAAGCTGAGCATGTGGAGATCCTCTCTTCTCTTCCTATATTTCGATCCATCAATTATTTAAATAAGAAATAACTTTAGTGATAGACCTCCCTTGGATATGAAGGTAAAACACAAATTTAAGCTTGATGCAAAACTTCTGTGGTAACCAAGAAGGATTCAAGATAGGTGTTCAACTCCCACAATTTTCGTATCATGGCCCACTTGAGTTTTGGATCGCTTGAGCATGTCTTAAAATGAGTTGATGAAATACATGGTCAAAGTGGATATAACAAAATATCATGATACATATATCTTGGGGTTATTTGCATTCTTGTAACCCCTAGTTAGTTTTGCCTAGTGTTGTAGCTTGGGTTTGGGTCAACCCAAACTCAGTTGACCCAACCTGAGTTAGGGTTGGGCTGTGAAGGTTGAAAATGCCAATCAGGTTTTAATTTGTCTTTGGGTTGGGTTGGTTGGGTTGGTGGGTTGCATTACACATGTAATTGTTTGTTGCTCAAAATTTTCCATCCAGTGGGCCATACTGTGAATCAAGCTATGAATGATGGGTTTGAGCCGCACCTTCAAAGCTTCATTACATTGCCATGTGTGATGAATGGTCATGAGTGAAACCGTACACTACCACATGTACTATAATGTTTTGTCCGGGTCTACCAAACCATCAACCTTAACATAGTATTCCACTTAATCGGGCAGCGAATGTCATTGAAGAACAATGTTCCAGTCCGGAATAATCTTTAGGGCTGGGTCGAATGCTTGTAATTGAAATGCACTGTAATTCAAATAAAATGGTAAATGAAATTATTGTAATTAATTAGAATTCTTAGTTGTGTTTAGAAACATATAACTAGAATGCATTGGAATTCAAAATTGTGTTTGGATGCTTGTAATTGAAAAGCATTTACTAAATCAGCTTTAATACTCCAAATCAATATATATGTATGTTTGACCCCATTGAAATATGTACTTTCACAAAAAATAAGGAAATTTTGAGCCTCAATTAGGCTATAAAAGTGGGCCTAGTTTTGAAAATCCAATTGAAATATGTACTTTTGCCAAAAATAAGAAAATTCTAAGCCACAGTTAGGCTATAAAATTGGACCTTTTTTTTTTCTAGTCATGCAACACACCCACCCTATTAGCTGGGGAACACACCCGCCCACATGGTTAGTCACAGGATGCAACCACCCACCGATAGGGTTAGGGTCTCCTTAGCAGCTCGAACCTGAGGCAGACTGTTGAAACGCCTGGGCATCTTTTAGCTAGGCTTGCAGGCGAGCTATAAAATTGGAGACAATTTTGTCATTTGCATTTGATTCTCAGCCTTTTGGGAGGGCCCCAATTCTCATCATTTTGCATTCCATTTCATATTAATTCTAGTTACCATAGATGTTTATGGTCAACCATACAATTCTTTTTGCCCTTGGCTGTTTACATAAAACCAAAATAACCCTAGACCAGACTAATGGGTTTTGGGGCTTGTATTATGGCTTTTTTTGGGTTAGTAGCCTGTCATTTTTCAACTTAGGTTTTAACCTTGAAACCATTTTTCACTTTTTAGTGGACGGAAATGTCCCTCTCCCACAACTGCCCCTTGTACAGTGGGCTCGTCTCGAGAGAAGAAACATTTTTTTGAAAAAAGGGCATGTGCCCCACCAAAATCAGGGATTTGACCGACCCCTTGGTCGATCTGATCCTGTTCATTTTAATTCGATAGCTATGAATCCGTATATGAGTTTTTGTCATTTTTTGTTTAAAACTCTCTATGCCTACAAAAAGACTAACGGTATGCTTTAATTTTGAATTATTTCCTCCCTTCTGATTCATCTGTGATGAGTTTTGCCCCCAAATTTGAGCTGATGACATGAAATTAAAACTCCTTACATATGGAAGGGATGGATTTGCTTTAAGACAACATAGTGAGCCTTATATAAGATGTAGATAATGGGTTCAAAGCGTAGGGGCCTTACCGCAAATGCCAAGTCGTTTTAGTTTAGTTTTTTTACTTTTCCCTCCTTTGTTTTTTTAACTTCATAGGACCACACGAAGTCGAAGGTTTCTCGACAGTTGGTAGTTGTACGACAGATCTTCACACATTTCGGGCGACAATAAAAAACTGTGGCAAGTTCCGACCAAGCTTTCAGATTAGTTCTCCGACGAAAGAAAAAAAAATCTGAAGTTTTCTGGCCACAATCTCTGAAGTGAAAGTTATGGTGAGAAGAGGTAAGTTTTTGTTTTTTTTTATGTGTGTGTGTGTGTTTCTTTCTTTTAGAGGGTATGAATGGTGAAAGTTTATGAAAGAGAGGAGGGTGTGGGGGTCATTTTTTGTTATATGGATGGTGAGACTACATGAATCGCGGATATTCTCTGAGGACTGCGGAATTCACTGAGGACCGCAGATATTCTCTGAGGACCGCGAATCATAATCTGGTCTGTGAGTTGCTTGTCTTGTGTGTTTTGAGCCATGTACCCTGCTCTGATAAATGGGCCCACCAAAGTTTCAAAAGCAAGTGGTCATGTTTTGATAATGGGATGTCTATAATATCCATGGTCCTAAGAGAATATCCGTAATCTATGTGATTCCACTATTCATACAACAAAAAATAAAAACAAAAAGGACCCCACACTCTCTTCTCTTTCACCAACTCTTATCATTCATACCTACTAAAAGAAAGAAAAAGAAAATACCAAAAAAAAAAAAAAAAAACTTCTCTACTAATTGTGAAGGAAACTTTGGCTTTGTGTGGTCCCAAGAAATGAAAAAACAAAGGAGGAAGAAGAAAAACGAAAGCTTGAATTGACTTAATGTCATGTGCTGTGGGCCTCACATTTAAGCCCATCCACATCTTAGGTGGGCCTACTATGCTGTCTTGAAGCAAATTCATCTCTTCCACATGTAAGAGGTTTTAATTTTATGTCATCGGCTCAAGTTTGAGGGTAAAATTCATCACAAATGAACTACATTAGAGGAAAGAGTTCAAAATTAATGTATAACATTAGTATGATTGTAGGCCACAGAAAGCTTCAAATAGAAAATCACAAAAATACTTATACTAGTTTATAGTTGTCCAATTAATTAAATGAATAGATCGTATCAACCAAGGGATTGGCCGAATCTATATTTTTAATGGCCACTCTTGTAGAAAAAAAATTCCTCCCAATACAAGAGCTACGGTGGAGGGGCATTTTTGTCAAAAACAAAAAAAAAGTGATTTTAAGCTAAAAAATACTTTGAGTTGAGAAAAGATTAACCACTTGACACAAATACGTCGGTCCGAGTATAGGCGAAAACCCCAAATTAACCCTTGCTCCATTTGTCTGGTCAAAGATGGCGTGACTTTCTTTAACGTGGATGGAACGACATCACGTGTATTAGATCCTGACCGTAAATCAGGTGCACCAACCTGTGTTTAGACCGACGCCCAAAAATAGAGGCGGATTAAAAACTCGAGTTAGCTACACCACTCTGAACGGTTGAGATGGGAGAGGCAGTCATTGAAATCTTCCAAATTGTGTGTGGGGTCTACGATGGCGTGTAGATAACATCCAATCTACTCATCTGACGCGAGCCACGAGGATGAAGACCCTTCCTGAACGTCAGGACATTCAAGACTCATGTCGTCCACAAAACATTAATTTAGAAGTTCCAGAAATGATTTTTCATTGTTCTTTATTGTGTGGTCCAAATAAGTCTTTGAATAAATTGATTTTTTTTATCCATGGTGAAAATGTGGTGGGACAACTGATGCACGGTGTGGATCTGAATTTTCATTCTACATAGCGTTCTGTGTGTACAAAGAACGTCTCCCTATGACTAACAGTGGTCGGGATCAGTGAATTTTGTAATTTAATGGTGGAGTATGGAAATCGATATACAAGCAGGGAACCGCTGCAGATGTGGCGAACATGAATCACGATCCAAACGGACCATATCATAGGGCCAAAACTAGATATTCATGAACAAATGCTATCACTGAATAGACGGTCCAAATTGTCAGATTAGCGTCCATCTAAATGTCCGTTAAATGAAGAAATATCACGACATCGGAGTGTATCCATCCTAAGTGGGGCCCACTATTTGGAATAATTGGACTGGTTAAAATATATGCTACTTGTGTGATAGTCATGCTCCGATTGATTCACATATCTGCCACCAGTAATCTTGACCGTCGCTTTCATATCTATCTTGTGCGTTTTACACGGTTTATCAACTGTTAGCAACTAATCCAACTGTAACATGGCATTCATACCAGTCAATCTGGACCATCAAAATTATGTACTTCTCTGAATAATCTCTATCTAGAAATCACAAGGTCGAAAATCCTAACAATGCAACTTCCGGCCTTTAAACGGTTGATATGGAAGAAAATGACCCATAGTCCAAAATCCAACATGGAAAAGCAGATTTTCAATGGATTATCTACAATGGGCCACATGATTTGGATGGTCTGGATTGATATACATGCGTGCATTGGTTGAGTGGATGAGTTACAACCTTTCCTTTTAAACGATGGTAAACATAAGGGTCCAATTTCAACCGGCTTGCTGGCAATTTCACGTTTGTTTGAAAAAGTGGGATTGAATCGACAGGACAGGAGTTGGACTGTAGCGGCTCCTTTGACTGACTATCAATCTATCAGATTCCTCTTCGAATGCCGACTAACCTAACGGTCTTCCTTTGTGGCTTTGATGACAAAATCAAATCATTGAATATTTTGGTGGTGGGCCATCTCTATCTTATCTCCTTCCATCCGCCAATCACGTGAATATTGGGTCCCATTCCATTCAACGTGTATTTTTTTTATCACGAGAAATGATCTAGTGTACACCAACTCTATGGAAACCTTCCCATGCGTACTGGTTGGTGTCCAGATCACCAATCTGGACCGTCCATTAGGTCCAGACCACTTTTATTAGATTGCCTTCAAAAAGTCTTACTAACAGATTGTCCAAATTGTACAGTGAGTGGAATGAAGAATGGATGAACAAGATTGACTGTAGAAGATATGTCCGGTCATGGATGTTTTTGTGCAGTGGAGGAAGAAGAGTAGACTGGACCTAAAGGACGGTCCAGATAGGTGATGTGGACGATGGTAATGACTTCAAATTCAAGTAGGTGCATGTGAAGGTTTCCATACGCCTACTAGTTACTTTCTAATTTTAAATTTTTGTTACAGTAAACTAGAGGCCGGATTAAGGCTATTTTGATCAATCGTGACCGTTCAGCTACAACATCATATATGGCTCAATCACCAACGTCCGAACAATTGACATTTTCTAACCATTTGTTCCATACTCTTTTTTTTTTTTTTTCTTTTTCTTTTTTAATTTGGACCGTTTCCATGATCTTTTATTGGCGGTCCAGATGAGAGGGCGATGAATGGGATAGTTATGAACTTCCAATGGGCGTGATTTGAACGGTTATGCTTGCTTCAATTAAATGATAGGGTCCAGCGTCCTGACCCTGCCTAGACGTATTACCGTCCGGGCAGATCTGTGGAGGGGCCACCATGATGTATCTGTTTATCCACGCCTTCCATCCCTTTTCTTGAATCATTTTAAGCTATAATTTTAAGAATGAGCTAGATCCAATCCTCAAGTGGACCACACCATAGATGTTTCTTACATTTAATGCAACCCAACCTTACTATTTGGTGTGGTGTAATTGAGCATTGGATCTGACTCATTCTTGGGCTCATAGGTTAAAATGATCCGAGAAATGGGATGGACGGCGTGGATGGGCCCCTCCACAGAGTAAAACCGGTTTTAAACTTGAATGGATGAGAGAGGAAAGATGAAATTTGGCCAGCTTCTTTCAACAGTGTAGATGGCTGCTAATTCTGACAAGTGGGGCCAGGTTCAGTAATCGAGGCCATTGGTCAGTTTGTCCCAAGTGAATTGATTATATATACCTCAAGAATATTCTAGAAGCAACCATATTATATATCCTTTTTATTTGTGAGATTCACAGTAGTAAGGGAAAGGTCACTGAAAAAGACATTGAGATGGGTTGTTGGGATAGACAATCCAGACCGTCCAAATTGTTGACCCAACTGTGGATAGGGCATAACGGAAAATTGTACCATGCAGTAATGATAACCATCTGATTTGGTCTTAGAATTAAAAAAAAAAAAATCACTATTTTAGTTTTAGATTTTAACTATCTATTTGCATCGGTTGGATGCTTAGGATCACTTGATCCATGTTATTTTCAAGACATTTTCTTTCCACGATGTGTGCCCCATGATTTTAATGGGAAATGATTCAATGCAAATGTTTCTCAGCCTCTCCATTGAATAATTTATGGACCTCACCGTAAATGTATTGATGACATCTAAAGATCTAGTCCAACCATTAGATGCATTGCCCCTCATTCAGGCATGAACCAAAAAATCATGCCGATCCATGACTTAGGTGGGCCACACTATAGAAAAATGATTGAGGGGGAAAGCCCACCATTGATTTTATGGAGTATTATGTTATTTATATGCCATCCAACTCATTCACTACAGGCTAGTAAGCCATTTGGTACACTTTATTGGATACCTTAGGAGATCAATGGTGGGAATCCCCTGCTGCACTATTTCCAATCGTGTGGCCCATCTCGATTTTGGATTAGACTGATTTTTGGGTCCCTGTCCGAACGAGCCAAGTGAAAGTCAAATCCAATGGATGGTCTGGATGTCATCATCACATTACGATGGGCCCATGGAAAATGTTTTGCCTGTAATTAAGGTGAAGTCATTTTCATTAAAAGTCACTGCATTTTTCAAAATGGCAGACTTTCAAGGTATTCTAGCCCCTGTCTAGATGGCAAACGGCAGAATTTACTATTTCAGGACCCAAATCCTCTGCAACAACGAGCTCTATGGGCCCATCTTGAAGTTTTTGTGACATCTGCTCCGTCCATCAGCTGTGACGCTTAACGCTAGTACTTGAATACAAAAATCACACTGATCTAAAATTCAGGTGAACCACACCACAGGGAACACTGGGGATGGGAACAACCACCGGTAGAATCCTTCCTGAGGCCACACTGTTGTGTTTATATGCAATCAAATCCGCTAATCAGGTGATCCAAATCAGGATTAAGAGAAATCCAAAAATCCAGCTTATAAAAAATCCCAGGTGGGCCACACCAAGTGAAATTAGATCTGATTTTTGCTAGTTACGGTGAAGATGCGGTAGTGAAACTGGTGAACGGAGTGGAGTGGATATTGGACCCCACCGTCACAGAGCTCGCTTCCTACAAGAATTACTTGGAGGATTCAGGTCCGACGGTGAGTGGAGCAGCGGGCCCGGGGATTTTTATTGTAATAGCCCTGGGGCTGCCCAATCTAACAAAAAATATACTTTCTTATGAGACTCATCTTTTTTAGGCCCCACATGTAGAAATAAAAAACTTTACAGTAAAAAGCGCCCCTCTGACTCCTGAGCATTGTAAGTCTCACCTGAGTAATGTGAATCTCCCTGAGTACTATGGGTCCTCCTTGAGCACTGTGGATTTCCATTGAACATTGTGGGTCTCACCTAAGTAATATGAATCTTCCCTGAGTACTATGGGTCCTCCTTGAACACTATGGACCCTCGGAGGGTTGGGTTCTGCGTTCAGCAAAAACGAAGGAACCACTATGGAACTCAGTAACATAGTCCTGACAGATAAAGAAAAAGAGAAAGAGAAAAGAATGTCAGTCTTCTTCTTTTGGCAGCAGCAGACCACTACACTGGTTTAAGTGGCTTGGTTTGTTTCAACCAAACCGAGAGGCTAAGAGACTAAGATGGGTGCTGGTTTAGTATTAGAGTTTGTGATTGCTGTTGTTGTGTTGGAATGAACCAGACCTGTCCGGTTTATGTAAGCAAGGGTGGCTGGCAGTTTTGGTCCAGAGCTATAATGGCACTAGCCGTTTTTCTGGCTGTTGTGAGAAATTAGCCGTTTATGACAGTTTATGACTGTTGTGCATGTGGGAGTTATGCACCTGCATGCTGGCTGTTTAGACTCAATGGCTAGCCATTTCTGACTGTTGGGCTAGCCACATGCGGCTGTTACTGCATGGTATGGACCGTTACTGCATGAGCAGTTACACAGGTCCCTCTAATTAGCCCTACAACTCTTTATAAAAAGCAGAGAGGTCTATCTGTCAGACCTCCCACCCACAACACCTCATCTGTTCCGAACCCAGCCACCTGACCTACTACCTATCCTCTGTCGCACCGCGACTCGCACCAGTCTCGCTCCGGTTCACGAGGTCGCGACCCATCTGCGACACGATGCGCACGTGCGAAGTGCGCCACTAGCACCTCTACAGCCACACTGCCTCACGTGCCCACGCCCTCGCACCGAGCCCGAGCCCGAGCCCGTGCAAGTGCGCGTTCGCACTGGAACACGCAAGCCACCATTCTCCCTCTCTTCCACCATAAATAAGTAAGGTGCACAACACCCTACTTATAAAGAGGTAAAAATTCTTTCTCCCATCCGATATGAGACAAAAACCAAACTGCCTATTTTTTCTTTTAAAATTGTTTTTAAAACAACTTTTTTCAACATGTGAGTCTTCCCAGAGTACTATGGGTCATCCTTGAGCACTATGGACCCCCGGAGGGTTGGGTCCCGCCTAAGTACTGCGGAACCCCCTAGGGGCTTAGATCCCTTTAGCACCATGGATCGAACTTGGGAGTCCCAACTATGAAATCCACAGTGCAACAGGTGGAGAGGGGCATTTTTTTTTTTTTTATTGAAAAGTTTACAATTTCTTGTGTGCGCTAGAAAAAATGCACCCAATGAAAATTAAACTTTTTGTTAGATTGGATAGACATGGGGCTATCACACTAGAAATTCCACCACCATATGCATCTTATCTCTAGAATCATTTGTGATGTTATGGGGTGGTCATGCATTCGTAATAATAGTAGCCGCATGTGGGGTGGGCCTACCTTTGTTATTTTCATAACATATCCCCACATGAGTAGCATGCATTTCACACGTATATAAATTTTCAATAAATATCCGTAGGTACGCCTTCATGGAATACGTATATGTCCCAAGTATTACTGTGATCACTCATTAGAACATTCAAACTGTCCAATTTCTATCATTGAATTTGGACTGCTGCCCATCTATTTTTAACCGTCAAGTCTATGGCCAGGAACTGGATGGTTTGGATCGCCCAATTAGTATAATTTTGGGTTATGCTCTATCATCTATCATTCAAAACGGTCTGGGTTTTGGTACTCTGTATCCCATGTGTATGGTGGTGGATGACTGACAACCATATCAACGGCTCAGATATTGAACACGAAGGACATATGCGGGAAAGAGAGCGTTGTATTTGAATAAGTCACGTGTTGATTGTACCGTTCTGGGCCTAGAAATAGAAAAAAGAAAAAAAAAGAGTCAAAGGAACAGTGCTTGAAACTAGTCGTGGTCCATGGTCTTTTATATAAATAATAATAATAATAATAAAATTACGTCAATTCGTCGGTCTATCCATGCATATGGGTTCTCTTCCCTGTGTGGCCTACAAAAATCATTTTTTTCTAAAATAATTAATGCATATTAAATATATATAATTTATTATTAAAACTACCTGGATCCGACTAGGACCCAACTAAAACCGACTTTAAGTGGGTCCATGTAACGCTACCCGAACATGACCAGATTTCTTAATGAGTCCGATAAATAAGGACGCGGATTAGCTACTGACATGTTGAGTAGCGATCTAGCTACTGAAGTGACGTCACCAACTTTATTGGGGCCCACCATGATGTATGTGTTGTATCCACACCGTCCATTCATTTGGAGAGATCATTTTAGGGCAAGAGATAAAGAATGAGACAGATCCAAATCTCAAGTGGACCCCACCAAAGAAAACAGTGGGGACAGTGAAAAAACCGTTGAAACCTTCCTAGGGTCCACCATGATGTTTATTTGAGATCCAACCTGTTCATAAGTTCACACAGACATGGAAGAAGGGAAAGCACAAATATCAGCTTGATCGAAAACTTCTGTGGCCCAAGAATATTTTAATGGTAGGAGATCAAGCCCCACTGTTTTCTTTGGTGGGGTCCACTTCAGCTTTGGACCTGTCTCATTCTTTATATCATGCCATACAATGAACTCTCCAAATGGTTGGATGGTGTGGATACAACACATACATCATGGTGGGGTGACTGTAATTAGCATGAAATCTACTTTCATCCGAGAGTATCATCGCTTGATCTTCTTTTGACAATATGTATTTCGTTATAAATGTGAAGGTACAAACCCTTATGCCTGCCTTTAAGAGAGCGAATTATTGCAAGCCAAGTGACTACGTTTATTGTACTCATTAATGAGGCAATGTACACAATACACCTATAGGAGCTTTGATGAGAGAATAGATCTATCATGAATCTGGCTATGATATTCTTGGTAAGGTCGTCTCTCATAATTATTCCAAAAAAGGAGATTTTCCAAGAGACGTTCGGAGATGCTGTAGCATTCAAAAAGATTCTAAAGATTGGACTGATGTCCAAGCGAACTCAGCCATAGTTCGGACCCAGATCAGGAGAAACAGACACATCAACCCAATTGGGTCTGGAGCCGTGCTCCGATCGAAATAAACAGAATGCGAAGACGACCGAAGAATGATATGATCTGTCTGATAATAGATTAGTATCGGGAAGATCTAGGCCGCTTGTCAAGGAGATTAGGAGAGAGAGAGAGAGAGAGAGAGAGAGAGAGAGAGAGAGAGAGAGAGAGAGATGTCATCCATATACCCTCACTTGATGATCCAATTCAATGGTCATGGTTCTATCGGGATCAAAAGAATGAGAGATCTTGATGTGACAAATCCGGCCTAGTTTCGATAACATATCAGTATCAAGTGTCAAATCCCATTCCTACGGTAAAAAACTAAGTGGTCTACACTAGACCACTCGAATGAATGGCCATGATTGATCTTAGGGTTGGATACTCGCTTGACCAATTTGGAAAAATCCCATAGGGGAACATCTACATATAAGAGTGGAAATCTGAGATCCGGTGGCTTCAGACTTTTTGGAGACCTTGATTAGAAGATTTGCTAAGGAGTCTTTCTTATTCGGAAATTTTGCGGCGTGAGTGCAAAGGATCCAGGATAAAAAAATTAAAAAAAAATCCCAGTGAGGGTTTCATTGCTTTGACAATCTATAAAATAAGCAATTGAAGAAGAATTTAAACCATTACGCGAAACACATTAATCTATTTTTTAAATTATCTTTCAATTTATCTTTTTTAATATAACCTAGCCTAACCTAACTTTACATCGCTACTGCCTAACAACTTCCGCTACAGTATATTAGGAGTAGAAGTAAATTTCTGCAACATTCAGTTGTAGGATTGTGATTACCTAAGTTTCGATTTAGCTGATCACACCCGCCTCGATCATCTATTCCGATAGATATATAAGGTATTTATCCTTTTTATTTTGCTCGTTTATTCATTTAATTGTCTCACAACTTGTTGATTGTAATCAACAACGTTTTGCCTTATTTGAATTGCATGTGTATTTTCATCCCTTTGAGAAATATCGAACCAAGTGCTAGTGAAAGAACTAGTCTTTAAGTCCGTAGACTCACGGCTATCGTCACAAGGCAAAATGAATCCATTTAGAAGGTGTAACTTCTACCCTTTTACAAATTGTCTGATCAGAAGGAAGTGCAACTATTGGTGGTTGAAAGGACACTGGATCTTGGATCCCAATCTCCAATATGTCCAGCTCAATGCAGGGGAACACTAATGGTTTGGTTAAACTTTGAGTAGAGTAGACTTTAGCACGCCCACGCATCGTACCCACACACAAAAATCAAAATCACCCCTCAATCACACAAGTGGCCTGCTTTGATTGAATTGGCAGCAAGAGTGGTATGGCCCACCTGAGTTTCATTTTGATGAGGCACTTCTAATGATGGACTGGATGGCATACAAATAGCAGCGAGGGACCTAAAAAACTAATGGTGGGTGTACCCATCTCAACTGTTTCCTATGGTGCGACCAACTTGAGTGTCGGATCCATCATAGAATTGCATATGACTTATGAGTATAAGGCACCCTGTCTGTTAGACGGGTTGGATCATAAGTTCGAATCAGTGGATTCAGTGAGATCGTGACTGACGGGACCCACCTTGATGTATGTTTTGTATATCCACGCTGTCCATCCAATTTGCCAGCTCATTTTAGGGCACTGATTCCAAAAATGAAGCAGATCCAAATCTCAGTGGTGACTGAATGCATAACATTAAAAAGTTTCTAGGGCCCATTGTAATGTTTATTGCCATCTGACCTGTCGACAAGATTACACAGACCTGGATAAAGGGAAAACACAAATATCAGCTTGATCTAAAACTTTTGTGGCCCACATAAAGTTTTTAATTGTGGGCATTCAATCACCACTGTTTCGTGTGATGTAGTTCACCCTGAGATTTGGACAAGCTTCATTTTTTGGGCCTGTGCCATAAAATGAGCTAGCAAAACAGATGACTGCGTCGATATACAACACATACATCAAGGTGGGCCTCACGGTTATGGCCTCACCCAAATCGCGTTATGGAAGTTGCACCCACATGGCTCTCAGGGAAATTTCAGCAGCAGATATGTAGAGATAGTTATGCACAAAAGAAAGGATGAGCATGTTATTATCATGGTTACAATCTCCCACGAATTTAGTGTGGACCAGAATTTCAGCTATGTTGTGGGGCCCACTATAGTATGTCTGTACGGAATCCAGACGCCTGTAGGTGGTCTGTTTTCATACATTGAGCGCGCTACAACAATATCACACCATGATAGAGTGCAAAATGGGGGTAAAAAATCTTTATCTTTTTATTTTTTATTTTATTTACCATGGCCAATTCAATATTAGAAAAACCAAATTGACGGTTTATGTGCTGTGTGGAGAATGACAGGGAGGAGCAGGAGATGTGGTGCGTCCAATCAATGAAGGCAAGTTTACACGCATGCACGCGCGCGCGCACACACACACACACACCTACTTTTAACAAGTCCAATTGTATGGTGAGGATTGCCGGTACACCATACAATATGCATTGAATGCTCAGGTATTTCGTTTGTACAGGCAGGCAACCTGGTTCAGTGATCCAGACCATTGGTGTAACAAGCCCGGCCATGGATGGACCACGCCTTGAAAATCTCTGAGATTGTAACACCATGTCACTGATCCTGGGCCTTTTTCATTTGAATGTGAACCATTGCTGCATTTTTCTATTTAAAACCATCCATTTACAGGTCACAAAATTGAAACGTAAAGAAATCATATCAGGGAGTTTTTTTTTTTTTTTCATAGAGACCATCCAATGTAGGTTTGTATCATGGTTTGTATCATGGACCAATGGCTGCATGGTACATTCTCAGGTTAAGTAACGTATTGAATAGTCTTCACAGAATCACAGACCCTATAACTTGAAAAGAGGACAGAAAGGTTTGGAACACAAATCCATCATGTATCCAACAGGGCATCGTTCGGTACACTTTTCTTAAGACCTTCCTAATGCCCTTTTCCTTATTTTTCTATAGCTATATCAGAGATACTAAAACTACATTTCGCGTACCTTTTCATAATGACCAGCCAAACAACCCTTCATCGTTGATACTTCATTCATGCAACCCATTATCAAGCTCAGGCTCTTGCCACCACTAGTTCCTCACTCTTTTTTCATCAGATCAAGAATAAGACTCAAAATTTCATCTCGCAGCTTGGTCACGGTGGAACCCATCAACCTGCTCCTCCATAGCAGACAACCATTGATCACCTTTATCATTGGACCTCATGCACATACCAATGGCAGATCACTTTGGTTATGGCCAACACATATACACCACAATCATAGCCATTTGTCTGCTCTGGCGTCAAGCATTCGACAAAGCGAGCAGTGGATGACGAACCATGAACACCCACAAACTTCTCAAGAGTCTTATATAGCTTCTTGGCGTACCATCCGTTCAATCCTTTCATGCTGTCGTGGTGCATGAAAACGTTTCTGTTCCTATCAAATGCAAGCAAGCTCCAATGTGTTCCCCCTTCAGCTTGGGTCACATCACTGTTATCATTCACAGTGAAAACTATCAGTTTCTTACTGTTTAGTTGAAGAGGTTTGATGAAATCTTTGAGACCCGACAAATCCGGACAGTTAGATATCCAAAATGAGATTGAAGGCGGAACGAGTAGGATATCTTGGGAGGGATAAGTCGAAGAGAGATAGCTGAAGTAGAAATTCGATGATGCGGTCGTTGAGGTAATAGGGGCCTCTAAGGATATCCAAATCCGATCTTCTAAGCACCACATCATTGTAACTGAGTATCTTCTCATCACCATTGGATGGACCCATGGAGTAGCAAGCAGCATGTACTCTGAAGGGCCTGCAAGTCAATAAATGCAAATTCAAAATGTTTAGTTCTACCTAAGCAGAGTCCAGATTATCCAAACTAGATAGAGAAGTGATTAGTTTCAACTTTCTGCACAAACGTAGAAAACAAATTTTTTTTTAACTGCACCACTAGAATGAAAGCATCATTCTTCCTATAGAAAATAAATTTCTGATAAATACATAACCATCCCTCCATGTAGAGAAGATATTAGTTTTGCAATCACACCAGCGGGCATCAAAATCAAGTAACCTTAACATCTTAGTTAATTTGGTGTAGCTGCATCAAACTTTGACATATGAATTAGAGAAGTTGCTATTCTAAACATTAACCTCTACCGACCCACCGACAAGGGACCATATGGGCCACATTCAAGATGTGCATCAAGAGGCTCACACCATGTTGATGACCATGTCAAAACATCACACCCAACCAATCATCATCATCATCATCATCAAAGCCTTACCCTAACTAATGGGGGTCAGCCACACGAATCCTATTACACCATTCCATTCTAACACGGACCATATCCTCAATTAAGCCATAGTAGGTCCTCAAATCTTTTGTTGTTGCCTCCACCCACGTCCTTTTGGGACTTTCCCTTGCCCTTACAGAGCCTTTAACTTGAACCGACGGACATCTTCTAACCTGGTGTAGTTCTTCGTCTGTGGCACTTGGACAAACCATCAAAGTCTACTTTCCCTATATTATAAGCTATTGGTTCTACTACTAAGTTCCCTTGAATGCAGTCATTCCTAGTTCTATCCTTGTCTTGCCACTCATCCATCTCAACATCTTGATTTCCGCTATGCTCATCCTTTGAACATGTTGTTCCTTGACTGCAAAACATTCATCATCATCTTGTCCCAATTAATTGGGGTCAGCTACATGAATCTTGTTCCACCATTCCATACTATTGAGGGCCAGGCCCTTCAGTTAAACCATAGGTCATCCAGTCTACCTCCATCCATGTATTTTCGAGCCTTCCCCTTGGCCCATCAAGGGCTTTCAAGTTGTACCAACATTCTTATACTTGGGCCAGGGTATCTACATGGTGCAGCCACCTGATGCATGGCTCTGATGGGGAAGATGCTTGCTACATTAGCACATGTGACCATGTGTAGCTGGGCATGTAGAGGCTAGCATGCAGGATTAGCAAAACTGGTAAGATGCTAAAAACTCCAAAGAAAGATACTAGTGCCCATCATTGATAAAAATAAAGCGTCCATTGGTGCAGTTTGGACTTGTATCATTATGTTATACCAATGTCTATATCACTATTTACTAATCTGCTTATATCCCTATCTTGTTAATCATGGAGAAAGCACACAAGCACTTTAAAGGATTAGGCTTTGGCTGCATGGACATTTCCTTGTTCACTTTGTTAGGATTAATTAACTTCATTAGGATTGCTTTGCTTAGTCAAACCAACCGTACTAAGAACTCTATCAGAATAAATCCAATGAACTTCGTTTAGATCCTGTACTTATACAGAATCTCGAACAGAACACACACTCTCCTATAAATGGCCGACTCTGTACTAACATGAAAAAAAAAAAAAATTGATCTAATTTATTTTCAGAAAAAGGTCATCATCTTTAATTTGGAAATTTTGGGGGTAGCCATGTTTACATAAATTTCAAGCATTTTAGGTGAAACTATAAACTACAATCTCTGAGCACTGATGCATTCACCTATTAATCCTGCATAAATGACTGTCCACTGTACAATGAGGTAAGTATACTTTTTGGCTGTAAATTAACATTTATTATCTCCAAATCTCCAAAAGTTCCCTTTAATCTAAAGAGGCACACGATCAGCATGTTCAAACACAATCTAAAGATATTCCCAATAGGTAACAATAATGCAAAGATGAGCATACCAGTAAGGGATCAGAGTGGCAACAAACGCAAATGAGATGTGAAAACAAATGACAATTAAAGAAAATGTAAGGGACTCTTATCCATAGATCTCTTTTACAGGGAACTCTTATCAATTACTTTAGTGGATTGTAATTTCCTTGGTCCATGTGGGCGTTCTGAGTAGAAGTTTTGTTACGATGAAAAAGTGAAGAAAAAATGAAATGCAGGGGGAACAGATACTTCTGTATTTATCTCCAAAATTTCCACAGGCATCTTATTAATATCAGTGAGAAGCTCCAATATCAAAACCAGTACTAAAAAAAAAAAAAAAAGGTTTTTATTAGTATATGGTGAACACTTTCTTGGAGCTTAGGAGCTACCAATTAAATAGTAACTGAATCTTTGTAGCATTTCTGTATGAGGAATGTTCAACATGTGATGGTCCAATTTATGAGCAAAAGTCACATATTAATGCTTTGTGCTTGGAATTCCCAAATCAGTGTCCACGGCTCCTAAGACCCATGGCTTCTACAATTCTACCTATATCAGTAGAATGGATTTCTCAAAATATGAGTGGTTGAGACTAGAATATTTCACAAACTGTCACTTGAGCTGATGATGAAGCAAACCATGCAATTGATGCAGTCAAGAAAAAAAATGTAAATTAGAATATGGAAAATTCTGTCTTATAATGGTGATACTGATCAATTGGTTTTTTTTTTTTTTTTTTAATCATTGCAATAGGTTTGAAGCCGCTGACCTAATTTTAATAATAGCACATCAAATTTGCCACATATGACAAAAATTATACAAAAGCAACCCTGAATAACAACAAAAAACCCCACCCCACAACGTCCAATGTCCTATACTCCTATTCTCATGCTCCAAGAAAGGCTAACTATGAGGCTGATTGGCTCACTAAGAAGGGTTTGGTTAAACCAATCTTCTCATGAAAGACAAAAGATGACACTAGTGCCTTTAGTGTTAGAGTGCGTGCGTGCGTGCATGCGTGTGTGTCTATGATGTTTGTTGCCATCTGGCTAGGGCCTCCATAGTTGTATCCTTTCGGTTCTTTTCCTTTTTCTTTCTTTTAATAATTTTTATTTTTTATTTTTATTTTACACACACACCCTACACCCCACTCACACACACACACCCAAACTCACACTGTAGTGGATTTTCACCACCTATGGGACTCGAACCTGAGACCTTGTGTTGAAACTCGGTAGAGTCCACCACCGAGGCAAGGATAAATTTTGGTTATTCATAAACAAACTTGAAGTTGAATTAAATTCTGAATATGTAACAATTAAGTTGATTATCTTTATTAATGATTTTCTATTTGAGTATAATTTTGAAGCCTTTTTAACTTTTTGCTCTTAAATGCAGATGTGGTTGCATTTATTTCCTCATGAACACTCACCCCCTTGATTAAATTACCTAGAAAGCATTATGATTTATTAAGTAGAGTTCTGCATTCTGTAATACATTGATATTTTGTGAAGGAAATGCTATGGGCACCCATTCTGACTGCTAAATACATACGGGGGACAATTGTCAGGCCTAGACAAGTCCTAGGCCCAAAATTTTGAGCTGAAGGAGCTAGGTGTGTTTGAATGGGCCAATTCAAAACCTGTTACTTTCTCAGCCCAGGCCAGCTCATTGTCAGCCCTATAAATACTCCCATCCTTTCTACTCTTGGTTACCCAATAGTACAAATTTCTACCATAGTCTATCCATGGTATAACCAGGATGTAAAAAGGATTGATATATTTAGCAGTCAAAGTGGGTGTGAATGGTGGCTCCCTTTTTTAGGGAGCATTTGGATGCACCCAATATCATGAAAGTTAATGATATTTCATGATGAGAAATGCTCTAGTGCTCTCAAAGCACTATAAGGCAGTGTTGTCAAAATCCTACGGTTTACAATTTGAGTTGAATCTCTAGCAAAATGATTTGTATTCCACATTGAATCCCTTTTTAAATGAATCCTACAATACTATGATTTGAATCCTATGATTTATGATTCAAAACCCGATTTACAATTCAAATTATGTTTGTTCTTTTCTATTTTAAGCTTTACTTGACTTTCATGTTATGTTTTTAAATTGATGGGGGGCTTTAAGAATCGCTTAAAGGAGGTCAATTATGTTATTATGTTCTTTACAATAGATTACATGATAGTTATTACCTTCAATGTAAATCCTTTTGCATTTTCTTATGATTTCTCACTTCTTAATTGGTCGAAACACCAAATTGATATAGAATTCAATAACGGTAACAAGTGGCCATTACAGCCAACCTTATGGCCATTATACCCTCATAACGGTCGTCATGACCTTGTAACGGTCGAAACTTTTTCTTTTTTAAAGAAAACAATTTATCAGCCTCATATCAGCCCGTTATGAGTTTTTTTTTTTTTTCTTTTTCTTTTTTCAAATTGTGCATTACAGCCTCATATCGTGAACCGGTCATCATTGTTACCATTACGGTCCTTACGAAACCGTTTTTCAATACCATGTGCATGACTTACCTAGAATGTTTTTTTTTTTTTGGTTATAGATAATTGCGATCATGTTAACCTATATGTATTGTGGTAATGATGGCTAGAAATAAAAATATCTTCTTTTCTTTTTTTTTCTCCGGTCTATAGAATCAAATGCTGCTTTTCCAACATGATTCTACACTCAAAGAAATGTAAAAAGAACATAAATTATTAAATGATTCTTCTATATTTTTAAGGTATTTTTCTTGAATGACAAAAAATATAGGAAATGTGAGAATCCTCTAACACTATTGTAATATGGTAGTATTACTTGGTGCAAATTAATGAAATGGACGACCGATGAGTTTTTATTTTTTTTCTGAATTATTTATATTTTGCAGATTTTTTTTTCCATTTTTTAAGAAAATCATAAATAAATAAATAAAACTTATTATTTACAGTACGATTTACGATTTACAATTTGATACGATTCAATCCTTATTATGATTTGCAATATGATAACTATTTTGACAACATTGACTATAAGTTATAATGCTCCTAGTTGCATTGAGATACTTATATTAGTCCAATCCATTGATCCAGATTGTTGATTAGGTCCAATGCATATTCCATAGGCTACCTCACAAACATCACAGTGATATGACAAATATTAACCATTTGACTGATGGCTTTTAATATGGAAAATCAAGATTGTTTACAAAAAAAAAAGAAAAAAAGAGGACCAATCAATGATTTCATTCATCTATTAGTTAGGGGCCATCATGTTTTGCTTGTCATTCTAAAGAATCACTTTTGTCATGCAATTGAAACCATCCCATCTGGGCTTGGAAAAGGGATGGCTATAGAAAATATGGCCCAAATCAAGGATGGATGTACCATATGATCATTGCAATTTTCGCATGGTAGTCCCTGAACTATGTTCCGGACTTGATAGATAGTTCAGATTGATCAATTAAACCGTCCAACTGAACCGATGCACCTACGAGCACAGCATTGTAGCATTTCTCTTAGATCAGTAACCAAACTATTTGGTGCATCATCTTTATTTACTTGTGACAATGTTTTCGATATTATATCTACGTTATCTTTAGGACTATAACGCTATCATCATCATCATCATCATCATAGCCACGTCCCAGCTATTTGGGGTGGGGTATAATTTCGACGAATGAGATGAAGAGCAAGTAACAAATGTACTTGCAAAATTCAAGAATCTGACTCGATGGCATCTCTCAGCCATTTATAATTTGCTGCCTGAAATTACTAGGAATCATGAGATGGTACAGAAAATAAAGTGAACTTGAAATCGACGAATGGGATTCACAAACTGATCGATGATGAGAGTGACTTTATGGGTACTACCAAATTGTTGCATGAAGTTAGATAAGAAACCAATTGGGAACTCCGTCCATAGACTTTTAATCAATCTACCAATTCAGATAGTCACATATAATGGCCACAGATTGGAAATTCCGCATACCATACATAAAATAAATAAATAAATCAGAGCTAATTGTCTGATTACTAGGTGGTATATGCTTAAAAGGATTCAACAGCGCTGTTCCTACATCAAAAATTTATATATGAAATTAAAAATTAAAAATTAAAAAGAATAACGAAGCGGAAAAGAATCTCCAACCCCAACCTCTCTCTCTTGAAGTATGACAACAGATTCATAAGAAAATAGAATTCATGGGTTTCTTTATTTCTCTTTCTTTTTTTATTTTATTTTTATTTTTTATAAATTTTCTAGGTGGAGAGAGATTCTCACCAGACTCCTTCCTTCTTTCGATTTCCCGAAGCAAGAAGCAGCAGCAGCAGAAGAAGAGTGTTGTGGGAGAGGGAATCCTCCTTTCTTTCCTTTTTTACGGACGCGGATTGCCTGGGAAAGGGTTTCGCGGGAAGTTCAGAAGCTAGGTGGGGTCCACCGTGATATTTGTGAGATATCCACTCTGTCCGTCTGTTTTGCCAGATCCTGTTAGGACATGAGCACAAAAATGAGGAGGATCTGAAACTCAAGTGGGCCACACGACAGGAAACCGTGAGGATTGAACGTCCACCGTTGAAACATTAGTGGGGCCATGGAAGCTTTCGATCATGCTATTTTTTTTAAATTTTTTTTTTTTTTTTCAATTCATCCTAGTAGGAATAACCTTATGAACGGTTTTGATGAGATATAAATACCACTGCGGACCTTGGGAGGTTTCAACGGTAGGTATCTCCTCGCCCAATTTTTTCCTCACCGGCAGCCCACTTGAGCTTTGCATCTGCCTCAGCCTACAATGATCTGAAAAAAAGGGATGGAGAGGGTGGATTTCTCACAAAAATCACGATGGGCCCACCTAGCTGCTGACGGCAGGAAATTCACAGGGATGGGAACGTGCGACGGATGGGATTGCATGCCAAACCCTTTTCGCAGAAAGTTCCTGCTCTCGGAAGCTAAGTGGCCCACCGTGATATTCGTGAGAAATCCACTCAGTCCATCCAATTTTGACCGATCATATTCAGACATGAGCTCAAAATTAGGCAGATCCAAAGCTCAAGTGAGCCTCACGACAGGAATCAGTGAGGACTGAAATTGAATGTCCACACGTTGAAATATTCAGTGGCCACAAATTTTGGATCAGTGACCTTCTGAACGGTTCAGATGGCATATAATCATCACGGTGGAACCAAGGAGGTTTCAAAGGAGCCATTTCTTTACCCAACTTTTTTCACGTCGAGCGGCCCACTTGGATTTTCCATCCTAAAGAGTCCATGGATTAGATTTCTTACAAACATAACGGTGGGCACAACCTACTTCTTCATGAACGAACTTCCTGTAAGTGTTTAGCAAGAAATAAGCATCTGCCTGATAGGAAAAAGTAGGCCCATTGTGATGTTTGTGAAAAATTCATCCGGCCACCCTTTTTGCCCGATCATGCTAGGACAAGAGCAAAAAATGAGACAGATCCATAGCTCAAGTGAGCTGCATAAAAGTTGGTTAGGAAATGCCTACCATTGAAACATTTGTGGAGCTAGTATGATGTTTATATGCCATCCATTCCTACTATGACGAACTGAAAATTAAAGGTAGGCAACTATCCAAGCTCAGGCAGGCCGAGTTAGCCCTAGTTTGCGTTTGGCTTGTTTTTCTGCTACTTTCATTTTTGGATCTGCCTAGTTTGGGTTTCAGGTCAACCCATACGCCTGAGTTTGGTTTGCTCTAGAAAAATCAGGTTTGGGCTGAGATTATTTTGGTTGAAATTTTCGAATCGAGCTCGGCTAAGCTCAAACAAGTAGTGGCTCTTTTTTTATTGTTTGTTTAAATAAAAAAAAGTTAAAAATAACACAGAAAATATCTTACCATATGATGTTTAACATATTCTGAAAGAGGAGTGCAACTTCAAAATAAGCATGATATTTAGGGATTTTTTTTATATCTAGTATCCTATGGCTGGGCTAGGCTACACCAGTCCAAACTAAGCTGAGCCAGGCCGGTGTTGCAAGAGACTGGGTTTGAGATGTTTATTATAAACAGGCTTGGCTAAGATGGCTCGTCACTGGGTCAAACTCCACTTTGAATTGGGTTAAATTTGACTGTTTTTTATATAGACCGGGCCAAACTTCCCAGCTCATCTAATTTGTGTGCAGCTCTACTAAAAATATAAAAATATTAGACTAATCCAAAACTTATTTAGCCCCATGAATGTTTCAACTATGGACTGTACAGCCCACTTGAGTTTTACCCCCCCGGCGCGGCAAAATGCATCAATAGTGTGGATTTCTGACAGTGAGGCCCACCTAGTCTCCTGTTGCATCCAATCAGGTCCCTTTTTACTTCCTTTACTCATTCTTGCTCCAAGGACCTCGAGTGGGTACCACTTTTTCCCACGTGGGAGAAACGACATAACGTACATGAAATCCACACCGTCCATCCGGTAAACAACACCTTGTTTGGGCTTGGTCACAAAATTCAGTCTGATTCAATACTCAGGTGGGCCACCCCATAAGGAACAGTATTACCTATAACATCTAAGTTCATGTGGTATAGGCTTATTTTTTCGATAATTCTTTTGTACTAACACCATGGCTGTCCGTATACAAACTAGAGGTGGGCTAGCCCATCCCAACTGTTTGGCTATAGTGTGTCCCACCTGAGTTTTGGATCGTCGTGATTTTTGGTTTACAAGGTTAGTCTGAGGCGGCTTCCCTGATGGACGGTGTGGATTCCATGAAAGTTCCAAGCACGTGGCTCTTAGTCATCGATAATGATCTACGCGATGTAGGCTATCGTGGCGCTACTCACGTGTTCATGAGAAGGCTAGGTTGAGACAGAGGGGCGCCTTCGGTGGATCCTTGACTGTGGGGCCACTGTGATGAATGCGACTTGCATCCATGCCCGTCCATCCGTTTTGAAAGCTCATTTTGTGTGTCTTACATCCACGCCGTCCATCCATTTTGAAAACTCATTTTAGAGCATGATCCTATAAATGAAGTAGATCCAACTTTCAGGTGGACAATAATACAGTAAACAGTGGTACTCGACCATTAAAAACTTCTCGTGGGCCACAAAAGTTTTGGATCAAGCTGATATTTGTGTGGTCTCTTCATCCAGGTCTTTGTGACCTTTTCAACAGGTTAGATGGAAAATAAACACTCAAGTGGCCCCCATGAAGTATTTAATGGTGGGGATTCAATGACTACTGTTTCATGAGGTATGATCCACCTAAGATTTGGATCTGCTAATGCACAGACACGACTGACTCAAGTAGCACAGGTCACCTCCACAAATCACATGAACAAGTATATAAACAAGCTAGTTTTGAGATTGAAAGGTGCACTTTCATTTCTAAGTCGAAACATATTTGCAAGTTACTCAACTTTTTTTTTTTGTTAATGGTTTCAAGGCCTCACCTCATCTGAAACCCCACTCATCAATCCCTGGCTCACCTTATGAAGACGACTCACATCATTCTATCATTTAGAAATAGTGACAATTACATTAAAAAAAAAAAAAAAAACAAAGAAATGCATTAAAAAGACAGGGAAACAATCAAATACAAATAGAAGACTGAAGGAAATGTGGCCCGTCACACCTTTGGCTGGCAAATCCGCCAAGTTTCCAACTTTTCACATGGATAAGTAAAATGCTTAATCCCAGAGGCAATGTCTCTTCCCCAAACCTTCACCACATCCTCGAGCATGTGGTGAAAGGTCTCCATGAAACCTGGAAAAAATTGTGCCCCCAGAATTATTCTGGATGCACCACAATGAATAAATAGATGACAAACTGATTCCTCGTTCTACCACACGCGGCACAGGTCTGCAAGTTCACTACCCTGTTGCATTCATTTTGGCACTGGCGATGAGAATGAATACCCAAATCGAATCAGAGTCCAACAGATAGATACAGTCCACACATTAGACACAAGCCACCTAGTTGCTTGACAGAAGACCAGATAATGATGCCAACTACACAGAATTATTTGGTTTCTTAAACAGCAGATTGGTGGAAGAATCAAGTAGATCATTAGGGCACTGTCTGCAAATTGGAGGTGAGAAGCAAGAACTTCCTGGTTTCCCCCATGGACCAAACAAGCAGCACGTGTGAATTAGGTGGGATGGAATTGCATTTGGTCCAATACAAATTCCATAAGAAGTGTTTGGAGATGACGGGAGGGATTGAAATTAGGTGGGATGGAATTGTATTTGGTTTCATGCAGGATCGCTAGAGATGAAGGGAGTTTTGATTTATACAGTGTTTTTCCATATGAAGAATTTGATCCCAAACATGGGGATTGGATGGTCAATGATGGTGTTAATTCTATCTAATACAATTCCATACCATTTAATCCCGGACCAAACAAGTCGCATGCGTGAAAGTTTTGGTCCTACCTATGGAATCATAAAAGTAAGTCAATTCCGCATGGTGCGGCTAAACGTGTTGTTTTCAGTAAATAAATAATAATAATAAATAAATAAACATTTCACTATTTCCATTTCAATGGATGCATTACATAGCCTATACAGTCATAATATTTCCAACTACACCCCGGTCCATAGGTCAAGTGGTAGATTGAGTGAAATAGCCTCATTTCGACGTTGAGATCCTGGTATCATTCCTAAAGTAGGGGTGACTAACTGAGGCGGGTATGCGTACTAACCCTTAAAAAAAGTCATATTTCCAACTCTTTTCTCCTACTAACATGTCATGTGTAGGACAACTCAGGCTGCACCATATGTAGATTCTGCCATGGATCCACCAACGGATGGAATTTGCATGGGACCAAATGCAATTTCATCCCAACTAATGGGTTACGCTTAGGATTACCTCAGCCCAAGCCCACTAAATCTTCTCCCTTACCAAAGTTTAAAATAAAAAGAGAGAGAGGTAATGCCATACATACGCTAAGTTTTGGTTGAATTTTAAAAATACGTTTGCTTTTAAACTATTTCCTAAAACCCACTTATGGTTTTAAAATATGGTAAAAAAACCACTCATTTTGACTTTGACTTGTTTAAGATTCGTGGAATCCACTTCAATAGTTAATTGTGCGAATTAAATCCTACCATTAAAATTTTGTCAAGGCCCACTGTAATTCTTTTTTCACCATCCAACCTACTGATTAGGTAACGTTGACCTAAACTAAGGGCCCATCATAATTCTTCATTTCTATTCAATGTGTTTGCACCCCAAAACTTATCAAGGGATGCTGTTAATCCTTTTCTTTTCTTATTGTGTGGTCCACTTGAAATTTGGATCCACCTCATATTTGGGCACATGCCCTAAAATAACATTGAAAATGGAAGGATAGTGTGGATGTATCATATATATTATGATAGGGACCACTATTGGAGCTTCACTTTGGAGCGGATTAATTAGGTGTTACCCAGGTAACAATTTAGTGGGTGCTACCCTTACAGTGGGGCCCACCTTGATGGTGTGTTGTATATCCACGTTGTCTAGCCGTTTTTCTATCAAAATCTCAGGTGGACCATACTACAGGAAACAGTGGTGATTGAGTGCCTCACCATTAAAAATTTCAAAGGTACCATCATAACGTTTTCTTATTGTTTATTTTCCATCCAACCAGTTGATAATGTCAAGAAGACCTGGATGAAGGGAATATATAAAGATCAGATTGATCCAAAACTTACCTGGCCCATACAAAGTTTTTAATGGTCAATCACTGTAACTAGTGGTATGGTCCACCTGAGATTTTTATAATCTTAAGGTTTGGGATCTCATCCTATAATAAAATGGTAAAACAGATGAACGGTGTCTATATATAAAAAAATACATCAAGGTGGACCCCACAAGGTTGGGGTAACACCCACTAAACGGTTACCCGGGTAACAGCTAATCTACTCCCCTTTTTTTGGAATATTAGTGGATATCTTGCCAAAGTCTCTGGCAAGAAGTTCTTGGGCTGAGAAGCTAAGTGAGGCCCACCGTGAGAAAGCTGTTTTTTTTCGAATTCAACCCAACGAAAATAGGCATTGTCTCTAAAAAAAAGAAAAAGAAAAACTTCCATGTCATTTCAAAAAACTTTACGTCAAATCCCGTCATTACGTTTACAAATAAATCAATGGAAAGATATGTCTAATTCTCCGTTTCCTGCAGCTTCAATTGAAAGATTGAGGGGGGGGCTAACTCTTATGGAATCTATACGTGCATGACCTTGAGCTCTTCCTCGACCACCTCTTCCTGTTTGAACTGGAGATCTTCCTCTTCCTCGTCCACCTCTTCCTCTTCCTGCTTGACCACCTTCATGACCTGCATGTACTCTGTCACCAGCTTCTTCTTGTTCTTCACCTCGTCCTTGGCCACCTCTTCCTAGTCCTGCGTGACCACCTTCATGACATGCTTTTTCAGGACCTGCTTGTTGTTGGGGAGTCTTCAAACTGTGCTGGACAGGGTGCTGCGACCGGTCGAGTGACGGGTCTGACAATCGGTCTGGCCATTTGGCCCTGTGCACGTGAAGACTGAAGACTGCCCCTGTGTTGCCTTAGACCGGTCATGCGACCGGTCTGGAGGGGGCTGCGACCGGTCGTACGACCGGTCGGCTGTGAGGCAGAGACGTGTAAAATCTCCCTGGACTGGTCTCTGTGCAAGGTGCGACCGGTCGTCTATGCGCGCGGATTCCTTGCGCAGTCCGCCGTACTGCGCAAGGTGTTTCTATTTTCGAATTTCTTCCTATTTAAGGTGTTGTAATCCGACCTAGAAAGGTATCCTAAGGTGTCCAAGGTTTCCTATTTATACTAGGAAGAGGGGAGAGGTGTGTGTGAGAGAAAACTTGGGGATTTCTCTGTTTTTCCTTGCTTTGTGGGCTGTCAATCTCTATAATATTTGATATTCATAGTGGATCGTTTGTGCCGTGGTTTTTTTTACCCGTTTTGGGGTTTTTTCCACATAAAATTCGGAGTCTCTTTTGGTGAGTGCTTGTGTGTGATTGATTGCATCTTGTACTCGTTTGATCTCGGATTGCTTCACGTGTTCGGCGTTCCGCTTCCTCTGTCGGCTTTTATCCCAACAAGTGATATCAAAGCTAAAGTTGGGGTGGAGTAGATTCGAATCTGAGACGAGAAGATGGGATCGAGCGCAAGATACGAGATAGAGAAGTTCTCTGGGAAAAATAACTTTGAGCTATGGAAGGTGAAGATTGAATCTTTCCTGGTTCAGCAAGGGCTCGATGGAGCTCTGGGAAAGTGATCTGACGCTATAAAAGACGATGAGTGGACAAGGCTCGACAAGAAGGCAAGAACATCAATCCTGTTAAACCTTACGGATGATGTTCTTTATCATGTCATGAAGGAGAAAACTGCGGTTGAAACGATGGCGAAGCGAGAGAAGGTTTATGCCAAGAAATCTCTAGAGAATCGCATGTACGTGTTGATGCAGTTGTTCACCTTGAGGATGACTGAGGGAACGGAGGTGGATGACCACCTGAGCACGTTCAATAGGCTGGTTTGCAAGTTGGTGGAGATCGATGAACCGATGAAGGATGAGTACCAAGCATGCATCTTGTTGAATTCTCTTCCAAATTCATATGAGTCGTTTAGGGACTCTGTGTGCGCAGGGAGGGAAACCATAAGCGTCGAGACCGTTATTTCAGCCCTCCAGTCGAAGGAGATGAGAAAGAAGAGCGGTGACGTGGCTTCCCGTTATTCCTTAGAGGCATTGGTTATGAGGGGAAGAAGTTCTGAGCATGAAGGATATTCGAAATCGGGATCGAGGGCCAAGGGTAAAGGTAAGTCTAAGGTGAAGTGCTGGAATTGTGGCCAGGAGGGCCACATGAGAGGGGATTATCAGAATCCCAGGATGAGGCAAGAGAAGTATGGAAATTCTTCTGGAGAGGGAGCCAATACCGTAGAGGACGGTGACGATCTTTGTGAAGTTCTGACTGTTTCTGGCAAGGGATCTCACGGTAGTGAGTGGATCCTTGATTCAGGGGCTTTATGTCACGTTTGTCCTGATCGGAGTTCATTCACGACATACAGGGAGTATGGTGGAGAATCGGTGTTTGTGGGCAATGGAGTCGCTCATAAGGTTGTGGGTATTGGTACTGTGCGCATCAGGATGTTCGATGAGGTCGAACGAGTCCTAGAAGATGTGAAGCACGTTCCCAAGATGAAGATGAATGTGATTTCTCTTGGTGCACTCGAGGCGAAAGAGTGCGTATTTATCGGTCGCGATTGTTGTTGTGAAGTGATGAAGGGAACACTTGTGTGTATGAAGGCACGGAGGTGTGACCATCTTTACATGTTGATCGGGAGCACAATTCACGGTGGAGCTGCGGGACCGGCAACGAGATCCACGGTTGCTCGTATGTGGCAAGTGCCCAAGGGCCACATGAGAAGAGCAGAAAAGGGAGTGAATTTGCAAGGATAGGGTCGATGGTGGCACGAGAAGCGGTGGAGCTATGATTGAAGATGAGATGACGTTGTAAGGATGTGTTGATTCGACGTTTAAAGCCTCGGTGGAGTTTGTTGGGGAGTCTTCAAACTGTGCTGGACAGGGTGCTGCGACCGGTCGGGCGACCGGTCTGACGACCGGTTTGGCTGTTTGGCCCTGTGCACGTGAAGACTGAAGACTGCCCCTGTGTTGCCTTAGACCAGTCGTGCGATCGGTCTGGAGGGGGTTGCGACCGGTCGTACTACTGGTCGGCTGTGAGGTAGAGACGTGTGAAATCTTCCTAGATCGGTCTCTGTGCAAGTTGTGACCGGTCGTCCGACCGGTCGTCTGTGCGAGCGGATTCCTTGCGCAGTCCGCGGTACCGCAGTACTGCGCAAGGTGTTTCTATTTTCGGATTTCTTCCTATTTAAGGTGTTGTAATCTGACCTAGAAAAGTATCCTAAGGTGTCCAAGGTTTCCTATTCGTACTAGGAAGGGGAGAGAGGTGTGTGTGAGAGAAAACTTGGGGATATCTCTGTTTTTCCTTGCTTTGTTGGCTGTCAATCTCTGTAATCTCTGATATTCATAGTGGATCGTTTGTGCCGTGGTTTTTTACCCATTTTGGGGTTTTTTCCACGTAAAATTCGGAGTCACTTGTGGTGAGTGCTTGTGTGTAATTGATTGCATCTTATACTTGTTTGATCTCGGATTGCTTCACGTGTTCGACGTTCCGCTTCTGCTGCCGGCTTTTATCCCAACACTTGTACCACGCCACCTTCATCGGGACCTTGTTGTCCTCCATGCATCCCGCTTCTGCCACGTCCTCGTTGTCTGACCTGACCCAAGTGGATTCTATCACTTGCCGTCCTCTTTCTGCGCGGAACATGAAGATGGGAGCGGATATCAGGTCCTAAATGCGGGGCAACAAAAGCATGGTCCCCAATGTATGTGTTCGGTTGGGCGACCAGCTCGGCTTGCGCAGCAGGAGGAGCTAACACATGTTGGACCACTGGTGCACCCGGTGGACCCGGCTCGGCTTGGGCTACTGGATGAGCGACTGGTGGACCTGGTTCATGAATTGTTTCAGCTTGACCAGGCGGGGCGGCCACTGGTGGACCCGGCCCCGGAGGCATCTGGACCACCAGATGGGCGACTGGTGGACCCAGCTCTGGTTGAACCGGTTGGGCAGCAGGCGCAGGTTGGCCCACTGGTGCACCAGGCTCAGCTTGCCCAGGTGGGGCTGCCACTGGTGGAACCGGGTCAGCTTGGGCCCCCGGAGGCATCTGGGCCACTGGATGGGCGACTGGTTGGCCCAGCTCGTCTTGCACACCCTGAGGCATCTGGTCACCCGGTTCAGCTTGGCCTGGCGGGGCAGGTTGATCCGGCTCGTCTTGGCCCCCCCGGAGGCATCTGGGCCATTGGATGAGGCGGTCTAAACAGACTATTCTGACTATGACGGAAATTCATCTGAAAGTAAAATTTACTACAAAACTTCTGTGGCCCTTGAGTTTTCGATGGGCATGGCCCTAGAATGATTTAGAGATGGTGTACATTGTTCAATACCCGCTGGTTGGCCAACCTGAGTTTTACATCTCAGTGGGCCACATCACTTAATGTTCTTAATGGGTGGCCCACACCCACAAATCCCATAATAAAATATTTAAGATCAATTAGATTTAAAAATAAAAAAAATTAAGAAAATTAAAAAAAAAAAAAACTCAAACGGTGGCCCACATCAAAAACACCATCGCCCGAGTGTTTTAGCGGTTGACCCATTCTGAGGTGGCACGCCACCATCATTTCCAGATCATTTGAAATAAAGAAAGAAAAGTAAGATGTAGACATTGCTGAGAAAGGAAACCTTACCAATGGCGTTACCAACAGAGGCTGTGGGCGGTGGAGAGGTCGCTGGTACGAGAGGAAGGGAGGAGAGGTCGCCGGTACGAGAGGAAGGGAGGAGACGCCCGTACGAGAGGAAGGGAGGAGAGGTCGCCGGTACGAGAGGAAGGGAGGAGACGCCCGTACGAGAGGAAGGGAGGAGAGGTCGCCGGTACGAGAGGAAGGGAGGAGACGCCGGTACGAGAGGAAGGGAGAGAGAGTGAGAGAGGAACAAATGAAGAAGAGCGATGTTTATAGACGTAGCGGTAGTGGTTGTTACCCTTACCGCGTGGGCCCACCTTGATGATGTGTTGTATATCCACGCCGTCCATCCGTTTCTTCAGACCCTTTAAGGACGTGGCCCAGAAATTTAGATTTAATCTCAGGTGGAACACACCAAAGGAAACAGTGGTGATTGAACGCTCACCGGAGCGGATTAGCTGAGACCCCGGATCCACCGAGGTGGGTGGGATCCCTGATTGTGGGGCTCACAGTGATGTATGTGTCTTAAATCCACACCGTCCAACCATTTTGAAACCTAATTTTAGGGCATGATACCAAAAATGAAGTTGATTAAAATCTTAGGCGGACCACACCACAGAAACAATCGTGATTGAATCTCTACCATTGAAAACTTCATGAATTTTCAATGGATTCCACCAGAATGTTTATTTTCCATCCAACCTGTTGATAATGCCACAAACACCTAGATGAAGAGACCACATAAATATCATCATGATCCAAATCTTTTGTGGCCCACAGGAAGTTTTTAATGGTCAATCACCACTGTTTATTGTACTATGGCCCATCTGGGATTTGGAACTGCTTCATTTTTTGCATCATGCCCTAAAATGACCTTTCAATGCGGATGTATGGTGTAGATGTAGTCACGTAAATCACAGTGGCCCCACAGTCAGGGGTCCCACCCACCTCGATGGATCCGTGGTCTCACCTAAAAATCAGATATAAAACTTGTGTTGCAAAGAAAGAGCTTTTAATGGTCATTCGCCACTTTTTCCAATGCTGTGGCCCATAGGAGAATTTAATCTGCTTAAGTTTTGGTATAACATTTTCAAATGAGCTAAAAAAAAAAAACCGGATGGACATGGATACAAGGTGTAAGGGTAGGTGTGGGATGGGGCACAACAACTTAATTGATGATTATATCCTATCCGCATGCAAAGTGCTGGGTCTAGAGTGGACTGTGGTTTTTTATCTGGGTCCCATCCAATCTGAAGAGTTTTCAGGCCTTCTTATCCATGATGAGGTCCATCAAATTGACCATGTAGATCAGTGATCCATGTGCATAAACTTAGTAGATGCTTTCCGTGGAAAGTCTGTAGACCAGAGTTAAATCCAACTAAACATAAAGGCTTGATTACCCACGCCCAGTCTATTAAACCTCGGCTGGGTATGCTTGATTACCCAAGCACAGTATGACATTGCCTTTGTATGGCTATACGTTTGGGCAGGGGTTAGGGAAGGCAATGATCTGGGTTAAGGCTCAGCCAAGGTTAGCCCAGGCCCAACCCCATTCCCATAAGCCTTTGACCTAGCCCAGCACTGGCCTCACCTTGGCCTTGGCCTTACCAAACCAGGTTGGGCTAAGGGTGGTTCTTCTTTATTATCTGTAGGTGGATTACATTCTCGGCAATAAACCTAAGCAAATGTCATATATGGTGGGATATGGTAACCGCTGCCCCCTACTCATACACCGTCGGGCCAGCTCACTTCTGTCGGCGGCTTCTCATCTGACCCACATTGGCTGCAAGGCAGGATGATGCTACTACCTCATCCCAAAACCTAACCGTCCAGACTCGAGGCCCTTTTTCCAGGAGTGAGAGACCACAACCTACATCGCTGTTGGTAGGCCCACTTGGGTATTTAGGGCCCATCCTAATCCCACATTATGGTAGTTGTAAGCACCGTTCTCACTATAGGAAAATATTAGTAGATATAATCATAAGTCAATGTAGGAAGCTGCATTTTGTACTACTCGCCTATTGCTTTTAATATAAAAATGAATGTTTGGAAATTTTTACTCTGCATTGCTTGTGAGATTCCTGCTTTTAATATAAAAATGAATGTTTGGAAATTTTCACTCTGCATTGCTTGTGAGATTCCTGCTTTTAATATAAAAATGGGTGTTTGGAAATTTTTACTTTGCATTGCTTGTGAGATTCCTGTGACTAGGGCTGTCAACAGCACGGATCGTGATCTGTATCCGATCTAGATCCGCTTCGATTTAATCGGATTCGGATCGATAATCAGATCATCGGGTCGGATACTGGATACCCGAAAACGATCCGTTTAATATTCGGGTCGGATTCAGATCAACCTTGATCCGGCCCGTTAACGACCCGATTAACCGATTAAAAAAAAAAAAAAAAAACCTAGCCGTCTCCTTCGTCTCTACTCTCCACGCATGGGCTGTATCATATTCGGATATCGGGTCGGATCATATTCGGATCGGAAACAGGATTTCAAAATATTTAAATGGTCGGGTTCGGATCATATACTTTTGATCCGAATCGGATTCGGGTCGGATATATCCTTAATCGGATCGGATATGGATCATCACTGATCCGGCCCGTATCCGACCTGTTGACAGCCCTATTGCGGACGCGATTGTGTCCTGCCCCGCCCAGACGGATTATCGTCCGGGCAGACATGTGGTGGGCATTTATCCACTCCGTCCATCCATTTTATAGCATCATTTTAAGGTATGAATCTAAAACGATGTCACCAGGTTCCGCTCACTGTTTGGTGTGGCCCACTTGAGCGTTGGATCTTCCTCTGTTTTAGATTCATATCTTCAAATGATCTTATAAAATGGATGGACAGAGTGGATAAATAGATATATCCACGCTGTCCATCCGTTTCTAAAGCCCATTTGAGGATGGGGTTCCAAACATTATGCAGATCCAAATCTCAGGTGGACCGTAAAACTGGAAACAGTGGTGATTGAGTACCCATCATTAAAAATTCCAAAGAGTTGATCCTAAGGTTTTTGTAATGTTTATTTGCAATCCAAGCTGTTGACAATGTCAAGAAGATCGGGATGAAGGGAAAAATATATAGATCAGATTGATAAAAAAAAAATTATATAGCCCACAAAAATCTTTTAAGGGTTATTCATTCAATCATTCAATCATTATTACTAGAGATTTAGTTCTTCTGAGGGTTTGGTATCACGTCCTAAAATGAGTTGTAAAAACAAATGGACAGCATGTAAAGAATATATCAAGATGGGCCCCACACGGTTAGGGTACCATCCACTAAGTTGTTCCCAAGGTAACACCTAAATTATCTTCCGGGCAGACATGTAGAGGGGCCCACAGTAATGTATCTGTTTATCCACTCCGCCCATCCATTTTATGAGATCATGCTAGGATATGGGCCCAAAAATGAGGCAGATACAACGCTCAAGTGGGCCACACTAAATATTGAGTGGACCTTGGTGACATAATCACTACAGTAGTGTGCTACTGTAGTGATTCTATTTGGTGTGGCCCACTTGAGCGTTGGATCTTCCTCCTTTTTAGAATCTTACCTTAAATTGATCTTATAAAATGGATGGACGGAGTGGATAAACGGATACATCACGGTGGGCCCCTTCACAGGTCTGCCTAGAAAGTAATGCATCCGTGCAGGGCAAGATGCAATCCGTGTTAGTTTTTTTTTTTCTTTTTTCAAATAAATTTGCTGGCAATCCACAGTAAAACCCGTTTCTGCGATAGCCAAAAAAATCACTATATCAGGTGGGTGCACCGTTAGCAGGCCATATGCAAATAATGGGCCATGCATGCGCACAGTATGGATCCATTTGGTCCATTTTCCTATACAAATGTGGCCCACCTGACAATGGGGCAGTAAAACCTTATGCGCACAACATATTTCCATAGCATTCGGCCTCATAAATGGCCAGATGCTGGGAAGTACGTAATGAGGGCAATCACTGCCTTCTTCACAAGAGATAACTATCTTGAATCTTCAAGGCTCTCTAAAAATGGAGCTTTCTCAAATGGAATAGAAGAAAATGGTAAAGTCAGAATTTTAATTGATAATATGAAGTTCAATTACCCAAACCCTAAGAACGTATTAATAAGAGTCAAGCAAAAAGGGGACAAAAAAAAGAAGAAATTTATGCAAAACTGGAAAATTCGTCGACTCGTCAACTCTACCAGGTTGACTCGATCAATCAATCGGTCGAAATGGCTGGAAACTAATCAGAGAACACAGCCCCTATTCTTTGATTTTTCAGGTTATCTTCGATCATTCGACTAGAACTCTGAACTGGTCAAAAATGGCAAATTTCGTCCAGAGACTTAAACTGGATTTCTGGGTTTTCTAGTTGTTAACCGGTCAATCTGGTTATTCGACCAATCAAACTAAGCTGTTGATTGTCGCTTCGTCTAGAACTTGGGTTCCTTTGATCCATCCTCACCATGAATTGGTCTACAACCCGTTCTACATCGGTCCCCTCTACTCTAAAACAACTCATCCCCTAAGTTATCTTCATAATTCGACTCGGGATACTTGAACACGTCCGCGATGTTGAATGAGGCGAGATCTCCATGTCGTCCGGAAGATCAACAACGTAGGCATTTCCATTGATCTTGTGGAGGATAGGCACAAGTCCAATTTTCTTGTTCTTCAGCTTATTGTATATTTCAGTTGGAAACCTCTCCTAACGTAAGTGAACCATGATGTTGTCTCCCACTTCAAACACCTTTAGCCGTCGATGTTTGCCAGTGGAACGATTTGGCATATTATTAAATGCAAATTCAGCCTGAGCCAAAGCTAAATCTCACTACTTCATTTTTTGTTGCTAGAGAGAAATCAGATGAGGTTTCCCAAAGTACGGTTTACCACTTCAGTCTACCTATCCATCTGCAGGTGATACGCATTGCTGAACTGAAGCTGGGTGTTGAATTGCTTTCACAAAGTCCACTAAAAGTGGCCAAGGAACATGTCACGATCAGATGTGATGGACTTGAGAACACAGTGTAGCCGCACGACATCTCAAACGAACAACTTTGTAAGGTGTGTCGCATCGAGAGTCTTCTTACATAGTATGAAGTGTGACATATTTGAAAATCCGTCCACCACCATGAACACTAAATCCATGTCACGCAGAACCATCGGGTACGGGTAATGGGTGTAAAGGCCCATGTTCTGAGACTGTCCCTTGGAAGACTAACATGTGTGGCATTGCTGCACTGCTTTTTCGACATCTCGTATCAACTACGACTAGTAATATCGCTTCTCTACAAGAGTCCTAGTCTTGTCTCATCCTAGGTGACCACAGAGGCCATTGTTATGTAGCTCTTGGATGATGCGTTCCCTCAAGGAACTCCGTGGGATGCATAATTTAAAGGAAATCATCTTGAATGGAGAAGTCATTGGGATGAACCTCCTCATATCTCGTTCATGGTTCCTTGAAGTCCTCGTCTTCAGCATATAAATCTTTGAGGCAATCAACTCCTACCATCTCGTTGCTCATGGTGACTAGCAACGATACACGGTGACTAAGTGCATCAGCCACCTTGTTTGGTTTTCTGTGTCATCCCATGTTGTTGTCATAACCTTCTTGCTACATCTTTTGGGCTTTTCTTGACATTCATTTGCAACATGACCATATCCATCACAGTTGTAATATTGGACGATTTTGGATTTGAATGATTTTCCTTTAAATTCTCATCATTCTTGTCCTTTTTGTCACAACTCCCTCTAAAAAATTTGAGGAATCTCTCAAACTTTTTATCTAGTCATCATCTTCATTATTGCTATCTTTCAAAGATTCACTCTCAACTGTCTTTTTCCTATGTGAATGCTTATGTGAAGTCTTCAAAGTAATATTTTTCTTCTTAGAGGGGGCCTTAAAGTGTAGTTCATGAGTTTATAGGGAACCTAAGAGTTCTTCTACTTTCACGTTATCTACGTCTCTGCACTCTTTTAAAGCAATGACTTTGGAGCTAAATATCTCCGTGAGGGACCTAAGTATTTTTCTACAAATTTTTTCCATCTAAAACCCGTTCTCTTAAGCCACACATGGAGTTATAAATTAAGTTCAATATAGTAAAGAACTTCATTATATTTTCATCCTCATCCATCTTAATATTTTCAAATTGTGTGGTGATGAATTGTAATTTGGAATGTTTAACGGTAGACGTTCCCTCATGTGTGGTCTCTAGGATCTCCCAAGCTAATCTGCTAGTCTTAAAATTAAATGTACGATTAAATTTGTTTGATGAGACAGAAGAAAAGATTGCGTTAAAAACCTTGCCATTGTAGCCACAAAGAGACCTCTCTGGATTCTTGGCAATTTGGAATGTTTGACGGTCGACGTTCTCTCATGTGTGGTCTTTAGGATCTCCCAAGTTAATCTACTAGTCTTACAATTACATATATGATTGAATTCGTTTGATGAGATAGCAGAAAAGATTGCGTTAAGACCCTTAGCATTGTAGCCATAAAGAGACCTTTCTCGGTCACGCCAAGCTCTCATAAGTTTGAGTTGAGTGACCAGAACTCCATCTCGATCCACCATTTCCACCGGTGCGGTCCAACCTTCTTCTACAATGTCCCATACCATTGGATCGAGGGACATTAAGAATACAGGCATCCGGGCCTTCCAATAAGCATAATTTGCCCCAGTCAAAATATGGTAGTCGACTGACAAAACTACTCCCCTCTTGGGTAGAAATTGTGTTATAGGCTCCGGTATCAGGATCTTACTCTAAACGGTTAAGTCCTTGAAGAGCAACCAGCTCTGATACCAATTCAAATTGCGTCTATGGCTCACACTTGTAGACATTAAGCTTGCGGAAGCTTAGAGCGGACCTACTAGAACTATGGCTAAGTCCTGGAGGGGGGTGATTAGGACCGTTTAAAAATTCCATTTGAAAACCTCTTGCCTAATTAAACTAATGATCAATTATAAACTAATTAAGCAAGAACACTTAGCTTCCAAGCTTAAGTAGGGTTCAATCACAATGCTAGCATATAATAAACATATAAACGACCTAGCCTAAGCATGCATAGATAATCAAATGATTTAACGAATTAAGAACCTAATCTATGCAACCTATGTAAATTACAAGAGAATGGATCATAAGGCTCAAGTCTACACTATTTAGTGAAAGTACATCTTATGTGTGAATGTGCCTAACTAGTGCCTAGCATACATTCCTATCAAGCATTCATAATAAAATAATTAAACATACAATGCTAAGATAACAATGTGCTCAAATCAATCACAAACACAAGCATGTATAGTTGTTCGACTTTGGGTATACTCCACTCCTAGTTCAAGTACTCATCCCTTGAGCACACTGGCGTTCACTAGGGAGTTTAAATTAGGTTTCTCCCAATATAGTTATTTCAAATTAGTTCCACCCTACCAAAGAGTTTGACAAGGTTCCTCCAAACCTATGACGGAGGTTTTACTAGTTCATCTCTCAACAAAGATGTTTATGAGTTCCATCCAACCCAAGAGTTTAACAAGGATCCTCTCTACCCTTCGATTTCAATCCAAGAACCTAGCATACACTCCTGCCGAAGGCTCCTCACGGAGACTTGTTTGAGTTTGTAAATTCAAACTCTCACACTTAATCCTTCACAAGGAAGGAGTGCAACCGGACTCTCACAATGACACTTACTTGTCAGATGAGTCCCTTTGTTTAGCGCCTTGTTGGGTTACTTGATTTCCTCTCTCCCGTGCTTCAATCAGCTCCCCTAATTGTGTTGTCGCTGCATTACCAATACCTCAGCTCTACCGATCAATCGTCTTGCATTTTATCTTCTTAAGATGCCCAAGGTGATAGGAGATGATGTGAATCCTCTGCAACTAATATGATTTAGTTGCCTAGAGGGATTCCACCTAATAGGATCTTTAGAGAGGTTTAGACAAATGATCTACTTATGGTCAAGGTGCCTAAACTTCTAAAGATCAAGAGAGAGCAAGTACATCTTCATATGTGTTTTGAATGTTCCATCTTGTGATCAAACACAAGGAAGATGACTTGAAATGCTTAGGATTAGAGCCTAATGGTATGGGCAATCAAGGTGGCTTCTAATGCACTAATATATCTCTCATTGCCCAAAAAATCAAGCTTAACCATTATATAGAAAAATCCCCAACTGACTAAAAATGACTATAAACGGCTAGTACCGACTGGTCAAGACCGGTCGACCATGGGTCAAGACCGGTCGTATATTGTTGGCCGACTGATCTATTAGGCCTAGATAGATCAGTTGTTTGCTGTCCTAATTGGATCGGTCACGACCGGTCAGACAGACCAGCTGAACGGTCAGTTAAACCGGTTGAATTAAGTCCAGGAGCAATCTTGCTTACTGTCCCATGTTGGGGTCTGACGACCGGTCGGCCATGGGTCCGGACCAGTCGTTCTGCATGCTATATAAGTTGTGTTTTACAATAGTAGGGGCGACCTCTTAGGCCATTGTTTGAGCGTTCTTTTGGAACACCTAAGGCTAATCTAAGATGACTACAAGTATGCCTATTTGGGTCATGGTCTTCTAGATGTTTGGGTTTTGGTTTGGTTCAAGGTTCAAGGCTCACCAAGGCATCTCGCTTTTACCTATTTTTTCTTCCTTGATGCAGCAGGTCCGCTTGAGTCTTCGTGTTCTTTAAGATCAAACGACACTAGACTCACTGGCCTAAATAATTGACAAATAAGGTGCATTAGTATGCCACAGAAAAGTGCACTAACAGAGGCCACCTTGATGCATGTATTATATATCCATGCCATCCAACATTTTTGGGTAAAAAAAAAAACTTGATGAAAGGAAAACATTCAGCTTCATCCTAAATTTTTGTGATCCATGAGAAGTTTTTAATGGTTAAACACTATTGTTTCCTATGTTTTGTTCCATCTAAGATTTAGATTAGTTTAATTTTTGGGTATTGCCCTAAAAAGACTTGGGCATATGGATAGACAGTGTGGATATACAATACATATATCAAGGTGTGCCCCACGGTCAGGTAACACCATACTTAGTGAGACTGGGGTTGCACCTAATCCTCTCCCCCTCGAGATATTAGTAGAAAGATCCCTTAAGTAATTATGTAATTGTGATGATAGCCCTCTGTTGAAAGTGAGCACTGTTTGCGTTTTATCCGGATGAACCACCCCACCGCCCCCCCCCCCCCCCCCCTTGTAATGACCCGAGATTTTCGATGCATGTACACACTCATGCGAATACATACACTTACATTAACTTAAGCATATACGTGGAAATCCATCTCAAAACCCACCTTTTTACCTGTGTGTTTACAAAACTGACAGTACAACAATTCATATTTGTGATTAAGATCATAACCATCCAATTAGAAAAAATTTAGCCTTTTATATGACCATCCATCATATTTGTATCTGCCAAATGGGTCATTCAAATAACAAATTGAACCGATCATTGGATAAGTACGAAGGCCATCGGTTAGATTTCTTATTGGATGTGTACAAATGTCACTTTGGATCACGGAGTGTGATGGACCACTAAAAAGGTATCTTGTTCATCTATAAAAGATCAAGGCCCAAACTTAACTTGTATAAAGAGTGCAAAAAATAACATGCGTGGTAAAGTTTCACCGAAAACTGACAGTGTACACGATCACTATAGGTAGTGGAAGTCTAGACTACATAAAAGGGCAAAATTGGGATTTTGACCATTTTGCATAGGAGAAGGTGAGATGTGTTTTCACGTGGAGAGGTTTCACGGTGATTGCCATCAACGCATTTTCTTTATGTGTGGGCCACCCAAGGCTTAGATCAGCTCCATATTTGGGGGCCACAGCCTAATGTAATATTGCAAAGACGATAAAGCGTGTGGGTTTCTCTTTTGACCATCATAAGGGACCCCGCAGAAGTCTCGAATTCGAACCAAATTCACTGGTTCTGGACGAAGCAGCGAAATCAGCATGCGAACCGAGATTTGAAGGTGGATTCTTTTCAAGCTTCTAGCCATTGGTGTGGTCCACCTGATCATTGGATCTACCTCATTTTTAAGATCACGGCCTAATGAGACCATACAAAACAGATGAATGTACGGGATCATGATCTGCATGTTGGAGGAGCCTTCAAACTGTGCATGTTTTGGGTGCTCAGACCGGTCGGGCGACCGGTCTGGCCAAATAGCCCAGATGCACGAGAGGGCCCGCTAGACAGTTTTTGTGTGCCCAGACTGGTCGGGCGACCGGTTTGCAGAGGACTTCGACCGGTCTGTAGAGGACTTCGACCGGTCGGCTGCGAGGTAGCGTGACGGGTCTGTGTGAGCTTTTCCCCTGGACTGTTTCTGTGCGATGTGCGACTGATCGGCTGTGCGCGTGGATTTCTTGTGCAGCTCTCAATAGCGCGCAAGATGTTTCTATTTCGGGTGTTTTGCCTATTTAAAGGCTGGTAATCCGGATTTAGATGTATTCTAAGGAGTCCAAGGTTTCCTAATCATGTTAGGAAGAGGGGAGAGTGTTTTGAGAAAGAGAGAGCTTGGGTTTTCTCTATTTTCCTTGCTTGTGGGCTGTCAATCTCTGTAATCTTCTAATATTCATAGTGGATCGCTTTGTGCCGTAGTTTTTTACCCGTTAAGGGGTTTTTCCACGTAAATTCAGAGTCTCTTGTGGTGAATGCTTGTGTGTGGTTTGATTTCATATTGTTTCTTGTTTGATCTCGCATAACTCTGTGCGTTTCTGCTTCCACTTCGGCTGCCGGTTTTCCCAACAAGTGGTATCAGAGATAAAGTTGGGGTGGAGTAAAATTCGGATTTGAGACGAGAAGATGGGATCAAGCACAAGGTTCGAGTTAGAGAAGTCTCCGGGAAAAATAACTTTGAGCTATGGAAGGTGAAGGTTGAATCATTCCTAGTTCAGCAAGGGCTTGATGAAGTTCTTGGAATGCGACCTGAGGCTATGAAAGATGATGAGTGGACGAGGCTCGACAAGAAGGCTAGAACCTCAATCCTGTTAAACCTTACGGATGATGTTCTCTATCATGTCATGAAGGAGAAGACTGCAACTGAAATAATGGCGAAGCTAGAGAAGGTTTATGCCAAGAAATCTCTAGAGCATCGCATGTATGTGTTGATGCAGTTGCTCACCTTGAGGATGGCTGAGGGAACTGAGGTGGAGGACCACCTGAGCATGTTCAATAGGCTGATTTGCAAGTTGGTGGAGATCGATGAACCGATGAAGGATGAATATCAAGCATGCATCCTGTTGAATTCTCTTTCAAATTCATATGAGTCGTTCAGGGACTCTGTGTGGGTAGGAAGGGAAACCATAAGCGTCGAGACCATTATCTCAGCCCTCTAGTCGAAGGCGATGAGAAAGAAAAGTGGTGATGTGGCTTCCCGTTATTCCTCAGAGGCACTGGTTATGAGGGGAAGAAGTTTTGAGCATGGAGGATATTCAAAATCGGGATCTAGGGCTAAGGGCAAAGGGAAGGCTAAGGTGAAGTGCTGGAATTGTGGTAAGGAGGGCCACATTAAAGGGGATTGTCAGAATCCCAGGTTGAAGCAAGAGAGGTATGAAAATTCTTCTGGAGAGGGAGCCAATACCGTAGAGGACGGTGGCGATCTGTGCGTAGTTTTGACTGTATCTGGCAAGGGATCTCATGGTAGTGAGTGGATCCTAGATTCAGGGGCTTCATGTCACAGTTTGTCCTGAACGGAATTCATTCGTGACATACAGGGAGTATGGTGAAGAATCGATATTCGTGGGCGATAGATTCGCTCATAAGGTTGTGGGTATTGATACTGTGCGCATCAGGATGTTTGATGGGGTCGAACGAGTCCTGAAAGATGTGATGCACGTCCTCAAGATGAAGATGAATGTGATTTCTCTTGGTGCACTCAAGGCGAAATGGTGCGTGTTTATCGGTCGTGATCGTTGTTGTGAAGTATTGAAGGGGGCACTCGTGTGCATAAAGGTATGGAGGTGTGGCCATCTTTACATGTTGATCGGGAGCACAATTCACGTTGGAGCTGCAGGATCGGCATCGAGATCTACAGTTGCTTGTATGTGGCAAGTGCCCAAGGGCAACATGAGAAGAGCGGTAAAGGGCGTGAATTTGCAAGGTTAGGGTTGATGGTGGCATGAGAAGCGGTGAAGCTATGATTGAAGATGAGATGACGTTGCAAGGATGGTGTTGATTCGTCGTTTGAAGCCTTGGTGGAGATTATTAAAGGAACCTTCAAACTGTGCACATTTTAGGTGCTCAGACTGGTCGGGCGACCGGTCTGGCCGAATGGCCCAGATGCACGAGAGGGCCTGCTGGATAGTTTTGTGTGCCCAGACCCGTCAGGCAACTAGTCACAAGAGGGTTCCGACTGGTCGGCTGCGAGGCAGGGTGACGGGTCTGTGTGAGCTTTCTCCTTGGACTGTTTCTGTGCGATGTGTGACCGGTCGGCTGTGCGCGGGGATTTCTTGTGCAGCTCGCAGTAGCGCACAAGATGTTTTTATTTTAGGTGTTTTACTTATTTAAAGGCTGGTAATCTGGATTTAGATGTAACCTAAGGAGTCAAAGGTTTCCTAATCATGTTAGGAAGAGGGGAGAGTGTTTTGAGAAAGAGAGAGCTTGAGTTTTCTCTGTTTTCCTTGCTTGTGGGCTGTCAATCTCTGTAATATTTTGATATTCATAGTGGATCTCTTTGTGCCGTGGTTTTTTTACCTGTTGAGGGGTTTTTCCACGTAAATTCAGATTCTCTTGTGGTGAATGCTTGTGTGTGGTTTGATTTCATGTTGTTTCTTGTTTGATCTCGCATAACATTGCGGGTTTCTGCTTCCTGCTTCCGCTGCCGGTTTTCCCAATACTGTGCCCATAGGCATCGTCCTCCAAAATAGCAACCTCCGTGTTTTACTCTCTTATTTGGAATTGAATTCCTTTCCAGACTTAATTCCTCTTCTAACCCACGCCGAGCGAAAACTTCTTTCACTAAGCCCATTGCAAGAATCGATCTAAACCTTAGATTTTTGGTGCCCTCGAGTTTTCATGTGTTAATCAGAGACGTCCATTAGGTGAGCCATCTAATAGGTATTGATCACCCTAATTATCTTAGCAATCAAAGGGGTCTGTAAAGTACATAATCTGGAAAACTAATAGCGTATCAGGACTGATGCTTGCGTAAGAAGCAAAACCGCGTCTTTCCACGTTAACCAAACACGTCTAGAAACCTCCTCTCATGCTATAAAAAAAGGAGAACCTACCCTTTAGAGACGATCACACACGTAGAGAGAGAGAGAGAGAGAGAGAGAGAGAGAGAGAGAAGTGGTGTATTGGGTGCGTGTATGGACAACTGTTCGGGTGTGGTTTGTGTTGGGTTTGTCTCACATTGGTTAGAGGCTGGGGAGATTACTGGGCTATATATTGGGAAAAGGCCCCTCAACAATGACTAGTCATTTTGAGGTGGAACCGGCCCAACAAGTGGTGTCAGAGCTGGCCCAGCCAAGCCGATATGTGGTGGCGCCCGTGAACAAGGGGGGCAGTGCTCGAGAGTGTAGGGAGGGAAGTGCTCGGGAGCCCCTATCCGCCCACACTCAGAGCCCACGAGCGAGGGGGGGTAGTGCCCGAGAGCCCAGTGCCCGACAAACCAGGGAGGGCAGTGCTCGGGAGCCCCTATCCCCTATGGGGGGTTATGATAAAGCACTAAACTAAATCAAATCAACAACCACACAATGCAAGAGATTTTTACGTGGAAAACCCTCAAAGAGGTAAAAACCACGGGACCTCGTCTAAATCAACAATTCACTATGAAGTAGAACCGTTACAACCTCGATCACAAGCACACACCGCTTAGATCAAACCTTCTTCACCTACGCAGGGATGGATAACAATAAAAGAACTAAAAACTAAGAGATCTCACCCGAGCACGAGGACGTTGAAGAGCCGAGACGTCGTTGCACTATGAATCACCTTCGCGAGTGAAGCCTCCTCTACCAACAAGCTTCCTCTCCCTCTTTCTCTTCCTCTCTCTTTCTCTCTCTCTCTCTCTCTCTCTCTCTCACCTTGGACATGTAGAATACTTGATGGGATACCCAAATCTCAGATTGGAGCTCTATATATAGCCATTTGCATGTATTAGAGTCCCATTAAGAAACTGCTATAGCAGTCCGCGCACACTTCCGGCCGGCTGGCCGGATGCACCAAAATCCATCCAGAGAGAACTGTGTAAGAATACACATAGTCCGACTTGTCTACTGACCGGTCGGCCTTCACAAAAACGCTCTAGATATTTTTGTATTTCTGGGCTGTTTGTCCGGCCGGCCGACCAGGGGGCACCGGCCGGTCGGACAACAAACCCGTCCCTCTCTCCTCTGCACATGTGAGGAGGAAAACTCCAACAAATCTCCCCCTTTCCGACTCAGGAGGAGTTCACCGTCTTCAAGTCAGCCTGGCTTCTACAAGCCTCAAATTTGCCCTTAAGCAAAGCCTTGGTCATCATGTCTGACCCATTATCGTCCGTGTGGACCTTTTCAAGCTGTAACATTTTCTGTTCCAAAGTATCCCTGATCTAGTGATACCGAATCTCTATGTGCTTCGACTTGGAATGCTGACTTGGATTCTTGCTCAAGTGTATCGAACTCTGGCTATCACAATAGACCACGTGCTTCTCCTGCTTCAACACAGGTTTCCCGTGACCATAGCATAGGCTCGACCTGGATGAGCCTCTCAGATACCGTAGTATCCACTTCACCGTTGCCCAATGTTCTTTGCCAAGATTGACAAGATATCGGTTGACAACACCAACCGCATATGCTATGTCTGGGCGCGTACACACCATAACATACATCAAACTTCCTACTGCGGAGGCGTAGGGTATCTTCTGCATCTCTTCCACGTCTGCCTTCGTCTTGGGACACTGCTTATCGCTCAATTTGAAGTGACAATCCAGTGGAGTACTGACCGGCTTTGCTGCATTCATATTGAATCGCTCTAGGACTTTCTCAATATACCTCTCCTGTGACAACCAAAGCCTTCTGCTGCTTCTGTCACAGGTTATCTCCATTCCTAAGATCTGTCTAGCCGAGCCCAAGTCTTTCATCACAAACGACTTACCCAACTCCTGTTTCAGCCTGTCAATCTTCTTGATGTCTTTTACTATGATGAGCATGTCATCAACATATAATAGCAGAACTAAGAAATCATCATCTAAGAACCTGCGAGTGAACACACAGTGGTCCGACTCCGTTCTATCATACCCATGTGTCAACATGAATGAGTCGAACTTCTTGTACCATTGTCTAAGAGCTTGTTTCAACCCATACAAACTCTTCCTAAGCCTACACACCATATATGCTCTTTACCCTTGACTTCGAATCTCTCTGGTTGGCGCATATAGATCTCTTCTTCCAGGTCACCATGGAGGAAAGCAGTTTTAACATCTAACTGCTCTATCTCTAGATCCATGCTAGCCGCCAACCCAAGCAACATCCGTATGGATGTCATCTTCATAACTTGTGAGAATATCTCATCGAAGTCTATACCTTTCCTCTGACCAAAACCTTTCACCACGAGTCTGGCCTTGAACCTTGTCAGTGAATTCTTCTACTCAATCTTCTTTCTGAATACCCACTTGTTGCTCAGAGCTTTCTTGCCCTTAGGCAATTTCACCATATCATAGGTGTGTTCTTATGTAAGGATTCCATCTTCTCTTGCATAGCTTTTAACCACTCCCCCTTATGCTCGTCGGCTAGGGTCTCAGAATAATCTTCTGGCTCTCCCCCATCAGTAAGCATAATTGTGGACCCTCGCCGTTTCCGCGCTCCTACACGACATTCTCGTCCCTTTCCTTTTGGAAAAAGAAGAAGAAGAGTGCGTGCTGTGCGAAATCGTCGTTTGTGCCACTGGCTTGCCTCGTTCTCGAGGGCTTTGTTTGGTTGTCGTGTTAAGCTGGATGTGTTTAAATGTGTTTATATAAGACCAGAGTCGCCACTAGCCAGTTACTTCGAATCTACGGTCGGCTAGACCCCATAGAAACGTTAGAGAAGGGGATCCGAAGATTCTTTCCTCTAAAATGACTCCTGTTGATCTGCGGCCAGAGATTCGAGGTAAGGGATCACGGTTACAGGGTGGGAAGAGGTTAAGCACCCCACACACTGCCCGTACCGAAGTACGGTCTCTACTTCACATAATCGATCGAATACTTGAAAGTCTAATTTAATCCTCGTATATTCTCATAGATGACATGATGCATGAATGCGGGTCTGAACAGTAAGAGTTTCTGATGGGCAGGTTCCAATAACAGGCAAGCCCAGAGCATACGCTCGAACTGACAGGTGCTTAATATAAGACGTATGTAGTGTGTTTGAATAATCAAGGTGCTTTATAGTGAAGCATGAATGCAAGTCTGAACAGTAAGAGTTTCTGATGGGCAGGTTCCAATAACAGGCAAGCCCAGAGCATACGCTCGAACTGACAGGTGCTTAATATAAGACGTATGCAGTGTGTTTGAATAATCAAGGTGCTTTATAGTGAAGCATGGGGGTTGGAAGAAAAGTAAATGTTGCACTTATGCTAGATGCAAATGAGATGATGCTGGGAAAAGAGTAGCTGGATGAACGGAGGTGTCGCAAGTGTTGGCTTCGAGTGGCTGGATCAAGACTTGGATAGCTTGGGAGACTTGGGCCAGTGGTCAGGCTAGGCTGGACCAGGGCTAGGATCTCCTCACTCGGGCTCTCCTTGGTGGAAAGATGGGCTAAAGGGTGAAGAATGACTCAGACGGACGGGTCGCTGGACTGGATGGGTTGCTGTGTTGAAATGAAAAGGGGAGGGGGGTATTTATAGCAGCGGGCAGTGGCAGTTTGCGTAAATATTTTTGGGCGACCCACATTCCTCGATTTTCAGCGCGCGGTACAGCAGTTTTCTGGGGGCTGCTGTTTGGCTCGGTGGGTTGACTCGGTGAGTTGACTCAGCGGGCTTGACTTGGTGATTTGACTCGGCGGGTTGACTCGACGGATTGACTCGGTGTTTTGACTCGATGGGTTGACTCAGCGGGTTGGCTCAGCGGGTTGACTCAGCGGGTTGACTCAGTGAGTTTGACTTTTTAAGGATTTTTTTACTGGCTTTTCTTATGGGGGTTTTTCAGGCTGATGTTTAGGGGTGGGTTGACTGGGTTCAGGCTTGAGTTGGGCTATGGATTGAGGCTTATAAGGGTGAGTTTGGCTGAGTTTGGACTTGGGATTTGGGGGTATGGTCCTCCATTCAACCAGCTATCTCTACCAACAGTGTAGCAGAAGGTGGGGTGTCTACAGATGCCCCTCTTTGGCAGAGGTTGCGTGCAACCGAATGCCAAAGCGAGTGGACACCCCACTTCTGACCCGGTCATTCATAGATCATGGTCTGAAATCATTGCTTGCCTTTGCATCTGTGCCAGTTGATCGTTTGGAAATCGATCACTCGCACATACCGCGGGAGTTTGGAGAAAACCTTGCGATTGTCCCTGCATGCGCTGCAACTTGGGTACCCAATCGCAACCCTTCCATTCCCGATCGGTACTAACATCAGAAAGGTACAGTAGAGCCTCTGCGTCGCTAGTCTTACGAGGTTACTGACCCTGTGATTGATTGTATGTTCGATGTTTTCCCGGATCACTCCAAGAGTACTTGTTTCGCTTGACTGTCAAAGTGGTTAGACGCCCTGCGTTAGATAGTCTTACGGGATTCTACTACGCCGACTTGGACTCAGTCAAGGTACTTCAGGCATCCACGCCTAGGTATGTGCGGGTGGACTCTTTCCACCCGACCTGCTGGTTTCGATGCTTGGTTTGCAATTCATTCTTTCCTCGATTGTGGTCTGAAATCTTTGTTATCCTTTGTATCGGAGTCAGTTGATTATTTGGAAATTAATAACTCGCACATACCGCGGGAGTTTGGAGAAAACTGTTGCGATTGTCCCTGCATGCGCTGCAACCTGGGTACCCAATCACAACCCTTCCATTCCCGATCGGTACTAACATCGAAAAGGTACAGCAGAGCCTCTGCGTCGCTAGTCTTACGAGGTTACTGACCCTGAGATTGATCGTGTGATGTTTTCCCAGATAACTCCAGGAGTACTTGTTTCGCTTGACTGTCAAAGTGGTTAGACGCCCTGCATCAGATAGTCTTACGGGATTCTACTACACCGACTTGGACTCAGTCAAGGTAGTTAGGCATCCACGCCTAGGTATGTGCGGGTGAACTCTTTCCACCCAATCTGCTGATTTTGATACTTGGGTTACAATTCATCGTTTCCACCTATTCAAATGGTTTCTTTGACCGAGCCTTTTGGCTTTTCATCTTTTCGTATCTTGGCATATGGTACGACCGCACTGACACTGGAGTTCAGTTCGACCGTACTTTGAGTGCATTGGATCCGATGGTCTCTGGGGAAACCGCGAGACATCGGATCTTATTTGATTTTTGCGTTGGCTCTTACCCAGAGATATGGAAGATCTCCTGTTGTTTTGGAGGCAGAACGCTCTACTGGGAAAATATTTTTGGATTTTTTAAAAGATACCCACTTTGGGGAGTGATACTCCGTGGGGTTTTTATTTGCAAATAGAAATATTTTTTATCTTTTTGAAACGAAAATCTGGTTTGCATGTGCCATCCACTAGGGATGCCTGTGGGGTCTTTAGCTAACCGTCTTTTATTTTGAAAGCAGGTAAACGTGATGATTAATGCGATGGATGCTGATGCATGGAGATGCAGGATGAATGCATGGTTTGGTTCATTCTCTTCCCATTCGATGATTTTGCTTTTACTGGAGATGCAGAGAATTTTGAGCTTATTGCTTGCAGGGTCGTGCTCCCCTGGGGATTTTCTTTTTTATATGGGTGTTTGGTCAGCAGGTTGGTCAAGATCCCGACCCGTGGTCGATCAGGTCCATCGTCCCAAGATGCTATTTCTTTGCTAATGAGAATGTACGAGGATGTTATCCGGCTTCAAGGTATTCTTCTGGGCAAAAATGCGATTGAGTGTTTGGTCGCCAGTTTTGGTCAAGATTCCAATTTTGCGGGCGATTGGATCCGTCATCCCAAATTGTGAAGAGAGTGGAGTTCAGGACTCCTGAAGTGTAGTGCTGGGGGATAGTGACAATTTTTGTGATTTTTGCAAGTATTTGGTCCGAACCTTTACCTGAGTGGTCAGGATAGAGATCGGTTTATTGAAAACAAAGGAGATATTTTTTGTGATTTTTTGAAAATATTTGATTTGAAAGCAAGGGACATATATTTTTTTTTTATGATTTTTGAAAAGGTGATTTGAAAGCAAGGGACATATTTTTTGTCATTTTTTAAAAAGGTGATTTTGCAATGTTTGTGTATTTTTCTGAAATGCAGGGAAAAGGTATGGAATTTTCATCCATTTCCAGCTTCTACTGCTGGTAAGGCACCCGATCCATTTTACGTCAGCGAGTAAGACGAGTCTCACACAGTTAAGTGCCGTAGTTTTACATCTTCGGATGAGGGGATTTTGAGGGTTTTCAGTCAACACACCCATAAAGTTGCATGTTCCTCATGTGCAATGCACATAGACCACGTATCGTCCGACAGACTCCTTCGGCCACAAAATGAGCCACATCCTCACATTTCCCTTAGTCAATCCAGTTTGGGGCCTTACGTTGCTCACAATTCCGTGAGAGTGTGCTCCACCTCCCAACAGCCTTAATCCCCTTTATGAGTTTTAGGAACAGGGAACATCCGTCAGATTCAACAGCGACTTCCAAGTCAAGGTTATCTATCACGGTGTGTTCAACACGAATAGGATTGCGGGATTTTGTCCGTCTCAGCCTTTACCTGTATAGAAGATTCCGGACACCCGTACGATCAAGTGTCAGCCATGTCCGGAACAGGCTAGGAAAGAAAGCCCTCGAGAAGTTAATCCTAGTGTAGTTTTAGGTCTTCGGAACGCTGGGGATGAATTTGTGCAGTTGAGGCTGGTGGTAAAAACTCTTTTTTGTTTTATATTGTATATATATATTTTTTGTTTTGAAAAAGTTCCAGACTTCAACTCGAGTAATCGAGATTGACACTGGTTTTTATGGAAAGCTTAAAATCTTTTTGGTATTTTGGAAACGATCCGGGTTATCGAACCTTGATCCGAGCGGTCAAGGCCGATGCCGGTTTTTGTTGAAAGCGAGAAAGGTCCCCCGAGAAATTAATCCCAGTGTAGTTTTAAGGTCTTCGGACCACAAATATGTACATGCTGAAAATACATTCTTTTTGTGATTTTTCGAAACGTTCTAGGCTGTTAAATCTCAATTTGAGCGATCAAGATTAACACTGGTTTTTATTGGAAATCTCTCGGATTTTGTTCCTGACGTAGTTTAAGGTCTTCGGACCACAAAACTGTACAAACAGGGCAAACACATTTTTTTTAATTTTTTTTTAGAAAGTGTCCGGTGTCAGCGGATTTTGATTCGAACGATCCAGACCGCTACCGGTTTTTATTAAAAAGTACCTCGGGATCTTGATCCCGACGTAGTTTAAGGTCTTCGGACCGCAAAACTTAAAAGCAAGACTGATAATATATTTTTTGTGATTTTTTGAAAAATATCCTGAGTCATCGATTTTGATTTTGAGGGTCGAGATCGATGCCCATTTTTATTAAAAATCCCTCGGGATCTTGATCCCGACGTAGTTTAAGGTCTTCGGACCCAAAATATGTACAGGCGATGCTGGAAATCACATTTTTTTTTTAAAAAATGTCCGGAGTCATCAGATCTTGAAGACCGATGTCGATTTTTATTGAAAGCCCTTCGGGATCTTGATCCCGACGTAGTTTAAGGTCTTCGGACCATAAAACTGTACAAGCTGAACATACATTCTTTTTGTGATTTTTTGAAAAATGTCCGGTGTTGTTGGATCTTGACTCAAGCAATCAAGACCGATGCCGGTTTTTATTGAAAGTCCCTCGGGATCTTGATCCCGACGTAGTTTAAGGTCTTTGGACCGAAACTATGTACATGTAAACAGTAATCAAGGGCGGAGATTCTTGGGATTCTTCTTGGAATGGTTTGGATCATTTGGTCATGCCTTTGGATGGTTGTGATCACTGTTTGACCAAGTCAATTTTTTCTTTCTTTTCCTTGAAAATTCCATGAAACTTTTCCACATCATCAAGCCAATTTCCCACTAATTTCTCACAAGATGAGATTTTGGTGAGATTTCTTCCTTTTTCTCACCATTCTCTTCCATCACTTCATTCTTACTATGGAGGTACAAGATTCACTTGCAACCACCCTTCCCAAGGAGGAGTTCTTCCCAAGGAGAGAGGAGGAGAAGTCCGTTTCAACTAGGTGGGAGGTAGGACGGCCCCCTGGGCGCCGCCCGGACCGCCTCTGACCCCTGGTTTCATCAGTGGGTTGGGTAAAGGAGTGCACCCCCCTTTTCTATATAACATGGGGCACCCTTGCCCTCTCCAACGTGCAATCTCTCTCTTCTCTCTCTCATACTCTCTCTTTCTCAAAGTTTTCTCTCTCCTCTTGGTGGTTCTTTGCTTCTCTCAAGTGGTGGGCCTTAGAGAAGTTTTGGGACAGCAAGGTGGTCCCTCTTTGGTGAGTGGTAAAGGTATGGACCACTTCCTTTCTCTTTCTTGTCCTTTTCCTTCTTCATTGTTTCTCATAGTTCCTTTCTTTTCTTCATGTAGCTATTTCAAAAGAAGTGACGGTGGGCCCAAGTATTTTTGGCCATTTTCTAGATCTCAAGTCTCTTTCAAAGGTGGTGCATAGAGAAGGACATTGCAAGCTCTCCACTTCATTTTTCTTTTCTTCATTTCACACTCCCTTCATGTGTATGTAAATGGCTAATTTTGCCATGTCCATCAAGTGTGCATGGCAAAATATACTATCTTCTCCATGGGAGTTGGGCCTTTTTCATATGTATCAAATGGACTCAAAGTGAAGTCATGGCCCTTGGTGTATTTGATGGGCCCAATGCTTCATTTTGGGCTCCCTCTTACTTTCTCTTTTTTGTCATTTCCTTTGGAGCTTTCTTTTTCTTTTCCATCTTCTTTCCAAGGCTTGGGCCCATGGGCATGGTAGGGCCCACCTCAAGTTTTAGGCTCATGGGGCTCACTTTGGGTGGCCCCATCTTTCTTCACATGTATATGGACCAAGGTGACTAGCCCATTTTTCACTTGGATCTCAAGTGGGCTAGATTTCTTAGTTGGGCCTTTATGGACAAGTAGCCCAAGTCTTCCACCATCTCTTGATTATGATGTACATCCTTGTACAAAGTGTGGTGGGTTCCTTGGAGTTTTTCCATGTGGATGGGCTTTTGGGCCTTCATTGGAGCTTGGATTTCTTTGGACCATGTGTGCACCTCTACACTTTGTCCATGTAGGCTTTTTCCTTTCATGCTTTTTCTTTTGATGGATGGAGGACTTGAGTTACTTGATCATCTACAAGTCCCATGACTGAGTTGTTCCAACAATCTCGCTAGTTTCAAATGGTTTTTCCATGAGGTAGGAAAGTGGTTCTCAAGAGTTTCTCTTTAATGTTATCAATCTCAAATGGACGATCCTCCTTCAAGTGAGCTATCCATGCAACCATAGCTCCTTGAACTTTTCTTTGGGGGGCTTGGTGGGTCATCCACCATCATTCTCAAATATGAGTGATTTTTCCTTCAATTTGTGAGAAAGAATGATACCCATAAGTTGCCCAATTTTGTCCCATGCTTTGGGACATTTTGGATTTTGATCTTCAAGTGGGTTATGTATACCATTCTTATCCATTTTCATGATGGTTGGGTGACTCATCAAGCCATGCCCTCTTGTGCTCAAATGATCCCCTTATTTTGTAAAGAAATTGGTGCACATAAGTTGCCCAAACTTGCCCTTTCATGGGCATTTTCACCGTTAGTTCTTTATGTGGGCTATATGCATCAAATTCTTTACCCTTGGCTTCTTTGATTCATATGTTTGTGGGTAGACCGCCATGTTGTACTCTCATGGTCAAAACTTTCATCAAGATGGTGCACATAGGGTTGCCCATGGTTAACCCATGAATGGGTCCTCATGTTCTTCAATTGGGCTATGTGCTCCCTTCAATCCATTGAGGTGAGGCATTTGGGTTGCTCTTAGGGGCCCACTTCCTTTTTATTCCCCACTTGTCTATGTACATGTGTAAAAAGATGGAAACATCTTAAGTGAGAATCATGGCCTTGGCATAAAAAGTGGATCAATCCTTGGCCACATATGGACTTTGAAGAGAGATTTCTCATGTGAAGTAGGATTCTTATCCTTTGTTGATCTCATGATACTTGAGTGCATTTGTTGTCCAAAATATGTCCTTGGATGATGAACTTTTCTTGCCTAAGGCATGTCGTGCACCCTTCTTTAAGGTGGGCCTTGCTTTTTCCTATGGGCCCAACACATATCCTAGGTGACACATGGAGTTGGACTTTAGATCTTGCATTTGAATGTGAGTCCAATCCCATGGGTTTCCTGGATGATAATTTGGATTTTAACGGGTAAGGGATAGGGATTTACCTTGCCAAGCTTGTAGGATTCAATTGCGGACGGTACCAGAGGTCGTCGGGTGATTGATGAGGATGGTCCTGCCTTCATCATCCGCCGAGGGGACCACATGTGTTCCTTGGCTATGGAGCATCAACCTCTTCCCGCTATCAAGGGTCGAGGTACCAGGGATCACTGGGACAACTGGGTGAAGGATCCACAGCCCTTGCTTGAACGAGTACTAGCTGGTACTCCTTTTGCTGGCCTCCTCACCTTACTTTTTCATAATAACAGTGCCAACCGCATGATGCTCGCGGCCCTTTGCGAGAGGTGGCAGGACGAGACTCACACCTTCCAGCTCCCTTGTGGTGAATGGGGAATAACTCCCCTGGACATTTATATGCAAATAGGCTTTCCGTTTCATGGGACAGTTGTTCCTCAAGTCAGCTCTCTGGCTCCCATCACTTCCATTGACTGGCTACGACTCGTCGGTGATGTCCCACCCGAGGATGAATTACAAGGCCATCAAGTAAGATGCGATGGTTCTATAACACTTTTGCCTCCGTCATCCCCACTACTGAGCTAGAGGCCCTCCACAAAGCACGGGCCATGATCACTTATGCCTTTGGGTCCTTCCTTCTCTGCCACGCCAATGAGAGGGTCGATCCTAAATTTCTTCGCTTGGTTGAGGATCTACACCACCCCTACAATTGGAACGGGGCTATCCTGACTCATATTTTTCAGGGTCCGGATAAAACCTGTCGGAACAAGCCGATCCTACACCGGTTTCTGGCCTGTCGTCGAGGTATTTCTTCATTCACCTTTCTGGGAGACATTTGCCCTCATCCTCTTTCTAATTGTTAGGTATGCCTTTGCCCAGACTTGCTTTTATGACCATTTTCCCCATCTCAGCGCCGAGGATGCGGGACGATATTGAGCCTTCTTTGTATCGCCACATGTACTGGCACCAGCAAAACCGTCAGCGAAACTCTCGAGTTTCTGGGGACAATTGGCGCGCTGACATAGACGGGTTAACCGTTGACGATGTAAGTATTTTGCTTTCCTTTCCCCTCGTGCTGCACTGTAACTGATCATGGTGACCTCATTTGCTGTAGCTCGCACGGATGCCATATGCCAACTTCCCTCTCTATTACACCCCTCAGCGTGTGGAGGCATATGATGCTTCATGTCTCCGTATCATGCTTTCCGACGCTGAATCTTTTCAGTGGTATCTGGGTGAGAGGTTGCTTCGGCAAGTTACTGGGGTGGCTCGGGTCCCTTGTTCTGCACCTCCTCCAGCTGCTCGGATTCCTGCTGGCGAGATGGTTGATGCTCTTGCGGGCCAGCCCGGATTTCGTTTCACGATCCCAGATCGTGACTATGATGAGTGGTATTTGCTGCACGGCCAGGGGCTTCTGCTTCCTTCGCTCTATGTTCCAGGGGGCCGTCGCAGATACGCTAGAGGCTCGGTGACTGCTCCTTTGATGGATCTTTACCGTCGGGAGCGGGATGAGAGGAGGACGATGACGACTATGTTGGCGACTTGTAGCCTGCTTTTGTATTCAACTTTACTTGATGGATGACATTCCTCTTTTGGTTTTTACCTTCTTTTGTAAAATCTTCTGAATGAATATACGATCTTTGACTTGTCTCAAATTCCTTGATGATGTCTGGATGTTTTGGCCTTTGACTCGTTTCTTAATGATTTGTGGAAGATGAGACTTCTTGACTGCATGGATGATGACCTGGACGATTCAGGTTGCTTGATTTGGCCCTGTGGGCCCACTTGATGATCAGATCTTGGATTCTGGCCTTCTTTCTTGATGATCAAGCCTTTGATCTTGCTGCTTCATGACTTGTGTAAGCTTTCCCATGGTTTAGATCATGCTGATCTAGTCTTTGAATGGCTCAGATTGATAGATTCGGCCCTGTGGGCCCACTTGAGACCTCGGCTTTACTTTGAAGCACCTCTTTTTTATGATTTGTGAGGCTAAGAAGGCTTCTCATGGTGTGGATGATGACTTGAACGGTTCAGATCGCTTGATTGGCCTTGTGGGCCCACTTGATGATCTGATCTTGGATTCTGACCCTTCTTTTGATGATCAAACCCTTGGTCTTGCTATTTGATGACCCATGCGAGCTCTTCCATTGTTTAGATCATGATGATCTAGTCTTTGAATGACTTGGATTGCTTGTGGCCCCCTCTTGATTATCTTTCCTTCTCTTTGACTTGATCAGACCCATTCTAGCCATAGTGCTTCGTGATTGGACCGGTGGGGTACCTTTCAGATGATTCTGATCAATCTTAATCGAAATCTGGGACGGATTGGAGCCTTGGGCGGCCCTCAGGGTGCCATCTGCTAATGTGGACTGTCAGCCTCACCTACCAAGAACCATGGAGCCAATCCCGCGGAGAGAGAGGGAGCGCGTCCATACGGGCGGCCCAGAGCGGGCCTCCCAGGACTCGCCTCTTGTGCGGCGTGTGCGGGTTCTGGTTCGGACATTCCTCCCTTGCTTTCTATTGCTGTCTCCTCATTCTCTGCACCAGGCTTTTCGATTCCAGCCATGTTTTCCTCTCTTTGTCTCATCCTTTCTTCTCTTTTTGTCTTCTTCTCACTTTGTCCTCTCTCAAACAATGGATGGTGGAGATTCAAGGGCTGTAGGGACTGTTCATGATGGGTCCCACACTTCAGATTTTCAAATGAGCTTTGATAAAGGGGAGATGCCTTTAATGGATGGGGTAGATGGGGCATTAAGAGGGGGTATTGATGAGGGGTTAGGGATGGTGGTTGGTGGAGCTTTGAATGGCCCCATTAATGGCAGCCATGCTGAAATTCCAGATTTGAATGGGGCTTTGATTGTGGGAGAAATGGATGGCATGGATGAGATGGGAGGATGGGGCATAGGTGAGGCTATACATCCCTTGAATATGGGCCACATGGATGATGTGATTGATGGAGGTGATGGGACCATGATGGACATAGATGGGTTGATCTCCTGTCTGGATGGGATGGATGGTTTAGATGATACCTTTGATGGTTTGGATGCCCTTGATGAGGGCCAGGATGTGTGGCACACTTGTTTGGGTGGACTTGATGTGATCATTGATGATGTCCCCCTGATGATGGACGGTGTGGATGCCTCGATGATCCCCTTGATTGGACAGGATGATGATTGGATTCACGACTTTATGTTGGAGAGGGCCGTAGGTCCAGATCTGACCGTTGATTCTTCGATTGGGGTTGCCGGGACCCTTCTGGATGGTTCTGATGCATTTTTCGATGGTTAGATTGGTCAGGATGCCACGATGTGTGGTGTGATCCTTGCTGATAGCCCTTTTGCTAGAGATTATCGTCCTTCTCCTGATCGTCGGTTTTTTGCGCACTCTGTTCATGAGGTGGGCGAGTCTTCTCATGCGGCTTGAGGTTATGACAGTTTCAGACAGTGATGCGACTATATCAGACATAGCCGTCACTGAGGGCAGGTCAGGGGCTGTTGAGTCTGCAGAGGTTCCAGCTTTTCCTTCTCCTTCGCCCGTTGATCTTCCGATCCTTGATGAGCTGTCATTGATTTCTGGGCCTTTTGTTCTAGAGGGGGTACCCGTGAGGACTTGTCAGCTGCTTCCTCGTCCTTCTTGCTCGCCACGACTGCTTGCTTGGCTTGACAGCTTGTCAGCTTATGAGATTCGAGATTTGGAGTCCTATGGCTTCTACAGTCTGATTCATATGGCTAGAGTTGACATTGATTGGAGGATGCTCGGAGCTGCATTGATTGATTGCGTCCCTTCGTTGAACTTGTTTGCGTTCAACGATATGGAGATGGGACCCTCTTTGGAGGAGCTTGCACGCTTGACAGGCCTACCTTTGGATTATACTTAGTATTTCTCGCCGAAGACATCGCCGAAGACGGCCACACCGCAGAACTGGTTCGGGATTCCATATCTTGTTCGGCCTGCAGCTGCCGGCCAGGATGCTGTAGTGTTCTCCTTGGACTTGCTGTATGATCTTTTTTTGGGTCCTCGGAGTGTGGCTGATTCTACCTTTGCTCGGAATGCACTGATGTTCTGTTTGATAGCTGAGGTGCTGTTCTCGGGATGGTGCAGGTCCCAAACTCCTTTGCTTTTTGAGGTGATGAGTCGGGCTATCCGACGGTAGGGGATCATTTCTCTCATCTTGGCCTAGCTGTTTAATGGGCTGACCGACTGCGCCCTGGGCCGCACTCGTGTCCTTCGCGGCTGTTGTGCCTTTCTTCGGGTATATTTTCTACACCCTTTTTCTTCTTGCTTTTTTAGGAATTGCTTTGCTCTAGCTGAACTTCTTTTCCTTCTTATGATCAGGTTTGGTTATGGGAGCGTCATTCGCTGACCGTTCCTGTACCCTTTCCCGGCCTTCCTAGCTCTGACGTCATGCGTTATATCATGGAGTTTCTTCCGCATACAGCTAGGATGAGCAAGCCCTTGTATCGCAGGATGTTCGCTGAACTTCGTGACTGGAATGTTCGTTGGGAGTCATCTTGGCTTTCACTTCCTCCAGTGCTTTGCGATGCACACCGCCTTCCTCTGATGTTGGTAGGCTTTCGATCTTACTTTTCTTACCACCCTATCCGGTTCCTGCGGCAGTTTGGATATGAGCAGGATGTTCCTCTTTTTGCTTTCACGGGTATCGGGCGTCGAGCACTTCCATCTAGATCCTCTGACTTTAGGACCCGGGTTGATGGATCTTGGGCGAGTTACTTAACTGCTGATTTGCTGGGTTTTGAGCTACGGACTTTTCCGATGGCGACCGCCCCATATCAGTACTGGGTTGCTGAGCAGTCTCTGTATCGACGTGTCCCTTGCTGGCACCAGACTGCTGATGAGGATGAGCAGGATATCCTTGGAGATGCTGGCTCTTCATCTGGTTCATATGAACCTTTTGAGGAGCGTCCGTTCATTGATCCTAACTTCCTTTTGGCCACTCATGGCCATTTGCTGTCTGAGATTTCTGCACTTCGGTATCATTGTGAGATGATGTCGAGGAGATTGGCTGCCGATCAGAGGTTGTCTGATGAGGAGACAACGATCCGTACCCTTGAGCGCGATGAGGCGCATTACCTGCGTATGGAGGTAAGCAGGTTGAGAGCGAGATTATCTCATTATGAGTCAGAGGACTTACCTGATGTGGCCGAAGAGGAGGGTAGAGATTGATTGTATTGGCCACCTGTATATTCCTTTTTGCCTAGTATATGATTGATGATGATGCATTTTTTTGTATTTTTTGAAAAAGATGATATGATATATGTAAAAGAAATATGATGCATTTAATGAAAATTTATTGTGCCATTAGCTGTCTTGTGAGTGTGTCCGGATTTTGTGTCGGGATATAGGAATCAGAACTGGGGCTCGGTCAATGCTTTGACCGATGTCTCGAGATTTAACTTGTGAGGTCCCTTTGGTTCCTTAGAGATGTAGGCGATGGAAACTATTACTTCCTGAGATTGTCAGAGTTTGTAGAGTTCTTTGTTCCTGACTGTACTTCTTCTTGTTCTTGAACTTTCACTGCTTGAACTGATCTAGGACCGTCTGACTTCTTGGTACCTGCACTTTTAATTTTTTTCTTTTTCTTTTTGAAGCCATTTTTGCCTGCAGCGCTCTTTCGAGTTTTCACTACAGCCGGCCTTTTCCCATCATTTTTGCCCGTGGCGCCCTTTCGGGTTTTCACCACGTCCCGGGTGTTTGATCTTGCCTGCCCCTTGGCAGCTAGGCTGTTTTTACCCTCGGTGCCCTTTCGGGTTTTCACCAAGTCCGCTTGTATGCCCACTGTTTTTACTCGGAGCGCCCTTTCGGGTTTTCACTCCGCCCTCTTTGTTTAGGCACACATTTTCTTTTTTCTCTTTTCTTTTTCTGAATCTTTGGATGACTGCGGCGGCTAGAGGTCGGGAATCCGTCGTTGCCGGCCGATGACAGTCTTTCAGCCCTTACTCTGAGTTACCATGATAGAGCTGTCGGTCTTAGCTTCAGACCCTTCCGAGATGAATGGATGGATGACTGTGTTTCTTCTTGGGTTGATTTTTCTCGGGTGCCTGCTTTAGCTTCCCGTTTCTTTTCTTTTTGTTCTCTTGTATTCTTCTTCTTCTTTTTTTGTATTCTTTTTTTTGTTCTTTTTTTTTTATGTCTTTTTCTTCTCTCTCTGTTTTTTTTTTTTTGAATCCCCTTATTTGAAACACTTGTTGGTGGACGGGAATGATTTCTCAGAGGTCTTAGCTTTGACCTCTTGACTTCAGCTCTATTAAAGTAACTCTTGATAAGGTCAGAATGACTTACCCGTGAAAGATCTTCACTTTGTCGGCGTTGATTGGCTCAGGAAGATCCACCCCTCTCATGTTGGTGAGTCTGAGGGCGCCTCCGGGAAGTACTTCTCTGATGATCAGTGGCCCGTCCCACGAGGGTTTGAACTTTCCTCTGGGATCCGGAAGGTGCGACGGTAGAATCTTCTTCATGACCATGTCTCCTACCTTGAAACTTCTTTTTTCAGACTCTCTTGTTGTAAGCCCGAGCGATCCTTTTCTGATAACACTGAGAATGACTTAGCGCACGCATGCGCTTTTCATCTGCTAGCTGCAACTGATCGAATCTGGCCCGTTGCCATTCTCCTTCTTCAATTCCGCTATCGAGTAACACTCGTAGTGATGGTATTTTCACCTCGACTGGCAGAACTGCTTCCATTCCATAAGTAAGCTCGAAAGGAGTAACGCCCGTAGCAGACCGTATAGACGTTCGATAGGCCCAAAGTGCATATGGGAGCATATCTGACCAATCTCGATGGGTCACGACCATCTTCTCAAGTATCCTGATGATTGTCTTGTTTGCGGCTTCTACCCCACCATTCATCTGGGGACGGTAGGGGCTTGATCGATGAAGTTGAATCTTGAATTTGCTGAGAAAGTCATCCATCTTCTTGTTGATGAACGGGGTCCCGTTATCTGTGATGATAGCGTTGGGGATTCCATACCGGCATATGATGTTGTTCTTCATGAATTTGATCACCTGAGATGCTGCAATTGTGGTGTAGGAGGCTGCCTCTACCCACTTGGTGAAGTAGTCGACTGCCACAAGTATGTACTCATGACCGTTTGATGCTTTGGGGCTAATCTTGCCGATGATGTCGAGTCCCCACATAGAGAAGGGCCAGGGAGTCATCAGATTGTACGACTCTGATGATGGGGCATGAATTTGATTTGCATGCTCCTGACATTTGAAGCATTTTCTGACGTGCTGGCAGCAGTCTGTCTCCATGGTGAGCCAGTAGTAGCCGAGTCGTAGAATCTTCTTTGCCATCATGTGCCCGTTCATGTGTGGGCCACAGATTCCTTCGTGTATTTCTCCCATGATCTTTGCAGCTTCTGTTTCATCGACGCATCGAAGGAGGATGTGATTATAGGATCGCTTGTAAAGAATGGTTCGGCGATCTGTTGCTGTTGCTGACTCTGGATACTCCTGGGTTTCGAGATATTGCTTGATGTCGGCATACCAGGGTTTGTCAGGGACAGCTTCGGTTTCTTCTATTTGCAGGCAAAAAGCAGGTTCATCTTGAATTTTGACTGTGAGCTCCCATTCCGAAGCTCCTTTCGGGATCTCGAGCATTGATGCAAGTGTGGTGAGAGCATCTACAAATTGGTTCTTGGCTCTGGGCATGTATGAGAAGGTGACTTCTTTGAACTCCTCGATCAAATTTTCAAGATACACATGATATGGTATCAACTTCTCGTCCTTGGTTTTCCATTCGCCATTGGTCTGATTGATGATAAGCTGTGAGTCTCCAAATACTCGTAGCTTCTTGACGCCCAAGATTATGGCTTCCCTTAAGCCAGCGATGCATGCTTCGTACTCCGCCATGTTATTGGTGCACTCGAATGCTATGCGCCTTGAGATAGGAATAGGGACGTCATCTGGAGAGTAGAGGATTGCTCCAATACCACTCCCTTTAGAATTTGCTGCGCCGTCGAAGAATAACGTCCACTCATCTTTTTTCTTCTTTTCTTCCCCTTCAATAAGCAAGAGATCTTCATCAGGGAAGAATGTCTTGAGCGGTTGATAATCCAGGAGAGAGTGAGCCGCAAGATGATCGGCGAGGGCCTGTCCCTTGATTGCCTTCTGAGTGACATAGGTGATGTCGAATTCAGACAGGAGTAGCTGCCATTTAGCTATCCTTCCAGTGAGTGCCGGCTTCTCGAACAGGTACTTGAGCGGATCCATGTGAGCGAGGAGGAGAATAGGGAATGCAACCATGTAATGACGGAGTCGCTGAGTTGCCCAGACTAAGGCGAGGCAGGTCTTCTCGATCGGGGAATACCTGGTCTCGTAGTTGGTGAACTTTCGGCTCAAGTAATATATTGCTTGTTCCTTCTTCTCGGTCTCGTCGTGCTGGCCGAGGACACAGCCAATGGCTTCTGCTGCTACCGAGATGTATAACAATAGTGGTCGTCCAGGAGTGGGCGGCACTAGAACTGGAGGATTCATGAGATATTTCTTGATGCGATCGAAGGCAACTTGGCAATCACCATTCCATTCTTTTGGAACGTTCTTTCGAAGGAGCTTGAAAATGGGTTCACAAATAGGTGTGAGCTGTGCGATGAAGTGACTGATGTATTGAATTCTGCTGAGGAAGCCACGGATTTCTTTCTCTGTTCTAGGAGGGGGCATCTCGATGATTGCTCTGGTTTTGGTCTCGTCGACCCTGATGCCATCCTCGCTCACCATAAAGCCGAGGAGCTTACCTCCCATTGCACCGAAGACACATTTCTAAGGGTTGAGACGGAGCTTGTACTTTTCTAATCTGTTGAATAACTTCTTCAGATCTTCAAAGTGTCCTTCAATTGTGCGAGATTTGACGATCATATCGTCCACATATACTTCAAGCTCTTTGTTCATCATGTCGTGGAAGAGTGCTGTCATTGCTCGCTGATATGTTGCTCCTGCGTTCTTCAGACCGAACGGCATTACCCTGTAACAGAAGGTTCCCCAAGGAGTGATAAACGATGTCTTTTCACGATCTTCGACGGCCATTTTAATCTGATTGTAACCTGAGAACCCGTCCATGAATAAGAAGACCTTGTATCCAGCAGTGTTGTCGACCAGAGTGTCGATGTGTGGCAAAGGGAAGTCATCTTTAGGACTGGCTTTGTTGAGATCTCGGAAGTCGATGCACATTCGAACCTTGCCATCCTTCTTTGGTACTGGTACGATGTTGGCGAGTCATTCAGGGTAGTTGGAGACTACCAAGAATCCCGCATTATACTGCTTGATGACTTCATCTTGGACTTTCAGAGCCCATTCTGGCTTCATTCTTCGAAGTTTCTGCTTCACTGGTTTCATGTTTACCTTGGTTGGCAGATGGTGTACAACGAGTTCTTCATCGAGCCCCTGGCATGTCTTCATATGAGAACACGAAGTTGGACAGTCTTGGAGCTAGGAACTCTATCATTCTCTGCTTCATCTCTGGTGGCAACGATTTTCCAATGCGTACTTCCCTAGGGATCTCAAGTGTCCCCAAGTTTTACTATCTCGAAATCATCGGCTACAACATTGGCTTTAGATTCAAACTTTTTGAGGAGATCCTCAAGTTCGGGAGCTGGATCATCATCTTCCTCACCCCGAGCCTCGTCCAGACCCATGAGCTCGAAGTCTAATTCGATGTCAAAGTCATATGATTCGACTTCAAACTCATGCGATTCTTTAGACGAACTTGGCACACTATTGAATGCAGGAAAAGAAATGTTTTTTGGTTTTTGAGAATTTTCTGAAATTGAAATGCTAGATGTTTTTGGCTTTTGAAAGTTTTTGATTTTTTTGGGTTTTTGAAATTCACGGGACCTTGAACAAGCGGGCATTGCAGACCATGATTGATCCCAGCTTGTCCCAAAGTTCCGATCGTTGCCTACACAGGCGTTTTTTTTTGGAAGCTAGAGCCCTTAGACGACTCGCTGGCTGATTCAAAAGTTAGGGGAACAGATGACCATTCAGGACCCCACACTTCCTCCCCTGAAGAGGTGGGGGTTGATGATTTGGGCGAAGAGTCACGGTCTGGCCCAATGACCATGATTTCTCGCTGGTTGGGTTCGAGATCTGAGTCGTACTCAGTCCCTCCCGGATCACTTACCTCGCACTGCAGTTCGTCTGGTTCCACAGTGAGACACAAGTTTGGAATCTGGACATCAGACCAATCTAGGGCTGGCTACTTCCCTTTCTTGGTCCAATGGATGGGCTGCTTCTGCCCCTGGCTGATGGTTGATGATGTTGATTCTGCTGAGATGGGCAAGTCGTGCCCCTTGCTGATTGATGTTGAGATGGGCAAGTTGTGCCCCTGGTTGATTGAAGTGGGCTAGGTTGTGCCCCTGGTTGATTGATGCTGAAGTGGGCAGGGTGTGCCCCTGGTTGGGAGCAGGTGTCAGAGTAACCTAGGTCCTAAAGCTGTTGTATTTGACGTTCTTCTTCATCTTCATCCTTTTCTTCTTCTTCTGGAGGCTTAGACGGTTCGAGAATCTGATCCCATCAAATGGGGGGCCACGTGGCCCAAACTAGGCTCATCGGGAGGCCTTTGTGTAGTGCAGTCGGTTGATTTCCTCCTGGGTCTTTGCAAGGTTCTCCTGACTTGACGAATTGGATGGGTGAGCACCGGAATTTCTTCTTTCTTCTATCCATGAAAATTGCCTTGTACCCGAGCCCCCATTTGTGTTGGTTATATACCAACGGTATCTTTCTAGATTTGAAGTGATTCTTCATTCGGTATTTGAGGCTCAGACGTTCTGCCGATGAAAAGATGCGACCCACCTTTATCGGTTCCAGGTTGGCGATAGAGTTCACGGTCTCGAACTCGAAACTATGAAACGGGACGTCTTCTTCAGAGTACTGGATATCGATGACCGGGATGTCTGGTTCAGTGGGAGCAGCATTGGAAGGAATGATGAGCTCCTTCTCTGCATAGATGGAGATTACTTGATTCCCACAGATGTACTTCACCCGTTGATGCAAGGTTGATGGTACAGCTCCAACCTTGTGCAACCAAGGTCGTCCGAGCAACATGTTGAAAGAGGCTGATATATCCAGAATTTGGAATGTGATGGTGGAAACTTCCGGACCTATCTGTACCTCTATGTCGACTTCCCCTTCCACTGATCGACGGGTATTATCGAATGCTCTGACGCATATAGTGCTAGGTCGAAATGAAGAGGGACTGATTCCCAAGCGTTCCGCAGTCTTAAGTGGGCAGACGTTTAAGCTTGAGCCATTATCGATAAGGACCAGTGGGACGCAGAGGTCTTTGTATCATAAGGCTATGTTGAGGGATCGCCCATGATCGCGTCCTTCCGGTGGCAACTCATTATCAGTGAAGGTGATGGCGCGTGGAGCCAGGAGTTGTCTAATCATCAATGCTATCATCTCTGGTGCCATATCGGAGGAGACGTGAGTATCATTCAGGGTTTTGGCAAACATTTCTCGGTGTATGCGAGATATGCAGAGTAGCTCCCATACTGAGATTTGAGCAGGGATTGACTTGAGTTGAGTTGCCACATCGTATGCGGCTTCATTTTTGTTGTCGAGGCCTGAGAGAGCGCCTTTGGGATCTCCTCTGTTCTGATTATCTCTTCGGATGCAACGCCCATTGGGATTCATATTCCCTACTTCTGCGCATTCTAGATAGTGTCATGGGACCTCCTTATAATTTTCCTCACCTTTGCCTTTTAGGACCACCGGTTCTTGCAACGGTACTGGTGTGGGTACCAGGATCTTCCTCGTATGGAGCTTTTACCATAAGAACTACATTGTTGCCTGTGCTGAAGGGGTAATATCGAGGCTTGTCTTCGTAGACCACATAAGGTCGTGGCCCTGGCTTGACTGTTCCTGGAGCAGGAGGCTTCCATGGAATGAATACTGGTCCTCTTGATACGGCAGGGGGTTTCTCTGTTCGTCCCAGCTGCCGTAGTGTGATTGATACGCCTCCGGGATTTGCCCCTTGCAATATGACTGGCTCAACGGGAAGAGCTCCTTCCAAGACAATGGGCTCTTGCTGCTGATGAGTATGGTTCCTCCATTGCGAATTATATTGTTCTCGTGCTGGAGTTGCCCCTTACAAGACGATAGGTTCGTATGTGGGCTCGATGTATGATTGTGCTCCTTCCAGGACGACTGGTTCCCAACATGAGGGGCCGTAAGATGCCCCTTGAACAACTGGCACATCATATGGAAGTGTTCCTTCGAGTACTACTGGCTCGGAGACTGAAGGAAGAAAGGGATTTGCCCCTTGCAAGATTGGAGGAGGATTTGTCGGCCCATAAGTGTAGGCATGAATGGACTGGATAGGGGAGAAGAAGCGATCGAGATGCTCTCCTTCTTCTATACTGTTGACTGCAGGGCCGCGAGATGAACTGGGGTCCGTTGAAAGTTGAGGCAGAGGATTCTAAAGAATGTTAGTGGAAGCTGTTGCAAGAGTTTCAAGGACCGAGATGACGATCTTGCGGTCATCGATCAAATCTTGAATGGCGTTCTTCAAAGTAAAGCATCGATCAGTGGTGTGGCCCCGTCCTTGATGGTAGGCACAGTACTCATTTTCTCGGTAGCTTGGAGGCAGAGGATGAGGAGGAGGACCTGGGTGCCATTAGAGTGAGTAACTGCTTTTGCACCAGCATAGACATGACTTGACTGAGTGGCTGAGTAAGTGGGGTGAACTTCCTGAGCTCCCTGTAATTCTGCCTATTCTGGTATGAGTATTGACCATTCGCTCTGAACTGCTGCTGTTGACGAGGTGGTTGTGGCTGTGGTTGAGGATTCGGTCGCGGCTGATACCTCTGAGGCTGGTGCTGAACCTGATTCTGTTGATGCTGTTGATGTCTCTGTGGGGGAGCATATTGATTACCCTGAGCAGTGGTGTTGATGTTGTTTACCTCTGTCGGGCGGGGAGGAGAACCGCTGCGGTTTCCGTTCCCATATCCGATGGGTCTTCCTTCCACTCTGTTCCTCTTGACTGGAGTGGCTTGATGAGGCCATGGGGAGATTGTCCCCGGCACGGATCCCTGCTTCGACTTGCTCTCCAGCACGGATTAATTGTGAGAAATTCGCATATGGATGCGAGATGAGATATCCGGATATGCCTGGATATGTTGAATGAACAATCATGGAGATTTGTTCTTCGTCGTCGATAGGTGTCCGCATTCTGGCTGCCATAGCTCGCCAACGTCCTACGTAAGCTGACAATGTTTCATCACTCCTTTGCCTGAGAGCCGCGAGGTCGGCTCTTCTGGGTGCCATGTTGAGATTGTACGCGAATCTGTCGACGAAAGCCTAGGAGAGTTGTTCCCACGTCCTGATGCGGTGGCAGTCCAATGAGGTGTACCAATCTAGAGCATCGCCCTTCAGAGATTTTTGAACAAATGAATGAGGGCCCCTTCATTTCCTGCGATTGCACTCAGCTCTCCACAGAAAGCCTTGAGATGTGCTGTGGGACAACCGCTGCCATCGTATCTTTTGAATTTTAGTACCTCAAAGTTTTGAGGTACTTGAGCATCTGGGAAAGGACACAAGTCTCTGAACTTGGTCGAAGGTAGATCAATTCCTTGTTGTCGCTGAAGCTGATTTTGCAAGATCTGGAACTGCTCCCGCAACTCGTCCAGTCCTGAGTGATCCGTTTGAGCGACTGGTGCCTCTTGAAGCAAGGCACGTTCTTCTTCTGCATAGTGGTCGATGTCTTCGACCCTATGTGCTTGCTGAAAAGCAACCGCGGGTTGCTGAAATTGATTTGATGACTGAACTGGATTCTGATGAACTTGTGCTTGAAATGATGGTAACTGAACTGGAGACTGTACTGAAGGTTGAACTGGTACTTGCTGGAAATTAACTGGAGATTGCTTAATTAAAGATTGCTGGAAATTAACTGGTGTTTGCTGAATTGAAGATTGCTGAAAATTAACTGGAATCCCATCGGCGGCTGTTTGCAGGAGGCTGAGATGCTGGGAAGTGACCCCCTTGTTGGGTATTCGCCACTGTCCGCTGATTGATGTGGGCTTGACACTGACCCCCATTGTGGGCATTTGCCAGTGCTGTCCCTGTTGCTGGAAATTGAATTGGAATCCCATCGGCGGGGATGTGCTGAAATTGAAAAGGGGTCCCATCGGCGGGGACATGCTGAGAAAGAAAAGGGGTCCCATCGGCGGGGACATGCTGGAACCTACTGAGATTGTTGTTTGCAAGATTGACTGGAAGCTCCTGCAACGGAAGTGCTCTGAGATGGCCTTGTCGTCGCAGGAAGGTACTTAGGAGGATGCCCCATAGCGAAGGGCTGAGACGGCTGCTGTCGGTAATCTTGGGCAGACTCCGATAGTTGTGCTTGATTTGAACTGGAGGCCGGGGGGACCCGGCATGGCTGCTAAGGTTGCTGAACTGGGCCAACCTGATTGTTGGCTGCTGCGGTAGCTTGTGCTTGCATGAATTGCAAGAGCATTTCTTGTATTGCTCTCATTCCTTGTGCCAATTCCTGCATGATTGGCGTATTCTCGACCGGCTGTTGCGCGGGAGGTTGCGCTTCGGTCATTTCAAGAGCAGGGAAGAGATGAGTTTCTTCTTCATGGTCGGACATGGCTTGCTGAGCCCGAGTGCGGATTATGCTGCGGAAGGGAAGTTGTTTCCGAACACGTTGATCCCGAGGAGGCGCAATGGTGAGGACTATACTCTACTCTTTTTAGGTTTTGGGATTTTCTATTTTTTTTTGTTTTTTTGGATTTTGGCTAGAATGTTATGCGGATGAGATTGTATGAGGACTAATGACTTTCAAGTACGGGAAGGATTCTATTTTTTTCAAGTCGGATCACGACTAGTGGGACTAGCTAATCCCCAGCAGAGTCGCCATTCTATGGACCCTCGCCATTTCCGCGCTCCTACATGACATTCTCGTCCCTTTCCTTTTGGAAAAAGAAGAAGAAGAGGTGCGTGCGTGCGAAATCGCCGTTTGTGCCACTAGCTTGCCTCGTTCTCGAGGGTTTTGTTTGGTTGTCATGTTAAGCTGGATGTGTTTAAATGTGTTTATATAAGACCAGAGTCACCACTAGCCAGTTACTTCGAATCTAAGGTCGGCTAGACCCCGTAGAAACGTTAGAGAAGGGGATCCGAAGATTCTTTCCTCTAAAATGACTCCTGTTGATCTGCGGCCAGAGATTCGAGGTAAGGGATCACGGTTACAGGGTGGGAAGAGGTTAAGCACCCCACATACTGCCCATACCGAAGTACGGTCTCTACTTCACAGAATCGATCGAATACTTGAAAGTCTAATTTAATCCTTGTATATTCTCATAGATGACATGATGCATGAATGCGGGTCCGAACAGTAAGAGTTTCTGATGGGCAGGTTCCAATAACAGGCAAGCCCAGAGCATACGCTCGAACTGACAGGTACTTAATATAAGACGTATGTAGTGTGTTTGAATAATCAAGGTGCTTTATAGTGAAGCATGAATGCAAGTCTGAACAGTAAGAGTTTCTGATGGGCAGGTTCCAATAACAGGCAAGCCCAGAGCATACGCTCGAACTGACAGGTGCTTAATATAAGACGTATGCAGTGTGTTTGAATAATCAAGGTGCTTTATAGTGAAGCATGGGGGTTGGAAGAAAAGTAAATGTTGCACTTATGCTAGATGCAAATGAGATGATGCTGGGAAAAGAGTAGCTGGATGAACGGAGGTGTCGCAAGGGTTGGCCTCGAGTGGCTGGATCAAGACTTGGATGGCTTGGGAGACTTGGGCCAGTGGTCAGGCTAGACTAGACCAGGGCTAGGATCTCCTCACTCGGGCTCTCTTTGGTGGAAAGATGGGCTAAAGGGTGAAGAATGACTCAAACGGACAGGTCGCTGGACTGGATGGGTTGCTGTGTTGAAATGAGAAGGGGAGGGGGGTATTTATAGCAGCGGGCAGTGGCAGTTTGCGTAAATATTTTTGGGCGGCCCGCTATGGGCCGCCCGTACGGTCATTCCTCGATTTCCAGCGTGCGGTACGGCCGTTTTCTCTGGGTCTGCTGTTTGGCTCGGTGGGTTGACTCAGTGAGTTGACTCAGCGGGTCGACTCGGTGATTTGACTTAGCGGGTTGACTCGGCGGGTTGACTCGGTGTTTTGACTCGATGGGTTGACTCAGCGGGTTGGCTCAGCGGGTTGACTCAGCGGGTTTACTTAGTGAGTTTGACTTTTTTAGGATTTTTTTACTGGCTTTTCTTATGGGGGTTTTTCAGGCTGATGTTTAGGGGTGGGTTGACTGGGTTCAGGCTTGAGTTGGGCTATGGATTGGGGCTTACAAGGATGAGTTCGGCTGAGTTTGGACTTGAGATTTGAGCGTATGGTCCTCCATTCAACCAGCTATCTCTACCAACAGTGTAGCCGAAGGTGGGGTGCCTACAATAATGTACTCATGCGGCGAGTACTTCTTGGACGGGTGCCTGTCCCTAGATGTCCTCCTTACCTGGGGCTCAACAGGTGGATCAAGTGGGGGCTGCTCCCCCAATCCATCTTCTGTAGGAACTCCCTCGTCCTCTGCACCTTGCTGTACTCCCTCGTCATCAGATACCACGGGAGGAAGTAATAGGATCTAAATCTTCCAGCTCACCTGAACTGAGCTAGATCTTTTCTGGTTTTTCAATGCCTTTTATACACTGATTTTCAATGAAAATCACATCTCTGCTCCTAACAAGCTTCTTCTCGGTCAGATCCTATAACCTGAAGCTAAATTTCTCATCACCGTACCCCAAGAACACACACTACCTGATCTTCGTATCGAGTTTGGACCTCTCATCCTTTGGTACGTGAACGGATGCCCTGCATCCAAATATTCTGAGATGACTGTACGAAAGATCTCGTCCAGTCCATACCTTCTCAGGTACTTCTCCATTCAACGGGGCTGATGGAGACCTGTTTATCAAATACACTGCCGTGTGCATTGCTTCTCCCCAGAACATCTTGAGCAACTTCGCATGGGATAACATGTATCTGATTCTCTCTACAATGGTGCGATTCATACGCTCAAATACACCATTGTGTTGGGGGTCTTGGGTACTATCTGTTCATGCTGTATACCAAGGGACTTACAATACTCATGGAAGTAATCAATGTATTCACCACCATTATCAGTGCGGATGCACTTCAATGATCTACCTGTCTCTCTCTCGACTATGGCATGAAATATTTTAAACATACTAAAGATCCTCGTCTTTGGATTTCAAAGCATAAACCCAAACCTCCTAAATGCATCATCTATAAATGTGACAAAATACAATGCCCCACCCAAAGTTTTTGTCCTCATAGGACCACAAACATCAGAATAAACCAAATCTAATGGATGCACTTTCTTAATATGAGAAGCAATTTTTACAAATGAAACTCTATTTTGTTTCCCTGATAAACAATCAATACAGGTTTTAAGAGGTGCACTTGCCAACTCTGGAAGGAGGTGCTTCTTTGCTAGTGGCTGAAGCCCTTTCTCGCTCATGTGGCCGAGCCATCTGTGCCACATGTCTGTCATTGAATCTTCCGTTACTGTTCAACTCACCCTTGCATATACTCACACATGTCTTGTATAGGGTGCAACACATCTTCCCTCTTGCTGCGATCATCGAACCCTTGATGAGCTTCCAGTGCCCACCAACAAACCGACTCTTATAGCCGGCTACATTCAACCTTCCCGTCGACATCAAGTTGAGGCGAAGGTCTGGAATATGTCTCACATCTTTTAGAACCAATGTACATCCTACATTGGTCCTCACACAAATATCACCAACTCCCACAATCTGGGATACTCCAGAATTCCCCATCTTCACTGTACCATAGCTGCCTTGCTTGTAGCTTGTGAAGAAATCCCTTCGTGGAGTTGCATGAAGAGACGCTCCTGAATCGATCACCCAATCGGTGTCCCGATTTGCAGCCGTGAGACAAACATCATGATCCGCTGAGAGAATGACCATAACGTCGCCATTTGAGGCGACCACAGTAGAATATGATTCATCACCTTTTTCCTTCCATTTTCCTTTCTGATCATTTTTCTTGTGACATTCACTTTTGTAATGGCCCTTCTTGCCACAATTCCGACATTCAACGTTTCTCCTGACATTGGACTTGCCTCTGGATTTATCTCGGGCTTTCTCGCCCTTCCTGTTCTTTCCTCTCCCCCAATCCTATTTCAGAAGGGCCTCTTACTGAGTAGACCCTTGAGACTTACTCATTGTCTCCTCATTAAAGAGATAACCTGTTACCTGCTTCATAGATATATTTTCGTCTGGCGTGGAGTTACTTAGAGACACCACCAATAGTCTCCCAATTATCAGGCAATGAGCTAAGCAGTAGCAAAGACTGTAGTTCATCGTCCAGGACCATCTTCATAGCGGAGAGCTGATTCACAATATTGCTGACTTCATTCATGTGCTCAGCCACAAAACCATTATCCTTGAACTTGAGATTTACAAGTCTTTTTATCGGGAATATCTTGTTGTCGGCTGTCTTCCTCTCATACAGCCCTTGTAATTTCTGTCATAAGGCTAGTGGCTAAGGTCTCTGTAGACACATGGTGGAATACCGAATCATCCAACCATTGTCTAATGAACCCCACCGCCTTTCGGTCCAACTTCTTCCAATCATCATCTAACATTTCTTTTATCTTCGCTGATATGCTTAAGATTGGAGCATACAAGTCCTTGTAATAAAGCAAGTCCTCCATCTTAGCCTTCTATATGGTCCAGTTAGATCCATTGAGACTAATCATCATCCTTGATGAGCCACCGTTCATAATTCAGAACCTATCCCACTTCCTATTCAATCAACCTGAACGCTCTGATACCACTTTTGTTGGGTGAGTTTCACAAAACCTTAGGATTTCGCCCCCCAAACTACTAGAATTATGGGTTATGATAAAGCACTAAACTGTTTGGATAGCAATGAGATGTGAGTTTGTCTCATACTTTTTCTCCCATTGTAATCCATTATTTTTCCTTTTAAAATTCTGTTTATAAACTATTTGGATTGAAGAAAACATAAGTCAGATTGCCTTGTTAAAAATCTATGGTTGGAACCTATGATTGTGAACATGGTAAAAAAAATCAGATTCTCTGTCTCATATTGAATTGTTGCTGGATTTTCTATCTTTATACCAAATTTTGCGTGAATTCTTTGATAATTGTCTTTTGTGAAGTTTTTAATGATTTTACATGGAAATTGTTATTGAGAAATCTGGTGTTTAAGATGGTATTTTAATGCCTTCTAAGTGGAGGATTGGTTTTGGTGCCTTTGGAAAAGCTGGAAAGCTTAAGCTTTGTTTGAATTGTTTGGGAAAAAGGAATGACATGAATCATGCATTCCATGTGCTTGAGAACTCCAGTATGTGGTTGATCACTTGAGTTGATTTGGGTTGAGCACACGTGAACCGGGTGGGCACCCAAGTGTGTGCAACAGACCAGCTACGTAGGCCAAGTGGAGGCTCCGTTGATCGAGGCCGGTTGGGTGAGCACCCAAGTGTGTGCAATAGACCAGCTACGCAGGCCAGGCAGAGGTGTGGGATAGATCGTGATCCGAGTTGGCTATGCCGCTAGGGATCGATGTTCCAGATGATAGTGTTGACCAACTGGAGGTTCTACTAATAACCGTACTGAGATAGTTGATGTGTATTGGCTTAATTGCATTACGTGCACATTTTTGAAGGCTTGGTTGATATATTTTAGATTTGAATCATTGATGTCTCGTGATTTGAGAAAATTTCTTTATGTGATTTTATATATCTGATTATATATGATAAATTGTATGAGATTACTCGCAGGCTTTTATAGCTGACGCAGTGTTATGCGATTAACTGTAGTGGTAGGTGATGATTTAGAAGACTACGAGGAGGCGATTAAGATGAAGAAGGATTTTAGAAGATCTGTTATATTTGATTTATTTTAATTTTTAGTTTGAAAGCTTTGATGTAATAAGACCCATTAGATGACCATCAGTTTAGATGGTTGAAGATAATTTGGTAAACGTTATATTTAGAAGTTTAATTTCAAAGTCGGTTTATTTTAGTTCTATAAATACCATGTGAATGAATGGAAAAGAGAAAAATTATATCGAGAATGGAAGCATTCATAATTAACACCCTTGAATTCGGAATTAGAGTTTATATACTTGAGTGTCGAATTTTGAGGGCGTTACACCCCCCCCCCCCCCCCCTCTGCCAACACACACACATCTGTCCCCTCGTAGGATGGTAGCGTGATGCAGAAGTTGAGAAGGCCTTTCGCGTAGGAGGCGTGGGCCCTACCAAATCAACGAGTGGTAGCGTGATGTAGAAGTCAAGAAGGCCTTTCGCGCAGGGGGCGTGAGCCCTACCAAATCAACGGTTGGGGCCACCCGTCAACTAATTTGACCCGTCCATTTTATTGGGTCATTCCAAATTATTTTTTTTACCATTGTATAGCCCACAACCACACTTTAATTTTGAATTATTCCCATGGGTGTGGTCCATCAACGATTAGTTCTTCCCTCAAACTTTATCTAATGGCCTTAAATTAAAACCTCTCTCGTGTGGACAGCTTGGATCTCCTCCGAGACTATCCAGTGTCCCCCACACAGAGTCTCACATGGGTTCTAAAGGGGGGGCCCTTGCGCGGAAAAGGCCATTCGACCTTTTCTACTTCTTCTTTCTTTATTTTTCTCATATAAGGGGAGGATGACAAAGAGCTGAAGCTCCCCATGTCAAGCTAGTGGCCCCCGTTGTGGGATTACTTCAAAAGGTGGGGCCCTTGTAAAAAGTCACCTTGGCCTCATTCATTGTTTTTTTTCTTTTAGAGGGACCACACTAATAGTCGAAGCTTTTTTGACAGTTGGTAGTTGTACAGATGGGCACAAAACACTATCATGACGATATGAAAAAACTCCATCCAAGCTTCGATGAAGGGAGGATCGTGTGGTGTGTTGGTTTAGTTCCCTACATTGTTGTTTCTTTTTAAGTTTTTTCATTTATTTTTTGGTGTTCTATAAATGGTTGTATTTTATGATATAGAGGATGATTTGGTGTTTGTATAAATGGTGGAGAGGTGGTCCAATATGGGGAGGATTTTTCTTTGTAAACAAGCAAGTTTTAAGGATCATTGATACATAGTCGATCTCCGATAGACACTGTCAAGCATTGATCCACATTGACCATCGGCGATCAATGGTGTCTATTAAAAATTTACGTTAAATACATCATTATTTAGTTGCATTATATGCTTTCTAACCATCAACCCTTTTTAATTTTATACTTTCAGCTTGGTAATCTTCTTACAGAAAGTAATTTCTTTAATCATGTATTCCGCTGCTGCTTGTCGTGCCATTATTTTTGTGACTTCTATTTTTTAGTTAGATTTGTTGAATATCAGCCTTATAGGAAGGGATGGAGAGATTGTTGCACATCTCCATGAATTTCATCCCTTTAAGATGACAGACAGTGTTGCACGGGAAATGGTTGCCGTTTTACGACTGGTTTGAAGATGTCTTTAAGAATTCCAAGATGCCTGGCAATATTATATGATGATGACACAACGACTTCATGATCATCAAGCTTTTCAGGAAGATCTTATGCAAATGTGAGAAGAGATTAACCACGTCTAAACCATCATAGGTGGCTACCGCAATGACCACCATAATGCCTGGTAGTTTGTTCGACAACTCTCTTGACTCATACATAGAGGGAGATGTCAAATGAGAAGAGTAGGACACCTTAAAGAAATCGAAGGTAAACTGAATAAAGTCAGATTTAGGCTCGAAGAAGCTCAACATGTAGCACTGTTTTTTGCTAAATTAAGATGTTTTTTGTTTGTTTTCTTCTTACCATCCTTTTTGTATATGTATCCACAACAGTATGTATTTTGTTGTGTGGATCGCCGATACACAATGTCCATTGTCGATACACAATGTTGATCGCTGATGGACATTGACCATCGCCGATACGCAATGTCGATCGTCGATAGTAACTGTGGACATCGTCAAAACACAATGCATATAAGCGATGGACAATGTGTATTAATGATTGACAATTCGTATCGCGGATGCGCACTTGCATTTAATGCGCCTTTTACAAATGACAAAACCAACTATAGAAAACCAAGCCCCTTCATGCAATTGATTAATGGGAATCGATATTCTGTGTCAACCTTTGAGGAAAAAAAATCAACATGGAGAACCAAGCCCCTGCATGCAATGAATTAATATGGATCGATTTTTTGTATTATCCTTTGAGAAAGAAAAAATTAATATAGAGAACCAAGCCCCATTCATGTAATGAATTAATGGTGATTAATTTTCAGTGTCTTCTTTCTTTCTTACATGTGCATTGTGATCATAACCCTCCTTACTCATATCCTTGTTAGAGCTGTACACGAGCCAAGCTAGCTCGAAAAGCTCACTCGGCTCAGCTCGATTCGGAGGGTGGTTCAAGCCAAGCCAAGCCGAATTGTTGGGCTCGTTGGAAATTTGAGCCAAGCCCAAGCCTGACCTAAGCTCGGCTCGGCTCGTAGAGGGTCGGTATATATATATATATATATATATATATATATATATATATATATATATATATATATATATATATATAATAAAAATAAAATATATCATTTAAGTTGCCCGCTCGCCCCTAGCCCCCTTTTATTTTCTTCCAACGCCCACTTGCCTAGCCCTAACCCTAAAAGCCAAAACCCACTCGCCCGCCCTCCCTGTAGCCCCAGCCTGACCAGTGGTAGCGATCACCTTCGGCCATCCGCATCATCTCCTCCTTCTCCGGTTCTCCCTCATCTCATCTCTCTCCAGCCAGGTAAGCTTAAAGCTCGGACAGGCTCAAACAGGCTTGAAAGCTTGAAGCTCGGACAGGCTTGAACAGGCTCAAATTCGGCTTGAAAGCTCGTCCAAACCAAGCCAAGCCCACCACCTAGGCTCGAGGACCAAGCCGAGCCAAGCTCGAGCCCAAGTCACCCGCTGACCAAACTGAGCTGAACTGGGCAAAGCTCAGTTCAGCTCGGCTCGTGTATAGCTCTAATCGTTGTAGCTTTGTAAGCTTCTTGTAGAAAGTACACTCCCTTGTTATGACTTCCTCATCTGCTCGCCATGCCATTGCTTTCTTGACTTCTATCTTATAGTTAGATTTGTTATCCTTGAGTCTTGTAGATAGGGATGGAGAGATCGATGCACATATCAGATAACTCCACCCCTTTGAAAATTCAGGCACTTCTGCGTGGGAAGTGGCCATCTTGTTACGAATGGTTCGAGCCATTCTTCCATTGTTCCAAGAGGCCAAACAATTTTACATTCAAATGACAAAACGACTTCGTTCTCATCAAGTTCTTGAGGAGCAGCTTAGACAAGTGCGAGAAGACTTTTATGAACACGAAGTCATTCTAGATGCCTTCCACATTGCTTACCATATTGCCATGAAATCTGTCCTACAACTCTTTATGCTCAAAGATAGATTAAAACGTCAGATCAGAAGAGAAGGCCGCCTTGTAGAATTAGAAGGCCATCTTCACGAAGTCAGAATTTAGCTGCAAGGAGCTTGACAAGTAGCAATATTAAGGGTTGAATTATAGGAAGATGCCAATCGTCTCTTAAAGAGGGAATGGACCCTCCTTGCGAGAATACTTGCTTGCTTTGAAGATGAAGATCTCCAAACAGTTACCTGGAGGGATAATCTATCAAGTGTTGTTGTGGTCTTGACCGATTGGATCACTTAATGTGAGTGGGTGAGACATTGACAAATTTTAGATATATTGTCTTATATATGAAGGAACTTAAATTATTGCTTTTTTTCTTTATATGTGACCACACTTTGTCTTTTTTTACCGTGGATTGTGGATGATGTTGCTAATCCTTTTAATTATGCTTTTGGTTAGTGATGGTTATTTGAGTGAATGAAAAAATGTACGCACTATGAAATGATTCTAAGAGTTTTAGTTGCGAAACAATATAATTAATCTTAAATTTTAAGCTTATATAACACATGAGATAGAAGAATCTTGTGGATCGTTGATTGACAATGAGTATCACTGATAGACGGTTAATATCATCAATGTATAGTAAGTATCAACGATCAACAATGAGACTATCAGCGATAGAAAGTGAGTATCGATGATGGACAGTGAGACTATCAGCGATCAACAGGGAATATCGGTGATCGACATGCCGATTATATGGACAATGAGTTTCAGTGATCGACAATGAGACTATCGACGGTTACAACATTTCTCCCTTTCAACAACATGCCTCCAATATAACATCATGCCTTTATTAAAACAACATGCCTCCATTACAACAATATTTCTCCCTTTCAACAACATGCCTCCATTACAACATTTTTTCCTTTCAAACTTCCTTTAAATCTACACTCATGCATCTTAATCTCAACAATTATCACATTCATGCATTAAAAAAATAATCAATTTGAACACTCATTCATTGTAAAAGAAATAATTATATTAATGAAATAATATATACAGAAAGTGAATGAACTACAAATGGTTGGCTTTTCACTTCTTCTTTCATAGAGAGTATATATGTGTGGTTGCAGTCATAGTTTGGGGTCTTGAATCAATAACTTGTACATCGTCCTCCTCATCCGCGGCTCAACCAGTTCATCTCTCTGTGTTTCGGTCTTTCTAGCTTGTTGAAGACAATCGAAAGACAAGGTCGCTCTAAAATAGGAGACTTTATTTGCAAGTTAATTTACAAGTTAATATTATTCATGGCATGACCACTAATGAATAATGATTCAGGTTGCGAAAGTTTTCTTAATAATCTTACCGGGTCGAATGCAATCTCCCGGTCACTACAAAGGAAGTCAATGTATTTCTTAACAAAGACCCCACACTTGTTTCAACCAGGCTGTTTTGGGAGTCCTCATACTATTTCCATCACCCAATTTTTCTCCCAATGTTCATTGCCCCCGTCACATAGATGGAATAACTATCCTAACCACTCCATAAGTCATTTATTAAGTTATCGTACCCCCAACGATGCTTTTCGTCAATGCCGTCGAACAATCGAACCAGCCTCATTTTGTGGTACATGGAAAACAAAATCTAGTGTCAGTCTTTCATATTTTGCGGAGAGTATATCTAGAAACACACATAAGCAGTACTACAAGTCAATCTAAACCAAATATTATGTATAATAATACGACAAGTTAGTCACGTTTAGGTATAATGACTGTAACACCCCTAAAATTTCGGCTCACATGAACAACAGAATGAGCCAAGTTTCCGGGTGTTAACCTGAATATGCTAGTGATATATTTCCACATATTTATCTTTAGTTTCTATATTCATTGGCATTCATAGCACAATGACGGAAATTAAAATTATCAATCCACACTTTTCTACTCTATGTTCTCAAACATAATAGTTCACATTCATAAATAACACAATATTTCACTTCCTTGTCTCCATGGGAGACTTAATTCGAATTACATGAAATAAATCCATTCTATGAGAAAGAATAAAAGCAATAAACATAATTCAACTTCAAGCTGATATGACTTCATCGTCCGTCATTAGCCGCCATGAAACTTCATTTCCTTATACTACAACTCTGCTTCATTTATTGGATCGTCACCTGCAACATCTAGGTTGGTGTTTTAAAACATCGTTCTAGGAGGGAGTGAGTTATTCGCGATCAATTCAGTGAGGATTACCCCCTAAGATTAGCGCAATAATATCTAAGCACAATAATCATACTCAAATAAAACATACAAGAGAAAATCTTATTTAATGCAATGCAAGATATGTATGTTCTGTCTAAGACACCCTGACTAAATGAGACGACACTTATTCCAACTCTTCTCACCAACCACTAGTCACTAGAGGTTCTAGATAGGACGAGACTTATTCCACTCTTCCCATGCACTAAAACTCAACTAGTGAAACTGACCTCATGCACACTTTCACTAGATAGCGAGAGAAACGCGCCTCATGCACAGCTTCTCTAGCCCAATGGGTAAATGAATGCATTATTAGTTACACCTTTAATTAAGTAGTTTAGTATCCAGTCAATTTAAAAAAACTCAAAGGAAAGTATGGGGAGTAGTAAACAACCCAGCATAGGCCGACAGCTCGGGCTTAGTATCCATATCACGAACCATGGCTCATGAGATAACATGTACGAATAATATCCACTCCTTGGCCCACGTTATGATTCAATCATGCCCAAAAGCATCCATTGCCTTCCAACGAGGCCAATCAAAACAAATCATACACATATAGCAGATTGATCCATCCCAAATAGTATATAATCACAAGGATCCCTTGGCCAACATCTATCTCATTCTCATGGTCATGTCAAGACTTATTTCTCATATTGGGCACCTTTCACAAGCTCCGTCTCTTTACATCAAGCATGTTTATTGATATGAGGACAAGGGGTGTACATTAATCTAACATCTGCATAAATAATCTCGTGACACATCACACGATGCACATCATATTCATCATAAGCGTATAAGAGACATAAAATTAAGCATAGATGCACATGGTTTTCACATAAACATGAAAGTAAATATGGTTTCTTTCCCAAACACTTAACAAAGATCATGGTCCACAAAATCAGAAGTTCAACGTAGACATAGCAATGGTTTTCACACAAACTCACAAATACATGAAAAGGTTTCAACAAACATAACATTAATCAATCATATAACAAAAAACCTAGTTCCTAAGCATAAGATCGACAAGGAATTCGATATTATTGTGACTAGGCTTACAGGAAATCATCATCTCTTGAGATTAGATGATTTGGAACGTTATTAGAGCCGTGAAACCCTTCTTTAGTCTAAACCTAGGAAGGTTAATGAAGAATACAAGATTAAGGCGTATATTTGTACGGTTTATATGGCTATGATCAACTAGGATTAGGGGGTTAATCGATCATACCTTTCACTTTCACAGAGCGAGGGCAACGTTGAAACTCGATTGAGTCGACTCAGTTTGACTCGTACTTCTTGTCTCTCTTTCTTTCCTTCTTCCTTCTTCTTCCTCTCTTCCTCTTCTTCTTCTCTTTCTTCTTCTTTTCTCTTGGCCTAGGATGTTGTCCCAGCAGCAGCAGCAACAACAGCAATAAGAAGCACGCTCTCTCTCTTTATATACAATCCCTCTCTCTCTTTGCACGATCAGGGGCCTATGGAGAGGGGTTTGGATGATTTGGAACATTATTAGAGCCGTGAAACCCTTCTTTAATCAAAACCTAGGAAGGTTAATGAAGAATACAAGATTAAGGCGTAGATTTGTACAGCTTCTATGGCTATAATCAACTAGGGTTAGATTTTAACTTAGGATTTGGGGGTAAATCGATCATACCTTTCACAAAACGGGGGCAACGTCGAAACTCGACTGAGTAGACTCAGTTTGACTCAGCCTTCTTCTCTCTCTTTCTTTCCTTCTTCCTTCTTCTCTCTCTCTCTCTCTCTCTCTCTCTCTCTCTCTCTTCCTCTTCTTCTTCTCTTTCTTCTTCTTTTCTCTTGGCCTAGGATGTTGTCCCAACAGTAGCAGCAACAGCAGCAATAAGCACGCTCTCTCTCTCTCTCTCTCTCTCTCTCTCTCTCTCTCTCTCTCTCTCTCCTTGAGGTTTATTTCCTAAGTGTATGACCTGACATGCTTCCACTACGCACTCTGATTATTAGATGGTTCTTTATATATCAATGGGTCCCTTAAACCAATCAATCATCTAACACCTTAATATTTCTCGAGTCTGGGAGTGCTACTATAGTCAAATATCTAAAATGATGATTAAGATTACATAATGATAAAAAATGTTTGATTCCTAATGAGATGATTGATCGGGAGTTTAGATAATAGATCTGAGTTTTAATTAGGTCGGCATGGTCGAATGGTCAAGTGAAAGAGTAGATAAAAGAGCGTGTGGCTAAGCGAATGAGATATCCCCGATGGTCATTGAACGGCTAATGGTGTGACGCAAGACGAGATAAGGGGTACCGTAGTTTAACTCTTGTTAAGGTCTAGACGGCCTAGCTTCTATAACCTACGGTTGCTTATACGTCTACTTCACTCTAGTCATCACAAAAGAAAATGCATCAAGAGAATGCATGAATATCTCAAGCTAAGCCACATATGCGATTCATATAGTGTTAGCATCAGAGGGAACGGTTCAATTAGATTTGGGTCCAATTCTTAGATCTTCTACTCACATTGAGCATTGACTTTATTAGTATCCATTCGAAATTCTGAGTGTCGACCCTCGGGGTTTAAACTTGGATCCAATCATTTACACATCATATAAGGTACGGTTCTGTCATTCCGTGTGGCCGATTAGTCTAATATTGTGAAGACCTTCATGTACTCTCCCAATAGGTGTATAAAGCAATTATCAACAAGATCACACAAAATAAAATCCATCAATACAACAAATCAAAACCTTACGAGGTTCTATTTACTTTCGTTACCAAATATAGTCAAAGATCTATGTGGGGGTTCATTAAGTGGCATTCTATGGTTGTAATAACTTACCTAAGGTACTGAGTTGGGGCGAAAATTCGTAGGGACGCATAATCAATGTTAAGGAACACTTCTAAAGGTGAAAGATTACGAAAACTAAGCCTAAACAAGGGGGTTCCAGGGTTTCAAGGCTATGGAAACTAGGGTGGCGCAGATTCTGGAATGCAGGACCTACAAGCTCTCCAGAAATTCTCTCTCTCAAACCAAGCGTCGGATTCTCTTAAAATTTGGAAGGTAAGATGTAATTTAGGTGTAGATTAACCCTAATTTTTCTCAAGTCAAAATTATAATGGTACCATACGTTTCTGTCCTAGTTAAGTCCAAAAATTGCAGCAGGTTAGCCAGATTTTGTGCAGGTTTTCCGCTATTGTTGGAATATTCTTGATTTATTTATCCATCGGATTAATCTGGAATTTTATGGGGGTGTTGGGGGATAAGTCTGGAGTCTCAAAAAAAATTCATGAATATTTTCTAAGTCTGTAAGTATGATTTATAATGGTAGTACTATTGTTGGGTCGGAAAATCTGGCTTAACCGTGAAAATTCAAAATAAAAATAGCTAATCGTATAATTTGAGGGGGAATAAATCACACAATTCAGAAACTTGTTGAACTAAATATGGGGAATGGATGAGAGCTCCAATTTACAAGCAAAAGTGGGAATCCTCCTCCCAAAAATTCTAAAATTTTCAGATTTCTACGTTTATCGGCTACCCTAACAATCTCAAGGGGGCCTAAGTATGGGTTTCTACATTTACAACATTATATACAACAAATTAGGGTCGAGCCTAGATATTTTACCTCTAGTCCTTGGGGACCTAAGCCCTAGGTTATGTTTATTATGATAAGGGTCGGGCTTTTCACCCAAATGTCTCAATTGTGCTCTGATATCAACTGTAACGTCCTGAAATTTTGGCTCTCGTGGACAACACAATGGGCCAAGTTTTAGGGTGTAATCTTGAATATGTTAGGGATATATTTCCACATATTTATATTTATTTCCCATATTCATGAAATTCATAGCACAGTTATGGAAATTAGAATTATTAATCCACAATTTTCTACTCTATATTCTCAAGCATAATGGTTCACATCATACATAACACAATATTTCATTACCTTGTCTCCATGGGAGACTTAATTCGAATTACGTGAAAATAAATCTATTCTTTGAAAAAGGTGAAAGCAATAAACATAATTTAACTTCAAGCTGATACGACTTCATCGTCCGCCATTAACCGCCATGAAACTTCATTTCCTTCATACTACAACTCTGGTTCATCTGTTGAATCGTCACCTACAACATCTGGGTTGGTGTTTTAAAACACCATTCCAGGAGGGAGTGAGTTGCTCGCAATCAACTTAGTGAAGGTTACCCCTTAAGATTAGTACAATAATATCCAAAGCACAATAATCATACCCAAACAAAATATACAAGAGATAATCTTATTTAATGCGATGCATGATATGCATGCTCTGGCTACGGCACCCTGACTGAATGAGACGGGACTTATTCCAACTCTTCTCATCAGCCACTAGTCACCAGAGGTTCTAGTTAGGATAGGACTTATTCCACTTTTCTCATACACCAAAACCCAACTAGTGAAACGACCTCAAGCACACTTTTACTAGATAGTGAGAGAAACATGACTCATGCACACTTTCTCTAGCCCAATAGGCAAATGAATGCATGATTAGTTTCACCTTTAATTAAGTATTTAACACCCAACCAATTTAAAGAACTCAAAGGTCACTATGACGAGTTATAAACAACTTAGCATAAGCTAACAGCTCGGGCTTAGTGCCCATATCACCAACCTCGGTTCATTAAATAACATGTACGAATAATATCTACTCCTTGCCCCATGTTATGATTCAGTCATGCCCCAAAGCATTCATTGCCTTCCAACAAGGCCAACCAAACAAATCATACATATTTAATATACGGATTCATCCCAAATAGTATATAATCACAAGGATCCCTTGGCCAACATCTAACTCATTCTCATGGTCACGTCAAGACTTATTTCCCATCATGGACACTTTTCACAGGCTCTATCTATTTACATCAAGCAAGTTTATCAATATGGAGACAAGGGGTGTACATTAATCTAACATCCACATAAATAATCTCGTGACACATCACACGATGCACATCATATTCATCATAAGCGTCTAAGAGGCATAAAATTAAGCATAGATGCACCTGATTTTCACATAAACATGAAAGTAATCATGGTTTCTTTCCCAAGCACTTAACAAAGATCATGGTCCACAAAATCAAAAGTTTAGCGTAAACAAAGCAATGGTTTCCACACAAACTCACCAATACATGAAAATGTTTCAACAAACATAACATCAACCAATCATACAACAAAAACCTAGTTCCTAAGCACAAGATCGACAAGGAATTCGATATTATTGTAACTAGGCTTAAAGGAAATCCTCACCTCTTGAGATTGGATGATTTGGAACGTTTTTAGAGCCGTGAAACCCTTCTTTAATCCAAACCTACGAAGGTTAATGAAGAATACAAGATTAAGGTGTAGATTTGTACGGTTTCTATGGCTATGATCAACTAGGGTTAGATTTTAACTTAGGGTCTGGGGGTTAATCGATCATACCTTTCACAGAGCGGGGGCAACATCGAAAACTCAGCTGAGTCGACTTAGTTTGACTCGGCCCTCTCTCTCTCTCTCTCTCTCTCTCCTCTCTCTCTCTCTCCCCCCCCCCCCCCCCCCCCCCCCCCCCCCCCCAATCAGACGCCTATAGAGAGGGGATGCACGTCACGAGGGTCTTATAAAAACTCCTACGGTCAGTTGGGCAACCGGCAGGTGCGAGAATTCTAGTTCAACTAAGAGAGTTTGAGATTCTTCCCTCTTCTCTCTTGGGTTTGATCGCATGTGGACCGTTGGGAGGGTAGATGGGGTCCACAATAGGGTCTTGGAGAGTTGGAGATTCTTCCCTCTTCTCTCTTGGGTTTGATCGTATGTGGACCATTGGGAGGGTAGATGAGGTCCACAATAGGGTCCTAGACGAGCTCCCGATCGCCTATGCAAAACAAAGGGTTGGATCTCTTAATTTTGGAATTTGTTGGTTTCGGACGGTGATTTGGAGCGGTCCACACGATCAACGTAACAAGGCAGGACTTGGGCTAACGAGGTTTAGGTGGGGTCCGGTGCTGATGGACGGTTTTGATTGGGCAGAGGGGTCCAGTTTGATGGACGGCGAGGATCTGCCAGTTCGGCAGCAAGCGTCGCTGTTACAGCGGTGCGAAAAAGAAAATAAAAAAAACTTTCTTTTTTTTTCTTTAACGCAGGTACGGAACCCGCGGGTTGCATTTGGGTTTAACAGGTGAGATCCACTATTGTGGATCGGAGCAATCTGCTCCATCCATCCGGTCAGCAGAGAAATTTCAGCTGTTGACATGGAAAATGAGGTAGATCCGAGTTAAGGTGGGCCCCTTATAACCTGATTTCTGATTGAGCCATTTGAAGGATGATCGGAGGGCTGAAATTCGACGTGTACGGCTAAAATGTGCCCAAAAGCTTATATATGAAGTTTCGCATGAAAATGATAGTAAAAAACTATAATACTTAAAAAATGACAGTTTAACTTAAGTTTGACTAATGACATTTTCGTGATTATTTAAAAAATGTGTAATTTTCGAAATTCGATCTTTCGACCACGTTTATGGGATTATTCTAAACAATTTTTGTAAAGGGTTGCCCATCAAAACTCTCACGAATGGTCCTTTGTTTTCAGAACAAGGTAAATACTCGATGATTAATTAAAAAAATCAAAATAAATTTCTAAAAATTCCCAAATAAATCCCGAAAATTCGGGGCATTACAATCCACCGCCCTTAAAAACAAACTTCATCTCCAAAGTTTCCTAAGCGCCAATTGTGGGCATTCTCGCTTTATTTTTTTCGCATCTCTAGCTATTATAGTCGTATTTCGAGTTTGTTGCGATCAAGCTCCACCCCCCCTTAAAATAAGGTTCTGTCCTTAAAGTTGATTTCCTAAGTTCCTGTCCTGGCATGCATCCATTGTGCACTCTGATTCCTAGATGGTTCTCTATATATCAATAGGTCCCTTAAACCAATCAATCATCTAACACCTTAATATTTCTCAAGTCTGGAAGTGTTGCTATAGTCAAAGATCTAAAATGATGATTATGATTAGATAATTATAAAAAATGTCTGATTATTCATGAGATGATTGATCGGGAGTTTAGAGAATAGATCTGAGTTTAATTGGTCTGCATGGTCGAATAGGTCAAGTGAAAGAGTAGATAAACGAGCGCGTGGCTAAGCGAATGAGATATCCTCGATGGTCGTTGAACGACTAAAAGTGCGACGCAAGACGAGATTAGGGGTATCGTAGTTTAACTCCTGTTAAGGTCTAAACGGCCTAGTTTCTATGACATACGGTTGCTTATATGTCTATTTCACTCTAGTCCTCACAAGAGAAAATATACATACGCACATCTCAAGAGAATGCACAAATATCCACAAGCTAAGACCACTATATTGGTCCCTTTCACTCTCAATCCCACTTCCAGGTAGTTGGCAAATTGAGATCTGTCTACGGATTATATCCGTAGCTATGTTCTTTTTCAGGAAAGAAATAACAATAGCATCATATCTAGCGGTTGCTGGTAAACGCCCTGATAGTTCAATCCATCTAAGCTAGCTGATACAAATAAAGATCGTCTTACAAACCCTAATAGGCTATCCTCACAAGTATGTGTTCAAGTCTCACCATGTTAAATCCATAAATCTCATTCTCCGAATAAGCCTAGAGAGAGAGAATGTTGAAAACCTAGACAATGCAGCTCTCCATCATCAAATAAAAAACCGAAATAGAAGGAGAAGGAAACCACACTTGTACTTCATTCACAAATAGAATAGTGATTAACAAGTTCATTTTTCAAACTGCATAGTAAAGTGCTGAAACAGAAGATATTTTCAATGGAGAGAAACCACGCTTGTACTTCATTGACAAACATAAGCTTTTGCTCCATGGTTTTCTCTGTCCATTGCACCAATAGCAAAAGATAACAAAAGAAGAACAGGGATGCAGTCCACCACTGCAGTATCACAAACACAGATGTTTCGGAAAATCAAATGCCAAAAATAATGTCACATTTTGCAAACTACTGATATAACATCCAGAAACACGAGACTCCACCTAGATACAATAGAGATACCTTACTGCACTTGTTTGGACAATACTGAATATTTCCCCCATCTCTTTATTTTTTTAGTACAACTCAGTATTCAGGCCTCGCTCAAACTGCATGATAACCTTAAAAAAGAAAATGTCTTAATCATGGTTACCTCAAGTTACAAGTCCCATCCAGAACAGAAAACAAAAGGCTGGGATAGAGAGAATGATCTCAGTCACCATCCTTTTGAACTCATTTTATACATCATTAGACTGTTGCTTCATAGCCTTCACAATAGGTGCATTTGGGCACATCTTCCATCCATATAATGCAGCAACTACCGATGTGACCGAGAATGCAGCACAGAATGGAAGTGCAGTATCGACGTGACCGAGAACGCAAAAGATAGTTGGGTAGGGTAAGAAGAGAAATCAAAACTCCAAAAGAAATCAAATCTGTTTTTACGAGGCCCAAATCAATGTTTTCTGAGATGACTTGTTGTTATATGTAGTGGATCTTTAACTACTACAACCCCATCCCAAGTCCAACCAGAAGATATTTTCTGTGACGACATATTGTTTATGAATGGTATAGAATCCTCATCTCTACAATTACTTCTATGACCCCATCCCATGCCTAACCAGAAGATGTTGGTCATGACTCATGATAACCTATTGTTATGAATGGTGGATCTTCAACTAAAAGAATTCACATCTTTATAAATTTTGAGGGAGAGATTTCAGTTTTTGACCACTAAACATTCCACATTTCCCTAGAAATCCAAGAATGTGTTCAAGTCTCACCTGCTAAATCCAAATCCATAAATCTTGCGAGCACTGCTGAGATTCATATTTTTCCTTCTTAGACACTTCCTGATACCATCCCCATCCCTGCAACAATAAATTAAGCTTGAGAAAACAGAAAATAAAAGAAAAAACAATTTCAGGCCTGCAAGGGTAGGACCACACACTTGGGTTTTCAGTTCTTAGTGGGACCCCTGGTTCAGTAATCCAGACTATTCATCTGTTAAGTCCTGCTATAGATGGGAAATGAAACATAAATCTCCTCGGTAGAATAGTTTCCTACGATTAGATGGCTAACAAGAGATACATTAACAATTGACATTTAAAAAAAAAAGGGTGCAAGAACTGAGACCTAGATCTTAGAAGAGTTTTGGGGCATGGTCCATATTGTTGTATGCAATGGATGGATGGTTTACATTACCAAAACATGAGACCCACTTTTCAGAACTGTATTGTTCCACCCTCGGTTCAGACGCTGCTTCTTGCAGCTTCATCACAGAAAACCACTTCATTCTCAAAATTTCACTTTTTGATTAGCTCAAAGCCTCAGGATCCTCTTCATGGCTGATGAAGAACAAAAGAAAAATGCCTGGAGCTTTGATGTATATTCTTGGTTGGGAAGATGGTATGTATTGAAGCTCATTTGGAACTGTAGTTTTTTTTTTTTGCTTCCATTGTTTCTCTAAATGCAAGATCCAAACAGTTAGGTAGGCTCTATCATGTACGTACACTGGCCAAAAAGAATTCAAATTGAAAAAAAAAAAAAAATGGAAAACAGGCTGGTCCTCTCATCTGTTTGGCCAAGTGAAAATGGTCCATGATCAATGCGTATGTGCAACCCACCTCATGAGGGGCTGACTTATTTTTTGGGCTTTGGTGGGACAGACCTGATAAACAACTTGGACCTGGCACAAATCTGCCGCAATGGCACATGTTTGCATGTAAGATGTAGCTTAATAGGTACCTTAGAAATCTCTTCCTCCTTTACTCTGCAGCAACACTATACAATCTGGTGTCCTTTTCTCCTGAATTGATGGTTTCCATTTATCATCCGCCCATTGCTAGAGAGGAGGCAGGTTTGTATCTTTTGGCTTCTGGAAGTTGATGGATAACCCTTTCTATCTCTTAAACCTACGTTAAAATCATGTCAATGGAGAATGAAAGGTTACCACCATGTATCATATACCTAGTGTTTCATGCTTATATGTAATGCAATCATTGATTACTATTCTTACCAACGATAATTTCTGTTTTACAGCAGGGATTTTCTCTTCTTTTCCCCCATGTTCTATTGCTTCTAGCTACCACGGTGTGATTAGCATTAAGTCATGCCAATAATCTCTATTATACATGTGGCACTAATTGGAATTTATGTTGGAGACAAAATGGCAAAATTTTGTACCTGAAAATGGACTGTGCAAATGGGACAGGCAACTTCTTTCATCTGCCTCCCAGACCCATCTGACTTTGAACCTGTGAGAAGTAACAAATCACCAAAACTTCAGTGGTTATCGCAGGCTATCAGTGGGCTTTAGAAGAAAACAACTTATTATTTGATTTTGTGATCAGGACTCGGGAGGACTATATCCATTATTAAGATTATATGTGAATGCCTGGTAATAGAATAACATGTTTGTCTAATTACTTGATTCATCAAGCAACCATTATTTGAAAATTCATATATGCTTGTCTGAATGCAAAGCCTAAGGAACATTTTCTCTAATCATAGTTTGTTATGTTAAAAAGGAAATTTGCCACATCTAGCAAATCAAAGCAGCAAAAAACGTACATGAGAGACGAGCTAAACGACATCTAGAAAAGAAACCACAGTGGAAGCCTCTTCTGGATAACCAAGCTGGCCTCTTCAGCTCCAAAGACCAGCCAACTGAAATCTGCTAGCAAAAAACCTTCAAACACTCCCAGCCAACTGCATGGCTTCCCTGCATCCAACCATTCATAAGAAATTCACCAACCCGCTAATTAACATACACACTACCAGCCATTCAAACCCGCACCAACAGACTACTGGGCATATGAATGCCCACACCAACAAATGTAGTCGCAACTTCATTCCGGGCTACAACCAGCAGCTGGACCAAAATGCATCAAAGGGACACTACAGCTCTCCTGAAAGCAGCTCCACTGAACATCCTCCATATCCCCTGAATGCAGCTCCGCTCTGCTGACCCAGCTGCAAATAGACAGAGAAAGAGAAGGACATCCAGAACTCTGCTTCTGCCTTGCTAAGAACACGGCTCCGTTCTCCTGAGAACCAACTACCCCATCAAAATCTAGCAAATCTGCAAAATCTAAACCAATCTCTCCAATGTATATGGATTGAAGTCAAGAAGGCAGAGATTGGATCCTCTCTCAATCACATCCATTAGCTAGGGATGATCCTCTAATATGTGTTGGTTTTGGGTAGGGTGGAGAACGTCCGGGTAGGCTGTAGCATGTCCAAGTCTAACCCATCATCTGAGAAAATGAGTCCAGGTCCAGCCCAGCCCATTAGCTAAGGATGAGTCCCGGTCAGGGCCGGGCCCCCATCCAAATACTCAGCCAAACAATGTTAAATAAGTTGGGGTGTGCTGGACCTACTTGTTGAGCCATCCAGTCTGATTTATTATAGGGCCTCAAATTTTTGAAAGGGTTATCAAATTTTTTACAAAACCGTGATGGTCCTTGTTGTCCTTTTAAATCGGAATATTGAACAATACATGTAAAATTCCTAAATTTGTGATGATTGTGTGTGCTGTGAAGACATGGAGTGGTGGTAATTCCTTAGAAAACCAAGAAATCTTACCTGCACCACCAAGTCCAGGTTTTGACTGTCCTTTGACTCCTTGTCCATAAATTGATGATGGATCCATCGGCATGGATCATTGAGTCCATGCAGAATAGATGAGAAGATTGCTCCATCACGTGATCAGGTAGCCAGCTACAATAAGAACTGTTCCATGTGTAGAAGCTATAGACTGACCTGAATTCGAGTTTCTGCAAAGATGATTCTTCACAAGAATCGGTCTAGTAGAATGCAACTGCAGGTACTACTACCACAATCATGCATCCTTGATTCATCTCATGTATGAAATGTACATGGTGTATGTGTGAATGAACAAGAGATGTAGGCATGCATGCATATACAAATTTTGCTTGACTAAGATGAATTTGGGTCAGTCCTGTGCATGAGTATTCTGAACACGTGAGATTTTTTCCACTCCACAAGAGGGTCATGGATGAAAGGAACCAACTCAAGCTTCTCCAATTGCAAGCCCTTGTCAAATAAGCAACTGAAATCAACGTGTACACAATACAATACACTCGGTTGTCCTATAACCAATCATTAAAAGGGGGCTTTCTTTCACTTTGGTAGTTTGGGTGCAGGGTCCTTTTTGGGCGTAGGACGGAGCTAGAGACGGATGGTCATGTCAGCGGGTCGTGGGGCCCACCGTAATGTATGTGGTTTATCCACTGTCCATGCATTTTGCAAGATCGTTTTAGGGCAGAATCTGAAAAAGGAGGCAGATCAAAGGCCCAAGTGGACCACACCATATCTCAATGATAGACATTTAATCTTCACTGTTTTCTAAGGTGTGGTCCACTTGAGCCTTCAATCCGCCTCTTTTTTGGGCTCATGCCCTAAAATGAGCTTCCAAAATGGATGGACGACTTAGATAAAACACACACATTGCGGTGGGTCCTATAGAGCCCCTTAGGGCGCCCTCCAACACTGGCTATGCCTTGGTGCTATTGCGAGAGCAATAACACATTCCCAAATGATGCTCAGGTTGAGCAGAATGAAATCCATGTCTGACACATGAACTAAGAAAACATGCAGAGACCAACATGGCAAATACTCTGCCCTCTCCAAAATGGACAGCCCTGCAGAAAATTACTTTGCTTGGGAATTTGATTAGAACTAGCAAAATACAGCTGCCCTTCAATTGGTGGAATACTCCAACTGTCAGTGAAGATAGTGAACATCTACGTTCAATGGCATGAATCCTCCAATAAAAGAACTCTAATAAAAGAAATATCTAATAAATAGTGAGGAACTCTAATAAAAGAAATATCTGGTAGTTTACCACTGATTTTAAAATAGTGGTGACTCATCCTTGTAGGCACACATGAAAACCTATCTAGATTCGAGACCATCCACAATCCATGGATGGAGCATAACTCAAATATCACACAGATCGGCCAATCCTAACCGAATAACTGGTGGCTTTCATGTGTGAAGCACAGTTCCATCTTCCCAATCATCCGAAATGATCAACCCAAAGAACCAAGATGGTTCTGTATGAAATATTCACCTAAACTTGGGTTTGCTATACACATCCAAACCCAAGACCAAAAACCCTGGGCAAGTGATGGTTCTCAGTTAGATAACAGCAACAACAACGCTCCATTGTAAGGAAGACCTGCTTCAGTTGCTTACTCAATTACAAAATCCCCAACTTGTTTCCACACTGCCCTTATGCTTTCCCTTGAAGTTGCACCTTCAGGCAAATCCAATCTTGTACCTCTTCTGAAATACTTCTCAGAATGCCGACTGCAGAAACCATACAAAATAACAAATCACTTCTAATCAGAAACCAGTCGCATGGAATTCATGCAAAAGAAGAGCATGATTTCAATTCACACTTACTCAGCTCTGTTCGCCATATGTAGGGGCAGCGGGCCTAACACTCTCTCCATCGTGGCTAGATGCTCCAAGTTTTCATGGGTTTGTAAGAAGGCCTCTCCCTATATATATAAAAGAAACAAAAACAAAGACTCCGGGCTGAATAGGAGAAACATGCCTTTCATGGGCCTGGCTTCCAGAACCAATCATCAAGAATTGGGCCATTCAAAGGCGACCATTGCCACACCCATCCTTTAGTCACATAAATGGTTATTGATTAACGGATTCATTAATCATGATATAAACTTCAACGATAAAGTAAAATGAAAACCAGCCATTTGGATTTACACATTATTTGATGCAAAACAAATAACTCCATACTGCAGTTGTGCAAAATCATGCCGGGGGAGATATATTTCAACAAAAAATGGAAAACAAATTTACTAGCTTAAACTTTGATAAAAACCTCATATGGAATTTTAAACTTAGAAATGCATGTCTTAAGTACCTTGTAATCAGGCACCTTCACATATTCTACAGAAACAAGAAGAATGTTTTCACATAATCACCATCTTAATAAGTAGAATATGGCCTTGAAAAATCACAAAACCCTAAAAATGACATGCATTCAACTTTGAAATATATTGCGTCCAAATTGCCTCTAAGATTAAACTTACATTATTTTAGATAGAAGACTGAATTTTGTTATTTAAAAAGAGGCAAAGATGAGATATCTACACCACAATGTAAAAATCTCTTAAATTGAGGTGTCGAAAGTAGCAAAATCACAATCCAGATCTAGAGCCTAGTCCCTAAAATCAAGAATTGCCTATTTGACATACACCTAAAAATGAGTTCACCTATGGGCCATATGAGAGCGGTTTTAATTTAAGGCCACCTAGATACAATTTAAGGGCAGAACTCATCGTTGATGGACCACACCCATGGGAACAATCCAAAATTCACGTGCAACTATGGGCCATACAGCGGTTATTTTTTTAAATGGCTCTCATAGGGGTTTACGATTGTCCGAATAAAGTGAACGAGTCATATTGGCTGAGGGGTGGACCCAACCGTTGCTTTGGTGGGGCCCACGCCCCCTACGCAAAAGTCCCCCTCCGCAAAAGCCCCATCGACTTTCATGTTCTGTTGCCGCTGTATGATGGGACGGTGGGGTAGAGGGGCAATTTTGTCTTAGAAAAGTCCAAATAGTGCCCCAAAGGCTAGAAAAAAAGGTTTTTAATAGAGAGGCTAACGTCATAACTGATGTCATTAATCAAAGGCTATTTCAACTAATATCTCGCTCTCCCAACAAGGTTTGTGGGCCAAAATGATGTATTTCTTTTATCCATACCATCCATCTATTTTGGATAATTATTTTAGGTGTATGAGATAAAAAATGAGGTAGATCCAAGTCTCCCATGGACCACACCACATGAAAATAGTGGTGATTGAACTCCCGCCATTAAAAACTTCTTAGGGCCCACGGTAATGTTTATTTTCCATCCAACGTGTTCACAAGATCACACAAACATGGATGAAGGGAAAAGACAAATACTTGATCCAAAAATTCTACGACTCCTAAGAGTTTTTCAATGGTAAACATTAAATTCACATTGTTTCCTATGGTGTGGTTCACTTTGGCTCTAGAGATTTCATTTTTGGGCTCATGCCCTAAAATTATCTAGTAAAATAGATGGACCGAGTAGATAAAATACATTAATCATGGTGGGGCCCCATAGAGTTTAATTAGTACGGTTAGCGTATACACCTCTGGATGACTGAAGAATCGAAAGAGATATTGGGGTAATATGGGGTCTTCCCTTTTAGCGAGATCAGAAAAAGTTGTATTAAAGTTTTGAACCCAAAATCTCATTTTCATTTGTTAAGGCATGAAAATGAGAAGAACAAAAAGGAAAGAAAGCATGAAAGAAGAAGAGAAAAATCAAACAAAGAACAAAAAAGAGGAAAAAAACACAGAAAATAGACCTTTTATGCAATCCGCATAAAAGGGATGGCCTTTACACGGGTAGCGTAAAGTGTTTAGTCACTGACCCGTGGTTTACACGAGATTCACCTCAGAGGCCTATAAATACCCCCCACCCAGGGGTCCTCGTTTGCATTCATTCAAAGTTTCAGAAGGTCTAGAGCTCTCTTCTGAAGGCTTTTAGAGGTATAAAGAGAAGACGTGTATCTCCTTTATCCTGAGTTGAATGCACAAGTTGCGATCCTCGGAAATCAAAGAATGACAAATGAATATCACGTGAAAGGAAAATTGAGAAGAAAAGATTGAAGAAAGAGGAGCAGGAAGTGTTTACGTGACCGGCGTAAACATTGTTTCAGGCAAAATAAGCCTTATTGCAAGGATATTTGAAGATCATTTTGCATGGTTTTGCTCCTGTTTCCTCCCCAATGCAAGATTCTTTAGAGAACTTTTGCTAAAGATGTAATACAAGAGGAGGAAGATGATTTCAACTTGAGACCTCTCATCCATTTCTCTGCTATTTAAGCAAAAAGAGAGATTAAAGGGGCGAAGCTTTACCAAAATTTATAAAGTTTCCATTGTATTATATGTATTTCATTTTAGAATCAAGGGTTGTAATAATGAAATGTAAAAGAACCTTGTACATAAATAAAGATTTTATGATGAATATTTCTCCTTTTGATTTGTAAAGTCATTTATTGGAATACTATTATTTTCTCAATTTATCAAATAGCATTTTGTTATACAAACAAAATGGCGACTCCACTAGAGATCGTACTGAGTTATTAACCACGCAATCCGTTTCTAGCACAATTTCAGTGTTTCTCAAGATTAATTGAGGAGGGTGAATTCCTAACTTTGGAGCTAACTTCAATATAGTTTCCTTACATCCACACCTTCCATTCATTTTGATGTATCGTTATAGGGTAATGTCCCAAAATTAAAGAAGATCCAAATCTTATTTGGACCACATCTAGGAAATAGGCATTATTGAGCTCACACCATTAAAAACTTCACGGAGGCTACCAGAATGTTAATTTTCAATCCAGCCTATTGATAAGATAAAATAAGACCTAAATGAAGATACACACAAATATCATCTTGATCCAAAGCTTTTATAGCCCCCCAAAAGTCTTTAATAGCTGATTAGCACTATATCATGTACTATGGTCCACCTGAGGTTTATATTTGTTTCATTTTTCGGATTGTGCCCTAAAATGAGTTTTTAAAATGTTTGGATGGCGTGTTAAGGAAAAAAAACATGTATGTGGGCCCCACGTTCAGCACAACACCATACTGGATGAGATAGGAGCAGTCTTTCTCTCTGCCATGCCAGTTGTGATGTGACGTTTGAATTTGATACTTGTACCCAGCATAGGTAGGGCCCACTTGGGAGAAATCCACTCCGTTCATTGGTTTTGGTAGATTATTTTAAGATATGAGAACAAAAATAGGAGATCTAAAACTCAAGTGGCCCACACAAAGTGGAAACAATGGAAATGGGTTGCTTATCATTCAATACTTTCTGGCCTCGACTGTGATGTTCATGTGCCATCTAAACCGTTTTATAAAATAGATCAACGGTTCATAAGTACCTTACCACTATGATGAATTAAAAGAATAAAAATATTAGCCTGATCAAACGCTTCTGCAGCCCCAAAAATATTGTAACGCTGCGTGTACAATCTCCACTGTTTTCTATTGTGTGACCCTCTTGAGGTTTGGATCTGCCTTGGTTTTTAGGCTCATGCAATAAAATGATTTGGAAAAACATGTGAATGAGTTGGATTTCTCACAAACACCATGGTTGGCCCTACCTAGCTTGGGATCTAAGAACATTGACTGCCCCTTCCTCTGCTATGGCTTAAATGGGCAATTTAAGCCCATTCGTTAACCTACTAGAGCTCGGAAGTCCTTCAGCCCAGCGTGTTTAAAGGGCCCGTTTAGATTGTAAGTTACTTATCAGATAAGCCACTTATCTTGGTTTCTACTTACTAAGCAGATAAGTATGTTTGGTAAACAACATACTTATCAGCCAATAAATAGATAAGCATGTTTGGTAATAACACATTGAGAAGTAATTTTTTAAAAGAAATTTTAAAATTTCTATATGTGAAGGGAGAGGGCATTGGCAATGCCTCCTATGCTGATCTGGACGTTGATCAGTTGGCTAGGGCCCACACATGTTGATGTTTTAGAGAACCGTCTTAGATGTGTTGAGATGAGTCTGCTACATATAGGCTTGCACCCGAGTTGGGTTAGGGTTAGGGTTTGGGTTGGGTTGGGTTGGGTTGGGTTGGGTTGGGTTGGGCCCAATCCTGGACCGAACCTAAACATATTTTAAAGGTTCGGGTTCCAGGTTGTGACTGGGTTGGGCCGACCCAACACTAACCCTACCCTACTTGCAAAAGGGTCAACCCTAACCCTACCCAACCCTATATGCTGAACCAGGTTGGGTCGGGTCGGGTTAGGACTGAGTTCTACTTATTCGCATTCTTTTTAACCTTGTATATTAAAGATAGAAGTGTTTGACTCATTTCGAACAATTTTAAATAGTATTCTCTCTACACAATATCGCCGATAATCGTTTCTTTAACTTCAAAACATATTATAAAAATGCCCCACAATAAGGGTCGAAACAGCTAGGTGTATTTATCACCTTACTATCCAAAGTTCCAATTTCCAAACACGTCGAAGGAGGGATTGCTCGAATTCAAAGTTCGTTTTAGAATACTCTTACCGAACATTAGAGCAGATCAGGTCGGGCAGAATGGGTCGGGTATACACGAGTTGGGGTACGGGTTGGGTCGGTCGGGTTTAGCGTGTATCCTAAACCATACCTAGATTAAAAAATGGTCCAGCCGCATTCACCAGGGACCAGACCCTTTTCTCTACGGGGTCGGGTTTTTGCTGGGTTGGATTGGGCAGGTTGGTTGGGTTAAGTCAACAGATGTGCAGCCCTACCTACAGATACACATGTTGTTGGTTTCTGACTTTTTTTTTTTTTTTTAAGGAGAATGGATGGCATATCAGTGTTGTTGATGAACGGTCAACAATCACTTTCAACGGTTCTGGATGATCGGGACAACATACAAATGGCCGTGATCTGTTGTTGATAAACGACTGATAATGGAATGCTCTTTGATCAATAGGAGTACCGAAGAGGAAGACATCATAGATCTTCACCTATTGCGGATTTGATTGCCGTTGTTTACAGCAACAAACAGGAAATGGAGGTCACAGCTAGACTAGGAATAGATGAAAAAGGGACCAAGCTCTGTTTTGATCTGGACTCAGTCAGTCTGATGGACAACCTTTGTCATCTGACCAGTAGGTTGTGTAGATCTGAGAAGCTAATTGGAGAAGATGTTGATATGAGAAGATGATCGCAGTTGCTGGAGATGAAGAACTTCGGATCTTTAGTTGTTAGACGTCGGTCATCAATTATGAGCTTGGACAGTTCAGGGACATTGATCTCCAATCGGACGGCGGTTGAACAGTGATCTATGGTTGTTAATTGCCAGGCCCTAATCTAATTCTCATATCTTAGATCCAAGGAGAGTTGAGAAGAAAAAAGAAGAGAGGAGAAGAGGAGAGAGGAAAGAGGAGGAGATTTAGAAAAAGCTACCCAAATTCCCTACCCATGTTCAGCCATTTTCTAAATATGTGAAAAAGCAAGACACAGAAATGCTTAAGCAATTTTCAGCAAATAAGTAATGATAATTATTTATTAACCAAACTGATTATCTCAAATAAGTTACTTAACTGCTGCCATAAGCAAGAAAAGCACTTATTTGGTGGTATCCAAACGGGCCCTAAATGTCATGCATGTATGACGGAGCACACCTAATGAAGATCCCAGATCTTGCACAAAACTGGTTGGCTGACATCAGGCTTGGGCTGCTCTTGGATTTCGGACTGCACAATCATCATGGACGCAGGCGAGACTTGGGCCTAAGATTTACTATGCAGGCTAGGTTTGGACACACCTTGGCCCAGCATATAAGGTTAATCTTTAAAGTCAGGGCAACCAACAAGACAGGTCTGTCTGGCCACGAATCTGAACTAGTTGCGCCAGGTTTGTAGGGTTGGTCTCAGTCTGGGCTTATCCTATTGACGGCCCAATTTTCAGTGGATAATTAAGGTCGTGTTTGATTGCAAAAAATATTATGAAATTTCAATAAACTTTTCCCCAAAAATTAGACTGATTAATCAACAAATTTCATGATATCTTGGGCAACCAAATTAATGACCAATCCATGGTTAATCCCCACAGTACAGCATGTCTGGCTCTTCGGTGCATGAATCCATACTCAACTTTGGGTCCAGAAATATTCACAAGCTAAATTAATTTTCCTTCTTGAATTTGGACTGCTCAAGCCTCTATTCTTCACCCAGAATTGCTCATTTGATTAACTTTCCACCAGGGGCCGTCCATTCAAGCAGATGTGAGCCAGAGAAAGGTAGTTTCAGGGGCTTGTAACGATCCAATCCCATGGTTCCATCCACGTGTTGCTTGCCAGTCAGCATAGGCTCGACCCATTGCCAGCCTTGAGTGGCAATGGATGGGGAACAATCACATGCACATATGTTCGAGCTCTATGGGCCCACCGAGCGATGTGTATGTGAAACTGAAACCACTCAAAATGTAATCCCAAAAACCATCCCAATCAAAACCTAAAAAATCATCCGAAAAACCCATCCCAATCAAAACCTAAAAAATCATCCGAAAAACCCATCCCAACAAAAAAACTTAGCCTAAGGTGAGACGAGAAGGGATTATTTGGTGGGCTTGGGTCAAGGTAATCTTGGTCAACCCAAGCCTAACCAAGTTACAAAATGGGGATTCAATCCAAGCTTCACCTGCAGCCCATGAAACGCAGCCCAAACTCAATCCATTCACTTAGTGGCTCTAAAATTAAGCCCAGCGATTGATGCAGATCGATTGGATCAGATTCGGGTATACCTGAGCTCGAGGACGGTTCAATTGGGTCAGTTTGAGACAGCCTAAGGCTGATGTATTTGCACAATAGGTCTCAATTTGTAGGCCGAGGCTGACCCATGGGTCAGTTTGGAGATGGCCTAAAGCTGATGTATTGCACAAATGGGTCTCATTGTCTAGGCCGAAGCTGACCCATGACACCTTCGGTGTGACCTGTAACCATATAAGAGGTGGGTTAGATGGGGTTGTCAATGGGCTGGAAACGCCCACCGTTGAAACGATCATAGTTCGCAAAATCGGATGGTTAGGACGTTCTGATCAACACAACCAATTTTAAGAACAAACAACCAAAATGTGATTATAATAAGCAATGATAAGAAGGTTAGAACCAACCGTGGAAATTGATGCAGCGTACTTTTTGGAAAATGTTAAAGAAAAAAGGGGAAAAAACCCTCAACACAACCATTAATAATAATAAAAAAATAATGGTTGTGTTGATCGGAACGTCCTAACCAAAAAGAAGTGCCTCATGAGAGTTGGAACCCAAATAAAAGAGGCCCTTGAAGATCTGCAATACTCGAACCATTCATAAAGGCCATCTTTTTAATACTCTTATTATATCAATCAAAATAGACCAAATATTATAAAATTTTGCAAAACAACAACAACAACAAAATTGTACAAATTGAATTTATATAATTGAAATTTAACAAAATAATTCTGGTCAGATATCGAAACAAAACCTTAATTAACTAAGACATCCAAATAATCAATAAAATAAATTACTTTCTCCTCAGTGGGACCAAGCTTTCAGTATAGGCACGAAGCCCAAGAAAACGGTAATTGTACCCTTCATAATTCGTGACGGTTTTGGTCCGTGGATTGTACTCGGACAACTGGTTTACATTCAGCGATATCAAAATATTCCCATTGCTGTGGATGGCTATAGGAATAATATAACAATATGTGTTGATATATCCATTTATGTTTAACATATCGATGCTGTATGCTCTAATCCAAGTGGATTTTGTGTAGTCTTGTAGCATCCAGATGTCCATCAGCGGCTCGGTTGAAGTGTCTACAAGACTCAGGCACCCTCCGAGTTGCACCAACCACATATACATCCAATTCTTGTTGCTATCCAAGCAACACCTAGGATGAGGGATTATACTAATCTTCTCATCACTGAGATTCACTGATACGATGAGTGCAGATCTATTCATGAGAAACCGGTTATCAACCATCCAATGCAGAGCACCATTTACAAGAACAGGATCATAATGGATGAGCGGATAAGGGATGCTACCAACTCTTTTCCACAAATCGGAGAGGCCCATTGTAAAGATTTCGCATTCCATATGGTATTTAGTTCCATAAAACTGACTGTTGAAGAAGTGGACAATCTTGTATTCTTTGGCGAAATTATCGTATCCCAACCCCACATTCTGAATTGGAGTTGTATAAAGGGGAATGTGTAGACTTGCTTCTGGCAGCGTTATCAATTGTCGAGTAGCAGGATTGTATACATGAATTCTCTCTCTCTCGGAGAGAAGGAAGAGACCATGGCAACAGTGTGACAAACTGAACTTGTATTCAGGAATGCCCTTTGGTAACTCATGAGCGTCCCGTCTTCCTTCTTCCAAGGAGTAATGGTAGAGCATTCGATTGTGTGGGGCTATAAAAAAAATATCAGGATTCTTTTCTGCATGTTCAAGTCGGTGTCGTTGAATGAAATGTGGCTCAAAGATCAATGAGCACCAAAGTCTGCAGACACATCTAAATCGCAAAAGCAATTTTACCGGAAGTTTGGCAAGTATGCCAATGATGACATCATGAGGGAGGATCCGAACAATCTTCTTTAATTTTGCACTTGCTTCCATAAAATGACCTTCGCGTCTGCTGGGAACCAAATCTCCTCTCTTAGAGAAATTTTGCTTTACCTGGACAAAAAATCAGGTGCTTAAGTTAGTATTCTTTCTAATGATTGTACTTGCTTGCATGTCTATTGGTCAAGAATGAATAGATGTTGGCAATGAAAGGTCCAGGAAAATTACGTCTGGATGGGTCTTTTTGCATTCACTCTGGGACCTTCTGAAAAAAGCCAAGAGGGTGACACCCACTTTTTAATTAAAAAAGTTATAGGAGCCCTCGTATCCCTCTCTTCACATCAGTATCAGTTAGTGATCTTAATAAGTGAGATGTGTTACATTTTTGGGCAAAAAATATTATTATGTATCCCTTGGGTTTTTGATGGTACATTCAATATTCCAAATATGATGTAGAGGAGGTCGCTGATAATTACATGAAGAAAATGGACCATCGGAAAGCCAGGCGGAGTGGCAAAGCACTCACCAAAATTCAGAAAATTCAGCCCTATTGGGCGTCCAACCATAAGCCTGAATGGTACAGAGAGTTTGTTGGACAGGTTTCATAATTTCAAGTGACCGACCATCATCGGACACCCTACCATCTCTCATCGGGTGTCCAAAATCCGTCTGAATTATGTCCCAACTCTCTAGATAGTTTTGTTCGTCGCTAGGCACCCAACCGCCCTTCGATCAGGCACCCGAAATTCGTCCGGAATTTATGTTTTCTTCACTATATTGTTTTCTAGTTCGGTGGGCGCCCAACTGCTCTTCAACGAGCGCCCGACAAAGCGTGAGCAGATATAGATTTTGTGCGAACTTTCTGTTCTGAATATTTTTCTTTTCAAATTTGTTTAAGACTCTTGATTTACACACCCTTAGGGTTTTTATTACTAAACCTAGGTTATAAATACTCTTAATAATTTGTTGCTCAGCCACGAAGACGTCGAGGACCTCCTTGCTCAGCCACCCAAACATAAGAATGATCGTGTAGGCCATGCTGGGAGAGATTACTGAGGTAAGGCCGAGCTTCCTACAATCAATGGTTTGTTGCCCATTGAAGAATTTCTAGATTGGCTAGCGGAAGTTAAGAACTTCTTTGATTACATGAAACTTTCGGAAGATAAGAAGGTGAAGCTAGTAGCATACAAGTTGAAGTCGGGAGCTTCAGCATAGTGGGAGCAATTAAAGCTCACACAGAACTGACAGAATAAGTTGCCCATCTGATCATGGCCACAGATGAGTCAACTCTTGCGTTTAAGGGAAATCAGACTTTTGAAGAGTATGCTGCCGAGTTTATCAGGTTAGCGATGCGCAATGATCTCTCCAAGACAAATTCGCAGAAGCTAGCTAGGTTCATTGGCGGCCTAAGGACCGCTATCCGGGATCGCGTACAACTTCTCCCAATCTGGACGGTGGAAGAGGTGCTACAATACACCAATCGCGTGGAAGCTCAACTTACTAAAGTTCCTACGCATCCCTAACCATCGAACCGTGACTCTACGATGGGTCTCGCGCACGATCCAACCATGTCTAAGGGAAATGAGCCTATTGGGGGGCTTGTGACACCTCCAATGATCACGAACCATGATGCGTGGAGCGGTCCCTTCAGACCACAAATAATTATTCCTATGACAGTGGGTCCAACTCAGGCACCAAATCCTTATGCTCGGCTAAGGCCGAACAATTGTTCCGTTGTGGTTAGCCCGACCACTTATCGAATGCTTTCCCTTGGCGCCCCACTGCTAATCTAGCCACGAATGAAGGAGAGGGTGAGGAAGACTACGCAGAAAGAGGGCCTGAGAACAAAGAGTTTGATCAGTTCACCAAAGAAGAAGATGTGGAGATTGATTGGATGGCTGGGATCGTGGCCAGTCCTTAGTCATGAGCGTTTGTGCTTCACGCCTCGAAAAGAAATATACCTTCAGCGCCACAACATCTTCCATACCCGTTGCACAGTTTTTTATGGATCTTTGATCAATCGAACATCGGTTCCGATGGGACTCTGATCAATCGGACAAATGTTCCAATCAATCAGAATTTGGTCCAAGGAAATTCCAAAACTCTCTGGACAGATTTCTGATCAATTGGAGAATTCCTCTGATCAATCGGATGTGGTCCCTCAGATTAATCGGACCATGTTTTGATCATTCGAAATTTCTTCCAAAGATCTTTAAAAATTCTCTAGACAGATTTTCGATCAATTGGACAGACCTCCAATCAATCCAACCATGTTCCGATTAATTAGAGAATCGCGAATTTGCCAATTTTTTTTACTGTTGTAGAAATTTCTATAAAAGTGAGGGCATTCGTTTTTTGGCATAATAGAGGGATTTTGAGGAGTTAGAAGCTACCACCATTGCATACCAGTAGGAGCTCTAATCATATCCCATCACAAATCATTCTCCTTGTGATTCATCACAAGCTTGGAGCATTCAAAGCTTAAATGAGAATGGACTTGTTCCCTCTTGATTCTTAGGAGTTTAGGCAGATTGATCATAGGTAGAACCTTGGTCTAAACACCACTTAGGAATCCAAATAGGTGTATTCCTATAGGAAACCCGTTTATTACCATTTGTAGAGGATTCACCACCTTGTAGCACCTTAGGCATCTCCGTTGGAGCATCATATGCAAGGTGGCTAATCTTGGAGCTAGAGCATTAGCGACGCAACGGCATCAACGATCATGGAAGCACAGGGGGAGTTGATTCAAGCACGGGAGAGAAAGAAGAAGCAACCCGAAGTGGTGCTATAACGGGGCTCAAATCTGACAAGTAAGGTTGTCGATTTTTGTTGAGTCCAGCCACTCTTTTCCCGGTGGGAATTGAGTGTAGAGTTTGTTTGTCAAACTTGAACTAGGTTCGTTTGTCGATCCTTGGCTTGTTAGTTGAGTCTAAAATTCTAGGGACGTTTTCCATTCCTTGTCACATTTGTCGGGCCTAAATTCCAAGGTTGTTTGGCAATCCTTGGCATATCTGCTGGGCCTAAAGTCTAAGGGCATTTGTCAGTCCTCGGTACATTTGTCAAGATTCAACAAGTCTCCAAGGGGAGCCACCAACACGGGTCTTGTTGAGCTCTGAATTGTGCATATTTTAACCTCATTTCATCACTAACCATGCATGATTTGTATGTTTAAAGACCTATCTAATGCATACTTTTGTGATCGTAGGAATGAGAGAGAGACTTCACCAATTTGATGACAAAAGACTCTTTCTAATATCATTAAATATCAAAGGAAAGAAGGCCAAGAGTTGGAGAGAAGATGCAAGGAGAGAAGAAAAAGAAGAAAGAAAGAAAAGATGTGAATTAGATGGGTCCGACCGGTCATGACCGGTTAGCCAGTGGATTGACCGGTCGGCCGCCCTTGCTGCCCCCGCTGGAACTCCCTGGACTAAAATAGACGTTTCTGACTGGTCATGACCAGTCGGCCAACATTTAGAATTCAAAATTTCTATTCTGGCTTCCGATTTTTGCCGCGCAACTGCGTAAACCTTACGTAGATTCTCAAAGATTCTATGGTGGTGGAGCATGAATGCTATAAAAGAACACCTAGAGGCTCGTCTAAACTCACCCTAGAAGAGTTCTAGGGTAGTGGGAGGTGGAGAATCATGAATTAGGAGATCTACAACTCCTGCCTAGGATTTCTCTAGTTTTTCATGTTTTGCTTAGTGTTTTTGTTTTGCTTTAGCTTAATAATCTTCATGGTTGGCTAAACCTCTTAGTTAGAGCTAAGAGGTGAAGCTTGTAGTTATCTTTGATGTTTTAATTCATTTTTAGGTTTCGAGTTTGGATTTAATGATGAACAAAGTTGTTTTAGTTTGAATAAAGTTCTGAGTTTATAGTTTTTCTTTGATCTCTTAATGGCTCTGGTTTCATGTGATGCTTAGAAGATCTAAAACTCAATTTCTTACTTGTTATGCAAGCTCTAAACTTATATAATTCAAGAAATTGGATTCCCTATGCTCTGGAGTTTGGTGTTCAATGTGGGAACTAAACTAACTTAAAGTTTGTATTGTTCTGAAATTGTTTTTGGTTATTGATGTTGATTTGATTAAAGTTCAAATCATGACTCTATTTTAAGTCTAGTGCAAGGATTTGAGAGAGACCATGATTATGATCTTAACCTATTGAAAAGAGGATCGGCTTATGCAATTGAGTGTGCCCAATGCCTGGGTTGATTGAGGGAATCATATCAATAAACAAAGTCTTGTTTTGGATTGTTGATGATTTAACCATTCCATGTCCTAAGTAGATAGGACTGGATTCCGATTCTAGTTGTGTAATTGAGAAACTTATACGGATTATGCATTAAGGATAATTACAAGTGGTTCCTCAACGCTCTAATATTTTTAGACTATTATATCCATCCTTTAAGTTTACAGATTGCATTATTTGCATCAATATTTAAATTTTCAGATTTAGTTCACCTTAATTTGATTTCAATTAGAGTTGTTTGAAGGAGTTTTGTGAATTCCTGGTTGATCCCTGAGGACAATCTCGTTCTCTAATGAATTATTACTACATCACAACCTTGCACTTGGGGTTGGCGAACAAGTGTAAACGTGTAGGTTGGGAGGAACCTACACGTTTTTTTAATGTGTATATTGTCTTATACTCGGGCACTCGAAAGTATTGCCCAGGCACTCGAACTAGCCATTTTTTGCCCATTATAAACATGTCTATATAAGCATTTGAGAAGGTTTTGAGGCATTTATGGAGAATAGTTTAGAGCCTTGGGTGGGTGAGCTTCCTAATACAAAAACCTTCCTTCTTAAGCTCTATTCCTTGAGTTCATTATTCAATCCTTGTTATGGTAGACATTAATGAGCATTCAAAGCTCGAATTGAAACATGAACTCAAGTTTTCATGAATGCCCTTGACCTAATCTAAAATAGGCATACCCTTAGTCATTAGAGCCATTAATGTAACCCTATGTGAAACCTTCTATCTTCAACAAAAACCCCATCTTATATAATGTTCACCCAACCTATTACCCTCTCCTTGGCACTATAAAGATCATTCAAAGTAAGGTTATTGATCGAGGGAGCTAAAGAAGGAGCAGTTCGTGCAAGTCGAAGCTTCTTCAACAAAGGCGTTTTCTAAGGGCTCATCCAGCTAAGTATTTCTTAGTATTAGAGTCCACAATTTGAAACTACCTCTCGTGGAGAGTGTTGGGTTTGAGAGTTTGAAGACCCAAACTAGCAAGTCCTTGTGTAGGCCACGGATGTGTAAAACGTGTGTTGTGTCCTTATATAGGACAAGTGTTGTCCTTATGTAGGACGAGTGTTATCCTTGTGTAGGACGTTCTAGACCTTGTGTAGATTGTAAGGGTTGAAAGGTGTACCTAATTTAAAACCTCCGAGATAGTGAAATTCGACCACGGAGTTAGTGGGTCAGCCGGGAGTGGAGTAGGCACATAGCCGAACCACTATACATCATGTGTTATGTGGTGAGTGCATTAGTCTATTATTATTGTTTATTACTGAATTCTATGAATACTTGATTGAATACCCATCTCATGTTTGACGAAATGCTTACATGGTATTCTTCCTTACTTAGTTGAATGATTATGATAAACATGCACATCACATATGCTTACATTTGTTTTCTTTGTAGACTTTTCTTAAATCATTTTATGTTTCATAGTCTACAAAGTTTTCATAGAGTTGTAGATCATCTAGCTTGGATCATATGCCTTGCATGAACATGATTGGTAAATCATAACTTGGATATGCATATTTGTTTATCTAGCACCGTCAAGTAGCTGCCTCGGTCAATTCGATGGGAGTGGATTAGGTGTGACCCAGGTGTCATCGTGCATGGTGCTTCCCTGACGGTGGGGCCAACCTTGATGTATTTATTGTAGATCTACACAGTCTATCTTATTTCCATAACATTTTAGGGCGTGAACAAAAAATTAAGAAGATCCAAATCATAGATGGACCAAAACATAGGAAACATTTGTGTTTGGCCATTAGAACTTCTTATGGGGCCACAAAATTTTTGAGTCAAGTGGATAATTATTTTTTCCGTTCATCCATTTGTTTGTGTTCTTATGAAAAAATTTGGACGGCATGGATACACAATACATGCATCAAGGTGGCCCCTAGTATTAGGGGGCCCGTGTTGGTTAAAGCCAGGGTTGCACGACTCCACCCCCACATCCTTAGGTGGTAAAGTAGATGGGGCACACCATGGTGTTTATGAAAAATCCATACGGTTCATCCATTTTGTCCTATCATTTTAGGGTATGACCCAAAAAATGTAGATCCAATGCTCAAGTGGACCACACTAGGAAAACACATTTTATGGTCCTAACATTGTCCACCGTTAGCCCACTTGCAATTCATATCTAATTCGTTCTTTTGGCTCGTGGCCTAAAATGAGCATATAGAATAGATGGACAGTTTCAATTAACTATATACATAAAGATGGGCCCCACGGAATCTTTGGCATGTTGTCCCAAACAATGGGGTTAGAATGATGAAAACACCTTAACGGTGCTCTTCAGTCTGCAACCGTTAGCCAAGGTCAGCAAAGCGGTTTTCTGATCACCTTTTCAAACTGTAAACTTGAAAGCAGGTGAGTTTTGGAATATCGATCTAAAGGCGACTTTACTTTAAATAACTCCAAACGACCATTTTACCCTTTAACAACGTTGGTTTTCTCTGATCTAACCGCTTGGATCCGGCTCATTTTTGGTCTCTCATACTAAAATGAGCTCCCAAAATAGTGGATGGGGTGGATTTCTCACAAACAACACGGTGGGCCCCACCTAGGTTCCAAGCGTAGGAACTTTATGCACTTTTGCAGGAAATCTGCATCCCCACCGTGGTGCCACCCTAGCATTAACAACATGGTGCGACACTAATAGTGGGGGCCACCTTGATGCATGTATTGTGTATCCACATTGTCCAAACTTTTGATAAGGTCACGGAAAGCTGTATGAAGGGAAAAAAACAAATATCGGCTTGATCTAAAAATTCTTATGGCCCACGAAATTTTTAATGGCCAAACACAACTGTTTCCAGTGTTTTGGTCCATATAAGATTTGAATCTGCTTAAATTTTTTGCCACACCTTAAAATGATATGGAAATATGGATAGACGGTGTGGATATACAATACATACATCAAGGTGAGCCCCACAGTCAGGGCATCACCATGCATGGTGACACAGGGGTCGCACGTAATCCACTCCCCCATCCGATTACTTACAGACGCCGTAGGAGCGAGGTGGCTTGACGGTGATCTTGGATAATTATTATAGGGCACAATATAAACAATTATATATATATATATATATATATATATATATATATATATATATATATATATATATATATATATATATATATATATATATATATATATATATATATATACTAACTCTCAGGTGGACCACACAACATGAAAACAGTGGTGATTGAACTCTCACCGTTAAAAACACTCTAAGGCCCACTATAATGTTTATTTTCCATCCAACCTATTCGTAAGATCACAAAACCATGGATGAAGGGAAAATACAAATATCAGATTGATCCAAAACTTACATGGCCCCTAAATTTTTTTTTAATGGCTAACTTCCACTGTTTCTTGTAATATGGTCCACCTAAGTTTCAAATCTATTGTGTTTTTTGAATGATGCCCTAACATACGTTTTAAAAATGGACGGACAACGTGGATGTTAGGCCAATACACCTATGTGGGCCCCAAATTCAGGACATTACTGTGTTGGATGCAACACGAGCCACACCTAATCCATTTTCTGCCATGCTAGCTGTGATGCGACGTGATGTTAAAGAGCTTCTTACCATTCAATACTTTTTGGGCTCGACCGTGATGTTTATATGCCATCCAAACCGTTTATAAAGTAGCCCAACTGTTCATAGGGTCCTTAATACTGTGATGAATTGAAATAATAAAAATATTAGCCTGATCTAGAGCTTCTGCGGCCCCACAACTGTTTTAATGGTGGGCATTCGGTCTCCACTATTTTCTATTGTGTGGCCCACTCGAGAGTTGGATTAGTCTATTTTTTGGATAGTGCCATAAAATGATTTTTCAAAACATGTGAATGGGTTAGATTTCTCACAAACACCATGTGGGCCCCACCTAGCTTGTGATCCAAGAACAATGACAGCCACCTTCACTGCGACAGGTAGTGTCTTAAAAGAAGGGCATTTTCGTCTTTTATAAAATACAGTTTTAAAACTGCAGGCAATTGCAACGGTAAGGGATGCCAAGCGGTTAAATCAATAATGGAGCAAAAACGTAAGCAGATTACTTTAAATAACTTAAAAGTAAGCTGGTTTTCATAATTTGAGACAAAGACCGGCAGGTTTTAGTAAATGGCTCTAACTTAAAAGCAGGCGGGTTTTGAAATATGGATGTAAATGTAAATGTAAAGGTAAAGGCAGGCCGCGCGGACCAAAAAATCCCTAAAACTATGCAAAACCAAGAGAAATAAAAGAGAAGAACAAAGAATTTATCAAACTTGGAACTTAAGTCATTCTTAGCATAAACCCAAATAAAGATAGAAATAAGATATTACTAACCTATGATCCTATTGTATAGGATTGAAAAGGAAAAACAATGATGCAACTCTAAAACCTAGTCAAAGAAGAGATTGGGAAACCAATCCTTACCTAGGATCCTATTACATGAAGTAAGAGAGGAAATTGAAAATTTGAACGTAACGGGAAGCAAAACTAATGGAAAATAAACAGGGAAGATGAATCACTCACTATAACGACGTGTCTCGCGCTCCCAAACAAGCTCGATTTGGATCTGAGTCAACTCACTGGGCTAACTTGGACAAGGCTTTTCTCTCTGTTTCTTCTTCTTCTGCTTCTTGCTTTCTCCTTTCTGAGATGCAACTTGTTGTGGTACAGTCCCCTCAGATAGAGTCGGTTTTATAGGATTTTCAGACGTCGGGAAGATTCCCCACACGAAGCTTAGGGTCGGTTTGACACACTATATACGCGTAGGTGGTGTTGCGTAGATCTTCGAGTTTGATTTGGTTATGATTCCTACTATTAATCTTGATGGAATTCTAGGGGTTTGTTAATGATTGTATGGCCCCCTTAACATCGTTTCTGATCTCTTGATGGTGTCCTATCAAGATCGAATGGTCAGCATTCAAACGAAGAAAACACTTCACCCTTTAATAGAAAATTCGGACTGGTGGCTAATTTCTCTGAAATCTTTCTACTAGAAAGTCCAGATAGGACTGAAAAACACAGTGGGTTTTTCGTAGAAAATTGGAATGCGTGCAAAGCCAGTATGACTAGGTTGGGTTCGAATAGCATGTCCAAAACATTATGTTTATATCTCAACATCTTCTTCTTCTTCTTCTTTTTTAAAGAAAATTTCATTTCATTTCATCCAGGCAAAAGATTGTACAGCTCATTCGGGCTGGGACGCTCCGACAAAAGATTGAAACGCCCTCACCTATCATATACCTAAGAACATCACAAATCCAATCGAAGACTACACAAACCCACTTTATCCAAGAGCAAATGTCTTCTAATCAGATGGGGCAAATATCTCACATTATCGAAAACCCGCTGGGCTTGGGACTCGCTTCTTCATTTGGCCAGCCCATCAACTACAAAATTTCCCTCCCTTATGAGAGATCTTGACCACCAATACCACATAGCATCTTGGGAGTTTTCGTGTTGAGAATCTCGACTACAATCTTGGAGCCACTCACGACGTCCACCTTTGAGAAGCCCAAGGTGGCTGCACATCGAAAGGCCCTCTACTATCGTCTTTGTCTTAGCAAGGGTGTTTGAGCCAAAGCAGTAACCCAAGGAGAAGGCAAAGATAAGTTTCCCATTTTTGTCCCTACATCTATGCATGCTTATCTTTCTGTTTAAGCATGAATCGTATGATGCTTGTAATCATTCTATTCTCTCTCGTTATATTAAAATAGTAGATAAGAGAGCTACTATGTTAAATAGGAATTGTGAAATCTTTATAAAATTTCAATCAATAAGTGGGGACAAAAAAAGGTATTAATCAGCCGTCTAGTCTAAGGGGCCGTTTGGATGCCTGCAGTAACTTCTGTAAAATGTAACAAAGTTACAGGTAACTTTATTACAGTTTGTGTTTGGGGGAGAAATGTTACAGGTAACAAAGTTACAACCTGTAACTTTGTATCAAGTAAAGAAGCAAGAAAAGTCACAGGCAAAATAGGTGTTAATCAAGTCACAGGTGACTTTGTTGCAGGCAACGGCTACCTTCTTTTGAAATCGAAATGTAGGATATATTCGCAGTTGCATTGAAGAGGCGTTTGCTTGCATGCAGACGATTTGAAGGACGAGCGTCTCCGTCTCCGTCTCCGTCTCCCTCTCCAGGTGAGTTAAAAACATTTCCCTTTTCTTCTTTCTTTCATTATTATTATTATTTTTTTTATGCTTTCCCCTTTTCTGGGGCGCAGATCAGCTAGTCCCAGTATGAGGGGTGGTTTCAAATCTCTGTGGGCCCCACCATGATGTATGCGTTTTATCCACGCCATCCATCCATTTTTCCATCTTATTTTAAGGCACGAGCCCAAAAATGAGACAGATACAAATCTCGGGTGGACCACACCAGAGGAAAACAGTGGGGATTGAACGTCCACCATTAAAATCTTCCTAGGGCCCACTGTAATGTTTATTTTCCATCCAACCTCTTGATAAGGCCACGTAGACCTAGATGAAGGGAAAAAACAAATATCAGCCCGATACCAAACTTCTGTGGCCCCCAAAAAGTTTTCAATGGTAGGCATCAATCCCCACTGTTTTCCTGTGGTGTGGTCCACCCGAGATTTGTATCTGTGTCATTTTTGGGCTCGTGCCTCAAAATAATATGGCAAAATGGATGGACGGCATGGATAAAATGCATACATCATGGTGGGGCCTACAGATATTTGAAACCACCCCTTATGCTAGTCGCAGTGGGACTAGCTGATCCGCGGGACTAGTTGATCCGCGCCCCCTTTTCTGATCGCGGAAGTGGATTGCATGGTAACTCCGCTTGCGTACTGAGTAAACTCTGTGGGGCCCACCGTGATTTACATATTTTATCCACTCCGCCCACCCATCTTAATAGATACTTTTAGGGCTGTAACCCAAAAATGAAGCATATAAAAAGCTTAAGTGGACCACACCACAGGAAAAGTGTAAACTCATTGTCTACCTTTGAAAACTTCTTGGGGGATATTTGTGATTTCCATCGTTGGGGGACACAGAGGTTTTGGACCAAGCAGATATTTGTGTTTTCCCTTCATCCATGTCACAAGTGGACTGGAGCAGATATAAAGAGCTTGGATCACAAATAAACATCACTGTGGGGCCTGTGAAGGTTTCAACGGTGGAAATCATTATTCCCACTGTTCCAGTGGCATGGTCCACTTGAGTTTTTGATATGCTTCAACTTTCCAGTGGCATGTCTGTCCAAGTATCCAAATTGTGGGGCCCATTCCTAATGGAACATAGCCCAACAAGTCATAGTTTACCAACATTACAAGCAATTTAGAAACATGGGCCCACTTTTACAGCCCATTTATTGATTAGTTTAGCCTTAAAAAATTGCCCAACTATTCATCTAGATGGGCTCAATAAAATAGCATACTTTTAAAATTTCTTTATGTCTCAATTTGATTTTTAAATAATTCTCTACTCTAAGCTTTGGATAAAGTGTGAATATATAACTTATTACCTGTAACTAACTTACAGGTTCGCCAAACACAGAAACTAAGTTACCTGTAACTAAGTTACAACTTCCATCCAAACAGGATTACTTGTAACTTTCTTTCACCTGTAACTAAGTTACATGTAACTTACAACTTAAAAAAGTCACATGCATCCAAACGGGCCCTAAAGTTTAACATATAACTATATATGAAAAAACAAGAGTGAAATAAAAAAGAACAAGAAATCGAAACTTAGAATTTAAACCATTCTTAACGTAATCCCAAATAAAGATAGAAAACGAGAGATTCCACCGAAAAAGAAAAACATAACACATCTCCAAAACCTAGTCAAAGAAGAGATTGAGAAACCGATCCTTACATGAAGTAAGAAAGGAAATTAAAAAAAAATTGAATGTAACGGGAAGCAAAACTGATGGAAAATCAACAGGAAAACGTGAGATGAATCACTCACCGTAATGACGTCTCGCGCTCCGAAATAGGCCCAATTCGAATGAGTTGACTTAGAGAGTCGACTCACCTTGCTAACTCGGATAAGGCTTTTCTTCTTCGTCTCTTTCTGAGCTGTCCAGAAGGGTTTCTGGACCGATCAGAGTGTGACTCGAACCAGTCTTGAACCGAGTCGAGTTAACCAGCGGCTATTCTCACAAAATCTCTCTAAATTTTTTTCTTTCGCAACTTTATGCGGTTTTATAGGATTTTCAGACGTCTGGAAGATTCCTCAAGCGAAGCTTAGCGTCGGCTCGACGCACTGTATACGCGTAGGTGGTGTTGCGCAGATATTCGAGTCTGATTTGGTTATGATTCCTACGACTAATCTTGATCCGCGTGATTTTACACAACGGTTGAGATCACCTCAAACCGAAGAGCGTGATTGTAGGAGAGGTCTTTCACTTGGATAAGGATTCAGCCACTGTTCGAACGGGGAGCGAATTAGATGTTACCCTGGTAACACCTTAGTGGGTGTTACCCCTACTGTGTGGGGCCCATCTTGATGCATTTTTTATATATCTATGCCGTCTATCTGTTTTCTCATATCATTTTAGGATATGATACAAAATATTAAGAAGATCCAAATCTCAGGTGGACCATACCACTAGAAACAGTGATTAATAACCATTAAAAACGTTTTGTGGGCCATAAAAGTTTTGGATCAATCTCATATTTATACTTTCCCTTAATCAAGACCTTATTGACATTATAAAGATCTTGGATTGCAAATAAACATCACCAAAACCTTACCATAGGCTCTTTGAAATTTTTAATGGTGGGGCACTCAATCACACTGTTTCCAGTGGTATGGTCCACTTGAGATTTCGATCTGCATAATTTTTGTAACCTTACCCTAAAATGAGCTGTATAAACGGATGGACGGAGTGGATATACAAAATATCATACATGTGGGCCATACGGTAGGGGTAACACCCACTAAGCTGTTCCCGGGGTAACACCTAATTCGCGCCCGTTCGAACGAAAGAGGAAACCACGGTTTCCGTTTTTTGAAACCTCATAAGCTCGCGCACTGGGCAAAACGGTTTCGGTTCGGGATTACCTGGCATGAACGGACGGCCCTGATCTTTCCAGCGAATGGTCAGGATCTGTGGGCGGATTCTTCTCTCCGCCTCAAAATCGAATCCTCCTTGGACAAGATCGTCGGTGTCGAAGGGACGCGGATTGCGTCCGAACCCTGGTCGGACCTTTAAGCGTCCGACCATATATGGGCGAGGGCCCACCGTGATGTATCGGTCTATCCGCGCCGTCCACTCATTTTTGAGATCATGTTAGGGGATGGGCTCAAAATTGAGGCAGATCCAACGGTATTATGGACCACACCAGAGACGACTCTTGCATTTAATGCAAATTGAAATTATACTCTGTGCATTTAATGCAACCCAAGCTTACTATTTGGTGTGGTCGAATACAGTGTTGGATCTGACTTATTGTTGGGTTATTACCTTAACATGATCTTATAACAGGGATGGACGGCTTGGATAAACTAATACATCACAGTGGGTCCCCAAACAGTTCTGGTCGTACGCAATCCGCCCACGTTAGTCTTGGATCCGGTTCATTCTTGTTCTCAAGTCCTAAAATGAGCTCCCAAAACGGATGGACGGGGTGGATTTATCAAAAAAACATCACTTTGGCCCCAACTTGGTTACCAGCACAGGAACTTCCCGGGCAAGGCTTTCGCAAGGAAATCCGCGCCCCAAATGGGCCCATTTGCGACGGACTGCATTTGGTGGTTTTATAGAATACATTCCGATGAATTGCGATAAGGTGCGTCGAGGCCTTAGCCTTTGAATTTGGGTCATGTTTTCCATTGATCCAAACCGTTAATATGACGTGTCTTACTTCTTTTCGTGGATCTATAACAAAATAACGTTCTCAATTGGGTTACTTTAACCGTTATCTAATCTGTCTCTTTTTCTTTGAATGTGGACAGTCAACATAACCTTTGAAATGTTCAATCTGAAGCATTTTTCAGGAATTACCCATCAACGTTTAGATCTATCACATAAACGGCTTCAATAATTGAAAATAAACACAAATTCAGCAGGTAGGTTCGCGACGCAGTGAGTTGTATGCTAACTTACATGCATTCCAGTTTTCCCTGACAACCTGTAGGAAATCTGACCTGCGAACAAGTTAGATCCCACCACCATGAAAATAGTGCCTGAAAAATCAGACCTATCTGCTCTCATAAGGTGGGCCACACCCATACATTGAATTAATCAGCATGCAGTGATGTATATGTTTTATCCACGCCGTCCATCCATTTTAACATATCATTTTAGGCCATGAGCCCTGAAAGGAGGCAGATCAAAGGCTCAAGTGGACCAAACCACAGGAAGCGGTAAGGATTGAAAGCCTAAGAAGTTTTCAACGGTAGGATTTCAATCCCCACTGGTTCATGTGGTGTGGTCCACTTGAGCCTTTAATCTGCCTCCTTTTAGGCTTATGACCTAAAATGATATGTCAAAATGGATGGACAGCATGGATAACACATATACATCACGGTGGGCCCCATAGAGGCCCTGAGAGGGGGAGCGGATTAGGGACAAGCCCGATGTGGCACATACGTGTCACATTTGTATTGGTGTAAGGCACATTGTCAGAGCTGAGCTGCCATGTCAGCAAGCCTGACACAGTCATGTCATGCCTCCCCTCTCCCAATGCCCATGCGCCACGTACTTAGCCTGTCCTGAGCTTGGGACAGGCTCAGGCTCGGGTAGTACCTAATCTGCTCCCCCCTAATAGTAACGTCCCTCTCAAGCGGGGTTAGTATTAGGGTTGCACATCTGCCCCGATAACCCGCCGGACCCGACCCGACCCGACCCGACCCAATAGAAACTCGGTCCGTCCCGACCCGACTAAGAAAACGGTCTATTCCCGAATAGATGCGGCTAGACCGTTTTTAATTTAGGTACGGTTTAGGGTACATGCCAAACCCGCTCGACCTGACCTATACTCCGACCCGTGTATCCGACCTATTTCACCCGATCCGAACCGCCCCGTTTATACTAGTTTATTACTTTTAGAAATTTCTATATAGCATTATCAATAGGTTGAATGGTCAATAAATATTAGGGTGGACTCTAGAATCTTTTAATGGTGGGAGTTCAATGATCACTGATTTTTGTTGTGTGGTCTACCTAAAGCTTTTATCTGCTTCCTTTTTGGGACTATGTCCTATAATAATCTGGAAATATAGATGGACGGCATGGATTTACAATATATACATCGAGGTGAGCCTCATGGTTAGGGTCTCACCCACATGGCTAGTTCTGGGTCTCATCGACTCTCACCCAAGCTGCGCTCATCTCACACTCATAGAGAACGGATTAGGTGACATTCGGGATCCACCAAGGTGGGTGGCCCCTCACTATGTGTCTTAAATCCACACCGTCCAACTATTTTGAAAGATCATTTTAGGATATGATACAAAAAATGAAGCTGGCTCAAATCTTAAGTGGACCACGCCATACAAACATAGTCCTAACCTGACCCGACCCGACCCGGTTTAGCATATAGGATAGGGTAGGGTTAGGGTTAACCCTTTTACAATTAGGGTAGGGTTAGGGTTGGGTCAGCCCAACCCGATCACAACCCGGACTGAAACCCGGACCTTTAAATATATTTAGGTTCGGTCTAGGGTTGGGCCCAACCTGACCCTAACCCGACCCGTGTGCAGGCCTAGTTAGTACCCAATTCGCGTCCCGGGTTGTCAATGGATGGGCCCGGCCCATATAGTGCAAAATCGGGCCAACACCTACCTCAGGCCCAGCCCATCGACACCCCTACTAGCCCACCAATCACGCGGGGCCCATGTAGTCCAGTAAATGGAATCTTAGTTCAAGGCGCAAGCCCACCATGTACCATATCAATAGGCCTGTTCTTGGTCCATATGGACCTCTCCTACCTGTTTAAGCCCAATCTATAGTCTGTACCAGGCCCAACTAAAATTGGACCGAAGCCCAAATCATTGAAGCCCGTACTCATGGCTAACACATACCAACGTGGCCTTAGGGCTCTCAATGGGTCGGATCTGGATCGGATCTAGTTAGATCCGGCTCCAAGTCTGTATATCTGTAGACGGATTCGGATCGAATTCGGATCCAACTCAGATCCAAAAGGTGATATCCATATCCGATCCATTTATAAATTGTTAGATCCATTTCCAATCCAAAATCCATATAACCATCGGATTCGGGTCGGATCTAGGTCTGAATCCACCCCCATTATATATATATATATATAGAAAAATGATGCAAATCCTACTATTTACTATGGCATGGTCGACATGGCCTAAAATAATTTGTAAAACGGATGGCCAACATGAATATAACATATACAGTAAGGTAACAATGATTTGGATCTTAATCGGATTCGGATCGAATGGATATGTTCCTATGAATCTATATCCGGTCCATTTAAGTAATCGGACCTATTTTAAGATCCAAATCCGGTCCATTTAACTAATCAGACCTATTTTAAGATCCAAACCCGCATTATACGGATTTGGAGCCAATTGGATCTCGGATCTGACCCACTCCATTGAGAACCCTACGTGGCCCTTGCCCCGAGAATCAGGTCCGAAAGTGTTGCAAAATGAAATGGATGATCTCAAGAAATTATGGACGGTCCAAATTCAACATACGTGTGTGACCATGGATTAATTAAGATACGTAGTTTGTTGTCCTGGGAACCCTACGCAGCGCACCCGTCCTGATCAGAGGATGGGCCTTGCACACGTGAGCCACTTCGCCACACTCGTAAATTCTCAACTGCGCGGATACCAACCACCATTCGTTGTTGGCCTTTCAATACCCTTCTGCAATGCGAGGCGTGTAGTGGAGTTATGGTGCGGAGGTGGGGATTACTATACGAATGGTTATTTTAACAGAAAGTTTTGATAATCTGACGGAGCATAACGCTTGATACACTGCCCCTAATAAATTGCATTAAGTGGTGTATATATTACTAAAGTAAACCGTCCAAATGGTATGTACTGGTTTAGATGGCTTGCAAACCTGATATTAAGATGATATGATTCACTGACTAAGTGATTGCTGGGCATTTAATGGATGGTCAACCTAAAAATATGGTTGGCATTGTGCAATTTCTGACTGCTTGCACATCGGTAATCAGAGTCTCCCAAATTATCAAATATCTCTCTTTTTAAATAAGGATCACCTAATTAAAAAAAAAAAAAAAATCACCCTTATCTACTTATCAGGTGGGACACACCAAAAAAATATTGATAAATAGCAAAATAAATTCAATAATTGAAACATAACTTACATTCTAATTAATTGGACTTTGGACCTATTTTTTTAAATGATTAAAATAGTGAGTTGAACGTTGGCAATATAAATCTTATGGAATGCTAGGATAAAAAGAAATTGCAAAAGAAAGTTTAATCAAAAGGTCTAGCTCATACTGTAACTTTCAACTATCTTGACTTTTGAGATCGTTATCCGTTTTTCACATATGGAAGGCTATTATAGAGAGCTCTATGTACGATGGCCAATGGCAAAGGCTATTGTTCCTTGAACCGTTTTTAAAAAAGTAAATTGTTTTAGGGGTTAATTCTGAATTTTAAATTAAAATATACTGTTTTTTTTTTCTTCTTCCTCATTTTATGGTATTTTAAGATTTCAAGGGTCCTATAATAAATTAAAGTCATTTTTAAGTCCTGGGAGAAAGTTTGAATCGGTATAGAAGTTATTTACTATTTTCAGGAAAGTCTACACCAAGGAAGTTGCTGTATTAATGACTCAGTGCTTGTACAAGTCATCTTAAATACTTTGTACAAATTCAAACCTTCATTCAATAATTGTAGATATTTTAATTTCTTTTGTTGTCCCTTTAAGGGCTATAATTTATTAAAATTGGGACACCAAAATCGACATGAGTTTTCACTTTTATGAGTCCATATGACTCATGTTTCACATGCTAATAAGGCTCAAGTATTAGCGAATCCTTAGATGAGTATTTTTTTTACATTTTCTTCATGAAATGATGACTTTTAGGATAAGTTATGTTGGGGTTGAGAATGAGTTATGAATTTAAGAATTTTTTTTCTTCTTCTTAGTATTTTGAGAGCCTTCAAGGAGAGATAGCTAGGGTATTTTTTTTGCTGTAATTAACCTTTTTAGGATACAATCTTGTGAGAAAATTGAATGGTTTCAAGACCTTTGCGCTTATCCAAAAAGATTTAGATAAAAATTTACTGTAGTTTGCATACACCAGTAAGTCATCCTTAGGTTTTACTTTAAGGAGCAGGGCCTTTAACAAAGCCCCTAGAGCATCTAACACCATATTGCCAAAGCAGGCGAACGTTAATGTCAGGATTGATGAACCTCGTGAATTCACCATTCAATTTTTAGGCACTATGCCTATCGCCTATTGTAGGCAATGGTGGTGGTTGCAGGTAATTGTAGCCAATGAAAGCTCAAACAAAAAATGCTACTCTAGTTTCTTTTGGGTCGGTCATGCAACCCCCCCCCCCCCCCCCCCCCCCCCCCAATGCACCCACTGGTGTTGTCAGCAGCAGGAATTTCACCTTAATGGGTCTCGAGACAGAGACCTCTTGTTGAAACTCCGTAGAGTCTTCCAACAAGGCAAGGTCCCAAACCCAAAGCTACTCTAGTTAATTGTTTGATATTAATTCAAATAGTGAGCTAGAAGGTTTGCCCTAAACCAAGGTGTGCCGTACCGGTTACGTATCGGCCGTACCGGCCGATACGTACCGGAAACGGCCGGTACCGTTACGCGATACGGGGTCCAAATCGGGGACCCCGAAAATTTGGACCGTAACGGCCGTTACGCCCCCCGTAACGGTCAAAAAACGGTAACTTTTTTTTTTTATATAAATACTTGCTGTTTTGTAATTTCTTCTCACTTTTCTTCCCCCATTTCTTTTCTAATCTGTTCTTTTGCTAAAAACGACCACAATTAGTCTATTTTGGAGAATTAAAACGACCAATTTCTACGATTTGGATGAATCGAAGCTCCGTAAGCCATTTTTCGAAGAAATCCGAAAATAGGTATTTATACATTTTTCTTCCTCTAATCACTTTTTTTCCACCTTGATATGATGTTGTAGCCATTGTAAAATGTTAAAATGTGTATTTCAAGATTATGCAACTGATTTTTATATTTTTTTTAATTTCTGTCTATTTTCGGATTAATATTAAAAATTAGTAAAAATCATGTTTTTTTCTGGTTTAATGGTTGGATAACATGTGTTACTTATAGTAGGACACAATCATGTGCATTTTACAGATTATGCACATGATTTGCTATTTTTTTGTATTTTTTTTAATTTCGGAATAATTTCGGAATAAATTTAAAAATTAGGAAAAATCATTTTTTTCAAAAAAAATTATGGTTTAAAGGTTAGATAATATATGTTACTTATAATAGAATATAAGCATGTGCATTTTACAGATTATGCACATGGTTTGTTATTTTTTTTGGTATTTTTTTAATTTCGGAATAATTTTAAAATTTAGGGAAAATTAATATTTTCAAAAAAAAATTCTGATTTAAAGGTTGGATGACATGTGTTACTTATAATAGAACATAATCATGTGCATTTTACAGATTATGCACATGGTTTGCTATTTTTTTTGTATTTTTTTAATTTCAGAATAATTTTAAAAATTAAGGAAAATTAATATTTTCAAAAAAAAATTCTGATTTAAAGGTTGGATGACATGTGTTACTTATAAATTATAATAAAACATAATCATGTGCATTTTACAGATTATGCACATCGTTTGCTATTTTTTTTATATTTTTTTAATTTTGGAATAATTTTAAAAATTAAGGAAAATCATTTTTATCAAAAAAAAAATTGGTTTAAAGGTTGGATAATATGTGTTACTTATAATAGAATGTTATCATGTGCATTTTACAGATTGTGCACATGATTTGTTATTTTTTTGGTATTTTTTTAATTTCGGAATAATTTTAAAAATTAGGGAAAATCATCTTTTTCAAAAAAAAATTCTGGTTTAAAGGTTGGATAACATGTGTTACTTATAATAGAACATAATCATGTGCATTTTACAGATTATGCATATGGTTTGTTATTTTTTTTGTATTTTTTTAAATTTCGGAATAATTTTAAAAATTAGAGAAAATCATTTTTTTTTAAAAACATGGAGAATCATATTTACAGATTAATGAGTAATGACTACTGTATGTTTATATTTTTATTTTTTCAACAGGTTTTGCCGTTTTAGAGCTTCGTAGTTGTACTTTGTAGGCTGTAGCCCATAGGGTTTAGTATTTGAATTTAGTAGTTAGTACTTGATTTCATTATCTGTATTTAAGATTTACAATTACATTTATAAATTTTAAAATCTAAGTATTTCACTCTTAGACTCAGTATCTAAGTGACATAGCCACATCACATAAGCCATCTCTAATTAAAAAATGTCTGAGACTGGAACTGGAAGTGGAACTGCAAATGAGGATATTGGATGGGAACATTGTCAGAGGGTAGGTGGTGGAAGGCACCAAATAAAATGCAACTATTGTGATAGAGTAATAAATGGTGGAATTACGCGACTTAAACAACATTTGGCACATAGAAAGGGTCAAGTTGCAGGATGCAATAAAGTTCCCAAAGAGATAATGATACAGATGCAAGCCAATTTAGAAGAGTCAAAGGGGAAACGAGCTGCTGTGCAGAAAAAGAAAGATGATATCCTTAATCGAGCCCGACAAGAGGTGTTTAGTCCAGAATATATGGGCGTTCGTGGCGAAGACATCATTGATTCTGGGGAAGATTCTGATCGAGAAATGACTATAGATAGGAGAGAAAGCGTGCGCTATACTCGTGAAGAGGAAGAACGTTGACGCACGTTTGGTTCAAGTGCGAGTGGGAGTGGGAGTGGCCAGGGGAGTACAACTGCAGCCCCAACGGGAAGTACAGCTGGGGTTGGAGGGGGTATGTTTGGTGGATTAAGGTGTATGTTTAGCAGCCGGCGGGGCACATCTTCACATGTAGCTCGTCATCCTATAGATGTAGATGTGGAAGAAGAAGATGTGCCTAGGAGACCTTCTGTTGATCCGATCCTCTTTAGGAAAGAATTTAGTAAACAAAAGAAGATAAAACAAATGTGGAGTAGAACTTCTGTTGAGAAACTGGGTAGGGCAGCAGCAAAGTTATTTATACATGCCAACATACCCCCTAATGCGGCAAACTCTCCATATTGGCAGGTGGTAATTGATGCAGCAGCAGAAGCAGGTGAAGGAATTAAAGCTCCCACAGCCAAGGAGATTAGGGAAAAATGGACAGACGCAGAGTATGCAGATACAAAGGCATACGTAAATACCTTTAAACCCATATGGCAGGCCAGAGGATGCACGATCATGTGTGATGGTTGGACTGGCCCAACAAGACGCAGCATGATCAACTTTATGGTGTATTGCCACTTGGGAACAGTGTACCATAACTCAATTGATGCCTCGAATGAAATAAAAAATGCTAAATATATTTTTAGCTTGATGGATAAAGTAGTGGATGAGATTGGGGAGGAGAATGTGGTGCAGATTGTAACAGATAATGAAGCAACATATAAGTCTGCAGGAAATATGTTGATGCTAAAGAGAACACATATATTTTGGTCACCGTGTGCTGCACATTGTATTAATCTTATATTGGAAGATATTGGAAAGAGAAAGAATGTCAAGGAAATGGTTGAAAAAGCAAAAGAGGTGACAACATTTATTTACAACCATAATCACCTAGTTGCAATAATGAGGAAGTTCACGAAGGGACGAGAGTTGCTTAGGCCAGCGGCGACTAGATTTACAACAAACTTTATAGCTTTAGAGAGTTTGTATCAGCATAGGGGAGAGTTGAGTGAAATGTTTACTTCCCAACAATGGCTCAACACAAAATATGGGAAGAAGACATCAGGGACGCCGGTTGATGTTGTAAACATCATAAGAGACAACAAATATTGGAAGAGGGTTAAGAAAATTTTAAAGGTGATGGAACCACTGATGAGGGTACTTCGTCTTGTTGAAACCGATGAAGCACCTACGATGGGCTTCCTCTACGACGTCATGGATAAAGCGAAGTTGGCAATTAAACGTGATTGTTCAAGCTGGCAATCTTACTAGAATTTGATCGACAAAAGATGGACAAATCAGCTCCACCACGATATTCATGCAGCAGGTTATTACCTAAATCCTAGGTATAGATATGCCCAATCATTTGTTATGGATGATGAGATTCGTATTGGATTAAAGAACGTGATAAAGAGATTAGAGCCTGACTTAGATGTACAAATAAAGGCTTTGAATGAATTGGATATATTTGGAACTCGCCAGGATAGCTTTGGAGATACTCTTGCACAACATGCAGTACTTAAGTTGCACCCCGCCGACTGGTGGATAAATTTTGGAGAGGACACACCGGCTCTCCAAAAAATTGCAGTAAGGATTTTGAGCCAAACAACGTCTTCCTCTAGTTGCGAAAGAAATTGGAGTTGTTTTGCACTTATTCATACGAAGAATAGAAATAGAATTCAGACTAGGACGTTAGATAGACTTGTCTTTATGCATTACAATATGAGGCTAAGAATGCGCATGCATTCAAGGAGGCCTACCAGTAATGCCGGTGATGTGGATTATTGTCCAATAAACTTGGACAATATTTATGATGAGGATGACCCACTTCTACCTTGGTTGGAAGTAAGGGAAAAAGAAATAGAAGATGATAGTGAAGAAATAAAAGTTGAAGACCCTAGAAATACGCAAGGCACAGCAAGAGAGTCGTGCATTTGTGTTGGACCCAGAAAGGGGGGCGGATTTCATGCAAACTCAGTAGAAGAGTACGAGCTCTAGCGATACTGAAACAATGATGATGATGATGATGATGATGATGATGATGCACCTAATGCTGGTCCCACTTCTGGCATTGCTCAACCCACCGGGGCTACTGATACCATACAGCCATCTACGGATCGCGAGGCTGATGAACTTCGACGAAGCAAGCGGGGCCAAGGGGGTCGAACTTATGAGTGTACTGAGTCACGATACAGTCAGCAAGAGCCTGGCTCCAGTAGTGCACCTGCAGGTCCTGCACCTACAGGTCCTGCACCTGCACCGCAATCTACACCGACAGATCTGGAACATCGGCATGCGTATGGCTATGATCCGAGGAATTATGGGTATTCTTACAGCCAATGGGATTATAGGGAACCTTTTCTGCCACTTTCATGTTGGAGTAGTCCTCCTGACGCTGTTCCACATCTACTATATGAACCAAATCCAAGTTATTCATCTCAATCTCAACAGCCTGGCCCTGAATACGAGTACTAGTATGGGCACAGCTATTCGACGGGCACTAGTAGATATCCTCACTCAGGGTCAAAATCTTTGCCTAGTCAGGATCAGTCATCATCAGGTTTCCTTGACCTGGTCTTTCCCTCTGGTACTGAATATTATGGATATGCAACAACAAGACCGCAACAACCCGATGATGATGATGACGACGACGACGTGGAGGTTGAGCAACCACAACAAAGCAGGTTTTCATTTTGGTGGTGAGTTCCGGTTTGGTGAGTCTTTTCCATTACCCACATGGTCATACATTCACCAAAAAAACACGCACTTTACATTGTTGAACTTGTGTTTAAAATAACTCCCCTGACAAGTGACAACCAGTCAAGTAATCTTTAATCAACATGCTTGCAGGGGAGTATATCAGGTATTACTAATTTTTTTTTTCTACTTTAGAATGTTCAATTGGCAGGACAAGAGTTGGTCATAGATTCAAGATAAGAAAAGTCTTAATACATTATTTTTTGCAAGTCCTCACTCCTCACTCCTCAGGTATGTAAATAAATTGTAAATAATATAAAGTAAATTATAAAAAATAATAGTACATGTGAAAATTGAAATACTTTGATGTTACATTTATTCTAATATACATATTATTGGTATTAGACAGTTAGAAATTTGAATTTATAAGTTCTGCAGTTAATTCCAGGTTATTAGCTTCATAAATTCACCAGACAGCCCGATACAGCTTTTTCACCAAAGAGTAGACCGCTTCACCACCATAAATATGTTCAAAATTATAAATGAATGCATATTTGGGATGTTTGGAATTTTCTGGATTTAATCCATATTTTTTTAAAATTTTTTGGCAAAAAAAAAAAAAAAGTTGACCGTTACAGGGGGCGTATCGGCCGATACGGCCCGTATCCGTATCGGAAACGGTGGGCACCGTTACGCCCACCGAAACCGATACGGGACACCTTGCCCTAAACTTAAAGCCCTTCAGAGGTTACTATCCCTTGATGTAGGACAAGGTCAAGGAAAACCACACAAACGGCTAGTACAAAAGGAAGTTGAGTTTAGTACACGCTATAGCTTTCAATAGCCATAACTTTGCAATTAATTACCCATTTTGTATGTATAATGTGTTGTTGAAAAGCTATCAGCAATCTCTACACGTTGGCCAATGCCAAAGGCAATTAATACTAGAACAACTTTCAAAATAATGTCATTTTAAAGAGTTAATTTTGAGTTTTAAGTTAAAATATACTATTTTGTGTTAATCTATAGTAGACTCCAAGGAGTTTCAACCCCAGGTCTCAGGTTCGAGTCCCATAGGTGGTGAAAATCCACTACGGCGTGAGTTTGGGGGTTGTCTGCGTGGGTGGGTGTGGGGTGCGTGTTTTAAAAAGAAAAAAAGTTAAAAGATACTAATTTTTAGTAAGTTCATTTTTTTTCTTTCCTATTTCAAGAGTGTTTTAGGATTTAGAAAATCTTGGAATAGCTTAATATCTTGTTTGAGTCATGTCAAAGAGTTTGGGTTTAGAAGTTATTTATTATTTTTTAAAAGTTTATCATTTGGGAAAAGTTATGACTTTAGGGTTTAAATTTATATCATATGAAAGGACTTTGTAAGTAGACGTTCATTAATATTATTAATTTTATTTCTCATTTTCTGATATTTTCTCTCTCCTTGTGGATTCAAGGACTATGCTGCAGGAGAAGATGGCCTCTTATGGTTCTCTATGCCTGGCTGTGTTACCCCTTCCTGGCTTAAAACATATGGACAGGCCCACCAAAAAGACACCAGTAAAGAGCAACGAGTGCTTCATCTTGCCTATCTTTCAATCAAGCTATTCGAATGAAAGACTTGTGAAAAAGGAACACATCAAGATGGAGTGCCGCCCCTATTGAAGACAGATGAACACAGACCAGCCCGTCATGCTTTTGGGTTAACCAAGAGACAGGCTTGCGCTTGAATATTGGGCCTGCGGTTCCAGTTGGGTATGGAAACTCAAGTCTAATGGGCTAAAGAGTCTAAGCTTGAGCCCCACATGGCCTTCCTAATATGAACATAAAAAAGATCATTACAGAACTAGATTCTAATCATCCCTTGCACGCACGCACGCACACACGAACGCGCGCAGAGAGAGAGAGAGAGAGAGAGAGAGAGAGAGAGAGAGCTCAAAAGTACTCCAAAATAATACATAAATTCTTAAAAACATATGGTGATGTTGGGTCATTTTCTACATAAGAGGCCCCAAAGCATGGGAGGGGGGACGCTCATTAATCATGATTGCAAAAGAAGTAGACTTATAATCTCAACCTTTGAATTTTAAAATCTAAACCACAAACAAAACTACCCCATGATCACTTTTCCATGATCACTTTTTTAAGGAATTGATTGGTCCACTTAGGCAGTAGCAATGGGGCCCAAATTCAGTGTCTCCATGGTCTTCATTTCCTCCAACCTTGGCTCCTTGGCCTGGAACTTCTGGCCCGCATACAGCTTCATGTAGTCCTCGAAAATGAACTTGGGATACACTTGGTTACACTCCTCTTCGTTCTCAACGCGCGACGGTGCTGGAAAGATGACTGTGTCGCTCCCTGGATTGTAAAATGAAGCGATCGACATCCTGTTTCTGTCCGTCCGGACCACCACACGGTGTATCACGCTCTTGTATTTTCCATTTGTGATCACCTGCACAAGTTGATCCAAATCAATGAATTGAACATGTTAGCTAAGTGCACGCCAATGCGCGGGCCCGTACAAGTAGGGGCCAGGCTGATGTAGAGTGTTTCTCAGATGGGCCCTACCATGGACAATGGATGATCCAAATATTTGGTTGATTTTAAGATCCTGCCCCTTGATGAACGGGGCACTGATAGATGGTCTAGAGAAAAATTGCATACTACCTATAGTGATAGGATCAGTTCAACGGCCAAAACCGTGAGCCGAGAAGATCAATAACATGGCTTGTTAAGAGGGGCCATACCTCAAATTGGTCACCAAGGTTGATGACTATGGAGTGGCGCATGGGGGGCACATCCCAATGAGGGTTTCACTGCTTCAACAATCTATAAAATAAGTAATTGAAGAAGAATTGGAAGCCCTACGCCAAACACATTAATATATATTTTAAATTATCTTTCAATTTATCTTTTTTAGTATAGCCTAGCCTAACATAGCTTTACATCACTACTGCCTAACAGCTAGTACATTAGAAGTAAATTTCTGCAACCATCAGTTGTAAGATTGTGATCACCTAAGTTCTGATTTAGCTGATTACACCCGCCTCAATCGTTTGTTTCGATAGACGAATAAGTTATTTATCCTTTTTTTGTTCGCTCATTTATTCATTTAGTTGTCTCGACAACTTATTGATTGTCATGGACATCACATTCAAATATTAATGAAATCGATAACATTTTTCCCCATTTGAATTGCATGTGTATTCTTATTCATTTGAGAAATATCGAACCAAGTGCTAGTGAAAGAACAAGTCTTTTAAGTCCATAGACTCACGTCTATTGTCACAAAGCAAAAAGAATTCATTCAGAAGGGCTAACTCCTACCCTTTCACAAATTACCTGATTGAAAGAAAGTGCAACTATTGGTGGTTGAAAGGATACTCGATCTTGGATCCCAGTCTCTAATATGTCCAACTTAATGTTGGGAAATACTAATTGTTTAGTTAAACTTTTGAGTCGAGTAGACTTTGGCATGCCCATGCATCTTACCCATACACAAAAATTGAAATCGGCCCTCAATCACACAAGTGGCCTACTTTGATTGAATTGGCAGCAATTGTGGTATGGACCACCTGAGTTTCATTTTGATGACTGGATGCCATACAAATAGCACCGAGGGACCTAAAAAACTAATTGTGGGTGTCCCATCTCAACTGTTTCCTGTGGTGCGACCCACTTGAGTGTCGGACCATCATAGTTTTAGAATTCCATATGAGTAAGAGGCACCCTATCTGTTAGACGGGTTGATCATCAGTTCGAATTGTGGATTCAGTGAGGTCGTGACTGTGGGATCCACCTTGATGTGTGTTTTGTATATCCACGCTGTCCATGATCATTTTGCCAGCTCATTTTAGGGCATGATTCCAAAAAATGAAGCAGATCCAAATCTCAGTCGGACCCCACCACAGGAAACGGTGGTGATTGAATGCATACCATTAAAAAGTTTCTAGGGCCCATTGTGATGTTTATTGCCATCTGACCTGTTGACAAGATTACACAGACCTAGATAAAGGGAAAGCACGAATATCAGCTTGATCTAAAACTTCTGTGGCCCACGTGAACTTTTTGATTGTGGGCATTCAATCACCACTGTTTCATATGTAGTCCACCCAAGATTTGGATCAGCTTCATTTTTTGGGCCTGTGCCCTAAAATGAGCTAGCAAAACAGATGGGACTGTGTCGATATCAACACATACATCAAGGTGGGCCTCACAGTTACGGCCTCACCGAAATCGAATTATGAAAGTTGCACCCACATGGCTCTCAAGAGTGGCTAAGAGGGAAATTTCAGCAGCAGATGTGTAGAGAGAGTTATGCAAAAAAGATAGGGTGAGCATGTTATTGTCATGGCAACCATCTCCCACACATTTAGTGTGGACCAGAATTTCAGCTATGTTGTGGGGCCCACTATAGTATGTCTGTACGGAATCCAGGTGCCTGTAGGTGGTCTGTTCTCATACATTGAGAGCGCTACAACATCACACCATGATGCAGTGCAAAACGGGGTAAAAAATCTTAATCCTTTTTTGTTATTATTATTTTTTTTCTTTTATTTACCATTGCCAATTCAATAGTGGAAAAACCAAATTGATGGTTTATGTGCTGTGTGTGGAGAATGAAAGGGAGGAGCAGGAGATGTGGTGCGTCCAATCCAATGAATACAAGTTTACACGCACGCATGCATACACACACCCACCTAATTTTGCTCAGGTATTTTGTTTGTACAGGCAGACAACCTGATCCAGTGATCCAGACCATTGGTGTAACAAGCCCAGCCATGGATGGACCACGCCTTGAAAATCTTTGAGATTGTAACACCATGTCACTGATCCTAGGCCTTTTTCATTTGAATGTGAACCATTGCTGCATTTTTCTATTTAAAACCATCCATTTACAGTTCACAAAATTGAAAGGTAAAGAAAATCATATCATGGAGTTTCTTTTTTTTTCATAGAGACCATCCAATGTAGGTTCCAGCAAACCAATGGTTTGTATCATGGACCAATAGCTGCATGGTACATTCTCAGGTCAAGTAACATGTTGAATAAGCTTCGCAGAATCACAGATCCTAGAACTTACAAAAAGGATAGAAAGGTTTGGAACACAAATCCATCATTATAAAAGAACTGATTGTATGTATCCAACAGGGCATCGTTCGGTACACTTTTCTTAAGACCTTCCGAATGCCCTTTTCCTTATTTTTCCATAGCTATATCAGAGATACTAAAACTACATTTCAGCGTACCTTTTCAAAATGACTAGCCAAACAACCCTTCATCGTTGATACTTCATTCATGCAACCCATTATCGAGCTCAGGCTCTTGCTACCGTAGTTCCTCACTCTTTTTTCATCAGATCAAGAATAAGACTCAAAATTTCATCTCGCAGCTTGGTCACGGTGGACCCATCAACCTGCTCCTCCATAGCAGACAACCATTGATCACCTTTATCATTGGCCCCACTCACATACCAATGGCAGATCACTTTGGTTATGGCCAACACATATACACCACAATCATAGCCATTTGTCTGCTCTGGCGTCAAGCATTCGACAAAGCGAGCAGTGGATGACGAACCATGAACACCCACAAATTTCTCAAGAGTCTTATATAGCTTCTTGGCGTACCATCCGTTCAATCCTTTCATGCTGTCGTGGTGCATGAAAACGTTTCTGTTCCTATCAAATGCAAGCAAGCTCCAATGTGTTCCCCCTTCAGCTTGGGTCACATCACTGTTATCATTTACAGTGAGAAACTATCAGTTTCTTACTGTTTAGTTGAAGAGGTTCGATGAAATCTTTGAGACCTGACAAATCCGGACAGTTAGATATCCAAAATGAGATTGAAGGCGGAATGAGTAGGATATCTTGGGAGGGATATGTCGAAGAGAGATAGCTGAAGTAGAATTCAATGATGCAGTCGTTGAGGTAATAGGGTCCTCTAAGGATATCCAAATCCGATCTTCTAAGCACCTCATCATGGTAAGTGAGTATCTTCTCATCACCATTGGATGGACCCATGGAGTAGCAAGCAGCATGCGTTGGAAACGGACACCTCAAATCAGATTGCACAGAGGCCACAGGCCGGCCGGTGGGGGTGGCCGACCGGCTGGTCACAGTGAAGACCAAGGCAGTGTTGCTGCTGTGAGGGATTTAGGCCATCCGGCCGGTAGGGGTGTCCGACCGGTCGGCAGTATCCTAGTGCAACGCGGATTCTTGTGCGGTTTGCGCGCAGGAGGTTTCTAAATCCGTTTTTCTTGCCTATTTAAGGGGAAATACGGGATTAGATGTTTCAATGTTGCAAAGGGGATTGAGGGAGCTTCTAGGTGAGAGAAGAACTTGAAGAAGAGATTTTCTTCTTGGGTAAGCTTGGGATTTCTCTTGTCGGCTTGGGTTTTGGGTCTTGGGTTCCATCTCATGTAACTTCTGAGATTATAGTGGATTGGTGTCGCTTTGTGCCGTGCTTTTTTACCCGTGAAGGGTTTTTCCACGTTAAGTTCGGATTGTTTATGTGTGGGTGATTGCATGCATTGTGATTGCATTGTGTGGCTTGTTTGATTCAATTTGATGTTTGTGTACGGCTTTGCTTCCGCTGCCGGCCCTCCTATCCCAACAACTGGTATCAGAGCGATCGTTGGGGTATAGCAGAAATTCGAATATGAGACAAGAGCATGGCATCAGGCATTAGGTTCGACATAGAGAAGTATTCGGAGAAAAAACAATTCTGAACTTTAGAAGGCGAAGATGAAAGGCATTCTAGTTCAGCAAGGATTGCAAGATGTGCTCCTTGGAGAGCAACCAGAAGCTATGAAAGAAGGAGAGTGGAAGAAGATCGATGAAAAGGCCAATGTCTCAATCCAGTTATTCCTGGCAGATAAGGTCCTGTATAACGTCATGAAAGAGAAAACTGTGGCTGCAACATGGGCGAAGTTGGAGAATATCTATGCGAAAAAATCTTTTGAAAATCGCATATACTTGAAGCTTCAGTTGTACAATTTGAGGATGACGGAGGGAGCTGATGTTGAGAGCCACATCAACAATTTCAATAAGCTTATTTGCAAGTTGATGGATGTAGATGAGCCGATGAAGGACGAGGATCAAGTGTTTATCCTGTTGAATTATCTTCCAGAATCATATGAGTCGCTCAAGGACTCTTTGTGTGCAGGTAGGGAGACTATTGGCATAGAAACCGTTATCTCAGCCCTTCAGGCGAAGGTGATGAGAAGGAAAAGCGGCCGTGTGGGTCCCTCTACTGATGAGGCACTAGGTTATGAGGGGGAGGAATTCTGAGCGGGATGGAGGATCTCCTTCACTGATATCTAAATCAAAGGGCAAGTGGAGGCACAATGTGAGATGCTGAAATTGTTGGGAAGAAGGACATGTGAAGAGGGATTGTTCGAATCTCGGGAAAAGGCAAGAGAAATCTGGAGATTCTTCTAGGGAAGGAGCCAATAGCGTAGAGGACAGTGGTGACGGTTTTGATGTATTGACTGTATCCGGCATAGAGCCTCTTGGTGGAGAGTGGCTATTAGATTCAGGGGCATCATGTCATGTATGTCCTGACCGAAGTTTATTCATATCATGCAAGGAGTATGATGGTGGATCGGTGTTTATGGGCGATGGCTACGCTCGCAATGTGGTAGGGATTGGTTCGGCGCGCATTAGGATGTTCGATGGAGTCGAACGGATCCTTGAAAGTGTGAAGCATGTCCCTTAGATGAAGAGGAATGTGATATCTCTTGGTGCACTCGAGGCAAAAGGGTGCAGGTTCATCGGTTACGATCGGTATTGTAAAGTAGGTGAAGGAAGCACGCGTGATGATCAAGGCACGGAGGTGCGATAATCTTTACAAGGTGATTGGGAGCACAAATCATAGTGGAACTACGGGATCAGCAGCGGGATCCACAGTTGCTCATGTGTGGCAAGAGAAAAATGGCCACATGGGAAGAGCAACAAGGCGTGTGGAGATGCAAGGATAAGGTCGATGGGGCATGAGAAGTGACGGGACTATAATGATGACGAAGTAGAGGTGGAGGTTGTGTGTGGCAAGGAGGTGCATGGTGATTTGAGTCGTGGTGGAGTTTGTTGGAAACGGACGCCTCAAATCAGATTGCACAGAGGCCACCGGCCGGCCGGTGGGGTGGCCGACCAGCCGGTCACAGTGAATACCAAGGCAGCGTTGCTGCTGTAAAGGATTTAGGCCATCCGGCCGGTCGGCCGACCGGCCGGTAGGGGTGTCCAACCGGTCGGCAGTATCCTAGTGCAACGCGGATTCTTGTGCGGTTTACGCGCAAGAGGTTTCTAGATCCGTTTTTCTTACCTATTTAAAGGGGAATACGGGATTAGAGGTTTCGATGTTGCAAAGAGGATTGAGGGAGCTTCTAGGTGAGAGAAAAGAGCTTGGAGAATAGGGTTTTCTTCTTGGGTGAGCTTGGGATTTCTTTTGTAGGCTTGGGTTTTGGGTCTTGGGTTCCATCTCTTGTAACTTCTGAGATTATAGTGGATTGGTATCGCTTTGTGCCGTGGTTTTTTACCTGTGAGGGGTTTTTCCACGTTAAATTCGGATTGCCTATGTGTGGGTGATTGCATGCATTGTGATTGCATTCTGTGGCTTGTTTGATTCAATTTGCTCTTTGTGTACGGCTTTGCTTCCGCTGCCGGCCCTCCTATCCCAACAGCATGTACTCTGAAGGGCCTGCAAGTCAATAAATGCAAATTCAAAATGTTTAGTTCTACCGAAGCAGAGTCCAGATTATCCAAACTAGATAGAGAAGTGATTAGTTTCAACTTTCTGCACAAACTAGGAAACAAGCATCATTCTTCCTATAAAAAATAAATTTCTGATAAATACATAACCATCGCTCCATGTAGAGAAGATACGAGCTTCTATTACTTTTGCAATCACACCAGCGGGCATCAAAATCAAGTAACCTTAATATCTTAGTTAATTTGGTGTAGCTGCATCAAACTTTAACATATGAATTAGAGAAGTTGCTATTCTAAACATTAACCTCTACCGACCCACCGACAAGGGACCACATGGGCCACATTCAAGATGTGCATCAAGAGGCTCACACCGTGTTGATGACCATGTCAAAACATCACACCCGACCAATCATCATCATCATCAAAGCCTTACCCTAACTAATGGGGGTCAGCCACACGAATTCTATTACACCATTCCATTCTAACATGGACCATATCCTCAATTAAGCCATAGGTCCTCAAATCTTTTGTTGTTGCCTCCACCCATGTCCTTTTGGAACTTTCCCTTGCCCTTACAGAGCCTTTTACTTGAACCGATGCGCATCTTCTAACCGGTGTAGTTCTTCATCTGTAGCACTTGGACAAACCATCAAAGTCTACTTTCCCAATCTTATTAGCTATTGGTTCTACTCCTATGTTCCCTTGAATGCAGTCATTCCTAGTTCTTCCTTGTCTTGCCACTCATCCATCTCAACATCTTGATTTCCACTTGCCACTCATCCATCTCAACATCTTGTTCCTTGACTGCAAAACATTCATCATCATCTTGTCCCAATTAATTGGGGTCAGCTACATGAATCTTGTTCCACCATTCCATACTATTGAGGGCCAGGCCCTTCAGTTAAACCATAGGTCATCTGGTCTACCTCCATCCACATATTTTCGAGCCTTCCCCTTGGCCCATCAAGGGCCTTCAAGTTGTACCAACATTCTTATACTTGGGCCAGGGTATCTACATGGTGCAGCCACCTGATGCATGGTTCTGATGGGGAAGATGATTGCTACATTAGCACATGTGACCATGTGTAGCTGGGCATGTAGAGGCTAGCATGCAGGATTAGCAAAACTTGTAAGATACTAAAAACTCCAAAGAAAGATCCAAGTGCCCATCATTGATAAAAATAAAGCGTCCATTGATGCGGTTTGGACTTGTATCATTATGTTATACCAATGTCTATATCACTATTTACTAATCTGCTTATATCCCTATCTTGTTAATCATGGAGGAAGCACATAAGCACTTTAAAGGATTAGGCTTTGGCTGCATGGACATTTCCTTGTTCACTTTGTTAGGATTAATGGACTTCATTAGGATTGCTTTGCTTAGTCAAACCAACCGCACTAAGAAGTCTATCAGAATAAATCCAATTAACTTCGTTTAGATCCTGTACTTATACAGAATCTCGAACAGAACACACACTCTCCTATAAATGGCCGACTCTGTACTAACATGAAAAAAAAATGATCTAATTTATTTTCAGAAAAAAGGTCCTCATCTTTAATTTGGAAATTTTGGGGTAGCCATGTTTACATAAATGTCAAGCATTTTAGGTGAGACTATAAACTACAATCTCCGAGCACTGATGCATTCATCTATTAATCCTGCATAAATGACTGAACACTGTACAATGAGGTAAGTATACTTTTTGGCTGTAAATTAACATTTATTATCTCCAAATCTCCAAAAGTTCCCTTTAATCTAAAGAGGCACACGATCAGCATGTTCAAACACAATCTAAAGATATTCCCAATAAGTAACAACAATGCAAAGATGAGCATGCCAGTAAGGGATCAGAGTGGCAAAAAGAAAAAATGAGATCTGAAAACAAATGACAATTACAGAAAATGTAAGGGACTCTTATCCATAGATCTCTTTTACAGGGAACTCCTATCAATTGCTTTAGTGGATGGTAATTTCCTTGGTCCATATGGGCATTCTGAGTAGAAGTTTTGTTACGATGAAAAAGTGAAGAAAAAATGAAATGCAGGGGGAAAAGGATACTTCTGTATTTATCTCCAAAATTTCCACAGGCATCTTATTAATATCAGTGAGAAGCTCCAATATCAAAACCAGTACTAAAAAAAACAACAAATGGTTTTTATTAGTATATGGTGAACACTTTCTTGGAGCTTAGGAGCTACCAATTAAATAGTAACTGAATCTTTGTAGCATTTCTGTATGAGGTATGTTCAACATGTGATGATCCAATTTATGAGCAAAAGTCACATATTAATGCTTTGTGCTAGGAATTCCCAAATCAGTGTCCACGCTACTAAGACCCATGACTTCTACAATTCTACCGATATCAGTAGAATGGATTTCTCAAAATATGAGTGGTTGAGACTAGAATATTTCACAAACTGTCACTTGAGCTGAATGATGAAGCAAACCATGCAATTGATGCAGTCAAGAAAAAAATGTAAATTAAAATATGGAAAATTCTGCCTTATAATGGTGATACTGATCAATTGTTTTTTTTTTTTTTTAATCATTGCAATAGGTTTGAAGCTGCTGACCTAATTTTAATAATAGCACATCAAATTTGCCACATATGACAAAAATTATACGAAAGCAACCCTGAATAACAACAAAAAACCCCACCCCACAATGTCCATTGTCCTATACTCCTATTCTCATGCTCCAAGAAAGGCTAACTATGAGGCTGATTGGCTCACTAAGAAGGGTTTGGTTAAACCAATCTTCTCATGAAAGACAAAAGATGACACTAGTGCCTTTAGTGTTAGAGTGCGCACGCGCATGTGTGTGTGTGTGTGTGTGTGTGTGTGTGTGTGTGTGTGTGTGTGTGAGAGAGAGAGATGTTTGTTGCCATCTGGCTAGGGCCTTCTTAGTTGTATCCTTTCGGTTCTTTTCTTTTTTCTTTCTTTTAATAATTTTTTATTTATTTTACACACGCACCCTACACCCCACTCACACACGCACACCCAAACTCATGCCGTAGTGGATTTTCACCACGTATGGGACTCGAACCCGAGACCTTGTGTTGAAAATCTGTAGAGTCTACCACCGAGGCAAGGATAAATTTTGGTTATTCATAAACAAACTTGAAGTTGAATTAAATTCTGAATATGTAACAATTAAGTTGATTATCTCTATTAATGATTTTCTATTTGAGTATAATTTTGAAGCCTTTTTAACGTTTTATTCTTAAATGCAGATGTGGTTGCATTTATTTCCTCATGAACATTCACCCCCTTGATTAAATTACCTAGAAAGCATTATGATTTATTAAGTAGAGTTCTGCTGCTTCTGCATTCTGTAATATATTGATATTTTGCAAAGAAAATGCTATGGGCACCCATTCTGACTGCTAAATATATACGGGGAACAATTGTCAGGCCTGGACAAGTCCTAGCCCCGAATTTTGAGCTGAAGGAGCTAGGCGTGTTTGAATGGGCCAATTCAAAACCTGTTAAAAAACCTGTTACTTTCTCAGCCCAGGCCAGCTCATTGTCAGCCCTATAAATACTCCCATCCTTTCTACTCTTGGTTACCCAATAGTACAAATTTCTACCATAGTCTATCTATGGTATAACCAGGAAGTAAAAAGGATTGATATATTTAGCAGTCAAAGTGGGTGTGAATGGTGGCTCCCTTCTTTAGGGAGCATTTGGATGCACCCCATATCATGAAAGTTAATGATATTTCATGATGAGAAATGCTCTAGTGCTCTCAAAGCACTATAAGGCAGTGTTGTCAAAATCCTACAATTTACAATTTGAGTCGAATCTCAAGCAAAATGATTTGTATCCCACCTTGAATCCCTTTTTAAATGAATCCTACAATACTATGATTTGAATCCTATGATTTATGATTCAAAACCCGATTTACGATTCAAATTATGTTTGTTCTTTTCTATTTTAAGCTTTACTTGGATTTCATGTTATGTTTTTAAATTGATGGGGGGCTTTAAGAATCGTTTAAAGGAGGTCAATTATGTTGTTATGTTCTTTACAAGAGATTACATGATAGATATTACCTTCAATGTAAATCCTTTTGCACTTTCTTATGATTTCTCACTTCTTAATTGGTCGAAACACCAAATTGATATAGTATTCAATAACGGTAACAAGTGGCCATTACAGCCAACCTTATGGCCATTATACCCTCATAACGGTCGTCATGACCTTGTAACGGCTGAAGCTTTTTTCTTTTTTTTTAAAGAAAAGAATTTATCAGCCTCATATCAGCCCGTTATGAGCTTCTTCTTTTTTTTCAAATTGTGCATTACAGCCTCATATTGTGAACCGGTCATCATTGTTACCATTACAGTCCTCACAAAACTGTTTTTTAATACCATGTGCATGACTTACCTAGAATGTTTTTTTTTTTTGGTTATAGATTATTGCGATCATGTTAACCTATATGTATTGTGGTAATGATGGCTAGAAATAAAAATATCTTCTTTTCTTTTTTTTCTCCGGTCTATAGAATCAAATGCCACTTTTCCAACATCATTGTACACTCAAGAAATGTAAAAAGAACATAAATTATTAAATGATTCTTCTATATTTTTAAGGTATTTTTCTTGAATGACAAAAAATATAGGAAATGTGAGAATCCTCTAACACTATTCTAATATGGTAGTATTACTTGGTGCAAATTAATGAAATGGATGACCGATGAGTTTTTTTTTTTTTTCCTGAATTATTTATATTTTGTAGATTTTTTTCCATTTTTTAAGAAAATCATAAATAAATAAATAAAACTTATTATTTACAGTACAATTTACAATTTGATACGATTCAATCCTTATTATGATTTGCGATATGATAACTATTTTGACAACATTGACCATAAGTTACAATGCTCCTAGTTGCATTGAGATACTTATATTAGTCCAATCCATAGATCCAGATTGTTGATTAGGTCCAATGCATGATCAGGTACAATGCATATTCCATAGGCTACCTCACAAACATCACAGTGATATGACAAATATTAACCATTTGACTGATGGCTTTTAATATGGAAAGTCAAGATTGTTTACAAAAAAAAAAAAACAAGGTCCAATCAACGATTTCATTCATCCATTAGTTAGGGGCCATCATGTTTTGCTTGTCATTCTAAAGAATCACTTTTGTTATGCAATTGAAATCAACCCATCTGGGCTCGGAAAAGGGATGGCTATAGAAAATATGGCCCAAATCAAGGATGGATGTACCATATGATCATTGCAATTTTTGCATGGTAGTCCCTGAACTATGTTCTGGACTTGATAGATAGTTCAGATTGATCAGTTAAACCGTCCAAGTGAACCGATGCACCTACGAGCACTAAAACTTATAGTGCTCTGCCAGCATTGTAGCATTTCTCTTAGATCAGTAACCAAACTAATTTGGTGCAAACAAACACACCCATAATTATCTATTATTGGCTCATGAATATTTCATAATAGCATAAACTTTCAAGGCGGAATTACCTTCAAAGGTAGGTAGTGCCTAATATAGTTGACATTGTCTTATCTATGGTTGTTCATGAAGATTTAGTATCATCTTTATTTACTTGTGACAATGTTTTAGATATTATATCTACATTATCTTTAGGACTATAACACTACCATCATCATCATCATAGCCACGTCCCAGCTATTTGGGGTGGCGTATAATTTCAACGAATGAGATGAAGAGCAAGTAACAAATGTACTTGCAAAATTCAAGCTTCTGACTCGATGGCATCTCTCAGCCATTTATAATTTGCTGCCTGAAATTACAAGGAATCATGAGTTGGTACACAAAATAAAGCGAACTTGAAATCGACGAATGGGATTCACAAACTGATCGATGATGAGAATGACTTTATGGGTACTCCCAAATTGTTGCATGAATTTAGATAAGAAACCAATTGGCAACTCCGTCCATAGACTTTTAATCAATCTACCTATTCAGATAGTCACAAATAATGGCCACAGATTGGAAATTCCGCATACCATACATAAAATCAATAAATAAATCAGAGCTAATTGTCTGATTACTAGGTGGTATATGCTTAAAAGGATTCAACAGCGCTATTCCTACATCAAAAATTTATATATGAAATTAAAAATTAAAAAGAATAACGAAGCGGAAAAGAATCTCCAACCCCAACCTCTCTCTCTTTTGAAGTATGATAACAGATTCATAAGAAAATAGATTTCATGGGTTTCTTTATTTCTCTTTCTTGTTTTTTTTTTTTTTTTCAAATTTTCTAGGTGGAGAGAGATTCTCACCAGACTCCTTCCTTCTTTCGATTTCCTGAAGCAAGAAGCAGAAGCAGAAGCAGCAGCAGCAGAAGAGTGTTGTGGGAGAGGGAATCCGCCTCTTTCCTTTTTACGGACGCGGATTGCCTGGGAAAGGGTTTCGCGGGAAGTTCAGAAGCAAGGTGGGGTCCACCGTGATATTTGTGAGAGATCCACTCTGTCCCTCTGTTTTGCCAGATCCTGTTAGGACATGAGCACAAAAATGAGGAGGATCTGAAACTCAAGTGGGCCAGACGACAGGAAACCGTGAGGATTGAACGTCCACCGTTGAAACATTAGTGGGGCCATGGAAGTTTTCGATCATGATATTTATTTTTTTTTTTAAATTTTTTTTTTCAATTCATCCTAGTAGGAATAACCTTATGAACGGTTTTGATGAGATATAAATACCACTGTGGACCTTGGGAGGTTTCAACGGTAGGTATCTCCTTGCCCAATTTTTCCTCACCTGCAGCCCACTTGAGCTTTGCATCTGCCTCATCCTACAATGATCTGAAAAAAAGGGATGGAGAGGGTGGATTTCTCACAAAAATCACAATGGGCCCACCTAGCTGCTGACGGCAGGAAATTCACAGGGATGGGAACGTGCGACGGATGAGATTGCATGCCAAACCCTTTTCGCAGATTAGATGGTGAAAAAACATTTTGGATCCGCCCAGTTTGGGTTTGGCTTGCTTTTGTGCCACTCCCATTTTTTTTATCCCGCCCAGTTTGGGTTTCAGGTCAACCCATACAGCCTGAGTTTGGTTTGCTCCAGATAAATCAGGTTTGGGCTGAGATTATTTTGGTCGAAATTTTCAAATCAAGCTCAGCTGAGCTCAAACAAGTGGTGACTCTTTTTTTGTTGTTTGTTTAAATAAAAAAATTAAAAAAAAAGTTAAAAATAACACAAATTATAAAAGTATCTTACTATATGATGTTTAACATGCACTGAAGGAGGAGTGCAACATCAAAATAAGCATGATATTTAGGGATTTCTTTTATATCTAGTTTCCTATGGCTGGGCTAGGCTACACTGGTCCAAACTAAGCTGAGCCAGGCCATTGTTGCAAGAGACAGGGTTTGAGATGTTTATTATAAACAGGCCTGGTTAAGATGGTTCGTCGCTGGGTTAAACTCCACTTTGAATCGGGTTAAATCCGACTTTTTTTTATACAGACAGGGCCAAACTTCCCAGCTCATCTGATTTGTGTGCAGCTCTACTAAAAATATAAAAATATTAGACTATTCCAAAACTTATTTAGCCCCATGAATGTTTCAACTATGGACTGTACAGCACACTTGATGTTAGGAAAGTCGGCAACGGAAAGCGGAACACCGAACACGTGAAGTAATGCGAAATCAAATGAGAAACAAGATGCAATCAATCACACACAAGCATTCACCACAGGAGACTCCGAATTTACGTGGAAAAACCCCTCAATGGGTAAAAAACCATGGCACAAAGTGATCCACTATGAATATCAGAAAATTACAGAGATGACAGCCCACAAGCAAGGAAAACAGAGAAAACCCAAGCTCTCTCTCTCTCTCTCTCTCTCTCTCAACTCTCTCCCTTCTTCCTAGTACGAATAGGAAACCTTGGACACCTTAGGATTCCATCTATGACGGAATTGCACCTCCTTAGATAGGAAAAACTCTCGAAATAGAAAACCTTGCGCAGTAATACAAGCTGCGCAAGAAACCCGCACGCACAGCCCACCGGTTGCACCTCGCACAGAAAACGTCCAGGGAGAAATCCACACCAACGCTGCCTCATAGCAGACCGGTCGCCCGAACGGTCGAAGCCTACTGACGACCAGTCAGCCGACCGGTCTAGGCACACAAATCTTGTCCAGGAACCTGTTGCACATCTGAGCCATTCAGCGAGACCGGTCGCCCAACCGGTCTGAATACCCAAACCGTGTACATAGTTTGAAGACTCCCCAACAAACTCCACCGAGGCTTCAAACGTCGAATCAACACATCCTTGTAACGTCATCTCATCTTCAATCATAGCTCCACCGCTTCTCGTGCCACCATCGACCCTATCCTTGCAAATTCATGCCCTTTACCGCCCTTCTCATGTGGCCCTTGGGCACTTGCCACATACGAGTAACCGTGGATCTCGCTGCCTCTCCCACAACTCCACCGTGAATTGTACTCCCGATCAATATGTAAAGATGGCCACACCTCCGTGCCTTCATACACACGAGTGCCCCCTTCATCACTTCACAACAACGATCGCGGCCAATAAACACGCACCCTTTCGCCTCGAGTGCACCAAGAGAAATCACATTCATCTTCATCCTGGGAACGTGCTTCACATCTTCCAAGACTCGTTCGACCCCATCGAACATCCTGATGCGCACAGTACCAATTCTCACAACCTTATGAGCGACTCCATCGCCCACAAACACCAATTCTCCACCATACTCTCTGTATGTCGTGAATGAATTCCGGTCAAGACAAACGTGACATGAAGCCCCTGAATCAAGGATCTACTCACTACCGTGAGATCCCTTGCCAGATACAGTCAGCACTTCACACAAATCGCCACCATCTTCTACGGTATTGGCTCCTTCTCCATAAGAATTTCCATACTTCTCTTGCCTCAACCTGGGATTCTGACAATCCCCCCTCATGTGGCCCTCCTGATCACAATTCCAGCACTTCACCTTAGCATTCCCTTTACCCTTGGCCCTAGATCCCGATTTTGAATATCCTCCATGCTCAGAACTTCTTCCCCTCATAACCAGTGCCTCTGAGGAATAACGGGAAGCCACGTCACCGCTTTTTTTTCTCATCGCCTTTGACTGGAGGGCTGAGATAACGGTCTCGATGCTTATGGTTTCCCTCCCTGCGCACACAAAGTCCCTGAACGACTCATGTGAATCTGGAAGGGAATTCAACAGGATGCATGCTTGATACTCATCCTTCATCGGTTCATCGATCTCCACCAATTTGCAAACCAGCCTATTGAACGTGCTCAGGTGGTCCTCCACCTCCATTCGCTCAGCCATCCTCAAGGTGAACAACTGCATCAACACATACATGCGATTCTTTAGAGACTTCTTGGTATAAACCTTCTCTAGCTTCGCCATCGTTTCAACCGCAATCTTCTCCTTCATGACACGATAGAGAACATCATCCGTAAGGTTTAACAGGATTGAGGTTCTAACCTTCTTGTCAAGCCTCGTCCACTCATCATCTTTCATAGCCTCGGGTCACTTTCCAAGAGCATCATCAAGCCCTTGCTAAACTAGGAAGGATTCAACCTTCACCTTCCATAGCTCAAAATTATTTTTCCCAGAGAACTTCTCTATCTCGAACCTTGCGCCCTATCCCATCTTCTCGTCTCAGATTCGAATCTACTCCACCCCAACTTTAGCTATGATACCGCTTGTTGGGAAAGCCGGCAGCAGAAGCAGGAACGCCGAACAAGTGAAGTAATGCGAAATCAAACGATAAACAAGATGCAATCAATCACACATAAGCATTCACCACAAGAGACTCTGAATTTACGTGGAAAAACCCTCAATGGGTAAAAAACCACGGCACAAAGCAATTCACTATGAATATCAGAAGATTACAGAGATGACAGCCCACAAGCAAGGAAAACAGAGAAAACTCAAGCTCTCTCTCTCTCTCTCTCTCTCTCTCTCAACTCTCTCCCTTCTTCCTAGTACGAATAGGAAACCTTGGACACCTTAGGATTCCATCTAAGACGGGATTGCACCTCCTTAAATAGGAAAAACTCCCGAAATAGAAACACCTTGCGCAGTACTACAAGCTGTGCAAGAAACCCGATGCACAGTCGACCAGTCGCACCTCGCACAGAAAACATTCAGGGAGAAATCCACACCAACGTTGCCTCATAGCCGACCGGTCGGAGCCCACTGACGACCGGTCGGCCGACCGGTCTGGGCATACAAATCTTGTCGAGAAAAGGAACCTGCTATACACTTGAGTTTTGGATTTGCCTAATTTTTAAGCCCACGTCACCCCGGCAAAATGGATCAATAGTGTGGATTTCTGACAAACACCCCGGTGAGGCCCACCTAGTCTCCTGTTGCATGCAATCAGGTCCCTTTTTACTTTACTCATTCTTGCTCCAAGGACCTCGAGTGGGTACCACTTTTTCTCACGTGGGAGAAATGACATAACGTGCATGAAATCCACACCGTCCATCAGGTAAACAACACCTTGTTTGGGCTTGGTCACAAAATTCAGCCTGATTCAATACTCAGGTGGGCCACCCCATAGGGAACAGTATTACCTATGACATTAAGTTCATGTGGTATAGGCTTATTTTTTCGATAATTCTTTTGTACTAACACCATGGCGGTCCGTATACAAACTAGTGGTGGGCTAGCCCATCCTAACTGTTTGCCTATAGTGTGTCCCACCTGAGTTTTGGATCGTCGTGATTTTTGGTTTACAAGGTTAGTCTGAGGCAGCTTCTCTGATGGACGGTGTGGATTCCATGAAAGTTCCAAGCACGTGGCTCTTAGTCATCGATAATGACCTACGCGATGTAGGCGATCGTGGCGCTACTCACGTTTTCATGGGAAGGCTAGGTTGGCGCCTTCGGTGGATGAATGCGACTTGCATCCATGCCCGTCCATCCGTTTTGAAAGCTCATTTTGTGTCTTACATCCACGCCGTCCATCCATTTTGAAAACTCATTTTAGAGCATGATCCAATAAATGAAGTAGATCCAAATCTCAGGTGGACAATAATACAGTAAACAGTGGTACTCGATCATTAAAAACTTTTGGTGGGCCACAAAAGTTTTGGATCAAGCTGATATTTGTGTGGTCTCTTCATCCAGGTCTTTGTGACCTTTTCAACAGGTTAGATGGAAAATAAACACTCAATTGGCCCCCATGAAGTATTTAATGGTGGGGATTCAATGACTACTGTTTCATGAGGTATGATCCACCTAAGATTTGGATCTGCTAATGCACAGACACGACTGACTCAAGTAGCACAGGTCACCTCCACAAATCACATGAACAAGTATATAAACAAGCTAGTTTTGAGATTGAAAGGTGCACTTTCATTTCTAAGTCGAAACATATTTGCAAGTTACTTAACTTTTTTTTTTGTTAATGGTTTCAAGGCCTCACCTCATCTGAAACCCCACTCATCAATCCCTGGCTCACCTTATGAAGACGACTCACATCATTCTATCATTTAGAAATAGTGACAATTACATTAAAAAAAAAAAAAAAAAAACAAAGAAATGCATTAAAAAGACAGGGAAACAATCAAATACAAATAGAAGACTGAAGGAAATGTGGCCCGTCACACCTTTGGCTGGCAAATCCGCCAAGTTTCCAACTTTTCACATGGATAAGTAAAATGCTTAATACCAGAGGCAATGTCTCTTCCCCAAACCTTCACCACATCCTCGAGCATGTGGTGAAAGGTCTCCATGAAACCTGGAAAAAATTGTGCCCCCCAGAATTATTCTGGATGCACCACAATGAATAAATAGATGACAAACTGATTCCTCGTTCTACCACACGCGGCACAGGTCTGCAAGTTCACTACCCTGTTGCATTCATTTTGGCACTGGCGATGAGAATGAATACCCAAATCGAATCAGAGTCCAACAGATAGATACAGTCCACACATTGGACACAAGCCACCTAGTTGCTTGACAGAAGACCAGATAATGATGCCAACTCTATGCAAAATATGAATCTCTGTGGGAGCTTTCTGGTAGTCATCATCAGCAGCCATCCAGCTGTCAGCTTCTTGGTAAGGTGAGATCTTCAAGCTCACAATGCCACACAAACCATCTTCTTATTTTCAAAATGCCTATGACGGTGATTATCCTGTACAGATGATCAGTTCTCCATAAAGTAAAAGAGGAGAGAAGCACTGATACTGGGAGAGTGTGATGGTTGATATGCAGGCAATAACAAACTTCAAGTATCATATATATAGCTTAAATTCAACCATCCATGCGATGGGTCCCAATTAATCTGGCCACTACACAGAATTATTTGATTTCCTACACAGCAGATTGGTGGAAGAATCAAGTAGAATTAGGGCACTGTCTGCAAATTGGAGGTGAGAAGCAAGAACTTCCTGGTTTCCAACAGAAAATCCTTTAATGAGATCTAGACTCAAAGCCTGGGAAATAAGACGAGGTTTTAGAAATAATGGAAAAGAGAAAAGGAGAAAAGGATCCTCCTCTCAATTCATTATGACACCTGGACTAACCTATCCGAGATCCATTCACCAGAAAGAGAAAGGAAGTTATTGAAACACACATCATCATCCATCCAACCCATTTTGCACCAAAACCCATTCTAAAAAGAGAACAAAGGAGGAAGTTCCAATCCACAACTCACATGCCTTTTCCATGTCTATCTTACACAAACTGCCTTCCCCGACCTTTTCTACGAGCCAATGCAATCATTAGACAACTCCAAGAGTGATGGAGATGCATTCACCGTCCAAGACTTGTTGATCTTCAATAAAAGCACTGTGGATTGGGAGACCACAGCTCCCAAGACCTCCTTAAATCTTATAAAGAGGGTTTTTGCCAAAACTACATAATAGCCACCCCCCCCCCCCCCATAATCTTTAATTTCCACAGCATCTTCTACGAACAAGAGTGAGAAATGTAGCATTTATCCTTTCACACACTGACACGCACACACAAAAAATGGAGGGAAAAAAAAGAAAGAAAACAAAAGATGACCCCAGAATTACATGGGAAAAATACACTCATTCTCATCACCATTACAAATACTCCATTCTATAACCCTTAGCCCTCACTACTACCCACTTAGAACTATGGCTAACGTTGCAGAAACACTTCCCGTTTCTCTCCTCTCAAATCACCCAAAAACCCACCATCATACACAACCTCCACGAAGCCGTCTTCCCCATCCCTACCTCTGAACCATGCCAAGCCATCAAAAAATTCCCAACTGAACTCGGCATTTCCCAAGAAACATTGAATACAGTGAAAAAACCATTTCACACCTTGAAAGCAAAAGGGAAATAAAGGAACAAATGATTGATCGATTCCAAGTTAGCACTGCACATCAAGCGGACATTGGGAAAGATCATCCTCGCTTCTAAAGATTATCAACGGTCAAGACCCTTTCCCTACCACAAGCCAAGCAAAAGCTGCATTCTTCGGAAGGATGCCATAGAACCACATATGCTTGGTAGTCATGAATACTCCATCTGCCTCTACTAGTTTGTGAAGCATTCTTTAGAATGACCTAACTAAGAACTTCCCTGATTTGTTCCTTCGCTACAACATATGATCCTTTTCCCCACTAGCAAGCAAATACACGTGGATAAGATTAAGAAGCAAAGCCATTTCAATTACCTCTTCATCCGAAAGGAACGACTGGCAAGGTGGAGACCACACCATAGCGTTACCGCACACCAAGGAACATTGCGCAACCATGATGTTACAATTCAGAGATAATCAAGCAATTTTTTGGAACAAAATTTATAACGGCAAATCTCCAACCCGCACATCTTTCCAAAACCAACTCCTTCACAAAATGTTGCCTTAACTGAAGGGATCCACTTCCAAATTGTTAAGGCTCAACACAAAGATGATTTCTTAGTGCACCACCCTCCTACACCACAATCATATTTGGAAGCTATCATAACCCTCCATAAAACATCTTCTTCCGACCCAAACCTCCATAACCACTTGCCCAACAACGCTCTATTCATCACCGCCAAGTCCTTAATTCCAGCCCCTCCCTCATCATAAGGCCTACACATCTCTTTCCAGTTTAGTAAATGGAACTTGTAGACTCCTCCTGCACCTTGCCAAAGGAAATAACAACACACTCTATCCAGCTTCACTAATACTAACTTCAGATAATGATAAACTGGCATGGAATAAATCATTAAATTTGATAGCGATGCTTTAATTAGAGTTATACGACCTCCAAGGGATACGCACCGGTATTTTATTGAGCCAACTTCCTTTCAACCCTTTCCACTACCACATCCCACAAATGTTTCACTAGCTTGCCTATGCATAACAGCAACCCAAGATAGGCGGAAGGGAAAGATCCTATCTCGCACTCAAAGACACGAGCCAAAATCAAAAGATTCTCGCTAGGCAAGTGAATGCCCAACATAACACTTTTAGCGTTATCTTAAATAAATAAATAAAAACCCACTTCTAGTGATATTTACTTTCAACCCAGAAACCACTTTAAGCATTGAATATCATCCTCAAAATTTTCACCTTGACCTCATCAACAGCACAAAACAAAAGCATGTCATCCACGAACTGAAGGCAGGGCTCATTCTATCCAGATAAGAGCCACGGAAGAGACCATTTCATTGCCCACATTCAAGCACTCTGCCAAGCACCTCAGTTACCATTGCAAACAGGAGGGGATAACGGATCCCCTTGACTCAAATCTCTCAAGCTACGAAAAAAAACATTTCGACGATCCGTTAACCAATATCGAAAATTTGGTAGAGTTGATGCACTCCTTTAACCATCCCCTCCACTTCGCCTCGCATCCAATTCTCCCAAGCATGTAAATCCAAAAAACCAATCCACATGATCATAGGCTTTCTCGATATCCAGCTTATAGACAATGCCGTGCAACCTTTCCTTATACCTAGTGTCTATACACTCGTAGGCTATCAGAGCACTATCCAAAATTTGTCAACCTTCAATGAGAGAACCTTGAAACTTGAAAATTACACCTACTAGCTTATCTCTATGTCTAGTTGTTAGAACCTTAGCAAGGATTTCATAGATGCTTCTAATTAAGCTAATGGGTCTATAATCCTTCAGATTTTCTGCTCCCGAAACCTTGGAATCAATGCAATAAAAACAAGGCCCCTATTTCTTTCAAAAGCTTCCCTTAGTTGTGAACTTCTCTCATGAACTCCATCAGATCCCCTTTCACACTTTCCCAAGAAACCTGGAAAAATGCTAGAGGGAATCCATCTGGCTCCTGGCACTTGATCTCTTCCCAAAGATTCCACAACTTCCTTGAATTCAACTTTAAAAAACTCCACCTCAAGTGAATCTGCTTCCATCCTTGAAGTGCTTTGGACATGCAAGTTATCCAGAATTGGCCTTTCCACCCTACCCTTGTCAACAACTCTTCATAAAACTGCACGACACTATCACAAATCCTTTCCTTCTTTTCCACCCTTTCATCCTCCACCATGATATTGCTCATCTTGTTACATCTTGCCTGAGCACTCACTAAGCTATGAACAAAATTGTCTTCTTATCACCCTCCTTCAGCCAAGTAGCCCACGATCTTTGCTTCCATTTGATCTCTTCCTCCTTAATATGGCTTGCATTTTCTTACCCAAGATTCCTACGGAGGATTTTCTCTTCGTCATATAAAACCACATCCTCAGCTTTAATGTCAAGTTCATGGGTTTTACTCAAGATTTCCTCTGTTTCCCCTTACCTTCTACGCAAATCCTCCCTTTTCCATTTTATAATTCTCCTCTTCAACAACTTCAATTTATGACGTAATTTAAAACCCGCAAAGGCTTCCACTTCAAATGAAGCCCACCGCCAGTCCTAACTAGGCCTGAGAAACCTTCCACTTTGAACCACATTAACTCAAATATAAAGGGTTTTGGACACCGATTTTCCTCAGTTTCCAACAAAGTTAGGCAATGGTCAGAGAAAGGCTTCGGTAAACCACGTTAAGTAACAAATGGTAACCCATCTAGTATCCTCCCAATTAGAGGTGGGCATCGAGTTGAGTCGGACCGAGTTTGGGGTGTCTCAGTCCGATTCGGCCAAGGACATGGCCTCAACCGAGTCGGATTGGATTCGGTACCGAGTCAGCCAAGCTTAAACTGATCCGAACCAAGTCAGCCAAGTCAGCCAAGTCTAATTCGATCCGAGTCCAATCCGGTCATAGGGACCGAGTTGGATCGAGTCATATCCTAGTCAGATCGAGTCTGTCAATTAATTTTAAAAAAAAAATCTGAAAAATGGCAAAATAAAATCTAAAAAATTCAATTTTTTTTTAAACTTATACCTAAACCCGGTTCAGATAGGATTTTGGATTGAATTTCGAGTCAAGTTGATTCGATTAAGGTGTCGAACTCGAATTAATCTGAATTCAGATCCTATCCAGAATATTCGATTCGGGTCCATTGTTCCTGTTGGATTGGTTCGAGTCGAGTCTAACCGGTTCGGACGAGTCGAGTCAACCGAGTTGACTCGACCCGTGCCCAGCTCTACTCCCAATAGAATGAAACTAGAAGTCTATCAATCCTTGTCATGATTCGTCGATCTTGACCATTAGACCAAGAGGTCAATCATCTCATGACTCTCAACCCATTTAGAAAAATTCGACATGCTTCAGTAACTTTCCCAATCAAAGATTTCTCATAAGAAAATCTAGTGACGTTGAAGTCATCCCCAACGCACCAAGGATAGTCAATTCTGCCCCTCACAACATCAAGCTAAGCCCACAATTCATACCTCTTGGGTACCGCATTCGACCCGTAAACCGCGGTGAACATCCACTACAAACCGTCAGCACCCCTACCAACAGACAAGAAAGAGAAAATCTACCCCTAATACTCTCTCTCTCTCTCTCTCTCTCTCTCTCTCTCTCTCTCTCTCAAAACAAACAGAAACCCATCCAATATCCTCCCAATAGGGTGAAACTAGAAGTCTATCAATCCTTGTCATGATTGGTTGATCCTAACCATTAGACCAAGAAGTCAATCATCTCATGACTCTTGACCCATTTAGAAAAAGCCAACATATGCTTTGGTAACTTTCCCACTCAAAGATTTCTCAAAAGAAAATCTGGTGACATTGAAGTCATCCCCGACGCACCTAGGACAATCAATTCTGCCCCTCACAACATCAAGCTAAGCCCACAATTTGTCCCTCTCATGTGCCACATTTGACTCGTAAACTGCGGTGAACATCCACTACAAACCGTCAGCACCCTTACCAATAGACCAGAAAGAGAAAATCTACCCCTAATACTCTCTCTCTCTCTCTCTCTCTCTCTCTCTCTCTCTCACACACACACACACACACACACACACACACACACATTTTTTAGTATATGCATTCATTTGAGTACTTGTTAGTTGACTTGGTAAGTTGTTACAATCTAATAGTCTAATAGATGTAATGAATATAAGAAAATTGTAATGAAATTGGTATTAAAACTATAATAAAAAAATCCCTACACTTGCAGTATTTTTACATAATTTTTATATAACTTGTTTCCATTTTTCATTGATTTTTCTTTTCTTTTTTTTTTCCAAAAAAAGTTTTAGGGGTCGTGCCATCGCATATGCAATTATGAGATTGCAATAAGCGCACAAACCCCTTAGGTCACACATGATTGCTTATGCCATTTGACAAAATTGATCCCAAGCCAAAACAATACCACCAGCAAAGCCCAGCGAGTCCACTGCCACCCATTCCTTATCATTAGCATCCCAAACAAACTCCAACATTCTTCTATCAAAGCCTTGAATTTGTGTTTCCTAGAACAAGATAATTGGCACCTTTGCTTTCCTACAAACCTCCCGAACTCGAGCCCTCTTATCCTTTGAGCCTAGAGTCTAGACCCCTCACATTCCAACATAGGATCCTCATTTGGTCAACGATCCTTCCTTACAACCCAATCCCCCCCTAGAAAGGTTCCCAACATCATAAGAAATAGAGGAATTAAGACACCAGTTCATCGTTGCCTTTTGAAGAATGATGGGTCTTCTTAAGTTGCTTCTGTCTTCTGCAAGCCTCCACAAATTGGAACAATTCATAGCGGTCTTAGTCTCTATCCCCAAACGTAACTTTGATCCGTCTACCTACATGCATTAGAGCTTCCCTTGTCCACCTCTTATCTTTCATCGCAGTAACATGATTGAGGATCCTTCTATGAGTTTTTCCAATAGTTGAAAGAGAATTATGATGCCTGCAAGCCACCTCTCCTCCTCCTACAAGTGTCGTCTGCAACAGGATGACATCGAGGATCTCTCTGACCAACATTACCCACATGCGCCACATCATCCTCCATAAAGAACTCATCGGGCACATCTTGATACACCAACCCTAGAGAGCTCGCAAGAGTATCCAAGTCTTCTACCCTCCCAACCGCTATCAAAGCATTCGAAGCTTCGTCCACCATCAAGTCTTCATTTTCCATCACCAACAATGGCATGCAGACACATGCTAGAACATCCCCATAGTCGAACCACTTCTCGAGCTCCCGAGCTTCGCACTCCACTTTAGGAAATAACTCTTGTGAGTGTCTGCATGCCATTGTTGGTTCAAATCCCTCAAATTTGAACCAAAATTATCGAATTATGAGTGCAATTCTCCTCCATTTAGCTTTTTTCTGAAAGAAAACAGTGCCTCCTGTTCCTTATTTTAATTGTGGCCCTAGACTATGCTCTCCACAAAGACTCTTTTCTTCTCAACATTTCCATATATTCTAGCTTGAGAACCTCTCTTTCCCCTTTGAGAGCACCATTCATGGATCCAGAATCTTCGATCGCATCAATGTCGGTGATACGACTCAAGATTCTTTCTTAAGATTCCTCTGCCACAAGTATCTTTAGTCTACTCTTTCAATTTTCTCTTAAGAGAATGCCCAAATGAGAATTCTCTCATCCCTCAACCAAAGATTTGAATATCAATATCGCATCAGCCAATATGGTCATGTAGTATACATACCCTCCTCTCCTTGAAATTACAGTGGATCCCATCTTTTATACACCACATTGAGTTCCAACTGAAACTCAAGCCTTCTTCTCCCGTCATCCAGACCGTACTTGGCCATGAATGCTCATGGGGAATCTTCCCTAATGAACGAACAATGGATCAACACTGAGAACTCACCTTTCAACTCATCATCCACCACAAGCTTGTCCTAGTCCCAGAAAATTACAATAACCCTTGCCGATCCTTGTATTGGCGGAAAGAGTGCCTCTTGCTCTCAATGCTCCATAACTCTGATAGGATCGTATCATTGACCATCTCCAACTTTGATTCATGTTCTACAATATACACGCTCCTATGCACAATGTCTTTGACAGCCTGCCTCCCATCAGGGCCCCCAAGACCACGCACATTTCAGGAGATAATCTTGAACTCTATCCTTGACGAGAAGGTATCATCTTCAATACAGAAATGCAATCATCATCACCATCTCCCCACCGCCGCCGCTGTCAGCATCATCATCATAGCCTTGCCCCAGGCTCCCAGCTTAGGGCAGCTTTACAAATCCTGTTTTGACAGTCATTCCTACTTAAGGTCCTATCATCGGTAAGAAGACAAATCACATCCCTTCTCAACACTTCGATTCCAAGTCCTCTTAGGTCTCTTCCCATCCTCATTTTTAAGCCCCTAACCGCAATCAAGGTTCCCCTCCTAACTGGAGCCATCTCCAGCCTTAATGCCCATGACCAAACCATCTCAATCTATAATTGCATGAAGTGTGAAGCGAAGTGGTTATAGATTTGGGTGGGGAAGGAGGAAAACATCTATTTCAAAACGATTTCGAGTATAAAAGAAGTAGGAAGCAAGAGTGGGAGTGCAAGTCTGAAGCACGATTCAAAGCAAGAGCAGCATCTAGTTAGAAAAATCGTGCAACTAAGTCTCACATACCATCATTCTATTTCTTACTAGGAGTACTGCTAGGCTGCTTTGGATGACCTCAATCATAAAACTATCCTTCCTAGTCTTCCCACACATCCATCTCAACATTCTAAAAAATCATCACATTGTGCATGCATTTATGCATGTACATGATGGAAAAGGCTAAGTGAGTAATTTGCAACTAATCATTCTCCGTTAGCAATATTGGAAGAAGATTCCTGGGAAAAAGTTTTAGAACCTCATGTTTTCCAAAGAAAAACAAGTGGAACCAAACAGGTTATTGGAAATGCAATATCTCGTAAAAAAAAAAACTGCATTGAGAAAATCTGACATTTCGATAGAGTGGAATGGCAACACAGGTTAATCGAGTCCAAGCAGTTGGGATCAAGCTTATATGATGATGATGACAAATAAAAAATTTAGTGGATATTAATTTTGGCAACTATAGCATCATAGGAGCAACTTCAGGAAAGGAAAATCATCAAAATGAGGGATGAACTACTGATGGCTATAGCGTAGCTTGTGTTTCCTTTCCATACTCTGTTCTTCTCTTTTCTTTTCTTTATTTTTTTATTTTTCATTTTTATTTTCTTTTATTTTTAGGTAAACATGGGCGCAAACCCAGGACCTCAATGTTGAAATGTACTCTTATCTACCACTGAGGCACGGGCTAAAACCCATGTTAATCAGGATAAGTATGCTATCATAGATTTCCTACCATAGAAGGTCTCCTAAATCAAGTCATAACCACGCCAAAAGGAAGCTATACTTATGAATGTAGTTGAAAGAGGAAGAATTAAATAAAAATGTGAGCAGATTGAGGCCATCAAATACAAGAGTATCGGGAGCAAAATTTATATCATGAGCCACCTTTAACGTTGCTCAGAAGAATATTGGACGCAAAATCCTGCAGCAGATACACACCTGTTCTGATGACATCAAATTCTCCTTCAAAAGGGAAATCTAAAACCCACAGAATGATCAGGCTTACACGAAACACCATACTTTGATGGAAACTCTTAGAAAAGGCAACCCTTTCTCCAGTCCAAGCTTGTCCATGAAATCAGATTGACAAAATCAATGGCCTTCATCAGCACTCACCGAGCATGCTTAGGTTAATTAAAAAGTCACCTTTCCGGTACATGATTTACCTCAGCCTTGCCATTTGTTTCAGTGATCTCTGTGCTTCCGCTCGTGATATTTTTGTCATCACCATCTACACCAGCTCCACCATTGGATGAATGGTTTTTCAGAACAATAGCAATATCGGCTTCAGAAGCCCCAGCAAGCTTAAACCTCTCGACGGCAGCATCCAGATTCTTTTCCCAACCATCCAACCCAAGTTTGAATTCAACTTGAGAGCGCTCAAAAAGCATGTTCCCCCAGAAAAGATGTATCTGAGATCTCATCACAGCCGCTTGTTCTGCTGCTTCCTCAGGCGATAGCTCCCCCTGGCCATTTCCAGAGGGCTGGCCATCAGTGCCTGAGGCATGTTTCTTCCTCCTTTTCAACAACTCATCCTTTCTGCTCGCAATAGGATCCTTAAGCTCATTTGCCTTATGTTCTTCCAGCTTCTCCCACATCTCGGTAGCAGATTTCATCTTCATTTCCGCACTATCGAAAAGCCCAATTGTCTCAGTGGAGTCCCAAGTTGCCAGGTCGACCTTGTTAGCCAAAGCAAAAGACCATCGCAGCTTCGCAGTCTCGAAATGCTGCTGTCCTAATGCAAGCAACCCCTCATAGAAGTCTGGCTTGATCCGGAGGGCCTCTTCATATTTCTGTCCAGCCAAAGAATACCTCTCCTGAACCCAATCATAAGCAGCTTGAAGTTGGGCCGTGATCACCTCCTTTGAGGCCGACTCATCCAATGGTATGCGCTTCCTAGCCGCGCACATATGAACATTTCCCCAATTGAAGAATGCTAGTGCAGCCACCTCTTGGAACTTAGAAGCAGCCATGTCAAAGAGGCTTTGTGCTTCTTCACTCGTCACTGTCTCCTCAAGTGCCTCCGAACAGAGTTCCATCCCAAGCTCATGCAGGTCAATATGCGCATCTGGGTCAATGCCAACCTGGGTGCGGAACAACTGAGCAAATTCAAACAGCCAGTCATCGATCTCTACTTCCTTGCACTCGGTGTGATTAGCATCACCTCCCGTCTTCTCTGCTGGAGCTTCTTCTTCCAACCCAGTCTTGATGACCTCACTATCCATAATTTCCAACACCGAATCACCTGTAGATGAATGGCTGACGCTTTGATCGCCCTTTATCACCTCATCCTCTAGTGATCGTTCTTGTACTGGTTTCTCCTCTTCTTCAACCAAGGGTGGCTCCTGCTCAGGGTTCACTTCCACAATATGCAGCCTCAAAACAGCAAGGGCATCACTCTTATTCATTTCCGACGCTTCCATTTTCTCCTTGGGTGCAAGCCCATCAATGCAGGACTCTGCTAGCCTGAGTTCGTCTGTGCTGGTAATAGTCACCAGATCACCATCCATATCCTTGTACTTGATCAAAACAGACTTTGATGAGGGATACCGATTTGTTACTACCTCTCTCAGCACTCTAAAACTGCAATTCGCCGGCATCTGGGCAAGCCTTATATCATGGTCGTAAATGAGTTTCAACGGCCTCCATTGAGTAACCACAGGAACAGACGATGGTGCACGTACAGGGCACAATGGCAATGATGAAGAGGATGACTGCAATGGAAGATCCTTATTATACTTATCAGGAGATGCAAGAGGCTCTGATGTAGCTTTGAAAGGTTTCAAAACAGCTCTGGGCATCGATTTCAGCTCTGGCCCATTTGAGGGGGAAATGGGTTGTTGGGTTTTGGTAGGGGAGAGCGGTTTGTCATGCTTGTTGGATCCCGCAGCCTTCTTGGCCACAGGTCGGGCTGGCAAGCAGGGGCCGAGCCCACCAATCGGGGCCCCACGGACTGCAGAGGCCCCGAGAGCAGCAGGGGACGGTTGGCTCTGAAGATCCTGCTGGGCCTCCTGGCGGGGGCCGAGGGCAACCCGCAGGCGGCGGGCGATCTCAAGGGCATCACGGTGGTTGGGATCGGCAGCGAGCAGGGCCTGGACGTCCTGCATAGCCATGTCGTACCTAGAGAGGGCCTCAAAGGCACGGGCGCGGCGGAGGAGAGCACGCCCAAATCGGGGCTGGACGTGGAGGGCGAGGGAGCACTCATCGACAACCATGTTGTAGTCGACGGGCTTCATCTGCATAAGGCAGGCAGCACGGTTGCTGTGGAAGATGGCGCGGTCGGGGTGAGTCTTGGGGGTGTGCTGGAGGGCGAGATCGTACTGCTGAAGAGCACCGGCGTAATCCTTTGATTGGAAGCGACGGTTTCCTTCTTCTTTGAGTTCGTGGGCCCGCTTTAAGAAGATGGAGGAATCCAAATCCACACCATTGGCAGCAGCAGCAACAGCATGAGGAGGGGCAGAATGGGAAACAACAGCATCGCCTGATGTGGGAGGATTGTTCCCACCTTTCTTTCTCCTCCCTCCTGATTTCCCCATTTCCCAAAATACCCCTCCACAAAGAAAGGAAAGAAGAAAAACTAGTACTAGTAGGAGAAGAGAAGACAAGAAAGGTTCCTTCCTAGGTTGACAGAGATTCTGGTATTAGGTTTGAGGATAGATTGGATTGGGATTTGGATTGTTCTTCTTGGATGGTGGTGAAGATGAAAATGAAGATGAAGATGGGCCTTTTCTCTTTTTATTGAGATTGTGAGAAAGATGTGCTCTGTAAACTTGTAACCCTAGAAAGATGAAATGTATGGAGAAACCCAAAGGAACCCAAAGGAGAGAGAAAAGCTTTAAAGTAAGAATCAGGGAGTGCGTCTCCGCTTCATCAATCTGCACCTTTCACCTAATGGGCCCCACATTGGATGGACCATGTCCCCCACCCCTCGAAAGATTGTCTTGGGTTAACCATTCCTGGTTCCGTCTGCTCACCCCCCTGAAGATGGTCCAAGGGTCGGGCCCAGACAATTGACCCGGTCCACTCATGAACTAGATCACCATTATACAAAAGGAATGGACGGTTTAAACTTTCAAGGCCCTTGTGAGCTGTTTCATTCACATCATGTATGGAGTTTAAAATAGGAGTGCAATTTGGGCTGCATTTGGGTTCAGGTCAGATTGGGCTTGGGCTGAAAATTATCAGCCCACTCTAAGATTGGACCTGGGCGAATGTCTTTTGAACCGTTTTTCTAAATATTAGTGACTTATTTTCATTTATTTATTTCTCTTAATGACAAGGTCTCAAGTCCAACCGGTTGCACCACAAGCTACATTCCACCCAGCCAATAACTTCAAAACTATTAAGCGAAAGTGAAATCCAACCCTTCCAATAGGTTATCCCCACCATGAGAATCATCTATGCAAAAATTAGCCCCATTACCCATCAAGTGGGACATAAGGATGATCATTTCTATCCATTAATAAATAATAAAACACAAATGTGGTCTACTTGATTAGCCGACATGGCCGATTTTTCCTTAAGGTGATCCTTATGATGAGGCCAACCTGTTAGATATGTTGAATTTTTCTCACCCATGCAAGGTTGGAAATTAAGAGTTTAATTGGTTGGACATGAGACCTTTTATTTAATTTATTTTACTTATGAGTGATGATTTTCGACTACTGCTGATTTTATTTTGCTAGTTATAGTATTATAAGTTTTACTTTAATAATATTATTTGATAATTAGATGTTTGATTTGCATGTGAAATTACTAATTACTTGTGTTAACCCCACCCTATATGATCTAATCCAGTACCTTGAGTTGGTAGCCTAGTTGGGTTTAGGGTGGGGCTGGGTCTTGGTCCAGCTTGGACTCAGTCGATCCTATGACATGTTGGCTTGTGTGTCATATGCCAGCAAAGAGAAAGGGTGCACATATATGGTTGGTGTGGTCTGCATGGAAGGGAAAGGGTAAAAGCTACTGACATAAAAACAGAAAGAAAGCCTCTGGCTGAAGTGTGTCACATGCATCAACTTTCCATTGTACATAATCTATTGTGGAGCATATGTGCTGCAATTCATCTTCAATTGGCCCCACATGTATAAAGTATCTCACATGTGCTAACTCTTCATTGTACATCTTCTTTTGTATTCTACATGTGCCAGTATATTACATGGACCACCATCCATCTTTCACTTGAACTATCCAGGTGTGTAACGTGGCCACATGTTATGCCACATGTATCACATGTGCTATTGTCCATCTTCCATTACTCTATATAGAGCTGTACATCAAGCCAAGTCAAGCCACAGGTATGCCTTACTAATGGGCTGAGAGAAAGAAAGAGGATAAACTTTGAACAGCCTAATGGGCAAGTTCCAAGTCTGGCATGTCAAATTGAGTAACTCGGTCAAGTCAGGTTAAGAAATGGAGAGAGAGAGAGAGAGAGAGAGGAGCTCGGGCTGGCGCAGTGGGGCGTGTAGGGCTTGTAAAGAAGAAAGGAAAAGAAAAAGGCGAGCGAGTTGCTTTAAAGTTTTTTTTTTTAACATATATAATATAATATATATTATTTGAAATTATACCCTAGCGAGTCGAGCTTGGACTTGAGCTTCAAGCCAAGCGCCACTCTACTCTACCTCTGCTTGTTTTCAAACCAGCTTAGTTATAAGAAGTTTAACTCACCTCGAGTTGTCATTTATGTTGGGAATAGGGGCGCCGGCAATGGAAGCGGAAGCCGAACAACACCACAGCAAAATATAAGATCAAACAAGAAACACAATGTAATCAAAACCACACAAGCATTCAACCACAAGAGACAATCCGATTTTATGTGAAAAAATCCCTCAACGGGTAAAAAACCAAAGTACAAAGCGATCTACTATGATTAACAGAAGATTACAGAGATTGACAGCCCATAGCAAGAAAAAATAAAGAAAACCCAAGCTCTCTCTCTCTCTCTCTCTCACAAAACTCTCTTCCTTTTTCCAAACACACTTTGGAAACCTTGGACACGTTAGAATTACACCTAATCCCGAATTTATGCCATATATATAGCAAGCAACCCCGAATTAGAAACGTCTTATGCAAATCCGTGCAATAACGCAAAAAAAAAAAAAAAAAAAAAAAAAAACTTGTTGCACAAGTCACTCGTAACATAGCTAACTGATCTTGACCGATCGAACCTCATGGCTGACCGGTCAGACCGGCCCAAAAATAGTCCAGGGGTAAATTCACACGCAACTCATGTCTGCCTCAACACTGGCCAACCGGTCAAGACCGGTCGGTGACACAGTCCAATGACATCTGTTTGAAGGCTCCTTCCAACAAACTCCACCAAGGCTTCAAATTTCGAATCAGAACATCCTCCCTTCGTCATCTCATCTTCCTCATAGCTCCACAGCTTCTTGTGCTACCATCAACCCTAACCTTGCACTTTCACGCCCTTTTTCACTCTTCTCATGTGGCCCTTGGGCACTTGTCACATACAAGCAACCATGGATCTTGCTGCCAATCCCGCAGCTTCACCGTGAATTGTGCTCCTGATCAACTTGTAAATATGGCCACACCTCTGTGCCTTCACACACACGAGTGCCCCCTTTATAACGCAGGGAGGACGTGGTAGGTCGATCACCGTCTCCCTAACCGAGTGTTCTCGAATCCACGAGAAGAAAATAAAAGAAAAATAAAAGGAAATAAATTCTGAAATAATTGTTTATTGAAGATTGAATGAATGAAAACGAAATTACAATGCATATAAATAGGAGACTAAACCCTATGCAAAGTATCAGATTCCAACTCCAACTTAAACTCCTAGAAAACGCAACTTACTATAAATAGTAAACTTACTATTTATAGAAGTCGTCCAATCCTATTAGAACTCTTGGTTTTCGGCCAAAAATAGAAAGTTATCAAACGACCTCAACTACGTTGTTCTACGAAATATTCTAAGCCCTTTTCATGTTGGGCACTAACTCTAAAACCCTACAGATGCAAAGTTATGATCGAATTAAAACTTACTATAAATAGTAAAACTGAAAATAAACTAGCCTAATGACCGTCGATACAGTCGATTCTCGCGATTCCGGCTTGGGCAACCCAGCATAGCAGGGTTGATTGGCTAAAGTAGCTCGAGCTACCCCAAATTGATATATTATACGTCCCGTAACTCATTTCGGATTGTGAGATATGACTGATTTACGGTCCTGACGGTCCGGATCACTTTCGACCCCGACCGGTCTTCTTTTGCTCCATCTGGGCCATGAAATAGTCAGCGACCCATCCTACATCACTTTATCACTTCACAACAACGATCGCAGCCGATGAACCACACCCTTTTGCCTCAAGTGCACCAAGAGAAATCACATTCATCTTCATCTTGGGGACATGCTTCACATCTTCTAGGACTCGTTCGATCCCATCGAACATCCTGATGCACATCGTACCAATACCACCACCTTATGAGCGTAGCCATCCCCCGCAAACACCGATTCACCACCATACTCCTTGTATGTCGTGAATGAACTCTAGCCAGGACAAACGTGACATGAAGCCCCTGAATCTAGGATCCACTCTCTACCGTGAGATCCTTTGCCAAATACAGTCAGAACTTCACAAAGATCGCCACCGTCCTCTACGATATTGGCTCCCTCTCCAAAAGAATTTTCATACCCCTCTTGCTTCAACTTGGGATTCTAACAATCCCCTCTTATGTAGCTTTCCTGACCATAACTCCAGCACCATACATTCGCTTTCCCTTTGTCCTTGGCCTTAAATCCCGATTTAGAATATCTCCCACCATGCTCAGAACTTCTTCCCCTCATAATCAGTGCCTCTAAGGAAGAACGAGAACCCACATCACCATTTTTCTTTCTTATCGCCTTCAACTAAAGGGCTGAGATAATGGTCTTAACGTTGATGGTCTCCCTCCTTGTGCGTACAGAGTCCCTGAATGACCTATATGAATCTGGAAGAGAATTCAATAAGATGTATGCTTGATATTCATCCTTCATCGGCTCATCTATCTCCACCAACTTGCAAACTAGCCGATTGAACGTGCTCAAGTGGTCGTCCCCTCAACTATCCTCAAGGTGAACAACTGCATCAACAGATACATGCGATTCTCTAGAGACTTCTTGGCATAGACCTTCTCTAGCTTCGCCATCGTATCAGCTACAGTCTTCTCCTTCGTGACGTGATAGAGGACATCATCCGTAAGGCATAACAGGATCAAGGTTCTAGCCTTCTTGTCGAGCTTCGTCTACTCATCATCTTTTATAGCCTCAGGTCGCTTTCCAAGAGCTTCATCAATCCCTTGTTGAACTAGAAGGGATTCGATCCTCACCTTCCATAGCTTAAAGTTATTTTTGCCGGAGAACTTCTCTACCTCGAAGCTTGTGCTTGATCTCATCTTCTCATCTAATATCCGAACTCTACTCCACCCTAACTTTATCTCTGATACTACTTGTTGGGAATAGGGGCACCAGCAGCGGAAGCAGAAGCCGGACAGCACCACAACAAAATATAAAATCAAACGAGAAACACAATGTAATAAAAACCACACAAGCATTCAACCACAAGAGACAATTCGATTTTACGTGAAAAAACCCCTCAATGGGTAAAAAACCACGGCATAAAGCGATCTACTATGATTAACAAAAGATTACAGAGATTGACAACCCACAAGCAAGGAAAAATAAAGAAAACCCAAGCTCTCTCTCTCTCTATCTCACAAAAGTCTCTCCCCTCTTCCATACACATTTTGGAAACCTTAGGACACCTTAGTATTACACTTAATCCTGAATTTATGTCATCTATATATCAAGTAACCCCGAATTAGAAATGTCTTATGCAAATTCACGCAATAGCGTAAGAAAAAACTTACTGTGCAAGTCACGCGTAACATGACCAACCGGTCAGACCGGCCTAAAAACAGTCTAGGGGCAAATTCACACGCAATTCACGTCTACCTCAACACTGGCCGACCAGTCGATGACACAGTCCAAGGACATCTGTTTGAAGGCTGTCTTCCAATAGTTTATGTCAAGTCAAACCGAGCTAGATCGAGCCAAGCTAAACAAGCTTTTCAAGCTAGCTCGGCTCGTGTACAGCTCTAGCTCTATATGTGGCAACACTTAACTTCAAGTGCCCACATGTTCAAATGTGGTAATGGGTTACTTGTGTCACATGTGTCATCATATAGCTTCAAGCACCCCCATATCTCATGTGTGACACTATTAAGCTTAAGCACCCACATGTGTCATCATTCATCTTCAAGTGCTCCATGTGTGTCATGTGTTAATCTAACACATGCCAATAATTCCTAAGAAAAAAATATTCTTAAGTAAAATGTTATTTTACAAAATAATGAATCTATGAAGCAGGGAAGAGCGTGAAGAGATAATGAGAAAGATGACCGTCTAGCTCAAGTGATTAAAACCTTGAATCCACAAGGTAATTTCTTGAATCCACAAGAAAAAAAAAAAAAAGAGATAAAACTCAAATACTTTTTATTGAATAATGTCTAATGTATCAACTGTCGATTACACTACTAATAAAAAAAATAAACCCTAATTCGTAATTACCAAAAATAGCAAAATTCTAACCCCAACAGAAGTTACCAAAAATAGTAAAACTCATCTAAAATCTAATTTACTGAAAAATGAAAGTTCAGATAAACCTTATTAGATAAGTCCTGTATGATTACAAGTAATTTCTAAAAAAGACGAGAATCTAAAATTCTAAAAATAAGCTAAATATGATCAAAATCATAATTAGTAAAAATAGAAAAAAAATCCTAAAATCATGTTTTTTAACCAAAAGCATGCATTTTCTTACGAAACAAATGGACGTGACCCACTTGTTGGTTGATTCACCCCAGATGGCTTGTTCTAGTCAAAATTTATAGGTTGTACATCCTATAACAATACCAGAATTAAAATTTTTGGCCGATTCATGGTTCACACTTCAAATACCAATTACTCCCTATATGAAATGAATTTCTTCGATCTGGACACGCCAAGGGCTCAGTTACGTCATGCCCTACAGAGGATTGGGCGTAGATTTGACAGACTACGTCTGCTTCCATTTGGCCTTCTTTCGGTCCAGCCATGCTAGGAATGTACCTATGCTATGTCCCACATCAATTTGTAAATAATCCCTTAAAAATATTAAAAATTCTTTTTTGAAAATAAAAATTAAAACAAAATTTCTTTCCGAACAATTGATGTAGAACAAGAATTAAGCATCTTTCTATTACACATGGACCAAAAACGACTCAAAGAAAAGTTGACAAAACTCAGCATAGTTCGACTGATCAATCGAAATTACTTCGAAACACACGTTGGTCACTGGACACTCTTGATACTGATTCAATGGATTGACCTGCTCTATCAGTCGACCCATCGATCGCTCGATCACTTGGTCAGTCTACTGATGATGATCGATGGATAACGAAAATTTTGAGCATTTTCTAGATTATTTTTTTCCCATTTTGTTTAAGACTCTCTTAATTACAGACTCATTTAGCATCTCTACTCTAATCTAATAAGAGCTTTTTAAATAAGAGCTACTTAATAAGCTCCTTTTGTTCTAGCTCTTGTTTTAAATAAGGTCGTTTGGTAAATCATTTTTTCAAAACCAGAAAAAGCTTTTATTTAAAATTATCATGTTTGGTAAAACATTTAAATAAGAGCTTTTTTCAAGGGTAGTTAATGTCATTTTTAAAGATTACAACAACTCCATTATAAGAGCAATCCAGACAATTGTTTTAGTTGACCTCTAATGTGGATCGTCCATTATATGGAGCCCACCTTGATGTAGGTCATTCATCATGTGGGGCCCCTCAATGTCCATTACTCATGATTTGGAATCCACATTTGAGGTGTCCATCGTGTAGGCCACACCTTCGAAGTGGGTTGTCCATCATGCGGGGCCATCTATCGTGTGGAGTGAACCTTCTATGTGGACATCCATCATATTGGGCCACTTTGGATATAGGCACTCCATCATGCAAGACCTTGGATGTGGACTGTCAATTAGGTGGGGCCCACTTGACATGGATAGTCCATCACAAGGGGCCACACTTTGATGTGGGACATCCATCATGTGAGGCCCACTCCATCTATTATGTGGGTCACCTTGATGTGGACCATTCATCTTATGGGGCTCTACCTTCAATATGGGTCGTTCATCATGTGGGCCCACCTTTGATGTCTGTCATCCATCATGTAAATCCCAGCTTTGATGCGGACCTTCCATCAAGTGGGGCCCGCTTAATGTGGATGGTCCATCATGTTGGGCCACACTTTAATGTGGGCCATCCATCATGTGGGGCCCACCTTTGATGTGAATCGTGCATTATGTGGGCCCACCTTAATGTGGACCATTCATCAAGTGGGGGCACCTTCAATATGGGTCATTCATCATGTAGGCCCACCGTTGATGTCCATCATCCATCATGTGGGTCCCACCTTTGCTATGAATTGTCCATCATGTGGGGCCCACTTGATGTGGTAGTCCATCCATCATGCGGGTCCACATTTTAATGTGGGCCATCCATCATGTGGGACCCACCTTTGATGTTCATCATCCATTATGTGGGTACCGCCTTTGTTATGGACCATCCATCATGTGGGGCCCAATCATCAATATAGGTCATTCATCATGTGGGGCCCAATCATCAATATAGGTCATTCATCATGTGGTCCTACCTTCAATGTCTACCATCCATCATATAAGTCCCATCTTTAATGTGGGTCGTCCATCATGTGGGGCCCACCTTTAATGTGACCGTGCATTATGTGGGCCTACCTTAGAGAGGTTGTAAAGAAGAGAAGAGGGCAAGATGGGAATTACTTAAAAGTTTAAGGATAAACTTGTTAAAATATTAACAAAAAATGTTTATCTGCTTAAGCTAAATAAGCTCTTAAAGAAAAAGTGACATCCCCATCAGTTATTAATAATAACTGAGAGCTTTTTTATAGTTTCTAAAAAAAAATAAGCTCTAAAATTAGAATTTTACCTAATAGTCTATTTTCAGAATAAGAGCTTATTTTTTTAAAATAAACAAATAAGCTCTTATTAGTAGAGATGCCAAACAACCCTTACATTCTAAGGTTTTGTTTAAGTTATATAAGTTCTCTTAAAATAGTTGTTAAGAATTCAACTCTCATATTATTCAATCAAAGTTGACTTTTGTTGTTTTTCTTCTCTTGAATTCGAGAAAACTCATGTGGATTCAAGGTAGTAATCATCTAACAAATACAGTAATGAACCTCATCACGTCCTTCCCTGCGTCAAGTGATATTAGAGTGAGGACTTTCTCTCGGATCGAAGGCAACCGATGAAGGTTTGGGCAACAATCTCATGGATAGTGCTTTAGACAATTATCCTCTCACGACGACAACTTTTGAGATGTTGCTTGAGGCTTTTTGGTGGGAGAATTGGCTAGCCATGCAAGGGATGCAGGCTACTCTCGACCATATAACGGAGGCATTAGGGCAACTCCATGTTTACGGCGATGATTCGCCTTTAATGGGTGCTAGAATTCAAGATCGGGTGGATCAAACGAATCAAGCCTTCAAGAGCACGGTTGATCTTGGTAGCTTTAATGGCTAAATTCACATCGAAGATTGGCTTTTTGAAGTCGAACGCTTCTTTGATTATATGCAAATTCCTGAGGAGAAGAAGATTAAGTTCATGGCTTACAAGTTGAAGGGCGGCGCTTCAGTTTGGTGGGAACAACTCCAGCGCGAGCAGAACGACGAATGAAGGCATCAATCTACACATGGCGGCAGATGAAGTGACGGTTGCAGGCACATTTTCTATACGATGATGATGATCATGTACTATCCAAAAAGTCCCAAAATTTGCGGTAAAAGAGCCTATCAGTGAAGAATTATGTAAAGAAATCCTATTATTTTTCGGTGAAGGACCATCTGGCTGAGATGGAGTCGCGACGAGACACCGAATTTATCAATGGTGTACGTTTGGCCACAGTGAAAACGGAAAGCCAACCCAATACTTTTAAAGTGGAGGAGCAATCTTCCGTAACTGTCCAAAATCTCATCGAAGAATCTGATAGGTTGGGGAAGATAAATGCATTAGAAAAGGGAAATGAAGTACAACACACCAACATCTAGAGATTGTTCAAAATTTTGAGAAGATGGAGGCGATCAATACCTCAATTGTGAAAGACAATGAGGAAGAGGCTGTAGACATCTCAGAAGATGATAAGCTAGTGCTATTGGAATTCAAGGCGATTGTGCTCGCTAAAATTCTTGACTTGTCCACTATGTGCGAGATTGATTTTTCTCAGGTTGAATTTATCTTCAATAACATGAAGAATTCATCTACCGACCAGTCCTAATATGAGAAGAAATAAGATAACTCTATTGTCATGTACCAAGAAGAGGTCAAGAACATATATTGTGAGCCAAGTCTGTTGAAGAACCTGAACGCGTATCGCAAACTAAATCTGTTGAATGTGATTCATGGCTACGTTCGAAGAGAAACTCGAGGATGAGTTTTTTTTCAAGTTGAGGGGTCTAATGTAAGACAAGGATCAAGCACCTTTCTATTACATCACGCCCCAAAATCTGGACACAGAGTGTGCACCCTTAGGCCCAGGTTGTGGGATATGATTTATGCACAAGTGCACTTTATTCAAGAGTCAAACTGTTATGGAGGAATAAAAATTAAAATTTACTAAGTTCAAAAGAACATCATCCAACCATCAACTAATCAATCAAACAATCTGAAATCTACTCCTACGGCCCACCCATTTGGGACTTCTTAAATGTTATAAAACATAAACAAAACAGGCACTTGGCTAAACATATTGATTAATAGCGGATGCTTCTTCTTCCGTCAAGTAATGCCACACATTTGGTGGTTCTTCCACTAGTTCAGGTTCCTGCTCATGTACATCATTTGAGCTATCTGTATATGTTTAATTCGCACCCGTCAGCTGAGATGCCCAGTGAGTGAAACCCATCATAGTTTAAATGTATCACAATTAAAATAGGAACACCAAATCATTCATATCAATGTAAAATGTATACAACATGTTATGTATGCATGATATGTGGATCAACTATCCATTTGCTTGAGTTGGACTCTATCAACCCACATCAACCCTCCTAGGGTCGGCATCTACCCAACCAAGTGGGTAGGCTATTGTGTGAGCGTCCAGGATGAGTCCTTGGGACACCGGGTACTTAAGTACCCATCGGTCATCAGGAGAGATCCTCCCGGTATACACAATGATGCATGAAAAATGGTGCATGTAATGCCCATGTATAGTTCACATTTTGTATTTTTATATTAAAGATAATCCACAGCTTGTAGCCCATCTCAACATATGAAAGGTAACACATATTTCAGTCATTTAACTTCCAATACAATACAACAATTCACCGATGCAATGTATTCCAAATCATATATAGTTTTGATATATTCCAATCACTTATTTCAAATTCAAGCAATCAATCATCACACAATCATTTTAATTTCAACACACAGGAATTATGTTGGGGGTTACTCACCTCTAAATTTAGTGATGTGGATTCTAAAAGATACCTGATTCAATTTAGTTACGAATTTCCCAAGTACATGTGTAAACAAATCATACTTCAATTAAGTAAACAAAAGTTAGTGTTTTGTTATTCTTTGATTTTTTTAGAGATGATCAATCCTATGGGTCCGATCCAAACCGTCCATTGGCTTCCAAAATGTCAGTTTATGAAATTTTAGTGGCCACTTAGATTTGGACCATCCAACAGTGAGAATTATTTATATTAACCAATAATTGATCTTTTGATCCATGTGTGGCCTATCAGACGATCAGGTCCAAGCCATTTTCTAGGTATTGATGTAGTCTAGTCTCACAATTCATATATATGGTGTGGATCGGATCCGATGCGTCTAATGACCCATCATAGAATCATATGTTCAAATTGATGTCTTTGGCTAGACCTGATTGATGTTGTCCATCCGTTGATCAAATCAATATGAAATTTAAGGTCTTGATATGGCATAGCCTTACGGATCATGCGATCCATATGGATCGGACATGATTAAATTAAATGTACCTAATTCAATCTCTCGAACAAGAGACCTCGCCTAAAATCCTAAACTTCTATGGTTTCTTCCTAAAATTCATCCGTAGATCAAAGCAAGTAACCAAGGGATGATCAGCCCCGTCCATTGCATAGATATGGTGAAATGGAGCTAAATGCACAAAGATTTAATAATAAAGGATTCATAGAGCTTATCAATTTAGGGTTTTCTACAAAACTTCCTCTCTCTCTCTCTGCGATTGGATAGGTAGATAGGTTTGCTTTAGTTCGATTAAGACTCTCGGAGAAATACAGGGGATGAGAAGGGAAGGGAGAGATAAAAGGAAATAACTCCCTCTCTCACTCAAATTTTAAATTTTAAAAAAAAAATCAGATTTTATTTATTTATTTATTATTATTATTTTTAAATAATCAGTCGTAACTTCTGGTTTGAGTTTTTCTACGCAACAAAGCACAAGGATCTACAGTCTCGATTAGATCAATCCCATCTTCTTTAAAACAAACATTCCAAGAAAAGGTCGCGGAGAGGAGGTGTTGCGGCGGTTGCTTTCGGTCTAGTGGATGAAGGTGTATGTATGGACAGCTAAGATTTTGAGGAAACGTTCCTTTCTTAGACACGCAACAAGATTTTGGTTTGAGTCGACAGCAACAAAACTGAAGTTTCTAGTTTTGGAACCTCATCCACTTGTGTTGTTGGCTTGCGGAAATGGTACAACTGCTGGATCATTTGGGGTCCATTATAATGTCCGTGAAGAAATCCACTCCGCTCATCTGGTGTGCCATAGGGCCTTTCATCAACATTTCAAAAATGAGGCAGATTAGATGTAATATAAGCCTTGGCCAGGGCCTATCTGATGAACAGGTTGGATCCTTCTAATGGTCGACCGACACTGAGGACTGTGTGATCTACCTATATATCCACCTACCTCAATGAAAGAGGAAGAAAATGGAATTGAAGTGTCTATTGCTCAAACTGTGTTTGATGCGTGGACTGTTTGTGGGTCCAGAACAGGTGGGGTCACGCTGCTATTTGTTGATGAAATCTGATCCACACATCAGTTTTGCAAGGTGTTGTTGGACTGAAAGTGAGACATATCTAATGATCAGATGGCCTGCAATATATCCAAAGTCATCTAGAATATAGACCACCGATGAAACCTTCGTAAGGCCTTAATGAACGGTTCAGATCATCACCTGCAATGATGGTGGTCTATAGTGGAGACGACATGATCATCCATACGTCTTTACAGGGAAGAGGGAGCGAGGAAGAATGGAATAGGCTTTCTACTTAAATCAGGATTGGTGCACTGGTTGTTCGTAAGCTTTTTTTTTTTTTTTGACGTGTCTTGTAAAGTCTTGTAAAGTCCAGCATGATGTTTGTATGTAAATCCACTCCAACCATTGATTTAGCCAGATGATATTGGCACACGGCCCTAACATGAAGCATATTCAAATCTCAGGCGAGCCGCACATCACAATGCAACGTCTACCATTGAAACCTTTTTTTTTTTTGTTACATGAATATTATATTATACATACAGAGTCGTCAGAGACAACTACCTCTCATCTCTCTCTCTCTCTCTCTCTCGCTATATCTATATATATATATAAAAGATTTTTCAAATGTGAATCTTGCCCATTTGCACTGTACATTTTAGATGAAATTTCACACATCTAGCCATTTTTCATGTTCTATCAATGGAGTAAGTTTGGGACATGATCTCTTAGGATGGCCAAGATGCCTTCTTAATGAATTATATTGCATCGTGCTCTAAAATAATATGTATACATATCAAACGAAAAAGTTAGACACTAGTCTTGACATATCCTATATGATCTTTGAGATGATCAGTTTATTTCAACTTTTGGATTGCTTGTTTGGCGGATCCAAATACGATCAGTGGCTAGATAATGTCCTAAAATTAAAGTAATGGATGATTATAACTTTAAATCATGTTTATAAGTTATGGTATGGTCGATTTTATAAACAGAATTATAAAAAGTGGTTTTTGAATGTGATCCATGTTAAGAACGTACACCGACCATTTTTAGTGACATGTTTATGTATAAAAACTTTCTTAAATTGATATTTCAACGGTACGCTCGGCCTATTTCTAGATGATGAACGAGATGAGTGAATTGAATTCTAACCTGAATACTTGTACGAACGGATATGAAGATCAAGTAATTCATTTGTCATGATCGGATGGTCCAAATTCAAAATGGATGATGAGTTGTCTTCACCTAATAGTGATAGGTTATTTCTACTGTTAGTTTTGAAGAGGGGGTGAGAACACTGGGGTATTTGGTGACATGTCTTAAGAATCGATGATTGAATGGCTTGATCTACGAATGAAGAATACTCCCGATGGTTTAAATTCAAGCTAGACTAAGGATGGACAGCTAAAATCAATCAGTCTACATGCGTACCGATGAATAAAAGCTATTATACATACTTATGTACGTGTAACTCTACACCCAAAATTTTAGGTTGTTACACATATGGATCGAAAATGACTTAAAGAAAAGTTGACAAAACGCAGCATAGTTTAGTTGATCGTCCAACCGATATCGGATGATCAAAATTACTTCGAAATGTAAGTTGGTCATTGGACACTCTTGGAGCTGACTCAGTTGACCAACCTACTCTATCGGTCGACCAAGAGATCGCCTGATTACTTGGGCCAGACGACCGACGATGATTGATGGAAGATGGAAATTTTATGCATTAATTTTTTTTTTCTATTTTGTTTAGGGCCTTCTTAATCGTGTTCTAAGATTTTGTTTAAACCATATAAGCTCTCTTAAACTCATTGTTAAGAATTCAACTCTCATATTATTGAATCAAAGCTGATTTTTGTCATTTTTCTTCTCGTGGATTCGAGAAACTCTCGTGGATACAAGAAACCCATGTGGATTCAATGTAGTTGGCATCTAAGGAAGGCGGTGATCAACCTCATCACGTCTTTCCTGCATAAACAATTTACTAAAAATAAGATTTTTCAAGAAACAATGTTTTCTTTCCCATGCTTTGAACAAATTCAAACACAAGCCATTGATTGTCCTTTTAAATATTAACAATCTAAGACAACTCAGACTAAAAGGTTTACCAACCGGCCCCCAATTGCTTTGGTAAAATTCTGTACTGCAACAGAGAAGTAGAGATGATGCTGGAGTGAGATAAAGTTTTTGCTTTCCCTAGACAATAATCCAGGTGGGCACCACCTTATTAAATACTTAAGAGTTTTTTTATTTGATAGGCCTGATCACAGGATTACAGTCCTTATATTTATTCAGTTCATCCTGCCGTCCAATGAAAAAGCACCAACTAAAAGAGTGGTCAAAATGTAATCTGGCCAACTTGGACCATTTTGGATAATTTGTCGAGAAATATATTGGAGATATGTCTCCATTAAATGGACGGTTTAAATCATCCGAAGCTTGGGCCCAGAATAATAATAATAATAATAAAAGGCCATAACAGCTGAGCTGTGATAAAATCTTCTATTGTCCATTTATATGGCTATAATAAGCTGGGCCAAGCCATATTTTGGACCACATGGGCTGGGCCTACATAAGGTTCGGCCAAAAAATAAATGTGGTGGACCTGGGCAGAGACTCCAAACTCACACAAGCCCATTCCCTTGACAGCCCTTAATTCTGACACAAGGGACCCAATGATGTTGGCCCACCAGGCAATAATTCAACGACTAAGATGCCATCTAGCACGGCACCTTAGTCAATTGCTGAGTCGTCATCAGGTGGGCCTCAAATAATTAAGAATGCAGGAAGACAGGTTTGAAACCATTGGTGTTTGGGAGTAGTCGACAGGGTGGGGCGATCATATGATGTTTCTCACATCCTAACCGTAGGAAATGAAAGCCCAAAATGTCTCATATGAATTTGAGATAAGGGTCTAACCCCCAGCTTAAATGTGAAATTTCTTGCTTGTATGTGGATGCATTAGGCCTATGTTGAGCCCAATTCGAATATCATTTATCAGCGAGTCGATGAGCCGCAGATTTCAAGCTGGGACCAGGTAACCACGAGTCTGGTCTATCATAGGCCTGAAAGATGCCCATGCGTGTCGCGGACCTAGCCTAAGCCTAGCTTGTGACAGCAATGAGCCGTGATTGATTGGGCTTGGGCTAGGCCTCACTACAAAAGCTATAAAAATAAAAAAATAAAAAATAAAAAAAGATTGATCAAGGCCCATTTACATAGACCCCAAGACGAAATGAGGTGAATGGGTTGGTCATGTTCAATTCAACAGGTCTCTATAATACCCCAGCCCATCGACCTAGCGAACTCACCGAAGGCTTTACCAATCGGATTGAAGGATGGCCCAGCTAGAGTTTTGGAAGCGACAATGTGGCACATGTGTGGAAGATTAGGCCATTATCAAAGTTGGATCCACCAAGTAAGGCCGCATTGTTAGGGTTGGCAATAGGTTGAGTTTTGGAGCTTTTGGGCCAGCCAGGCTAGCCCTGGTCTAACCTGACCCTATAATGCCTAAGGCCCCATAAATAAACGTTCCTGGTCCATTTATTAATCAGGTAGGCCACATATGCACAAATTAATAGACATTAGAAAAATTGAAAACCAAACTCTACATGTAAGATGCATGAAGTCAGATGGTCCGGGCTCAACACCCCATCGAAGCCCAGGCTAAAAAATCAGCATTTAGAGAACATGAACGATGGTCCATATTCAACATATATGTGTGACCAACCTGATGAGCGGACCAGATCGACTTTTGGCTGGTGCATGTTCAAGGGGCAGCCGGAGCGTGCAAAGGTGTACCACATTGGCATGTCTACCAGAATCAAGTGTGCAGTCGAAATCTGAAAACTTGAATGATCCTGACCATCCAATCTTTGGACATGATGTGGACTTCTATTGTATTTTGTATAGGGTGGCATTTATCGGGTATCACCTTCCACAATGAGGGCCCACAGATTAACGGTTTAGATCCCCAGAGATCCCACCTGTTCTTGGGCATCCCATCTACGAATTAGGGTATGTGCGGGATGAGATTAAGATAGACATCCTGTGGAACAGTACACAGCAACCCTATGGACCTATGGTACATCTTTTGTAATGCCCAGCAGAAAAATGAAATCCTGATACTCCGGCAGAGTGTAATGGCTGATACACAGGCACTAGGAAATTGCTGACGTAGCAGAAATACACGTAACATAAATTAAAACCTTCAAAATATGGTTCCAACTTGAGACGACAGATTGCTGGACAATTGATGAAGGATCCAAGTGAAAAGTAATCACCAGTCTCAGTGAAACAAGTGCGAGTTTAGGATCTACAGTGGGCTCAGCAATTTAGATAGTTTAATTTTGAGCTAATATCAGCCACACATACGATTCCTGAATACCTATGCAGGATACTCAAGCCATTCAAAAGGTGGACCACACCATGACGTAGGTCCCAGCATATATGATGTGTTGATCACATCCACTCCGACCATCTTGCATGCCATCACTCTTTTGGTCATGGACTCATGACTTAGGTGGACCACTCGAGCAGGAACAGTTGAGAGAGAATGCCCACCGTGTCATGTTTTATGTATACGCCATCCAATCCATTGATAGTAAACATCTGCCCCAAATAATGGCACACCCCAAAAATCAGGCCAGTCAATGATGGGGAAAAATCAATGTTATTTTGTCAAAATCTTATGGCCAATGAGCTTATGAGCTTTCGCTCCATAGTCATCCAATATCTGTCCTGATGATTAAAAGGACCTGATTTTTTTGTAGTAGGTCCCTACCTAATGGATGGGTTGGGTTGCACAACCATGCCACGTTAGCAAATGCGATGGATTCACCATCTGGGATTGCTAAAGTTACATGGGTGATGGTTCATTAGGCTTTGCCTCTAAGTCTCGATCCTAGTTTGGGTCCAATTCCTTTGGCTTGAAATGTGAGACCCAATCTTATTTTTCAATTTTTCAGTGAGTTTGGTTGCACCAAATTTCAGAAGAGTCATACAAGTTTCCTTTGGGGGTGGGAAGATATGCACATGTTTGGTTGCATTTGTAGGTGGTTTTTAACTATTTTTGTACAAAAGCTAGGTGTATCCCAGTATTGGTCATGGCTCATTTTAACCCTTGGTTGTATCTGCTCTTCTTTTAAACAAATAATAATAATAATAATAATATAAGAAACTTTATCATTATCTGATTGAGGAAATTTTTCTTGGGGGATGACAATCCTCAATAGAGTGCAATAGACCAATGGTCTAGATACCGAACCATAGGCCCCACTTATTGTAATGAAACAAAGCACAGGTTGCATGCCGCAAGCATTTATGTTTTCTTTCTTCTGGTAAAGAATATTATCAGCGTCTATTTTAGAACTCCCAAACCATCTAAAGAACCGAGCAGCTGAAGATCATGCTCACAAGTGATGCTCAAAATAGGGGCAGGCAGCTTTAACATTAGTTCTGTAATGAATTTGTAAATGTTTAAGAAATCAGGGATTTTAAGTGAGAATAGTCTTGATAAGAGGGCAAAAAGCCAAGAATTAATAAATCAAAGGATGGTAGTTACTTGATCCCAAATAACATCAAGAATAGTTAGTACACACCCCACTGTTAGTCACAGTACCGCAATGTTAGTCACCTCCACTTGAGAATTGATACCAAGACCTCAGTGCTGAAACAAAGTTATCTTCACTCAGTTTGCCACTTGAACTATGGATCAGGGCGTGGTTACACCTGAATCAAAACATGATTGCTGGTAATTTGACATACTCTTTAACACAGCAGGTGAGTGGAGAAAAAGGAGGTAGATCAATGATTTCTTTTCTACAATATTAATCCTTCAAGTCCGTAAGAAAAAAAAAATCTCTAAAAAACAAGAATAAATTGTTCTTTACAAGGTACTTACATGTGCTTATTTAACAAAAGATACTCTAGTACTAATTGAACTCAAAATAGAGAACTCTTCCAAAATAGTGAAGCTTATTACTCAAAACTCATAAATCACTCTTAGCTAACCCAAACAAGAAGACCCTTAAACGAATGAAAAAAAGAAATTATGGAACTTACTAACAAAATAGTAATTTCCAAACTAAAAGAAAACTCCAATAGGTTTTTCAAGAGATCTGCCTGACCAAAATTTTTTTGTCAAACAGCAGGGTTCGTTGATATCTTTCCAACGACATATAATATGTGTGAAGTTATAGTTATTAAGAAGTTATTGATGGGGTTTTCGTCCTCAGGACAGAGGAGAGTTATCATGCAGCCTGGGTGTGGTCGGGCGCCTGGACCAGTTTGGTCGGGCGATCGAAAATCACCCAGATGAGGCAGAAAATTGCTGGACAGTTTTAACAGCAGTTGGGCGCCTGATGGTCTTGTGATCGGGTACCCAACCAAGTTGGTTCAAGCGCCCGAAATTGGACAGTTCCTTTTGGTTTTCTCACTAGACAGTTTTTGTTTGTGCGAACACCTGACTCAACGCGGACTGCTTATAAGTAGTTTCCTATTTCGGTTCTGTTTTCTCCATTTTTCTATTTAAGAGGTTCTAAAATGTGATTAGGATATCCAATTAAGGTATTTCTACGTCCAATGTGAGAGAGAAAAAAAAAAAGAGGAAGGGAGAAAGAGAAAAGAAAAAAGGAAGCTTGTTGGTGGAGGAGGCTTTGCTCGCGAAGGTGATTCACGATGCAATGATGTGTCGGCTCTTCAACGTCCTCGTGCTTGGGTGAGATCTTTCCGTTTTCATTATTCTCTTATTGTTTATCCACTCCCACGCGAGTGAAGAAGCTTTGATCCAAGCGGTGTGTGCTTATGATCGGTTGTAACGTTCTACTTGATAGTGGATTGTTTGCTCTGGACTAGGTCCCATGATTTTTACCTCTTTGAGGGTTTTCTACGTAAAAGTTTCTTGTGTAGTGAGATTGTTGATTTCCTTGTGATTATTCCATTATCATATCCCATAATTCTAGTGCATTAGGGGGGCGAGATCCTAAGATTTATGTGAAACGCACCCAACAATTATAAGGTGCATTTGGGCTGTTTTTGTCCAGGTTCTCAACCCTTTCAGCCTAAATTCTTGTGGTCCCTACTAATGGCTCAGTGGTAGACCTTTTGGGTTCATAGGTTCGAGTACCCGTACGGTGGGTGTGTGCCTCTAAAAAAAAAAAGGAAAAAGAAGAAGAAGAAAAAAAAAAAAAGTACTTGTCTTGGCATTCTATTAAGCCTACAATGCAACACTTTTCTACTCGTGTTGTTGTGCCCCGATTTAAAGTTGAATCTTTCCCTTCTATCGAGAGAGGAAGAAAAAAAGTAGGTTCCATGTTCGAAGCAAAAGTCCACAATCATCGTTCACAGCCGTCATGCTCTTCGTGGATTTGTGCGTCCAACTATCATCCATAGAATCCAATGGTAAATGGGCTACTAGATAGGGGCTCAATGTCTTTCTGAATATTCTATTCATACCCCATGAGAGAATCAGACCATATATTTCACATTAGAGTGATTGTGAGACCAAGAACACTTTTTATTTTCAATTCCAACATTAGTTTACCAAACCCCAAGAAAGACAGGTGCATGCTACCAACATGATTTCCCTATAAATAAGTATTATAAATTAAAAAAAACATATACAGCGGTAGGGTTTTCTTAAATACAATATTCCACTGTCTCAGGCACATGACCACCACAAATGACATAGCAATATGAAGAGCAAAAATACAACATATGCAGCAGCATAATTGCATCATAGGGTATCTATCTTAAACCTTAAAAATCTAATACATGTGCAACACACATCCATAAAGTACAAGCTCTATGATGTGTGTTTCCCTTCAAAGATAATACACAACTAATCTCATTGCTAATGTCAATCTAATCAGCCACATTCCTTCATTTTCCTACCTAAAATATAACCAAATTTCATAGTCCTGGCTCATTCCATCTACCCCACATTTTTGTTTGCCAACCCAAGAAAATATATGTGCTCTATTTCCACACGCATGTGGAGGCCTCACCATCCACATGCCCACATGCAGGTACATGTGGAGAGTGGAACACGTTTGCTGGATCAGATCTTTGCGTCAGGTGGGCTATTACATCCTCACCATTTCACAGCAGTAGACCAAAGCATACAAAATATCATGGACGGCTAAAAAAAGGGTCCTGCTTAAAAGTTCGGAGGAGTGAGAACAGCATGATTCTTGAGGCACAAGATCTAAGCATTATTTCCAAGTGGGTGGAAGGTTAAGATCTTTGATGTAGAGCGGGCTGCAGACCTATTCTATGGACCGAAAGAAGCTCGAATGGAAGCGGACGTAGTCCATAAAATCCAGGCCTAGTCCTACATGCAGCATAACATAATTGGGCCTCAAGCACGTCCGAATCGAAGAGATTCATTCTGGATAAGGACAAATTGACATTTGAAGTGCGAATCATAAATCAACAGTAACTCTTTATCCGAGTTCATTGTGGGACACATGACTGATGAATTCTGATTGGAACAAGTCATCTGATGTTAACTGACCCGCTTAAGTGGGTCGCGTCACTCTGTTTTCTTGCGGAAAATAACTTATTCCAATTAAAAATCATGGTTTTAGGAAAAACTTACTATTTTTAAGTAAGTTTTAGGTTGGACATATCTCATTCATCTTAGAGTTTTAATATACGCAGTCTTCTTAGAATTTGCTTTTTTATTTTACCAAAAATTATACAGTAAAATTAAATTAAGGTTTTCTTTTTGTAATAAATTTTACTATTTCGTCAGTTTAGTCGTATTATGACTCTTAATTAGGGTTTGCCGAATTAATCCAACTGGATTTTAGTAGGTTTGGATCCCATATTTTGGATTTATTAAGAAATCAGGTTAGCACAAACCTCACCTAATGCAGGCGTAGATGTGGTGAGGTCGATCACCGTCTTCCTCACAGGATAACTACTTGAAATCCATGAAGCATCCGCGACTCCTCAACCGGACTTCCTCGAATCCACAAATGATATCTCGAATCCACGAGAATAAAATCGAATAACTTTGAATTTAATTGAATAATAATAAGATCAATGACATCAAGCGAGTTTAAACAACTATAAATAGAGAAAATTAAACATTAAACGAGATTAAACAACTATAAATAGAGAAAACTAACGCTAGAATTCCTAATTGCATAATAAAAAAGAGTATTAATCAAAATGGAAAGAAATCGACAAATTTTGTGTAAATCCACGCAACCTGTCGACCCAACTCATCGGTCCACCTAAATTGGAAGTCGACCGATCAAAATAGGCTCAAATTATTCAGTGAGTTGGGGGGGTGGAGGGGGGAGGGGGGGAATTCGGCTGGTCAATACAATCTGTCGGCCAATCAACAATTCCCGATGGCTCAAATCCATCGGGAATACGAAAGTTGCTAAATTTTCTATCGTTTTCTTTGATCTTTTTTCAGTCCATTTGCTCCAGGAACATGTTCGATTCTCATCCTTAATATAGGGGGTTCTGCTCCTACATCATCACCTTTTAGACCCACTAAAAAATGGGATCACCTTTTAGACACAATAAGAAATGGGGTCTATGGGTTGGGTCTAACTTTTCTCTTTTTTTTTCTTTTTTTTTTTTAAACGTACGCACCCATGCACTCACACAACAACAGGTATTTGAACCCACAACCTTGTGATGAAAAGCTTGTGAGTCTACCACTGAGGCATAAGTAAGGACCCATGTCTAATTAATTTTAACAATATAATTATATATTTAATAATTATAGTAACAAGATTAGGTTTAGTAAGCCACACTTATGTAAGAGAGCCTATTTGCCCACTATGCATGTGTGAAAGTATCACAGCATGTTCAATCAAATCTATCCATTGAATGGATTGAATGATATGAATGTTCTTATCTATACCGAATCAACTCAAAACACATATAAAGGTCTAATGTGTCTTGAACTCGATAGAGCTGTACACGAGTCGAGTTGAATCGAGCATCACCCCTGCTTGGTGCTCGATTCAAACCCACCTACCCCTGCTTGTTACTCGACTCTACTTGGTCGAGTCGAGTAGGCCCTTGCTCGGTCAGCAGATCGAGCGAGTTCGAGTTCGAGTCGATTTGAGTTTTTGAGCCGAGTCCGAGTTCAATTCTTTTGAGCTGAGCTCGAGTTTGTGTTTTCAAACAAGGTTTATTAAGCTTATCGACGTCGACGAGCGAGAAGCTGAGATCAAGGGGTGGCTGGCGTCAAGCGGGCAGGGTGAGATCAAGGGTGGCCAGCGTCGAGCGGAGCAAGGTGAGAACAGGTGGTGGCTGGCGTTGAGCGGTGAGCAAGGCCAGCTAAGATCGAGGGTGGCTGGCGGGCAGGGCAGGCTAAGATCGATGGTGGCAGGCTTAGATCGGGCAGGGCAGGGCAGCTCAGTGAGTGGCTGTAAGACCCGTACCCTGATTTGCCCTCCGTATGCTTAGTTTCTGGTGCCAGTACGTCCCAAATGGACCAGATTAGCAAGTCTTGATCGCGACCCTATTTTAGTACCGCATTGACCCAAGACTTATACCCCGGCGACCGCGTAGGCGTTTTGATTCCAACGCTTCACGGCACGTCCCATTGCGATACCCGGTGTGAAAGTTATGATCATTTGCGCAATCCGAGACGGGTTGTGCAACGCACGTGTGGCGCGTGCCCCACTTGCACAAATATCAAGAAAATGTCAAATCAATCAATCAATCACCCTCACCCTCACCCATACCCCTCTCATCACCCTAGTCTACACAAGCCATACCCACCCCATCCCTTTCTCACCACAAAGTCAACACAAACCATACCTTCTATGCCCCTCCCATACTAGCCATCATCATCCCATGACCCCCCTCTCTATCCATACAAGATCCTGGGGGGGGGGGGGGGGGGGGGGGGGGGGGGGTTCTCATTTTTTCATATTTGCAAAGAGAGAGAGAGAGAGAGAGAGAGAGAGAGAGTAGGGCTGTAAATGGTCGGGTTCGGGGCGGATTTAGCCAAAACCAAACCCGCCCATTTACTAAATGGGTCTGGGTCCAAATTTTAGACCCAGACCCTTTTACTAAATGGGCGGGTCCGGGTCGGGTCCGAGTCAGCCTATCAGACCCATTTATAAATGGTCCGGGTCTGGTAGAGGGAGATCCACCCAGACCCATTTATAAATGGGCCGGGTCTAATGGGTCCGGGTCTGGATCAAGTATGCAAGCATTTTACAAGGCTTAAAACCGGGTCTGGACGGGTCTGGGCTGGACGGGTCCCTTGTAACATAGACCAAACCCGCCCACTTACTACATGGGTTTGGGTCGGGTCGGGTCGGGCCTAATATAAAGGAAACCAGACCCAAACCCGTTTAACAAATGGGTCTATTCTTGGACCCAGACCCGTACCATTTAACAAATGCGTCGGGTCTGGGTCGGGTCTAAATGGGTTGGGTCCGGGTACCCCATCGGGTCCACTGACCCATTTACAGCCCTAAGAGAGAGGACTAAGAAGAGAGAGAGGACTAAGAAGAGAGAGAAAGAGAGAGATTAAGGTGCTGTTTGGTAAACTGAAAAATTAAGCCTGAAAATTAATTTAAGTTCTAAAAACTTAAAGTGCTGAATTTAAGTACTTATAAAGACTGAAAAATCTGTTTGGTAATTTATCTGAAAACTACCATTGAAAAATGATCACAGCCACAAAAGTTTTGGATCAAGCTAATATTTGTGTTTTCCCTTAATCCATGTCTTTGTGTTCTTATGAACAGGGTTGATGGTAAATAAACATCATGGTGGGCCCTAGTAAGGTTTCAATGGTGGGCATCATTGTCCCCATTGCTTTCAGTGGTGTGGTCCATTTGAGGTCTGGACCTATCTCATTTTTGGGCTCATGCCTTAAAATCATCTCTACAAATGGATAAACTATGTACATATAATTCATACATTATGTTGGGGTTTATAGAATTTGGTGACTTCAAGTACTTGCATAGGATGGTTTCATAGATGGGAAAGTAAACAAAGAAAGGTAATCATGTCATTTTTAAATGTTAATAGGGATACTTTTGTCAATTTTTATCTAAAAATTTAAAGAGAAATCACTTACCGCATTCAGTTATAAGCTTTAAGTCAAGTTGGCATGACTTAAAATAATCCACTTAATTTAAGTGATTTTTTCAATTAAGCACTTAAATTTTTTTAGTTACCAAGCAGTCTGAATTACTAAAATCACTGAAAATATCATTTTTCAGTGATAAGTTGTGGAATTAAGTTTTACCAAACGCACACTAAGAGGGAGATCAAGAGAGAAAGCTTAGGGAGTTGGGGGAGTTAGAGGAATTGAATGAAGAGATCAAAGCTTGGAGGGTCCCAACCATCATCCGGACTGTCCAATCGTCAACCCGACCTAATCCAACCGTTCATCATCCGATTTTTCTAATCAAGCATCATGAGCATGTAAGGATCCATTGACAAACAATCACTTCATTCTTTCAGCTAAGTCAAGAAATATTCTTCCATCGTGGACACCTCTCATAGGTTCCATCTCTCTACATCGAATAATTTTACCAACTTAGGGACAAAAGTATACAATAACGGGATGTCTATATGATCATCTTATACACATATTTCATATATATCACAATATAAAAACCAGTGTTACTTGTAACACATAGACTAAAAAAATAAGGGCATAGATTTCACAAAGATAAATAACACAAATACATATACTTCTTAGTAAAAAAAATCTTAACAAGGAATCACATCATTATATAATGATATTCATTACAAATCCTACATTAAACTTCATGTTATATAGATCAGCAATTCAAAACAAAATAACTTCACATGCCACAAAAGAAACTTATGATAATCGTGATATTATTAATGAAATGCTTTAAGAAAAATCCTCACCTTATGATGAACTTAGAAGAGGGTTGTAGAAGATCCTAGCCGCTGGAAAAATATGAAAAAGAACTCCCTTCTTTTCTCTCTCTCTCTCTCTCTCTCTCTCTCTCTCGCTTCTCTTTCTTTAAAGCATGGAGGTTAGGATTAAGAGAAGTGCTTGGAGGTGCGTAATAGTAATATGGAGAGGGATGTGGGTACATGGGGAGAGAAAAGAAGGGCGCACGACCTCTCGAGGTGGGTTTCTTAAATCTCAATATTCGGATGATTTTTGATCAATTTCAATCCGTTCATCTTATCAAGCTCGAAGAGTAGAGTCAGAATATGTAAGTTTCTTGATGATCCATATTCTAAATTGGTCAATCTTTGAAAATGGCCTTACGGGTGCTAAAATGGACTTGATCTCAATTAACGGTCTAAGCTTGATGATCAGGGCCCAAATTTTGAAAAAATATGTAGTCATGATAGGTAGACAATTGTACAAAATTTAGTAGTTGATTGATGGTGAGAAATGCCTAGATCTGAAATTTCAACTTTTGGCGGAAAATGAATGGGTTGGCTTTGTGGTTCAACGGTGTAGGATTATAGATCGGGGTCCAAATTTTGTGTAAACTCGTAGTCATATGAGTATGATGGGTGGTCCAAATTTGAGAAACGATCGATGGTGAGAAGTGGGTAAATTAAAATGTTCAAATTTGAGAAGAGTTGGTAACTCGTTAATTTCTAGAACGGGATAATTTCGCGCATAAGAAAGAGACTTATTAAACTTGGGTACTCAAATCATGCTATTGGTCCATGATAAAGACGATCCAAGTCATTCATATGAAGAAAAATATTCGACTACGACTAACCATCCACTTTCCTCACTTGATGGACATGAAAATCAAGGATTAAGGGGCTGATTTGACAATTGGACCACTTCTACTGTGATTTAAGGGCTGAAAATTAACGTGTATGGTTAATATGTGCCCAAAAGCTTAAATTCACAGTTTTGCATGAAAGTGACCGTCAGAAACTATAATACTTAAAAATGGCATCTTAACTTAAGTTTAACTAATGGCATTTTTGTAATTATCCGAAAAGTGCATGATTTTTTAAATCTGATCTTTCTACGATGTTTATGGGATCATTTTAAGCAACTTTTGTAAAGGATCTCCTATTGGATCTCCTACGAATGTCCCGCTATTCGCAAATCAACAAAAAATGTATGATAATTAATAAAAAAAATAAATTAAAAATGAATTTTCAAAAATTTTCAAATAAATCTCAAAAATTTGACAGTAGGGGTGGCCGGCCGAACATCGAGCTCAAAGAGAGAGGGAGAGAGAGAGAGGGGGGGTTAAGGTTTGGGTTTGAAAAGAGGGGGCGCTCAGGCGGGTAAAACAAATATTTCATTTTAATTATATTATATATACTATGGTTCCAAGCTGAGTCAAGTCAAATCGAGTTGAGTACGAGTCATTAAACAAGTCGAGCCAAATCAAGCATGGCCTTGTTCGAAGCTTACTCGAACACATTCAAGCACCAAAAATTTAACTCGACTCGGCTGAAACTCACTTCTGATCTAAGCTGAGTCGAGCATTTTTTTAGCAAGTTTTTTGAGCACACTCGACATGTACAACTCTAGAAGACGATAAGATCGGAGTCAGTGGCTTTTAAAACTACCTCAACTTAAAAGAATCCAGACCCGGACTCAATTAGCCTTGGTATGGGTATTATAGGACGTGTTAAGCGTCTTGGTGTGAGCTAGACTATGATGTGATTGTGCTGCGATCGGCGGTCCCTTTGATCGTGTACCTCACCCACCGCACACATTCATGCCAATCTGGAATATCTGATTCGTGGGGCGACGGTAGATGGAGTATAGACTGGAGTCACATTGATGCAGCAATCCTAACCGTCTGATTAGTGGTCATCAAATGGAGTTTCAGAAACAAAACTCTTAGCCTTTTGGATACAACTGGGACGGTCAGATGGTCCATCCTAGATGGATCCTACCTTTTTGGATGGTCTAGAATGTCACGTATGCCTGCATAATCCGTAGGTGGATTGCGACAATGTACAAAGGTGTAATAAACGCATATTGTAGTCACACATCTCTTCAAAGTTCAAAGAAAAAAAAACATTCATTCGCGGTGAGAAATGCGAAGTATTAACTATTAAAAAAAAAAATTCTGATTTGATTTTTTACCCTTTTTTTTTATTATTCAAAATGGCCAATTGATTGGCATCTAATGGACGGTTGAAATGAAAACGGTTCCAGGGTCCATGTTTTCAACATACAAATGTCAAATAATCAGGGCTTAGGATCGTTCATTCCATCTTATTTTGGGGTAGTGATTTACCCACAGATTATTACGTAATCTGGACGGTTTAATTTGAGTTGATGTATGCTACTTGTACAGTTCCTCATTATTACGTAATATAAATCATGATTCACTACGTGAACGGTTTGGATTGAGTCATATTTATGCTTCTTGTGCAGTGGATATGTGCGTGCGTATATTCAGAATCATAGTCCGCCAGAGTACTAAAAAAATTTCTCCAGGCTAGCATTGGATACTCTACTGTTGTTTCCAGGGACAATGATAAAGAGTATTGATTATTTTTCGAGTTCGTTTTCCCTACGTCGGGACTCAGAATTATCAGCATATGTCGCCGACTGGCCCCACATCCAGAGATGTTCTGTTGATTGGAACTGTCCATCTCCTCTATAGTATTAAAAACATGCATTATGCAATCATTATGATCCAAAAATAATTCCCTGATATTTGATTTATGGAGTTGAATTTCGGCCATTGAAAAGATTTTTTCAATGTCCATAAGTTTATCCACTCATAGGGATAGTCATAACCATCCGTTTATCTTGATTTTCTTACTATACACCTTATAAAGCATAACACAGAAAATGTACGGTTCTGATCAATAGAAAATCTAAGAATGTGGGACCTAAATGAGCGGCACATGCTGGTCATCGTTAGCCGAAGACGAACTTTTATTTTTCAAAGTAGCCGTTGAAAACAGAGTAAAAAAAGATTCTCTGTTTCGGACTGGAATCGCAGTTTTCCAAGCCGTCCATTAGCATTGGCTTTCACCCACATCTTAAAAAGGTAAATTTATTTTATACACCGACTGCGTATGACACTTGATACGCCAATCACTTCAAAATGGTAAACATGGAATACATTAACTTAAAATGATCCGTCCAAATTACATAAACCAATGTCATCAAGTTACAATCCAAAAATAAGATTGCTTTTGTAATCCTAACCTCTGATTCGTGGACACTTGTTTGATGAAATAAGGCCGTCGGATGCTTTTCATTTTTAACCGTCCAAAATTATGATATTAAAATAATCAAATAAGCAAGATTTTTCGTTTTGTATTATGTCAAAAGTTGTATGCGTAAGCATTTGATTAATTGTGCACAACGTATGCAATTTCTAAGTGCTTGCGTATCAATCATCATACGCTGGCAGAGTATCAAAGATTTTCTTTTAAAATGCATTTTAGGCGTATTTTTTCTACGAGCTAGCAGAGTACAAACATCGTTATGCATGCATGCACACCGTGCTGTACATTGACACTGACGCGTCCCAATCCACACTGTCCAAATCGTGGGTCCCACTGACTTTGGGGTATACCCCAGAATTAAATTGATTAGGACACTCGATTATTATTACTTGTTCGCTCACTGAATCTTAAGCAACCGTCCATTTTGGGCCGAACAATCGGATGGTTAAAGATAGCACTTCAACGGACGCGGATTTCCTTCGAAAGCCTTGCGCAGGAAGTTCCTGTGCTGGGAACCAAGGTGGGGCTACACTGATTTTTTTTGATAAATCTACCCCGTCCATCCGTTTTGGGAGCTCATTTTAGGACATTAGACCAAAAATGAGCCGGATCCAAGACTCAAGTGGGCCGAACTAAAGGAAAAGTTCGGTGGGGAAATTACTACCGTTGAAACCTTCCTGGGGCCAACAGTGATGTTTATATGACATCCATACCGTTCATAACGTCACTACTACTGGGATGAACTGGAAACACAAATATTATCCTGATTCGAAACTCGTGTGGCTCTACAAATATTTGGTACTCCGCCACTGTACGACTCTTGATACGCAGGCAGGCACTAAGAAGTTGAATGCTTGTCGTAAATTAATTCGAATTAAACCGAATAACTTTAGCCGAGACAAAAACCCCACAATTATTTCGTTGAACAATCTCAACCTCTTATTTGTCGATACGTGTTTGTTTCTGACCATTGGATATCTTTCAGTTTGAACCGTTCAATAATTGTCCACCAATCTGATGATCAGATAATCAAATAATTGTAATTTTTGGATCAAGATTCATCAAAGTGGAAAACATATTTTGAACAGTTTTGATTTGAATGAATAATATTATAAATATGAAATCTACAAATATTTTCTAAGTGACTGTGTATCATGCATGAGTCTCCGTCAGAGTATTATTGTTCTTCTGCGACTGCAAGTAGTGGGGAGAGTGGGGGAGAACGTGGTAGCCGTGGAAAAAGGGAAAGAGGCGCAGTACCCAACGTGGACTTATATTCCTTCTAGGATTCTTGCCGCTTACTCGCGGTTGCGGGACGGACTGAAACCTCAGCACCTGTTCCACGCAGCGCCTAAAACACTCAGGCTTGTGGGGCCCACCATGTTTTATATGTAAAATCCACTCCGTCTATCGTGTTTCATTCTTGATTTTAAAATCTAAGACCAGAAAAATTCAATCAAGTTCAAAACTCCTATTGCCACAAAACTTGGAAGGATTGGGATGGGATGGCAACCATAGGTTTTTGTGTGGGGGCCACCATGGTGTGTGTCTTTCATCAAACCATCAGGACGGCCGTACCATGTGACCTTTTAAGTTTTAGGATCACTGTTATATTGTTCCAATTGGTGTGACCCATCATAATTTTATCCTATAATTTTTTGTAATCTACCGTCAAAATAGTGGTAATGTGCCTGATGAACGGATCAGATTTACATATAAAGCATGGTGGGCCCCACATAGCTTGGATGTTTTCCGCAGCTGCGCGACTACAGGACTTGTAGACGATTCCTGCTGCATGCGTCCGTAAAGAACGACACTACCCCAACAACATTCACCGACGTCTAGCTCGACACGTGACAACTAGCGTTGGTGAATCTTAGCCATCCATCTGTGGCTCTTCTTCTGGTGGTAGTTCACGATGAAAAATCCTCACCTATTGAGAAATCCAAGCAACTGGATTTATCAATTCGAGTCTGAGCTTCAACTTTATCATCCATCCATCCATCCATCCATTCAAAGGCCACTGAATAGACGGTTAGGATAGCCTTCTTAATGTGTGCGCGCGTGTGTTTTTCTTTTTACCGTGGCGTTCATAACACGACCTGTGAGATGTACCGTTCAGATTAAACAATGAACTAGCATGATAGAAACTTTGATACTCGGCACGTGTGTGATAGTTGCTTCGCACGAACTCAAAACTGCACACGACTCCCACATTTTAACTCAAATCAAACCGTCCAAATCGTGGTTCGAACTTTAGATGTGACATACACCAAAATGGTAGTCTTGATGATCTTCTAAGCGTAGTGATTGGTGGACATCTACAAAGATGGTCAAAATAAGAAATGATGGACGGTCTGAATCGCCTATCCACAGGGGGTCCCAGGAATTGGATGGGTCCCCAGTTTGAGTAGAATGTTTGGCACGTGTACAACCAGTGAGAGCATCTAGTCTGGAAGAGAAACTTGGGTTGAGTTTGATGGTGGCCCACTGTCTGTTGATCCTAATCGTGGGCTGTACAGTAGGTGTTACACTTTTTTTTTTTCAGAAAAGAGTACTGATTGGATAGTGGAATGCCCATAATCAATGCCTCGGATTGGGTATTCACCCCTCCACTACCCAAGTCAGTGCTGGAAAATCTCTGTGGACCCCACCATGATGTATAAAGTTTATTTACGCCGTCTATTCATTTTTCCCGCTCTTTTGAAGGGAAGAGGCAAAAAAAAAATAATAATAATAAAAAATTCAAAGCTCAGTGGATCACAACACAGGAAACAGTGGAGATTGAATATCTACTGTTGAAAACTGCTTAGGGGCCATAGAAAGTTGTGGATCAATCCGATTTTTTTCTTTCTCTTCATCAATGTTTACGAGACTTTATGAACAGGGTGGATGGCAAATAAACATTTTGGTGGCCCAAAAAGTTTTCAACAGTAGACATTCAATCTCCACTTTTTCCTATGGTGTGTCCCACTCGAGCTTTGAATTTGCCTCGTTTTTGGGCTCATAACCTAAAATCAGCTGGAAAAATGGATGGACGGCGTGGATGAAAACACATATATCATGGTGAGCCTAGAGTGCTTTTCCAACACCGACTTGGGCAGGAAGTGGAGGGGTCACTGCCCAATCCGAATCCAGATTCAATGGAAGCTATCTGGGCTGTGGACGCGGATTGCGTCCTGCCCCCGCCCCCGCCCCCGCTCCCGCTCCCGCTCGGACGCATTACCATCCTTGAATACCTCTGGATAGGCCCACCGTGATGTATCCATTTATCCACTCCGTCCATCCATTTTATACTATCATTCTTGGATATGAGCCCAAAAATGAGGCAGATCCAACGATCAAGTGAGCCACGCGAAATAGTAAAAGAACATGGTGACGTCATCACTAAGTTGGTGTGGCCCACTTGAGCGTTGGATCTTCCTAATTTTTAAAATCATATATTAAAATGATCTTATAAAATGGATAGACAGAGTTGATAAACAGATACAATACGGTGGGACCCTCCACAGGTCTGCCCGGACGCGGCGGAGGCAGGACGTAGTCCGCGTCCCTCTGGGGCTGTTGCCCGTCAGGTAGGGAGACGAGACCGGACGCGGATTGGATACTGTCATACTGACGAGTTCGGTAACGAGATTCGAGACGCCACCAAGTTATGAGGGCTCTACCATGATGTGTGTTGTATCCATACCGTCTATCCATTTGGAGTAGATCATTTTATGGCATGAAACAAAGAATGGGGCAGATCCAAAGTTTCAAGTGGACCCACCACAGAAAGTAGTGGAGATAATGACGCCTACTGTTGAAACCTTTCTACGGTCCACCATGATGTGTACTTGAGATCCAACCTGTTCATAAGTTAACACAAACATGGACGAAGTGAAAAGACAAATATCAGCTTGATCCAAAACTTTTGTGACTTCCAAGAAGTTTTTAATGGTAGGTGTTCAGTCCCCACTATTTTCTATGGTGGGGTTCACTTGAGCTTTGGTTCTGCCTTATTTTTTGGCTCATGATCTAAAACGATCTCTCCAAATGGATGGATGGTGTAGATACAACACATACATCATGGTAGAGCCCACAGAACTTAGTGATGTTACTTTGTAGCGTCCTACCAGACCATGCCCATCTCTGATTGAAAGGTTCTGGACCAGTAGCCCTGATAATTATCCGTGTTGTAGAGTCGTTAGATCGGGTCCATCTGCAGTACTGGATCGTTGATCTCGCCGTTGAGGGATGTGCAGATAATCCCCTTAGTTATCAGTTGGTAGTTTGTTTAAGTGGGATCCTAGTTTCACTTAAAAATAGCTATCCAGTGGATGGTGGCTACGATCTCTAGTTTGATAATTGTAGGCACATTGGCCATCCACTTGTTAAGAAAATATCCAAAGGTCCTACTTAAGCGAAGAAGTATCCACTAGTAAGAGGTTATGATTGATTCAACGGTCCACTAATAAGAGGCTATGATTGATTCAACGGTATGAATTTGGGACCGTGTCTTGGCAATAGGGTGTCACATAATTTACACCCAGGTCCATAGCTCAAGTGGCAGACTTGAGTGAAGATAGCCTTGTTTCAACACTGAGGTCATGGCATCTATTCCCATAGTGGGGGTGGCTAACATTGTGATGTGACTAACAAGGGTTGGTGGTGTACTAACAATGGGGTGGGTGAACTAACCCATTAAAAGAAAAAAGGAGTGTCACGTAATTTAGTGGGTTGGATATTGGGTAGGGGTCCTTTGTGAGGTATAGGTAATAAGTAGGATTCTAAGTGAATTAGAGTCACCGAAATGAGGAATCATCAAATTGTGTTTGGTAGCCTTTATTTGAAAGAGAGTGAGAGACATTGACTTGCGATTAGTAGAAATAAGTGATAGTCAGAGTCATCTTGTGAGCACTCTCCAGTGAGTAGTCACAAGAGGTTGGCAACTACATAATTTAGTGGGTTGGATATTGGGTAGGGGTCCTTTGTGAGGGATAGGTAATAAGTAGGATTCCAAGTGAATTAGAGTCACCAAAATGAGGAATCATCGAATTATGTTTGGTAGCCTTTATTTGAAAGAGAGTGAGAGAAATGACCTTGACTTGCGAATTAGTAGAAATAAGTGATAGTCAGAGTCATCTTGTGAGTACTCTCTAGTGAGTAGTCACAAGAGGTTGACAACTATTCGGGCCGAGCCGAGTTAGTCCTAGTTTGGGTTTGGTTTGTTTTTGTGCCACCCTAGTTTGTGGATCGGCCCGGTTTGACTTTGGGCCAACCCATGCTAGTTTGCTTCAGAAAAATCTAGTTTAGGCTGTGATTGGCTTGGTTGAAAATTTTGAATTGAGCTGTGCTGAGTTTGAATAGGTGAGGGCTCTTTTTTGTTGTTTGTTTAAATAGAAAATAATTTAAAAAGTTAAAAATAACATAAAAAATAAAACTATTTACTACATGGTGTTTAACATCTTCTAAAGGAGGAGTGCAACTTCAAAATAAAACATGTAAGAGTGCACTTCAAAATAGACATGAGAGAGAGAGAGAGAGTTTAGGAAAGAAAGGGAGAGAGATGAGAGAGATTTAGAGTGTGATGTGGGAGAGAGAAAAAAATGTTGCTTAGAGCTTCTTTTTTTTTTTTTTTTTTAAAAAATTTTATACCTAGTATCATATGGGTCGGGTCGGGTCGGGTCGGGTCGAGCCGGTTTAAATCAGGTCGAGCCAGCACTGTAAGAGATTGGGTTCAACCCGTTTATTAAACGGGACACATTAGGATGGCTTGTCGCTGGCTTAAACTCCACTTCGAATTGGGCCAAACTAGGCTTTTTCGATATAGGTCAGGCTGAACTTCCAGGCTGGCCCGATTTGTGTCTAGCTTTAGTAATTACCCTCGCTTGACTTTCATTCTTTAATTTAAGTTATTGTAAACGTGGTATTGACTCTAGGTTTGAAATTTTATTTTATTTAGGGCTACCACTAGCTAAATGAAGTTTAGAATCTATAGGTGGAGTAGAAATTATAGAATCGCTTAAAGGACTTTCTAATTCAAATGACTCCCATAACCGGTCTGTGACTATAGATTTTAAGTAAGGGCCTTGGTGATAGAAGAAAAAAGAGTTAAAATTCTTCTTCACTTATAAAATGTGTAGCCTCTATTTTATAAATTTTAGGGCTTTTAGAAATTTGACAGAATTTCGATATGTTTACATTAGGTCGTGCTCCACATAACCTATAAGGGCTAAGAAAGTAAAATAAAAATAATTATCGAGCCATATTTCCTATAGACAAGTAACTCAAAATGGGCAAAGTAAAATAAAATGCAATTAATAGAATAAAATGACATAGCCTTACTTCGTGGAACCAAAGGCTTTGATAAGCGAAAGAGCAAAAGATAGCATGAAAGAACAATATTAGAAATAAAATAAAGATGGTCATTGTTGATGTGATCAAGATGTGTTGAATGGAATGTGATTGAATTTGTCTAAGATGTGAGCTAGAAAAGGGGAGAACACACACCATTTTCTATAAAATAAATGGTCAGATATCTCCTATTTCAACCCTACTATGTGCTTTAGTAGTTTCTAGAGTAGGCTATCTCCTCTAGAACTAGTTTCTTTAATAGAGCAATACCTTTGCGTGTCGGGAATTTTCAAGGTATTTTGAATCCTTGGATTGACCTTGGACCATTGAATTGTCGTGGCTTCTCTGAACCCTATCTGCTTCTTTATGATCTCTAGCCTTGAAATAATAGCTGTCGTGTGAAATTTATAGACTCCAACTGTCAGCTTGTGGATGGTTGATGGTAATGTTACTATCGCCCATCAATGGTTATTCTTATGTAAGGATCAGTGACAAAAAATGAGCCATGTGGACTGTCAGCTTGTCATAAGTCGACAACAGTGTGGCGTGGCACCTCTTTATGATTTTACTTTAGCAGGAATTAGGTAACATTTTTGTTAGCTGAAAATGAGTCATGTGGACCATTGGTTTGCCACAAGCTTGGGGTTTGTTTTATCATTTTCTGCACACAGCTTGCCCTGTACGGGGTATTCAGCTATAACGCCTCAAAACCTGACGCAAGGCAGAGCCATGGATTGCAGCCGACTGTGCGTGAAAGCAAGCTTGATCGACTAGCAGTGCCACTAAATATTCAAATGCACTATTTTGGCTACATTAAAAAAGAATTGCATAATGAATGAAATGGAACAAAGTCAAACCAAGAATGAATTCTTTGCATTACTCGATTTAAATTTAAAAAAAAAAAGAAAAAAAAAAAGAAAAAAAGAAAAAAAGAAAAAGTGGCGAGCACGCAAATTCCCATGTTGTGTTGGGGATGAATGGGTCGAACCCCCATGTGGGGTTAATTCACACCAAATGCCATCGACTCAGGATTGCCTACCAACCGGACCCAACATGCGTAGGTCGCACCCCTGTTAAAGTAGCAACCATACCAGGGACCATTATTTCTTAAAAAGCAACAGTGAGAGGGAGGATATACATGATACATCCATTGTACACAAAGTCGTCTCTGACCAAAATAAGCACATCACAATCAACAGCGTAACCTTATTATTTTCCATTTTAATGCGGCTACCAACTCTTCACCCGTTCCTCTTCTCCTTTGGCCCAACCCCTTCCAACGGCCGGCATTGTACAACATTCATCAGATTGCTTCCCACCTTTTATCTACTCTTTGAGTCTCAAAAGTCAATACAGTCTGCTCATCACGTAAGCGGGATCGTTCCTTTTTCTCACCGTCCACACCAGCAATACACACTGATGACAGCCTATTCATGAATAGGTCTATCATCTACTGGACCCCACTTCTTATCTAAGGATATGTTGACCCTTGTTGACATTCCTCTTTCTGGTTAATCATCTGCTGTCCCTTTTAAAGGCCAAGTTCACCTGGTTAGTGTTTTTTTTTTTTTTTTTTTTTTCAGATGGTGGGCCATCCATGGTAAGGTCCATTAGATGGACGGTTCCGATTAACATATACACCTGCCACGTGGTTGCGTATGACTTGGGCTACGTGTCTATAACTTTATTTCTACGCTGGGTTCACCTACATTTCCATGCTTGGTTCACCTACATTTGAAGCAAGGCTATATTAAGAAAGTCATAATACTTGCCGGGTTGTGAATCAACGAGGGCCGCTGAAACGAGGGGGCGGAATACGTGTCAGATATCTGGGCGGATTGCACACGTGTGTGAGATCCAGTCCATTAATCGAGTGGCATCCAACTAGTTGAAGAAGTAGGCCACCAACTGAATTCCAATTTTTTGGGTGGTGGTATATTTATTACTTTCTATAACGTGGACCACACGATAATTGGATCGGGATGATTTTTTGGCCATCTTATTTTCATGACAGAGTAACCCTGTTGGATGGATTGGATGCAGCCAGCTGCACGTCATTTCATCCACGGGCAGTTGTAGGTGAGACCTTCCCCCGCAAAACCCTAATACAAATGAATGTACTGTTTCCAACGTTCGAAATTAAAAAGTTAAAAACAGTGAAATGCCATTAAAGCTTTGCTTTTTAATCTATCACCGATTTTAGATCGAGAATCTCTAGATGGCCGATTCTGGATCCGTCCAACTCAACGGTACACTTCTTAGACAACCCATGAAGTGGCGTACTTCATGGCATAGATAGATTGGGCCCACCATTGGATTTACTAAAATATGACTTATGTTAGACAGCTGTATCAACTGGCCTATGTTTTTCTTCTTACTAACGGTCATAATAAAATGTCAACGGTCTGGATCTTCCCATGAGTGCGATTTTTCTGTTGAATCCGTGCATCAGTTACCATGGCCACTGGGTGTACAGTGGAGATCATTTTCACATGCGTGTCACGTGACCCCTTCCTGAATAAGTTAATCAATCTGGTCCTTCTTTTAATATGGTGATAGTTCACTTATGAATTTTTTTTACTAAAGGTGTGGTGTCTCATGCAACAAATGTTGATGTGGGCACACATTAATCACACCGTCCAAATCGTAAGGCTCACTGTGGACGAACCGTGGCCTCAAAATTGCTCTGATCGAACCATCCAGTCAGTGGCTATAAAGTGATGGTTAAAAATAAACGGTTGGAAATATAAAATTCAATGCACTAAAATCAAGCGGTCAGGATCTTTTTTCTCGCCGCTAATTTGTCCATCCGACCTTAGTCACATGATTTGCAACGTCCAGATGGCCGGATATGCATGATACGTGTACGGAGGATGAGACACCATAATTTAAAAAATGACTGTGAACTCGCACTGAGTCAAGCCGCTCCTTGATTTGACTGCGCCCGTACGGCCAGGTCATTAGAACGGTCGAGTTTGTGGTTCCGTCGCTGGCGCGCAATGTGAGAGAGAGAGTAAAGACAGTAGCTGTCAGCCTTTTTTCTCGTTTTGTCATTGGCAGATGAGGTGGGCCCCACCATGCAACAGTCTTATCTCGTCCTCGATTGCATCATACCGTTGATAAAAGACCCACCTCTTCCTCCCCCATTTCCCCCACTTCTCCTTCTTTCACTCTCTGCATTTCCCCCACTAACCCATTTTTTTTTCCTTTTTATCGAAGAACTCTCTTTCTCTGTCTCTTCATCAGAAGCAGACCCATGGCGTTTCATCTCCTTTCCTTCTGCGTCTTCTTCTTCCTCATCATCACCACTACTCCTTCAGGTAAAACCAAAATCACAGAAGAAGAAAACAAGCTTCTTTCTTTTCTTTCCTTTTACTAACTACTAACACAGCTTTCTTTCTTCTTTTTTGTCTTTTCTCTTTGCTGCTACTTGTACAAAGCAGAAGCTGGTTCTGTTGGAGTGAACTATGGCCGAGTAGCCGACAACCTTCCATCAGCAACGAAGGTGGTGCAGCTCTTGAAAGCTCAAGGTCTGGACCGAGTGAAGCTCTACGATACCGACCCGGCCGTCCTCCACGCCTTGTCCGGCAGCAACATCAAGGTCATCGTAGCCTTGCCTAACGAGCTCCTCGCCAGCGTGGCCAAGCGTCCCTCTCAGGCCTACACATGGGTCCAGAAGAACATCGCTGCTTACCACCCTTCCACCCAAATCTACGCCATTGCCGTTGGGAATGAGGTGTTCGTGGACCCCCACAACACGACCACCTTCCTCGTTCCAGCCATGACCAACGTCCACGCTGCTCTGGTCCGCTTCAACCTGGACTCAGACATCAAGGTCTCTTCCCCAATAGCCCTCTCCTGCCTCCAATCCTCCTATCCTTCCTCAGCTGGAGCCTTCAAGAACGAGCTGGTCGAGCCAGTGATTAAACCCATGCTCCAATTCCTCCGCCAGACCGGCTCCTACCTCATGGTCAATGCCTACCCTTTCTTCGCCTACGAAGCCAATGCCGATGTCATTTCCCTCGATTACGCCCTCTTCCGCCCCAATGCTGGTGTCGTCGATGCCGGCAGCGGCCTTCGCTACTCGAATCTCTTCGACGCCCAGATTGACGCTGTCTTCGCTGCTATGTCTGCTCTCAAATACTCAGATATAAAGATGATGGTGACCGAGACCGGCTGGCCATCCAAGGGCGACAAGGACGAGACCGGCGCCGGCCCAAGCAATGCCGCTCTCTACAATGGCAACCTGGTGCGGCACGTGCTGTCCGGTGCCGGCACCCCTCTGCGGCCCAAGGAGGAGATCGACGTCTATCTCTTCGCCCTTTTCAACGAGAACCAGAAGAACGGGCCCACTTCCGAGAGGAACTACGGCCTCTTCTACCCCAACGAAGACAAGGTCTACGACATTCCTCTCACGCCAGAGGACCTGAAGAAGCAGCCCCAGCCCCAGCCGCAGCCGACGGATCAGACCAGCACCGGCGTGTCGACTAGCTCGTCGGGGAAGACTTGGTGCGTCGCCAACGGGAAGGCCAGTGAGCAGCGCCTGCAGACCGCTCTCGACTACGCTTGCGGTGAGGGAGGCGCGGACTGCCGTCAGATCCAGCCGGGTGCCACGTGTTACGATCCTAACACGCTTCACGCACACGCTTCCTTCGCTTTCAACAGCTACTATCAGAAGAAGGGCCGCGGGATCGGGACCTGCGACTTCCAGGGTGCGGCCTATGTCGTCTCCCAGCCTCCCAGTGCGTACTCTCTCCTCTCCTCCTCCTCACTATTTTTCTCTTTTCTTCGCTGCACGCGCACGTTAGATTTTACGACTATACCCTTGCTAACAAGCGCCTCGGTGGGGTTGGGCGCTTTTTAGTTTCTGAAAAGTGCAAATGATTCAAGATTTTGAGGATGGATGATACGGTATAAAGCCGGAAGAACCGGAATATTATTGGAGAAATCTCTGCATTAATCGTGGTTCGTCAATCCGTACCTTTCATCTACTGGGTCCCACTATGGATGGCAGATAATTAAAGATTCACGGATCAGATCAGTGACCTTAAAAGTAATGGTTGAAAACGGTACTGATTGATGGTCAAAAAAGTGTTGGAGGGCTATGATTGTTTAGTCGATGTGAATCTTGTAAAACGAGCCATCCGTTGTTAGGATCAGCATGATGGGCGGTCACGATTTATTCTCCGTTAATCTGGTTCTTCTGTTCCCACCGGATCGTACATCTTCCTGATTGTAACGAGGGTATGGATCGCCAAACACTGCTATCGTCACTGTGCTCCTCTGGCGCATGTTAGATATGGCTCTTCATGCGCCAGTATGAAGCTGATGGCTTGGATTGGGATGATGCATGCACACGTGCGTGAGATCAGGGTCATGGACTCATTCCCTAACATAGGGCGCACCGTGGACCACATGCTCTTGACAGAATAACGGGCCATACCTAACTTACATTCTGGGCCGTATAATATTTGATAGATCGGATCCCTCCCCAGTATGGGTGGCTTGGATCATGCATTGTTGCCACGTCAGATTGATCACTGCCAAGAAAAAGGGCTAAAACAAAAGGGATATCCCTTGGACGCGGATTCGGTACAACCCCGCCCGGTCCCGAGCTCGGAACGGGCTGGGGCTCTGAGGGGCCCACTGTGATGTATGGCCTTATCAACACCGTGCATCCATTTTTCCATGTAGTTTTAGGATATAATCCTGCAAATGAGGCAGATCCAAGGTTCAAGTGGATCACACAGTGGGGATTAAACGCCTACCATTAAAAACTTCTTGGGAGCTTTATCAACAGGTTGGATTGCAAATAAACATCGCGGTGGGCTATGCTACTTCCTGTGGTGTGGCCCACCTGCTCCTTAGATCTGCGTCAGTTTTTGGCTTGTACCCTTAAAATAATATGTTAAAAAGGATGGATGGATGGTGTTGATAAACCCATACCCAAGGGCGTGGATTGGGTACACTACCCGGCCATGACCTGGCTAGAGGCGGACGGTCCTATCAGGAGCTACGTGGGGCTTACCGTGGTAAATGTGTATCCACGCTGTTCATTCATTTTGAAAGATTATTTTAGGGCATGAGCCTAAAAAAGGAGGCAGATGGAATGGTAGAGTGGACCACACCACGGGAAGTAGTGCTGACAATGACCACCACCATTGAAACCTTTCCTAAGCCCACCGTGATGTTTATTTGCCGTTGTCAGGTCTATGACCTGTATGGAGGAGGGAAAAACAAAAATATCAGCTTCATCTATAATTTCCGTGGCCCCCAAAGGTTTTCAATCCTCACTGTTTCCAGTGGCGTGTTCTGCTTTTGGCTAATCACCTAATCATTTTTGGGCTAATCACATATTTCACGGTGGGCCCCACAAAGGCCCTGACGGGACCGTCCGCTTCTAGCCAGGTCCTGGTGGGGTAGTCCGCTTCCTAGCCCCTCGCCTCGAGGTGCGCATGTTAGCTATTCTATGCCTAGTTTAGGTGTTACCCCTTACCGTGTGAGGCCCACCTTGTTGATGATTGTTGTTGTAAATCTAACATGGGCTCTACTCGATGAGTAGCCCCAACGCACGCTGCAGAAGGGAAACCAAAAGTCGCAAGTGGGCGCCAGCTACTTTTTTACTTTTTTTTTTATCTCAGTAAATTCCTTTTTTAATAATAAAAAAGAAAGAGAGAAAGAAAGAAAGAGAAAGAAGTCTTATTATCACTTTAGAAAAATGGGCGCATGGAGTGCACGGTTTGCTCAACCACTTTCCTTTGATGGGAAGTCCGAATGGGCTTTTCTTTTACGAAAACCCTTTGCTTGACTATCGTACCGATATGAAATTTGGTTGACGTGGACTGAACAATCGAGATTTATGTCTACGTGATCCACCCCTTCCATCAAGTGCCCCACACTGTGTTTGCACCGGGGCCCAAAAATGGAAATAGTTTATATTTGAAGTCCCACCAATAAAATAGTCTAAATTCAGTTTATGATCGATGGTTAAAATGAGAGGGATCATGTGATGGAAGGGGGTGGATCTTATGAATGTTAGCCGCGCTTGCCCAACGCAAGTGAGGCTAGCACAGTCCTTTTGTTTTTCTACAGTTTGTAAAGGGGAAGGTTACTGAAAAAAGATATAACGTGGTTTGTGATGCAGAGTTTGGAAAGTGTGATTTCACGACGGGGTCCTGAGAAGCTGGTTGGGAGTTGGGACATACGTCGTCTTCATGTGGAACTACTGAATGGAGAGAGAGCGCGACGTTGACATGTAGAGAGAGAGGGAGAGGGTTGGGTTAGCATCAAGCTTAGGATAGCGTGCAGGAATGGATTTGAGGTGAGGATATATTATTATTATTTAATTATATTAAATTAGAAAAAAAAAAAAAAAATAGTGGGGGGAGGGGAGCAGGTGATGTTCCTAGTTGTCGTTTGAGTTCTCTTTTGTAGCATCAGTGTTTGTAATTAAAGGCATATATATATATGTATCTAAGACGATTTTCATTTCATTTCCGAATTTGCACATCTCTCTCTCTAATTTCATTTCATTTCTTGTACTAATTTCAAGTTGGTAGAAACAAGATCTGATATAGTGGCCATTACATACAGAATTATGGATGGGCATGTAAGGTTCACGAATAACACCTTGTCGTATGCCATTTGTCCCTTTTGGGGGTTGTTAGTACACGCCCATCACCCTTTTACCATTCTTTTCTAGGCCCTTCTATTATTTACTATTTATTATTTTTAATTTATTTAATATTATACAAAGGATTGAAGAATCTCGAGGAATTTGGGCACTTATTTTTTGGCATGGTTCATAAAAATGACACAAGGGTCCAGGACCACAATGGTGTGGATCAATAAATCACCGTGTGTACTCTGCCAAAATGAGAGCCATATGTCACGGAAGCATATTGTGGACTGATTTAATGTCTGACTTGTCCACGCCATCCATCCATTTTATCAGCTTATTTTGGGGTATGAGTCCAAACTCAAAGCCATATACAAAGCTCAAGTGGGCCACCCCACGGGTAGTAGTGTGAATTGAACACCAACCATCTTCTCGGGGCGATTGGGATTTTGGATCAACCTAATATTTGTGTTTTCACTTCGTCCATGTGTCTGTGTGACCTTATGAACAGCTTGGATGACAAATAAACATCACTATATGCCTAAGAAGGTTTCAACAGTGGGCGTCATTATCCTTGTTTGTTTGAGGACGCAGTTTTGCTAGTGACCAACGCCAGTCATATAACTGGTGTCAAAGCTGTGGGCCCCACTATGATGTATATGTTTCTTTGATGACAAATTAACATCACTATAGGCCCTAGGAAGGTTTCAACAGTGCGCGTCATTATCCTTGTTTGTGGAGGTAGTTTTGCTAGTGACCAACGTCAGTCGTATAGCTGTTGTCAAAGCTGTGGGCCCCACTATGATGTTTATGTTTCTATCCATGCCGTTTAATTTGCTAGCTCATTTTAGGGCATGGTCAAAAAATAAGGTAGATCCACCACAGGTAACAGTACTATTGACTGAACATAAAAACTTCTTTTAAGGCATACCTTGCCATTTGACAAGGTCCCCAAAAACTTGTTCGATTCTACAGTAAGAATTCAATTCCCACTACTTCCTGTGATATGGTCGATGGGGCGCAAATTAGGTGTTACTCCGAGAACAGCTTATTGGGTGTTACTCTACCCATGTGGGGTCCATATTGATGTATTGTTTATATATATATATATATATATATATATATATATATATATATATATATATCTGTTTTTTCGTATCATTTTAGGATGTGATCGAAAATCCTAAGAAGATCCAAATCTCAAGTGGACCATACCACTAGAAATAGTGATTTATAACCATTAAAAACGTTATGTGGGCCACAAAAGTTTTGGATCAATCTGATATTTATGTTTTCCCTTCATCAAGACCTTATTGACATTATCAAGGGCTTGGATTGCAAATAAACACTGAAAAAAAAAACCTTACGACGGGCTCTTTGAAATGTTTAATGGTGGGGCACTCAATCACACTGTTTCTAGTGGTATGGTCCACTTGAGATTTGGATCTTCATATTTTTTGGAAGCTCATCCTAAAATGGTCTGTAAAAATGGATGGACGGCATAGATATATAAAATATCATCCATGTGGGCCATACAGTAGGGGTAATTAACACCCACTAAGCTGTTCCCGAGTAACACCTAATTCGCACCCTGGTTGACCCTAGATTTGGCTCTGGGCATGGATAAAACGGGAGCGGATTAGGTCAGTCCTCGGATCCGTGGATGGGACCCCTTACTATGGGGTCACTTGTATGTGACTAAATCCACACCATCCATCCGTATTGAAATTTCATTTTAGGGCGTGATCCAAGAAATGAAGCAGTTCCAAACCCCTTACTATGGGGTCACTTGTATGTGACTAAATCCACACCATCCATCCGTATTGAAATTTCATTTTAGGGCGTGATCCAAGAAATGAAGCAGTTCCAAATCCAAGATGGGCCATAGTACTGAAAAAGTGTTGATTGACCATTAAAAACTTCCTATGGGCCACAAGCTTTGGATCAATATGATATTTATGTGGTCTCTTCATCTAGGTGTTTGTGACCTTATTATCAGGTTTGATGGAAAATAAACATTTTGGTGGAATCCATTGAAAATCCATGAAGTTTTCAATGGTAGAGATTCAATCACGACTGTTTCTGTGGTGTGGTCCACCTAAGAATTGAGTCTGCTTCAGTTTTGGTGCTATACCCTAAAATGAGCTTTAAAAATGGTTGGACAGTGTGGATTTAAGACACATACATCACTGTGAGCCTCAGAGTCAGGGGTCCCACCCACCTCAGTGGATCCGGGGTCCCACCTAATCCGCTCCCAGATAAAACACATACATCATGGTGGGGGCCACATCTTTGACACCAAATGTATCTACTAGTGTTGGGGTCACTAGACAAACTGCTGACCACTGTTTTTTGTGGTGTGGTCCACTTGAGCTTTGGATATGCTTCAATCTTGGGTCATTCCCTAATGAGCTCAAAAAAATAGGGTCTCCACTCATGGCTTAGTGGGCTTTGCACATGGGTAAGATGCAGATGTCATCACACATGGCTAAGATAGAGAGAGTACGAACCTACTCCCAACGGAGCTCAGATTAGGTACTACCCCTGCCAGGACGCATGAGGAGACAGACGGATACGTGTCGCGTCGCCATTGGCCAATGCAGTGGGCCCCGCACCTTCAGTCTCACGTAGAGCTGTCAGACCCATCACATCCCACTAATACTGAGGTGTGGGGCCTGCTGCTTCGGCCAATGGTGATGCGCCACATACCCGTTTGTCTCCTTGTGAGTCTTGGTGGGGGTAGTACCTAATTCGAGCTCCTCCCAACAAGGGTGTCCTGTTAACCCTAATAAAGAGACATTTGTCCTAGATTCTCTTGGAATCCTAGTCAGGGCATACAAAATGCCTTAAAGACTTACAAATGGATGGTAAAGAGAGTGAGAATGATTAGGACTTGTTTTCCATCTCATAAGTTCTCTTTTTAGGTGTGAGCATGGTCCCCTGTGTGTGTGTGTGTGTGTGTGTGTGTGTGTGTGTGTGTGTGTGTTTTAGTACACTCACCCATGTTAGTCACACTGTAATGTTAGCCACCCCTACTTTGGGAATTGATACCATGACCTCAATGTTCGAACAAGGCTATCTTCACTTGGTCTACCACTTGAGCTATGTATCTGGGTGTAGCTGATCGTGGTCTATACATAGTGGGGTACCAATACACCCATCTAGCCCAAATTAGTAGATAAAGGGTGCTCAACAATTTCTTTTTAAAAATTTCAATACTTATCCATGCATATAAATAAAAAAATAACCAGTAAAGGGAGCTTGCTTGGCATATTTCTCGCATCGAACTGTACAATAGATGCACACCAACAATATTATTAGACCAACCAAAAATACAAAGGATCTAATCATAAGGTGGGCCAATCAAGTGTAGCCCATTCAAAAGAATATACACCATTCAATATAACCCTATTCAAGTGTAGGCCATTTGATGATCTGATGGCCTGATGTTTTGTCTGTGTTATCACCATGGTGGGGTGCATATATTGGATGAGTTAGATGTCATACAAATACCACATGGCCCCACAAGTCTGACTTTCACTACTTTCTATTAAATGATTACTTTCTAAAAAAGGAATAAATAAATAAATAAATCATGGCATTCTATAAGTTCCTTCCACGAAAAGCACCTCACTATTTTGATGTGGGGGATTCTTTGGAAAGATTTCTTAGGAACTCCTGCAGAAATCCCTAAATGATAAGCGTGACACCATTGGTATTGCGAGTTAATTCTTTATTATCTGGCCAAATGGCCATTGGCAGCAATGGTGATTGTGCTCATCCCCAACCAATTTAGATGGACTTTCTTTATTCTATACAATGCATGTAGGATGGGGATTTCCAAGCGTTTTCAAACAAAATCAGGCATTGATGCAGTGCCGAATGGATGAATGGGCATGAGGCCCTCTTGATCTTGGCTCATGGTGGAAACTTGAGTGATCCTTACCATGCCTTAATAAAATTTTCAAACATCTTAATATGTTACTAAGTGGCACGTGTAATGGAAATGGAGAGGGAGCGATTTCGTAGGGAGAAGAATGAAGGGAAAGCATGATAGAGTGCTACTTGCATACAAAAAGAACAGGGTAGATGTAGGTAAAATATAAACTGTTTATTTGTATGGATAAATCAAAGCCATTGATTTATAAGCACACAAATTTTCAATTTCTTTTTTTAAATATATTTATCTATCTTGAAAATCTCATTGAATGGCTGATAACATCTCAAAGGCAACTATTCTACTAAAACCATCATATATAGTAGAAATTATTTTAATAGGACACCTTTATTTTTCACGATATCAAATTTTATCCATTTAAATCAAAGATTAGCACTTGCAAAACATGAGGTGGGCATTTCTCTTTGGGGCATTGGAGATCCAACTGTTATGCATGACTGTGGTTTGTGTGATTATGCTACCCAAAGAAATTCCTAGTCTTGAGAGGATTATAATCTTCTTGTATTTTTGGCAACAATGATCGACGGTCTAACTTTTGATTGTCAGTAGAGTTGTACACAAGTCGGGTTAGCTTGGTTGGCTCACTCGACTGGGTTCGTACCAGCTTGATTTGGCTTGGTTCGGACACTGAGTTCGAACCGAGTTGAGCCAATTTTTTTTAGCTTGAGTTGATCATGGCTCAATTTGGTTCGACTCAAAACTCAGTTCATGTTGACTCAGTTCGAATTTGACTCGACTCGACTAGTTGAAAATAGATATTTAGTCCCACATCGGAAGAGAGGAAAGGAAAGAGAGAAAATTCTCTATTAAAGCTAGTGAAGGTGTCAATGGGCTTGGGGCTACTTTTGAACTTAGATTTTGAACTGCTTTAAGCCGGGCTTTTGGGTTGGCCTATTTAAATTTCATTTTTTTTAGGCTTAAATTTGGCTTGAACTCAGCTCAAAAGTTCGTCGAACGAAGCTGAGCATGCCACTCCAGCTCAAAGGTTGAGCTGAGCTCCAGCCAAGGTTGTTTGCTGGTCCAGCCAAGCTAAGCTAGGCCCAACTTAACTCAGTTCCGCTTGGTGTACAGCTCTAATTGTCAGTCCCTAACAAGTGCAACAAGAAAAATGAGTGTTCTCAGGCCAAGATCAAAATAGCATAGGGTAAGGATGAAAGGTAGATATAATTCTCAAAATTTGGGAGAAAATTCAAAAAAGAAAAGAAAAGAAAAGAAAAAAACCTATTTAAATCTACAATCAGGATTGATGCGTCATTTGACCCTTGACTGTTTTCTTAATTTAACTGGTCCATTGGATGCCCCAACAAATTGGCTAGTGAAGACATTGGTCCAGTTTAACATGAATATGGTTTACATCCCATCAAAAGTGGGTCCCATTATTTGGACGGTTTAATTCGAGGGACATGTATGCCACGACTAGAATTGATATATCTAACAGTCTGGCAGAATAGGGAGTATTTGCCTTGGGGAAATACACACACACACACACACACTCTCTCTCTCTCTCTCTCTCTCTCTCTCTCTCTCTATCTATCCTCCAATAATTCATCCCAGGCCATAGTAAAATGAATCAATCACCTGCTATGTCGGACAGGGTCCTGCGCAGGCTGCAGCTTTAGATTCTCCTTGCCCCCCTTTTCTCTCCCCATGAAAGCAGATTCCGTGACTCTGCCTCCATGTGATTCTCACTACATGCCACACATGGATTAGATCTCAACATCCCAATTCGTGCTTACAACAGCAATTGGGTCATGGCCCACAATTCTCAGTTTTCAGACACCTCTATCCCTTTAATTGGTGCCATACAAATGAACACTAAAAGACAATATACAGCAGCGGCTACTGTTAAGTGAGAAAATGCCCATTTATCAGATGGTTTAGATAGTTTAATCAAAGAAAATTTTGGTGAGCAGTCAACTGACGGCTGAGTCTACATGATGTCTGGTTCAGATCATCATTCACATGTTCCTCCATGTATGGTACACAATCTGCAGGTACAAAATTGTCGGTACATCCAGATTGTGTTCCGCTACTCTACTGGTATCATCTCCCATGTGATGTGTGTGGGCGCCACATCATTCTTATTATTGTTTACTTGCCAATGCCATTTGGGATTTCCAAATGTTGCCAACCACAACCTCCATGTTTTGCTGATCCAACTTTCATCCAGTTGGTGGGCCACATCTCAGATTTTCCATAGACGAATATATGGGATATTGGTCTCTCTCTCTCTCTCTCTCTCTCTCTCATATATGGGCTATTGGTCTCTCTCTCTCTCTCTGTTTGCGTGCAATTCAATCAAACACGAGGCAACACCTGTTAACGAAGGCCCGTATTTGATTTTTTCTTCGTCAATACAATTTAATCAAACATGAGGTCACATGTGTTAATGAACGCACACCTATATTTATTTTCTTTAAGACATTTAGCAAATTGTATCCCACTTTATGGATGGATCAGCTTGACTTTTGGACTAGGAAATTAATATATTGGTGCCATTCTAATGGATGGATTGGATCTGATCCAATCGTAACCTATGGTGCCATGCTGACAAATGTGTGGCTTGTAAATATTGAAGGGTTGTCTTTCAATTGTGAAGATTTTTGGGTGCCACATATTTACGGTGGTGCTAGTTGTTCTACTATTCAGATATCCAGATGACAGTCTCACACATCTAACAATGGTCCTACTGATGGCTCACCCAACAATGCATATAATTTTGCCTTGCAAAATATGAGCTTGCGGTAACATATATACATCACTTTGTCTAATGTGTATGTGCAAAAGGGTGGATAGATGGATAGGGTCTGTCCATTAGGCCCTACCATGGATGGAATCGATGTGTGTGTGGCTAAGATGTGCAGGTATGTAAAAGCCTATTCAACTCAAAGTTTGATTGAACCGTTGACTGGGATTCAAGATACAGGGTCCTCTCAACCATCAATATTTGCATTTTTATTCAAGCAATTTGTGAAAAGGTAGGAGTTAGTCCTTCCGAATGGATTCTTTTTGCCTTATGACAATGGATATAAGTTTATAGACTTAAATGACTTGTTCTTTCACCAATACATACGATTCAATATTCCTCGAAAGAACAAGAACACAAATGCAATTCAAATATAGCTAAATGTTGCCGATTTCATTAATATTTGGAAATAATGTTCATTACAAGCGACAAGTTACGAGACAACCAAATGAATAATTGAGAAAAGAAAAGATAAAACCTAATGAGTCTATCAAAATAAATGATTGGGGCAAGTGTGATAAACTAAATTGGAACTTTAGTGGTCACGGTCTTAGCAAAAATTTACTTCTACTCCCAATATATTGTAGCAGGAGCCACTAGGTAGTAGCAATGCAATACTAGGGTTAGGCTAAGTTAAACTAAGAAATATAATCTAAAAGATAGATTAATATGTTCGGCATAGGGTCTCGAGCTCTTATTCGATTAATCCTTTTATAGATTGTTGAGGTGGTGAAATCCTTCTCCGGTGTTTCCTTATTTATCCTGGATTTTTCGCACTCAAGTCGCGGGCTTTTCGGATAAGAAGTCTTCTCAGCAAATCTTCTAACTAAGAAGGTCTCCAAAAAGTCTGTAGTCATTGAATTTCAGATTTTCACTTCTATATGTAAATTCTCCCATATAGGATTCTTCCGAATTGGTCAAGGGAGTATCCGACCTTAAGATCAATCACGGATATTAATTCGAGTGACCTGGTGTATATCACTCAATTCCTGACTATAGGAGTGGGATTTGACACATGATATGGATCTAGAGATGGGTTGGATCCATCACATCAAGATCTCCCATTCTTTTGATCCTAATGAAACCATGACCATTGGATCAAATCATCAAGTGGGGCATCTGGGTAATCTCTCTGTTTCTTTCGATCTCCTTGATGAACTGGCTTAAATCTGTCCGATACTAATATGTTATCAGACGTATCATATCCTTCTTTAGATCCCCTTCACATTTTTTTTAAAAAAATTTTTAATCGAGCATGGTTTTAGACCCAACTGAGCTGTTGCGTTTATCTCTCCTGACCTGGGTTCGATCCATGGCTTGGTTCGTTTGGACATTGGTTCGATCTTCAGATCTTTGGATTCTTCTCGAACTGCTACAGCCTTTTCGAATGTCTCGGGAAAGATCTTACATTTTGGAAGGATTGTGAGAGATGGCCTTACCGAGAATATCATCGCCAAATTCGTGATAGATCCGTTCTCTCGATAGGTCTCTTATAAGTATGCCGAGTACGTTGCCTCATTAATGGGTACGATAATCAGTGGTCATGTGGCATGCACTGATTCGTTCTCCTAAAGATGCAAGTGTAAGGGTTTGTGCCTTCACATTTATAATCAAATGCATATCGCCGAAGGAAGATCAAACAGAGATGCTCTCAGGTGAGAATAAGTTTCATGCTAGTTATAGTCACATGGTGTCAACACATGGTGACCTTTGATTGTTCACGTCAAGGGCGCCGAAAATGGGGTGTAAACATCATGGGTTTCGGACTATCCATCTCATGGACCTACCATGAATTTTGGGCATGGCCATATTGGTATACTCAACTGTGTATGCGTAGTTAGGAATATCAAACAGTTAGGGTTTTCAAGTTTTCAACATGTTATAATTTCCGCCGCCCAGGAAAGCCTATGACATAAATGGTTTGCATCATCAATCCATGAGCTCCACATGCAAAGAATACAACTGGTGAGTGGACAAATTTCTAAGAGTCAAGTAGCCCCTCCATTTACTTAGGTGATGCTACTGTATAAAATCATCTTTTATAACAATGGTTGAGTAATGGACATCCAAACAGTGCATTAGAAGGCCTTCACAGTGTAGATTTTTTAGTGTGCAGCCGATTTGTGTAACTCATCCACAATGCATTACATGCACACCTTTGATAGTTACAAAACTTCCCAATGGTTCATATTTGATGTTCTAGTATTGTCTTTTGATGAGTAGACGAGTTTGATCTTTTGGCCCCAGTCATCTAAAAATGGTATTTTTTTTTTTTCTAGAAGATTAGCAATTGTGAGGATTTTTTTGGGTAAAAATGGCAAAATCAGTTATATATGTTTATTTTTTTGTAATTAGTATAAATAAAAAAATAAAATTTGTCCACCCGGTCAAACTGCTGAGTCTTGATCTGACCCGACCAGGTGACTGGCCAAGTCTGCGTTTGCAAACTATGTACACAATATAAGTAGTCTGGATCTCAGTCACTAGGTTTGGCTGGCCCAGCTCCAATGGGATGCGATCTCTCCAAGTCTGGCCCACAAAGTAATTCCTGGTCCAGAGCCCGGATCATGGTAATACACTTGTATTGACCCAGGCCTAGCCAGCCACTTTGGTTATAATTCTGGGCCGTTCATTAGGTGTGCCTCGCATTCATATACTATATGATAAAATGCCCTTGAATCCTAAATAAGCTGGTATGATGGGATCTTAGACATGGATCGAGCCTGGTCCCTATTAATAAATGGGCTTAATATGAAGCCAGGCCTGGCCCTCGGGCCTAGAATTGCCTCACAACCCGGCCTGAGGCAAGCCACAGCCAAAATCTAATGATCCAGCCCAGCCCATTGACAGCCCTATCATTTACAAGTATAAGGTGAACGGCTATAGATCAAGGTTACAAGTATAAACCACATTTCAAAGATTTCGAAAGGAGTTTGGGTGTCCGTAAGGTTGGCAATGGGCCTGATTCATATCTGTACTCCTGGTTCATGGTCAGTCCAGTTATTAATTTGACCCGTAACTCAGGCCAACTAATGGTCTTTTCATTAATCGGCCTGAAAATTTACGCAAGTACCTAGTTGTAAGCCATGTTGCCTGGAAAATGCGTCGCCAATGCCGGCTGGCCAAGGTGGTTTATTAATATGACCAGGATCCACAGATAAGGGGCTAGAAAGAGCTGCATCTGCTCTGGGCTTGATCGAACCATTCCGAGGGCATCAGGTGGTGGTAATTCAGCAGAGTTCCCTAAGGGGGGGGACCAAAAAACACCTTTATAAGTAGATATAGATGTAGGCCCACTACTTATAATGTGGTTTGGTGGAGAAAAAACATGGGCTAACCCCAAAACCATGTTTAGCAATATTGTAATTGGCTAGGCTCAGGCCTAGGAATTTCTTCTCAAATAGGTGGCTAGTATCACTCACTTTGAAGTTTCTTTTCTTTGGGACTATGTAGCTGAGTGTGCGGAGAAAAGAGAAGAGATCACCATTTTCTTCTCTGCAATCATCCTTGAATTCATAGGAAGAAAAATCTCTAAAACAATAATAGAAGAATAATATCATTCAATGAGGTGTTGCTTACAATGCATCTAATGTGTTTATATAAGAGGCTTTGGACTCCTAATCTGATTCAAACCATACAACTTTTCCCCAAATAGAAACTTGATGTGCTCCATCGAGTCGTCCATGACCCGTCCTACATCACAGGATCTTGAGCCCCACCAAATGTACATGTGGATGATCTTGACCGTTCATTCAATGATGAAGGGGGATGCTACAAAAATTCCCCTGACGATAAGTCCCAAACCCTTCAATCTGTGGCCTATTTATTGTTTAATGTATGATTGCTATACCAATTTTTTTTTTTTTCCCATAATCATCTATTCACAAGCTAATGATTGATGGGTTCGGACCTTAAAATCTAGTAGACATCTCCCATCCATTATCGGTTCAATGGCCTAGATGACTGAACCACAACAAACCATACATTTGCAAATGTACATCAATTCCTATCTGAGGTCTAGATTAGGCATGGATGAAGACTATATTATATAGAAAGGCATAGCATGCTCTATAGATCCACTTTGTCATCATCGTGTCCTGCGACATAACATGTGTGTATGGGAGAGTATGTGTGGGACAGTCGGGCCCATAGCTCAATCAGACGGTCGTGGTTTAGGTCCCGGCTTACCTACCGATGTGCGTGTAGGATCTAGTCGAAGATAGGGTCGTAGAGGACAAAGATATGAAGTAGTGATTCCAACAGCTGGTTCAGTGTATATATGTCCTCTTTTTGATGATTTGATTGGTTTAGAGGAAGTATTTAAACAAGCAAATTCCGACAAGTTTGGATCAAAAGAGATAAAGGGAGAAGGAAATAAAATTATTAAGTGATGATGAGAAACTGCACCCACTTGCCTAAATCAAGAAACCTTCACATGGGATCCTACTCATATGCAAACACTAATAACAATTCCTAAAGTAGGAAGGACATTTATAGCCTATGGTCCTAAACTAACACCAACCATAACCACAATGATGGTTTCATAAACTTTCATTTGAAAGGATTTGGAGGGTTGATTTTAAGGTCCACAATCTCCCATTAGTCCTCACTTTTGAAGACATGGTTACCTAAAATCATGTCCCTCACTCACCTTTTAATCACAAATTAACTTAAAAAGCGAAACACAAGGTGGCGCTAAACATACTTTCGATTTGTAAATAAATGATGGCGGCCTGTTTTGACACATGAATGAGCATTCAAAAATCTGCCCAGCTTTGAGAGCATGGATGAAAGAAAGCAGGAATGTGGGAAGCTGAGGGATCGAAGGAAGCTGCACAGCGCCCGTGAGAAAGCTAAGAAATGTGGATTATTTTGTTGCAGCTGCCGGCTTAGCGTCTCTTCTTCAGAGGATAATGAGGGCACCGACAGTGACCAGGTCGAGCCCATGTCAAGCCTAGTGCATGCCATGGTTCAGGAGCGGTTAGACCAGATGGTTAGAGGGAGATGGGAGCCAAGAAATGGGTGGAGAATGAAGAAACAAAGGGGTGATGAATGTAAGTGTGTTATCATGATTGCAATGGACAAGTGCTCTTATGACCCTGGGGAGGATTTCCGACGGTCGATACTAGAGGTGATAACTACGAACAAGATCGACGAGCCCAAGGAGCTCCGGTGCCTCTTGAATTGCTATATTTCAATGAACTCGGAAGAGTGCCGGCCGATCATACTCCGGGCCTTCCATGATGTCTGCACCCATCTCTTCATGTGTTGTAAGCGGTAATTAAACATGTTGTACTTATGTTGTAACATAAAAGACTCAATTCTTTGGGCAGTCTGATCCGTTGAGTTGCCTGTATCAACACTTCTCTGACGGTTATGATAGAGTGTCCATCTATGTTTGGCCCATCTGCACTATCCATATGACACGTCCATAAAATTGGACCATGTCACCTACCGGGTCCCACTATTTACGGGCCATGGCTCAACATTCCCTCCAATTGAATATGGATGCAATGCCCTTTTGGTTTCAGTCCCTACTTCAGGGACCACCAGCCTGACTGCTTAGCTACTCCCCTAGTGGGACTGTTGGAGACAGCCCATAAGCAGAAGAGCCCACCAGCAGTTGGGCTGGATTTCAAATGGGAACTTAATAAGGGTCCCACACACCTGATAATTGCAATTTGCATTCTACTCTTTGAGCATCCTGTAATTCTTCAAAGAGACATTCTTCTTTTATTTTTTTATTTCTATTTTTATATAATGGTGGACGGACATGTCTCAATAGCTTTCCACTTTCCAGCTATTCTCTATTTTCCAGGTTGTGTGTGTGTGTGTGTGTTCTTGTAACTATACATGTTGTGTGGTTATGGTTGACATGTATCATGATTTCCCACTCTCCAATCATACATGTCCATCTGGCATGTGCGTGGGACATCCCACCCATGCATCAGGCAGGGCCTACTTTTCTGACGTGGTGCATGTTTGAGGGATCTGGGACATTCATGGATTGCTCCCCCCACTGTTAATTTTCCTATAGCCTCAAAATCCATCAGATTCATTCATCAGGTGGGCCACACATGTAAAGGAGAAATGGACAGTTAGAAAAATGATAACCAAGTGTCTATTTTCAACTGGGATGTGCCGCTCACCTGATGAAAAGGTTAGGCTAATTTTTATGATAAGATGCATTGGGAGGACCATCCAAAGTTTGAAGGGTCGTCCCAAACACCAATGGTACGTAAGGGTGCAATACGTAAGGGTGCAATTGGGTGGGTTGGGTTGGGTTGGGTTGGGTTGGGTTGGGTTGAGGGTCAACTCGAGCCCAACCTGACCTCAAAAGGACCCAACCCCACCTGAATTCCAACACATGTGACCAATCTCACTCGACCAGACCTGACCCAAATACATGTGGATATTTCCCAACCCGAATTTGGTCCACGCGAACTCAAATCAGGGAGGGGTTTTTCAACCTGAATCCAACCCAAGGACCTTGACAACCCGAACTTGGGTTGGGTGAGTTGGGTTCAGGTTGACCTAAACCAAGTTGCAGCTCTAATTTTATGGGCGAGTTGCAGTGATAACCTTGCCATTCACCTATTAAAATCGCATATTTGAGAGAGAGCAGTTACAAATGTTTATTAACATATTTGAATGAGTGGTACCAGTCATGAATGATGCAAAATCTGATATGATATGCTGGTTTTGACTGTATGTCCCTGTCCCTGTAAATGTGCTCCGTTAGTGTGTTTTTCATCTGCTTTTGGTGCATCATCTTGGGGTGTAAGAAATTAGCATTCCTAGGAAAGGGAATTACAGTAGCCGTTTGGACAGAAAGCAAGCTGTGTTGGGACAAGGATTGCTCGTCTTTGTGTAAGAGTTAAATAACTTGTTCCTCGTTTAGTATACATTAAGAGTAGAATGTTCCGTCTAAGTGTCACATGTGTTAACATCAATCTTCGAGAGCCCAACATACAACACGAGTTATTGTACTCGTCTGTTAAAATACTACTATAATGACCCATAGTTTTATAAGCCTTGGTGTACACACGTACATGTACACTTACATTTATCGAAGTATACATGCGTTCCTCCAACTCCATTCATGTATAATGCGTCCATAAATTTACCCAAGTTGTGACCATTGATATCCATGATCGAGCTGTTTGGTGTGAATCACTGGTTTAAGTAATTAACAATTATATGATTTTGTGTATATATATGTATAGTATGTATATGATTCTCTCTCGCCACTTGTATACATGAAGCCACCTGTTCATCCATCAACTAACTTAAATTATACGCTGATCATATACTAAACTTACACCCACACCTTTGTAATAGTGGTAGACTGAGTGAAGATAACCTTGTTTCAACACTAAAGTCCTAGTATCGATTCTAAATAGGGGTGGCTAACATTGAAGTGTGACGAACGGTGTGGGTGTGTACTAACCCCAAAAAAAAAAAAAAAACTTACTTGATCATGACTATCTTCCCGTATATCAAAATTACCTAATTAGGATTGTATATTCACACTAAAAATTAGCCCAAATAAGATTTCTAACTTGTACACCTAGTCAGTTCATTCTAACTATCCAATCGTGAGCTATACTGACTCATAGCCAACTCGTGAAGTTTAAGATCAATCCACCTTTGTTTGACTCATGATCACCACCGTAAACTCACATCTCTAATGGCCATTGAGTCCATATTTTAAATAAGCCATTTTAGACATATGATAATGTGCCTAAACATTTCATAACAATCCAATCAAGAAGATGGACCAATCTCTTGATTCTTACCCTTAACTGACATGTACAAATCATTCAACTCCATCCTTAAATGTAGGTGACTCATTCGTTGATCTCCATATCTACTCGTATACTTGTCCATTCATCAAACCAATTGTAGAGAATTCTAATTAATCTTAGATTTAACAAGCTAGCCGCCCATGTCACCATTAGACTATCTCATCGCAACAAACTTTTCTTGGGACCATTTAAATTGTACTTAACTTGTTAATCTATGTTTTCAAAGAGTCCGGATCCTCTGTTGGCTCCAAATGGAAAAACTCTGTTTGAAGCCTTTTCATTGGTCTATATCACACTGCATGACGTTAGTGTGATCAAGGTTGCACTTAGGATGTGACTAGGTTGCTAGACCAATGTGATGACATGGACTAATAAAAATGCTCCAAAGGGTTTCCTTCTTTCGCAACCAACAAAGGATCCAGATTCATTTTAAAACCATCTATCCTATTTCTTAACTTTGTGCTATCACACCCAGGTCCATAGCTCAAGTGGTAGACTGGGTGAAGATAGCCTCGTTTCAACACTGAGGTCATGGTATTGATTCCCATAGTGGGGGTGGCTAACATTGTGATGTGACTAAAGGGTGGGTGGGTGTACTAACAACCAGGTGTGTGAAAAAAAAAAAAAAAAAAAAAACTTTGTGCGGATCATATTCAGCTACTGAATTTTAAATCTGATGACTATAGGTATATCTATTGATCATTTAAGGACTTCTACAGTGTACACATTCCTCTTCTTGGACTTTTCTCAACAACTTATCTGTGCAGGTCGATCGACGAGCACGGAAATCCTTAGTTTTGTGCTTTAGATCGCAAAAAAATCTACACAATTACATCATACGTTCAAAATTATTTGATTTTTGTATTTTTATTCTTAATAAAGATTTATTAGTAGAAATTCAAGTCATTATATTTTGTTTTGAATTGGTTCTATGAAACGTGTATTTTATGATGATTTTGGGGAATTGCGTAAAAATGGTCAAATACGTTGTGTGTTGGAATAACTTGTGATTATTTGAGAGTATGATTGAATTTTCAGTGTCTAATCTAATCCCCACCGGTACATAATTTACGTGCCACTATTTAGATTCTTAGAAAAAATCAATCTTATCTGATCACCAATGGGACTTCTGTACATTGTTTTTTTTTTTTAACCATTGATAATCAGATTGACTGGCCCAGCTGAAAAGAACATGGCCTGATCTGTCATAATTTTTGTAAAAAAAAAAAAAAAAAAAAGAGGCATCTAAGCGGTGGGTCCCACCTTGCAAGAGGCTTGTATCTGGTGCATGTGGGGTACACGAGGCAATTTTTGTGAGCTGTGTTACTGCATAATTTTCAGTGATTGCATCCCAAGAAAGGAGACAATAGCAACATCATCTCATCATTCTCTATAATTATGGCCACTATGTGTAATCAAACGAAGGAGAAATGATTGTACATTTTTTGTACTTGAAAAATGCCAAGTGCACTTTCCATTCCACGTGCCAACCTGCTCCATCTGCGAATTTTAACCATTGCTCTACATTTTTTTAAAACCACGCGTGGTACTAAAATACATGTGACTAGGTTTCGGTTCAGCAGGAGTTGCCAAGTCAGCCAGCCAGCCAGCACTACGAACTCAATGCAACTCAGCCAGCACTACGAACTCAATGCAACTCGGTGTGACTCAAACCAAGTCACATTTTCTCTAAAAGCTCAAGTTGTTAGAAGATGGTGTACTGAGAACAAGGGTGGAGGGGTAAGCATACTGGGCAAGGGTAGAGGGACACTTACCAAGGGTGGAGGGACACTTACCGCTATGATACCGTGTCAAACAACCACTTGATCTAAAAGCTCAAGCTGTTAGAGGATGGCTTATCAATGTATATCAAGGGACTCTAACAATCTCTAAAAACATTGTTACCAATTTATAAGTTATGTATTAAATAAGGAGTCTAGTCAAAAGAAACTCCGTGAGTCTTCGAGTCAACCCAACCTGGCTGGATATCAAATCTAGTCTGAGTTTTTTTTTTTTTCTTTTAACTATGCCTATGAGTAATAGAAATAACTCAATTGTGACTATCTTCCTTCTCCCAACCAGATGATAATATACATATTAAAGAGAGAAAGAGAGGGTCGTTTTCACCTGTGCACTTTCGCACACGTTTGGGACAAAATCTGAACGGTTCATGTGATACAGCACCCCATGAAACTCCTAGGGACCAACTTTCAACTGATCCAAAACTCTGGTAGGTCGAAGCAAAAGAGAAGCAAATCAAGGGAGGAAACTGTTTCCTTTTTCCATGAACACACACATTGCAAAGTCACTAATACGTAGGTTAAGGCTCCAGTGATACCAGTACTGCAATAAGTAACGTTGGCACAGGCGGGCTATTGAGGGCTCCACCTCGTGTGTGGATGACATCCAATCCATTCAAAGGGTTTTGCCGCACTAAGATGTCCAGATGATCCAAAAAACAAATTAGGCCAAGCCAAACATCATGAAGGCCAGACCAGATTTTTTTTTATTTATTTATTAAATGCACAAAATTCATCACATTCACCTGGTGGTGCTCATCTCATGATTGGATTGGCCTGACTTTTGGAGTGCCGCATCATCAGTGTGGGGCATACCATTTTGGACGGATTGGTCCATTCACATATAATGCAGGCTCACCCTTGGAATTCTTTTTTTTTCTTTTTTTTTTTAAATTCTTTTTTGGTTGCTATACAATATTTTCTAATAGTGTGTCCAAACTTGGTGATTGGATTGGGCTGATTTTGAGCTGGGTGCACATCATGTTGGGTGGGCTGGATATCATCCACTCCAACGTGGGGCCCACAACAGCCCGGTACCACTGTTACTTATGGTGGCATCAGTACCACTGGGACATCCACAGGTAGGCATCATTTTTCAATATTAGATAGCATAAAGGACTATTTTGAGACAAACAATCAGTCCCACAATCGCAATGGAAACTTCAAATCCTCCACAAACGATCCCAAGTGTTACCCTTGCTTCGGGAGAAATTACTATAATTTGTTTGTTTTGTTTCGTACTCACTGAAAGTTTTATGTGATTTGGATTGTCACAGAGTTTATGTTGGCCCTGCCTTTATTGGCCATTCACAAAAAGAAAACAAGGCCAAAAAAAAAAAAAAAAAAAAAAGGTTAGTCCTTATTATTCAAGTAGTAAAATGCTAGATATGAACTAGGCCATACATCATGCTCTCTACCTTTGATTGCCCATCGTATGAAAAAAAGAAAAAAAGCTTGGATCAGGCCGTTCTAACCTTTGATCAATATTTAGAAAAATGGTGATGGCCCATGCTAATTATACAGGAGAACCTTTGGTATTTAGTAGGATCAGGTCAGCCATTCTTTATGTGACAAATGTTGGGCAGCTCAAGAACATCACTTTCATAGGATGTGTAGCTGAAATTAAGGATGCTGTTGAAATGGATGAGTGGAAGACCAAGAAGGATAGAAATAGAAACGAATACATTTGAGGGAACTTCGGTGTAGCATGAATAGTTGATGCAATTACAGCCGTAGATGGTTTGGGAATGTGCAATGGAGACCAAGCATTGTGCGGGTTAGGAGTTGATTCAAATTGAAAGACTATAAAAGGGCAAAGGGAAGACCAAAAGGACATAAGAAAGGTAGTAAGAAAAGACTTGATGATCTATGGTTTAACCGAGGATATGGTCCTTGATGGAATGGAATGGTGGAACAGGATATATGCAGTCAACCCCAAATTTTATCTTTAATCTGCATTATCATAATGTAAGTCACCTTTAATTAGTCACCCTTTTCCAAAGTTTTCACTGTTAACAGATGATCCAAGCCAACTGATCGATAGCTCTAAAAATGGAAGGTCCATATTGAGCATGTTATCCATTCATCCATTGAGCATATTTCCTATCTCTTCCAGGAATCACTATAATTGGATGACCTTAACCATCCAATTAGCTGCTAGAAAAAGTTCAGATTCAATTGAATAAAGAAAGCTGGGTGGTTAGGATCTTCCAATCCTAGAGGTTTTTAAGGCAGTGACCATTCATTTGCTTGAACTTGACGGAACCATGGGCCCATTTATAAACACAGGCCAATAATCATGCAATTCCTTATAATATCAGTAGAAAAACCACCTTTCCACTCAATTTATAATCAGAGTTCCTCAATTGTCTCACTCAAACGTAGGGCAATCAGAGGGTGGGGCTTGGGAAGAAAAGAAAAATCAAAATTTTGAATAGAGCTGGCCCAATAGGCCTGGTGACCAGTTCAAAATCTGGGCCAAAACCAACACCAGGTCTTGCCTGTTGATGGCCCTAAGATGTAAAATCGCCAAATGGGAAATGGAGATCTCAGGATCTACAAGTAAAGACTTCCAAATGAGAAATGCTCCTTCCAATCCAGCGATCGCTCACTGCGAATACGTTTTTTTCAAGTAAAGGACAGAACCCCGCAGTCACATAACTGCAGTAATATAAAAATAATTCACTTGCCAAAGCAACCAAAACAACGTATCTTCTCTTCCATATGATTTGCCTCATTAAGTCTCTCTCTCTCCCTCTCTCTCTCTCTCTCTCTCACAGTTGATTTCCCTTGAAAACCAACATTCTGTTTTATTCACATGGAAAGACCAAATAAGAATGCCACTACCTTCGCAAGGAGAACAAATGTTGTGACATTTCCGCCTCCTAATGACATTTTTGTAATGCCTATGTAGTCTCCCAAGACCCAGCAGCATGTGGCTCCACTTGGAATGTTAGAAACGAAACAGCTTAGGATACAACAGAGAAGAAGTGGGCCCAAAGAACATGCCTGTAAGAAATGGAAGGTGGCCATCATCCGTTGATCTCTTTCTCAGGTCCAAAGTACATAGTGCTAAAAACAGACACCATAATAAGCAAGCATCCGATGAGCCTATTGAAAGATGGTGACACCCTCAAGAATGCGATGCCCCATATTTGAGAGAGAAGGGCCTGTGAAAGAGAAAATTTATTTAATTTGAAAAACCATTCTGAAGATGGAAACTATTAAAGAGTATCATTATCTTATTTCTGTAGTCCTGAAAAAAGGGATAAGAAAAAGAAAAGAACCTCAATATATTGCATATTTGCAACTTTACTAGTTTTCTCAAGCTGAAGTCCACGTGCTGTAAAGACCTGGACATAAGAAGACATTGAAACAGTTAAAGCAGCTGTCTACAACAAAAGAACCAACTGTAAAAGAACAAGAAGAAAGAATCAAAACCTATAGCGAGAGAAGATGCGCAACGATGATTTTTTTAAGGTAACAAAAATCGCTATTACTTCTAACCACAGTCCACAGACCAGGTCAGGATTCGAATGTCAGATATTGGAAGGATAAGAGGCAACATGCCAATAAGACATAAGAAATGAAAGATACCTCTGCAAAGAATGCCAATACACCAAGTACGACCAGGGGAAGAAATGTATAGAAATTTGGCAGCACAAATTCCTGGAAGGAAGATAGTGAATAACATTGAAAATGCATAAACATCAGATGCAAGAAAATGAATGATAAAGACTTGATTGATTGTAGCTTCTATGCTTTTAGAGAAATTAAAAACAATTAAATCAATCGAATGACATTATAGTGATGCATTCACTCTATAGGTCCTACTAGACAGACTGGAGTCTTGATGTAATGTGTTATGTCAAGTGAGAAAACTCTTTTGGAGACAGGCTTACACCAGCAAGGATACACCAGAGTAACAAAGGCCATGAAATTGTTACGAAGGAAACTTAGGGGTATGGAATGTGTGGTGCAAGTGGAGCAAGGAGGGGATAGAGAGAAAAAAAGGAGAAGAGGCAGAGGGAGGGAGGGAGGGAGGGAGGGAATTTACCGTCTATTAACAAAAGCTTGTAAAGACTAACTGTGAGGGAAAAAATGTCCAAAGCTATTAACATTATATGTAGTAGAGATACTTGAAGACAGTGAATGAACTCTTTTGTGTGTACCAGTGTGTGTGGGCATGCTGGGAAGGGGTATCTCATAAAATCTTCAGCATTCAACAACCATTACAAAAGTGTCTTCTACACAATTGGAATCTTCTCAGAACAATCTGAATAGAAATTTAGTTTTGTAGCTGTGACATCTTTCAAGAAAAACGGTTTCTAGCACATAGAATGAGTAACAATGAAGAATTATGAATTATAAGCTTTTGGCCTTTGGACATTATTCTAAGGGTGGAGCTGTGACTGATGGTCAATCAATTTGAAACCAAAAAGAAGGACGTGGATGACCAGCAATATCATGATAGAGGGTGTAGAGATATAGGTGGATTGTACAGCAGCAGACTTGGTTAACAAAAGCAGCCAAAGGAGGGGATCGGGAACTGGCGTAAGAGGACAATAATCCATTTCTGAGGGCAAAGCACTGATGAAGCATGGGGTACTAGGAGTTCTACAGTGGATACATCTCAATGACCACAAATTTGACATCTTCCCAAGAAAGATGTGGGATTTGTATAATAGAAGCATGTCTACAGAACAAATCATGGTACTTAGTACAGAGAATAAGCTTCAGTCACCATTTGAATAATACTGAAGTCTTTCATTTGATTTAAAATATAAAAACAAACATAAGGTTGCGGAGAGAAGTGCCCTTGATATAGGTAAACCCAAATAAAGACAGATTTTCCATAAATGAGAGATAATTATTGAATGCTATCTTCTTCTTCTTCTTCTTCTTTAATTTTACTTTGTTTTATCTATTTATTTGGAATACTAACAGCAAATTTTACTCAGAAGAGAAACATCAAACAATAAGGAATGAGTTCCCAGTGCAAAAATCTGTCCAAATAAAACCTACTTTGGCAAATGTATTGGCCAGCTCATTTGCCTCTCTTCCATTGAGACCACCATTCTCCATTTTCCCTGTCGCTGAGACCAACTAACACTCTCTCCACTGCAGATTGAGGGGATGTGCTGGATGCCTCCCATCTCATCAGTGTAGGAGGTGATAGGCCGGACAACCATCTTGTTGATAAGTTCCTCAGACACCTGGGGGAATGACGAATTGAGGGATGAGCCAGATGCCTCTCTATTCATCCATCCATTCAGTCAGGTGATGGAGGGGACTTCGAGTAGGGTGTAGCTGTTTCCATCCTGCTGATTTTGATGGGTGGTTGGTCGAGTGGCCTTTTTTCTAGTGTGGTTGGGCTCTTTTTTCTATGCTATGGAGGGTTCATGTGAGGATCATCAAGGGTCGCAATGAGTCCAGTAAAACAAGATTGAGAAAGGGAAAGGCCCTTTTTCAAACTTTGACACTAGATTCAATCTGAAGTAGGGAGCGGCACATATTGACCTATGTTCGAAGTTTGACAAAATAGTGGAAACAGACATCCACAGGAACAAGGAGACCAGGTGTTGCAAAGATTTGCTTTTGTTTGGTTCTTGTATTGGAAGAAGCCAAAAAGGCTATTGAATTAGGTATTCAATAACGGTAACAGCAGGCCACTGTCGTTACCATTACAATACCAGCCCTAATGGCCAACGAGGCCGTTGCAGGCTGTTTTTCTCCATAACAGCTGTTATAGATCCATAATGCATAACGGTTCCCACCGTTACCGTTACATAACCTTTTTAAGTACCATGATTGAATCCCACTATAGAAGATTCACACCCCCTCTTGCAGAACTGTCACTGATTACTATGGTTTTTAACAGTTGTGGTTCCTCCTGGGGCCAGGACTCATTTCGGTGAGCAGAAACCCATTGCAGCAGCTGATGCCAAGGCATGGAAGGAGATGGCCAATTTTAGGTTGAGGGTTGTTGTAAGTAATCATCTAGCCAGGGAAAACATATTCTCTGAAGCTTCGCCCTGTTGGAAAGGATGATTTTAAAGAGTCTGATTAGAAGATCTGGAGATATGGGTATGAGACCACTAGAGGTTGGTAATTATGACAGGAATCAAGAGAATCCATTGGCAATTGTTGTTCTTTCTGCTCAAGGTGGATAGAATCCAAAATGAGGGATGGGGAAAACGGGGGGGATCAATGACCTTTGCAAGATGGAGTGACAGGTCCGGGTCCTCTGGCAGAGAGGTTTGGGTTAAGGCTTGGGGGGTGCCATTGCAGATGTCGACACATTCCTTGCTATCTAGTCATGCTTTCGCACTGTGATGGAGATAGATGCCAGTTGGGAGCACAGGAAGAACTTGGAAGAATGAAGATTCTACTTGATGGCTTCATGGAGTTGTTTAAGCGAGTGCATCTCGTTGTGGAAGGAGAGTATATGATTGAAGTTGGTGAGGAAGGGGAGGCATCAGATCCAGTGATTAATCTAAGGAGATGGATGGAGTTATTGGTGATGTCATTGAGACATGTCGTAAATTACTGGCTGGGCTAATAAAAAATTATTGCCCTGATAAAGTTGGGATATGCGTTTCCCAACTGGTTGAGTGTGGAGAAGATGGGAACATGTGTCTCAGCATCGTTGAAGGAGATAGGAAAGGTAGCTGTTGGCATAGCGCGGAGGGTTATAGGGATGAGGACAAGTATCAAATATCGGAAAGAAAGAAGGATCATGATGTTGACAGGTGTCTGCAGGTGACAAGCAAGTAGAGCGACTCTTATCATGGTGAGAAATTCCAAGTATCTCATGGAAGACAATGTTATTGAGAGGAAATTTTTGAAAAGTCCCCACCCGAACTGGTATTTGGGATCAATGAGGCTTGTTGTGCATTGGGATCCACACATGGGGATGGACAATGGATTGAGTCAACCGTACACTGGGGTAGGCATCAGAACCAGGATTCACCAATTTCTATTGTGCAAGAGGACAATCTTGACTCTAGAAAGGTCATGGGGGACTATAAATCGAGATTCGGTGTTGGGATTGATGGCCATGAGACTACAAAATTTGGGGCCAAGAGTCATAAGATGTCTGGGGTTAAAACGGCTCATCAATGCATTGATAGTACAAGTCGAAATATCGGCCAATATTATTGTTAACGCTATAGTTTTCAATATCAGTATCATATTGGCCATATAGTAGCCGTATTGGGCTGATACGCTATGCGATACGGGATCAAATCGGCTCGTATCGGGCCGAATCAGCCGATAATATCTCCCAAACCCTATCGTCTCCCAAACAGGGTAAGAAAGTCAACAACTCTAAGATGGCTCCATCGCGTTTTACTGATAGATGTTAACCACATGGTGTTTTTTGGCCGAAATGAAAAGGGGAAGGTGTCATTTGGAAAAAAAAAAAAGAAAATCATAAGGGAGGGTGTTATTTGTCTTTAAGCCAAAAAAGAGGGAGCTATATGTCAAAGCCTACAAAAAAAAAAAAAAAAATGACAATACTTGGCATGTTCATTAGCACTACACACACACACACACACACAAAAAAAAAAAAAAGGAAGAAAGAAAGAAAAAAAAAAAGGAAGAAGAAGAACAGAGAAACAGAAGAACAAGGAAACAGTAAAGGGAAGGTGTCATTTGAGAAAAAGCACAAGGGAGGGTGTTATTTGTCCTTGAGCAGAAAAGGAGCGAAACATATGTTAAAACCTCAACAACAACAAAAAAAAAATCAATATTTGACAATACTTGGCATGATCATTGGCACACCAGAAAAGTATAAAAAAAGGGGGGGGGGGGGGGGGGGGGGGTCCATACAAACACCTACCTTTTAAGCTATTACTCTAAAAGCACCTACTTTTAAAATATTTAAAGCAAACCGCTTAAGGTTTCGGCCGTTAGACATCTGAACGCTTGACGTTAGATATGCCGTTTTGGTTAACTGTATTTAATAATAATAATTAAAAAAGAAGAAGCAAACACTGCCCTCCATTCAACATGGAACGATGACAGGGAGAGGGGTTGTCAGCGTCCAAGAGTTAGAAGCTAGGTGGGGGCCCACAATGGTGTTTGTGATAAATCCACCCCATCCATACATTTTTCCGAATCATGTTTGGGAATGGACTAAAAAATGAGGGAGATCCAAATCTCAAGTGAGCCACTCAATAGAAAAGAGTGGAGACCGTATGCCCACAATTGAAACATTCGTGGGGCCATAGAAGCTTTGTATTAGGCTAATATTTTTGTTTTCTCAGTTCGTCCGAGTGTTAATGACCTTACTAATGGATGGGATGGATTTCTCCCAAGCATCACAGTGGCCCCACCAGGGGTAAGGTTAGCGATCATCAGGTCATTGGAAGGTCACGTCAGTCTGAAATTGGGGGAACAAAGGAGTGGATTGGGTATGTCTTGGCCACACTCAACACGATGCAACCATCACTGTATAGCACACATTGATATGCCAATTATATATCCACGCTATCCATCCAGTTCTGCAGATCGTTTTACAGCATGGTCCCAGAAATGAAGTAGATCCAAGTCAAAGGTGGACCAAAATACAAAATGCGGTGGTGATTGACCACTTAAAACTTCACCGACCCACTTAAGTTTTGGATCCAGATCTGTGTGACCTTATCAACAGGTTAGATTGCAAATAACATTACGATGGACCATAGGTAGTTTCTAATGGTGGGAGTTCAATCACCACTATTTCCTATGTGGCCTGCCTGAGATATGGATATCTTTCTTTTTTTTCATCTCATGCTCTAAATTGAGCTGGGAAATTAGATGGACGACATGGATATACAATACACATATCAAGGTCGAGTACACTATAAGGGGTGCATCGTGTTTGGTGAGGCCGGGGTCACAACTAATCCGCCACCCAGTTGGAGATGCGATGTGTCCTTGGTTAGAAGCTAGGTGGGGCCACCGTGGTGTTTGTGAAAAATCCACACCATTCATACATTTTTCTAGATCATTTTAGGGGACGATTCCAGAAATGAGGCAGATCTGAAGCTCAAGTGGGCCACACGATAAAAACATTATAGATTGTACATCCAACACTGAAACATTCATGGGGCTATAGAAGACTTGTATAAGTTTTTTTTTTTTTTTCATGGGAATGACCTTATGAATGGTTTGGATCGCATGTAAACATCACGGTGGAGACCAAAAACTTTTGAACGGCAGGCAACTCCTTTCCACTGTTTCCAGTCATGTGGCCCACTTGATTTTGAGATCCATCTTAATTTTAGTCTCATGTCTTAATATCAGCTTAAAGAAAGGATGGATGGGTGGATTTCTCATAAACACCATTGTGGCCCACCTACGGTGGGGTTAACGATGGTCTGGTAATCCAAACGTCGCCTCGTAATTGCCGCAGAGACATGGGCTTTCAGTGTAAATGAGATGGCGAAACAGATGGATAGCATGGATCGCACACATACATAAAAGTGGGCTTCATCAAACCTTCCCATGCCCAACCCCTTACAATTGGTATAACCGTAAAAACCTAAGAATCATAGGGGCAAATCCGACCTTTAAGCACCTTATCGGCGCATTTCCATCTTTGGGCGTTAGTCAAGGTCAAACAGGCGGTTTTTTCTCCACATTTACAAATGTGAAGCTTTTTGCTTTAAATATTTTAAAAGCACGCATTTTTTTCTTTTCTTTTCTGGAAATAGCCTAAACAATAGGTGGTTATATGGGAACCCCTCATGGTGTGATTTCTTAAAATTGCTTGGAGATATACTTGCACGAAGTGCGAGGGAATAGGAAAGGATTTGGGTGTAGGAGTGAGGAAGTGCCTACTTCAATTTTTTTTTTTTTTACCAAGTATAAATAGCTAAGAAGAGGGAGTGCACATCCGAACCCTGACGCAACAGCTAGATAGAATGTTCATGCAAGATGCAACTAAACTTGATGAGAGATGCCAAGTGCACTTACCTTACAAGTGGAAACAAGGAAAACCTGCTCAATATTGGAGCCATTCATCAAGCAGTCTCATTGTAGCTCAAAAATTAAGCTGGTCTAATCATCAAGTGGGGCATAGATATAGATTGAATTTGATCCATTGGTAAATTTCTCTCAACCGTTCATTTATTGTGCATTAATTCCTACTTCCTTCAGTACATGGTACATTAGTGGTAGGATCATCATGGTCACGCTAGTACATACACTAAGCATATGCAATATAGTTTTACATACAAATTAATATTGTAAATTATATATAAAATAAAAAATGTTATTACTCCCACATGCTATAGAACCATAATCTAGGTCAGTAGAAATGGCAATCTAGATAGCAAATGATCCATTATTGAGTGCCTCAAAATGAAAGATGCAGAGGGTATGGTCACAAAAAAAAAAAAAAAAAAAAAAAAAAAAAAAAAAAAAAAAAAAAAAACACAGAGAGGCTATGGCAATTTAAGTAAAACTCAGCCCACTTGAGATTATTATTAAATCTGTTAAACTTTGGGAGGTATTGTATGGAGTGTTAATTGGGCCTTATTGTACGGATTTCATTGGTGTTTGGCCATTGATTCGGGCCCCCAATATCCCCCATTCAAATCCCTAATCCCCGGATCAAGTATTGGAGACCCCAAAACCTTAGTGTGCTGATCGGACCTGAAGGGAAGAGCATTTTTCGTTGTTTTTGTAGCGTTTTTCATCAAGTAATCACTCACAAAGGAAGCATTGGAGCCTCAATGTGAAAAAAGACTTGCTTGACTTTTTTTTGTTTTTTTACAAGGCAATGTTTAAAGTTGAATTTTTTTTTCCCCGTCGTTACTTTGTGTTGGAAGCAGTTTTAGTAGATTGGTTCTATCTATAACATTGTGTGAGATGCATGAATGATGTTGAAGTGGATCCAAAGTGATGAAGGGCTAGAAATACTAGCGTGATATTGTTGTGGGGGTGTAGTTGTGTGCAAATCTAATTATAAGACCCGTGCTTTTCCATACAAGTTGAAGTAAATTAGTTGCAAGGTGCTTTAGGAATCGAAAAAGGCAACTTATAAAAGTATTCAGAAGGGCTAAATCTAATGTAATAGTGGGCAAAATCTTCTAAGTTAATTATTAAGTTTCCAGAAAGTTGGCATGAGTTGTAATATTATTTCGGTTCTGTTTCTGTATCTTTTTAGGCTTTGACCTATCATCAATAAAATTATCAATGTTAAAAAAAAGGTAACTATGGACAAAAAAGTGTGGTTATTGATCCCTCATCACTAGGAAAAGTATTTGGATCTTTGTTTAAGGCGTTGATAACTTCAATGAAATTGAACGTGAAGAATTATCTTCTCTGGGTTAAATCTGTTGAGGTGTGTCTCTTAGCTAGAGAAAAGGATCACCTCCTTACGGAATCTAAATCAGAGGAATCTGATCCAGTATAAACAATGGATGCATGATGATAACCAGATTCGATCTTGGTTGTAGAATAGCATAGAACTTGAAGTGAGTTCCAATTTGATGTGCTTGAATACTGCAAAGGATGTTTGGGATACAATGAAAAAGATGTACTAAAAAAAAAAAAAGTGTTGGGTGTATCAGTTGTACTATGAGATTTTCTCATCCCAAAAAGTGGATGAGTCCCTTAGTGAATATTGTGCAAAACTGACTAGCATGTAAAAAGAGCTCTCAAGTCTCAATATATCATCCTTTTACCTCAGATGTTACTATTATGAAGAAGGTAGTGGGAAGAAATGAAAGGTTTGAAACTCCTATCCGGGTTGCCAAAAAAAATATCATCCGACTAAATATCAGATTTTGGGAGGTGTATCCATCCCTTTGGTTGCAGAAGTTTATGCTAGGCTTCAAATAGTTTCTCTTGCAAATAACTCTGACAGTGCTCACGCTAATGCCTCTGATAAGGTTGCTTTGGCCACCTCATCTGGTTACTTTGGCATTCGAAGAGGTTGAGGTGGATGAATTGGGTGTGGTGCCTTTCATGCTGGTAGAGGTGGTAGGTTGCCAAGGGAAGGTAAAGGTGGTCTAGTAGTAGAGGAGACAATATATGCCCTCGTTGTGGCCTAACAAATCATACTATAGACTTTTAGTGGGATCTTTATTGAAAACCTCCAAGCACTAATCAAGCCCTTGTGGTTGAGGATGTTTCTAGGGATGATAGACTTACTACTGCTTTATCTAATACTGGTGGTAATCAGATTTGAGTTACACTATCACGAGAAGAATATTTGCGGTTTCTCTGTTCTAGTGGCTCTACATCCAACAGTGTTTCTTCCAATTACGCAAATATGCCTCTTGTCATCTTATTCCTCTTCATGGATCATCGATTCTGGGGTATCAAAATCATATCTTTGCTAACTGCAATTCTTTTTCCTCCTTTAATCACATTTCATCAAATATGTTTGTTACATTAGCTTATGATACTTATTATTATTGAAAGGTAACACTACTAGGGATTGAACCTTGGATCACTCATACACCCTACACTATCTCCACTAATTCATCTAACGAGCGGAAGACTTAGCCACAATTGTTGGACCTACTATTGCTTAGCCTAATGCATCTGTGTTTACCTTCTGCTCTATATGCCCCTAAATTTCCTTTGTCTTTTATCTATGAGTAAACTAACAAAATCTTTAAACTACTCCGTTTCCTTTTTACCTTCTTACTGTGTCTTTCAGGACCTCAAGATGAGAAAGACGATTGGTGGAGGTCGTCATAGGCATGGACTGTACTACCTAGGAGATAATTAGTAGGTGATACAGTGCTTCCTAAGGGTTTTGCAATTCATTAGCATCGTCGTTTAGGTCATCCATCTCTCCGGAAACTACACTCGTTTCATCTCTTCTAAAGGTGCTAAATCTGAAGTGCAAAACATGTCAACTACGTAAACATCGTAGAGTTCATTTTCCGTCTAGAGTTTATTCAAGAAGTGATGTTCCATTTAAATTAGTTCATTATGATGTGTGAGGACCAACTCGAGTCCTTAGATTGTTAGGGTTTAAGTACTTTGTACCTTTTATTGATGATTATTCTAGAATGACATAGTTATATATCATGAAACATAAGTCAGAAGTCTTTCATGTATTTTAGAATTTTCATAGTGAAATAAAAACTTAGCCTTGTGCAAATTTGTGTACGTTTAGAATAGATAATACCTCGAAATTTATTTCTCCAGATTTCCAGACCTATTTACAAAGTCAGCGTTTTATTCATCAGACCTCTTGTGCTTATAAACTTCAATAAAATGAGGTTGTTGAGTGCAAGGATAGACATCTTATTGAAGTTACTTGGGCTTTGTTATTAGAAATGAACCTTTCACAGTTTTGTAGAATAATGCAGTTCTTACTGCGTGTTGTTTTGATAAACAAGATGCCCTTGTCAATTTTAGATGGCAAAACACCATTCTCATTGTTGTTTTTTATTGACCAGTTTTTTCCCCCTCCCGAAGTGTTTGATTGTACTTGTTTTGTTCATCTATTTGGGCCTGGGCCAGATAAACTTGCACCTCATTCTGTTAAATGCACTTTTTTAGGATACTCCTATACTAAAAAAGGTTATCGAAGTCATTGTCCTTCACTTAAAAAACATTTTGTGACAGTTGATATTACCTTTTTTGTTAAAAAAAATGTTCTATTCTATGTTAACAGTGAACGTCTTATTGAACCCATGCTTGTGGAAGTTCCTTGGCCTAATGTATTCCCTTTAGATTTTGTCGTTGAGGAGACACCACCTCATAAGGTTTTCATGTTGACACATTACAGGAAAAGAAGGAAATACCAAGTATTACAGACTACTCCTTCTCAATCTACACAATCGGCTACTTCACCTAATGACGTTCTCACATCTTGTCTCCTGGAGCTGTCAATGATCTACTTATTGTGGTTCATAAAGGTAAACATTCTTGTGTTTCTTATCCAGTTTCCGATTTTGTTACCTTTAGTCACTTGTCCACAAACTATCTTAAGTTTGCCCTTGCCTTGTCTGATGCCTCTATGCATTTGTTGTGGTTTTTTCCTTCTTTTTTTTATTTTTTATTTTTATTTTTCTCTCTCTTGTTGTCTTGTTGCTTTGTTTCTATTTGTCTTTTATTCCTCCCCCCCTCCCTTTTTGGTGTCTTAATAGTATTTCTGCAATCTTAAAAAAAAAAAAAAAAAAAAAAAATCTAGAAACTAGGGCTGAAAGTCGAGCGGGTTGGGTCGGGTTGGTGCTCAACCCTAACCCAACCCAACCTCGGGTTGGGAATTCTCAACCCAAGCCCAACCCAAGTGGGCTCGGTCGGGTTGATACATGCTAATATTTTCGTTATTACGTTAGTTTATTATGTTTCAATACAATCTTATTTTTTGTACCTAAGGCTTTATTAATTATATATGTAGTTATTTATTGTAAAGAACTTCATCTAAACAAATAAGCTAAAATACATGATAATTATTCTTTTAACATTCAAGCATTTCAAATTCAAACCAGTGTTTTAAATAGCGAATAGCGTGTAGCGTAGCCTTCACCCCTCTGAAGCGTGAGGCGTAAGCTACATAGCGTGTAGCGTAAGCTACACACTACTTAGATTGTTAATCAAGGTTGCACTCAGTTGCACCAAATTAGATGATTAATAATAAAATTTAACAAAATTTCATGATATTTGGTGCAACCAAATGCAACCTAAAGTAATAGCAAGGGGTAATGATTAAGTATAAAAGTGAAGAAAGAGCAACAAAACTGATTTAAAATGATTTCTTATATTATTTTACTAAAAGAATTGAAAAGACTAATGAATTTTCATTGAAATAGAAAAATGTAACAAATCATTAAAAACATTATTGATTTTAATGTTATAGTGAAGAATGACTTGTAATATAAGCTATGTATCGTGTAGCGTAGTCTATGAAGCGTCTAACGTATCCAAATTAATCATGTTGCGTAGGCTACACGCAACTTAAGCTATTTTCATGAGCTACGTAGCGTTTAGGCTAAGCTACGCTACGTAGCGTAAGCTACACACTACATAGCGTAGCTATTTAAAACACTGATTCAAACATATCAAATTTCAAACATTATAAGTTTACTTAACTAAAGTAAAACAAAATTATAAGTAACTTGTATATAGATCGGGTTCGGGTTGGGTCGGGCAACCCGAGACCTCAACCCAAGCCCGACCCAAACTTCATCGGGTTGGAGTTTTCATAGCCCAAGCTCGAGATCGGGTTCGATATTTCCTTCCCAAGCCCAACCCAATGTCAGGTTGGTCACGGGTTGATTGGGTTGAACCCGCCCGACTTTCAGCCCTACTAGAAACTAGCTAATCTTCTATTGGATAAGACACAATTAAGTGTAGATGGGTTTACAATGTAAAAATTTTGCTCGATGAATTAATTGATCATTACAAAGCTAGGTTGGTTGCTAAGGAGTTACACTCAAGTTTATGGAGTAGATTATCTTAACACATTTTCACTGGTGGCTAAGATCAATTTAGTTTGAGTTGTCATATCAATAGCTAAAAATCATGATTGGCCTATCTTTCAACTAGATGTGAAGAACACGTTTCTATATGGAGACTTACATGAAGAAGTTTATATAGAGCAACCTCTTGGGTATGTTGCCCAGGGAGAGTCTTTTGAAGTGTGGAAATTAAATAAGCCTATCTATGGGTTGAAGCAGTCGCCAAGAGCCTGGTTTGAAAGGTTCAACAATGTGGTAATATCATATCGATTGAAGAGGAGTAAAGTAGACCATTCAGTTTTCTCGAAGCATATTGCATCTAGCTACATTATACTTGTTATGTATGTGAATGATATTATAGTGACAGGTGCTGACTTGGAGGGTATTGAGAAGCTGGAGCTGTATCTTCAATCTCAGTTCCAAATTAAAGACCTTGGTCTTCTTCAAATGGTGGTGACTACACTTAGCATTTCTTAGACATTTTTCTTTCTGGTTTTAGAAGTTCAAAAAACTTTTGTTAGAGAAAAAGAAAAAGAGTACAACTTTTGTTAGAGAGAGGGAAATTGGGGGGCTGATCAAGAGTTTTCCCCTCGTCATTCCCAAAACAAGAAAAACAGATACAGTATTCCACATCCAACTACTGATTTAATGAAAAAGGGCTAGAACTTTATCAATCATAATATTTTTCAAATGAACTATTTCCTAATGAGTAAAATGTGATGAACTTACCTCAAAGGCAAAAGTGCATGCTGCCGCAGCAGGAGTAGCAAGTACACCAAATCCAAAAACTGTAACCCTGTAGAAGAAGGAGAGTGAATTAGAAAACTGAACCACTTTTACATTTAGAAAATTACTGACATGCTGGACTGCTTCAAAATGCACATTCTCATGCATGGAATGAACACTAAGTGTAAATGTGGGCATAACAAATCTGATGTAATGACTTCTTCTAATAATATTTTTTAAATAAATAGTCTCCACCAGTTGCAGCCCTTCCTCTAACAAGCTACTGTCATTCTAGTGAGCGTTTTTAAATTAAAAGGCACTGAGTTAGGGATCTTACACAGGTTGATCGGATGCCTTTCCTGCAGCTCGTATAAGGCAGTAGCTAACTCCACCAGTTATTGCCGAAAATAAACCCACTAATACCGCATAAACAGGGTGATGTCCTCTAACAATAGATGTGTTACTTGAATCACCAGTTTCAGTTAAGCCTCCTGCATGCATGTAAAGAGAAATATGCATTATAAAGAACAAGTATAAACATATAACAAAAAAAAAAAACCCATTATAGACAGTCATATATACATACTGATAACCTTTATGATACTATTCATGCATAAATCTTCAACACAAATTTATATGCCAAACCAATATACTCTCATCTACCAAATGGACCAGGGTTCAAGGACTAGGCTGTGGATTATTGTGACGTGGATGAATTGACTCGTGTTCATGTTCATTGATTTGCATTGCCAATATAGCAAGCGACTTGTCTATCACTGTTGAGATTCGGAAAGTACTTTGATGTATCAGTCAAGTCAATGAATACACATTCATTACATCAGAGTCACAACAACACAAGCAGGGAGCAAGGCCCCCTTACGGCTGTACCCACCATTTAAACATAAGGTACTACGGTTGAATAACTGATGCAATCAGACGCCAATCGCCATGTGTGTATCAAAGGAGGCCTAAAGGTGGCTCCACATGACTACATGTGGAGGAATCACGTGTTATGTCAGCCAGTTGTTGGTTCCTTTTTAATAAAGAAATTGACAGGGTTATTTTGGGAATTTCCCCTTTTGGTAGGAGAGAGATACTTGCGAGCACCAGTTTTGGCTTGTGGACTGTTGGAATTACACAAGTCTTTTTTTTCTTCCAGATTTGTCCTGAAGCAATTCTAAGAGTTAAAGAAGTTCCAATTCAGATCTGAGACATCTTCCAGATCTGATTCTGTCATGTTGGATCAGGATTTGCATCTTGAAGATGCATATCAGTACCAAACTAGCAGTTAGAATTTTAAACAGCTTGTAGTTGTAGCCTGTACTAATGCAGCACAAATATGCAAGATATTTGTTTATGTATTTCCACCTCAGCACTGTGAAACTTGCAGACTGAAAACTAGAAATGCATGCATTATCAGCATATAAAAAAAATTGACACATGCAAGACTGGTAGACTTTCTGATCAAAGAAAAAGAAGTCAATATATGCTGACTTTTCAGTGCAGAAGGGGCTACTGACAGGATAGCAGAGGAGTTTCTTTCTTCAACCAACAAATATAAGTATTTGCATTACATTTGTGATTAAAGAAACACACATGCGCGTGCGCGCACACAAACTAAAAAACACTGAAAATCATGCCAAATTGTTGTCTAGATTTCCAGGTTTTCTTCTCCAAACTTTTAGGGTCTGTTTGGATTGCAGGAAAAAAAAAATGCAATAATTATCTAACCCATTATTTCCAACAGCACTACTTGAAACATGGATTCCCACGAATTCCATTTTAGATTCTTGTTTGTATAGCATGTAGAAATCTCATATTCCTTTTACAAAGGTCACGTAGTTTCTTCTGCCAGAGGATTCTAACTATGAAAAGCATGGTGTGCTGTGACAGCTATTACTTAATGGTAACGGTGGCAATTGTTACGCGTTATGGGGTTCTAACAGTTGTTATGGGGCTGATACAAGTTTCTTCCAAAAAAAAAGAAGAAGAAGGTTGTTACAGCTGTTATGGCTCGTATCATAACGGTAACAGCCGTGGCCGTTACGGCCACCATTACCATTAGGGAATACCTTGATCGAAAGTCTAATGATAACTTTGTGGAATCCACCTTTCCTTTGCTATCCAAACAACTCATAAGAAATAATCATTAGATAATTATTATGTTTTCTTTTCTTTTTCTTTTCCTGCTGTCCAAATAGACCCATCACGTAACTCACTTTTTGTACTTGTGGCAGATATGTACAAGATTTGAGATGTTCATCAGGCCATATAACAAAATTCACAATGATTAATATAATCCAGTGTTTCAAATAGCGCTTGTAGCGTAGCTAAATAGCATAAATCCCCTGTAGTGTACACTACAGGGGTCATAGTGTACGCTTCAGCTATGTAGCATGTAGCGTTTGTAGCGTACGCTACAATGTTTTTTGTGTTTTTTTGAGTTTTTTTTTTTTTTTTTTTAACTCCGTTTCTTAAAAATGGTGTAAAACTCACATCACATCATGAAAAACTTAAAATGTAAAGTTAGAATCAAATCTTTCTTATTTTATTTTCACTTAAAATAGTGGTGATCCTTTGTTAAAGTTGGTGTGAAACTCATACATTAAAAAACCTTTATATCTGTATTGATGACATTTGTATTGTACTTAATACTCTTAACCTGTAGGGTTTTTATTTCTTTTTCATACCTGCGAGTTGTGACTTTTAGTTTCAATTAGACTATTAATTAAAGTGGTTTGCTTAGAAAGTTGTTGATATGATAATTATTTGATTTGGTTTATAACTTCAAATATTTGGATTGGCCTTTGATAAGTGATAATTAATAACTTTTTTGAACATGCTTGTAGTTGAAGAATGAATCATCTTTTAGGCATTTTTAGATTTTTTTGCTTTTTTTCTTATTATCATCATGTTTTCCCTATTTTTAAATTAAAAAATATAGAAGAAGTCAATCCAAGTTCCATTCTCCATCCATTTTTCCTAAAAGTCTTCCCATTCTTGGATTGACTGGTATAATCATAGCCCTTGGAAGGGAAGACTTTTAGGAAAAATGGATGGAGAATGGAACTTGGATTGACTTCTTCTATAACAATATTTTCTTTCCCCAGGGCACTCGAATAGAATGGTGAGGATTACCTGCTGGTGTAATTTTTGGACGTGGCCCATCCAAGGTGGACCCTATCTTATGAACAGTTCGAATCCTGTGCAAGTTTGCCACATGTTCAAATATCATGTCACTTATAACTAAATCATATGAAATCACATGCACTATCATCTAGTTGTGTGTGTGTTTGTGTGTGTGCGCACATGTGTGAACAGCTTGAGATGGAGAAACTTGTTGAAAGATGTAACGGAGTCCTGATAGAGGGAAAATCATGTCTTGCTGATGTGATGATGAAAAAAATTGTATATTTATATAATTAAAAAAAAAAAAAAAGATGAAGTGATGGAGAACAGATTGAGATGGTTAGCCATGTGAGAAGGAAACTGGAGCTCCATAAGGAGGGAATATTGATTAGGGTTGAATGAACTGAAAAGAAGATGAGAGGAAGACCTAAAAGGACTTGGATTAAGGTGCTGAAAAGGGCAAGGATAAGGACTTGGCAATGATTGGCAAAACAGGATATGCAAAGGCAACCCCAAATAGCTAGGACAAGGCTATGATGATGATGATGATGATACATGCATGCATTGGGTGGGGGGGGGGGGGGGGGGGGGGGGGGGGTGGTTGCTCACATCAATCAGCGAAAAAAGAAAGCCTGCAAACAGCTACATTATACAACCCAGCTCCTAAATATGCTTCCATACGTGCAAACATGTAAATGTGGAACATTGGGCTGTCCATCAGCATGTTCCGATTGTTGACCTGGCCCATAAATCAGGCAGGTCTACTCATCGGGTGGCCAATGTATGGAACATGTGTAGAGATGAAAAGGTATATATCATTTGAAATGTTAAAGGCAATTCATGCGAGGATAGACTGAAGAGGTGATCTGAGGTAGATGTGCCAGTGCAACACACATGTCCTGGATCCATGCCACTTATCTTGTGGGGGCCACTGTGAACATGTTCTCAACCACATATCACGGTCCACTAGTCAAGTGCACTACATGTGTACATTGAATATAGATTATTTGTCATCTTCTTTCCAACCATCCATTTTTCTACTTGCATCTGGCTCATCCTGATTTTTGCCCCCACTTGATGAGTAGATGGGTCCCATACAAAAGTGCTATATTAGCACATGTACTATGAATCAGCTCTACTACCTCTACCTGTGCTGCTCACACTATATTTTAGTTTTTCTAACTGCACGTGCTGGGATAAGGAACCCACACTTTGATCCATTCACACAAAAATTTAAAAGAATAAAAAAACTTCATTTCATTCACATACATGGCGCAATCCACACATCTTAGTCATCATCATCATTATCATCATCTAGGCCTTATCCCAACTATTTGGGGTCAGCTATACGAATCCTGTTCCGCCATTCCACTCTATCAAGGACAATATACTCAGTTAAACCATATGTCAACAAATCTTTTTTTAGCTAAAGACTTAACCCAACTAATCGGGATTGGCTACAAATCTGAGCATGTACCATATTTGTTACCCAATCCGTTGCTTATGCATGTTGGCACCTCTTTCCCACTCACACATGGGATTAGCAGTTTGCACATGTCTGTGTGCATCATTGAATGCCTTCATACCTTGCGAGTCTTTTTTTAGCGAAAGCCTTGACCCAACTAATCGGGATTGGCTACAAATCTGAGCATGTACCATATTTGTTACCCAATCCGTTGCTTATGCATGTTGGCACCTCTTTCCCACTCACGCATGGGATTAACAGTTTGCACATGTCTGTGTGCATCATTGAATGCCTTCATACCTTGAATAACAAGCATTGGTCGAAAAATGAATAGCAGGCCGAAGAAACTGCAAGCCAAACCTGACATATGAGTGAAGTACAACAGATATATTATTTCCCATACAATTATTTTGTAGTAAAAAAAACACAAATCACGATTAAATGAAAGGAATCAATCAGATATCCTCTTAATGCACAACTAACAATGGAACTCAATCATCATCATCATCATCATCCCCATCGTAACACCAGAATTCAATAACAATATTTAAAGAGCGGATAACAGAGAGAGATGGTAATTTATGTACTTACAATGCTCATGTATATGGATTAATAAGAAGAATTTTATTAAAAAGCTCCCAAAGGCAAGATACAATCCCGAGGGGAGAAATGACCTTAATCTTACATAAGGGTAACTGTCTGTCCCCAACAAGATCAGCTTTCAAATAACCCAAATTCCTTTCAAGGCAAAGACGAGGAGCTCACAAGATCTTTCACACTTTCAAACACCTAGGTAAAGGGCATGAATTTATTGTTGAAAGTCACTAGTCCTCTCCTTCTAGATAGCCCATAAGATTGCCAAAAGACTAAGATTCCATAGCAGTATGCCCTTGGATCCCTTCGAACTACCACCAAAGCCTGCAAAATAGTTGCCATAGAACCCAACATCAACGAAGCAACTCCAAACTAGTCTAAACACCATTCCCATAAACTAGAGGTAAACGGGCAATTAAGAAAGAGTTTAACAGTATCCCTTAGGCAAACACAACAACCATAACAATTATCATTTTCTTACTCCACAGATGATCAATCTTGAACACCTTGTTGCACCTAGTTAGCCATCCAAACATGACGACTCTAAGGTGAGCTTTAACCCTCCAAACTCACACATTCCCATCCCTAATGCCCTATACTCCACAAGATGTCCATAAAGAGATCTGACTGAGAATTTCACGATGACTCGCACTTCCAAATTCTCTTATCTTGGCTGGATTGAAGAAGCATTACTCCCTCTAGGATTCTGACCAAATCTTCCTCATTCTCTCTCAAATTTATTTTCATGACCAGGGACAAAACTATTTGGACTACTCCGACATCTTTACATAATAGGAATTGTGGACGTGTCATCAACCAAATAGCACGAGGGATAATCGCCAAACAATGGTCCCAAAAATTTATCATGCAAGCTATTTCCTACCTCAAATGCAGTGCCTTAATCAATAGTGGCCTCCCTACTAAAGATTGATTATGTGCCCATGACCTTCCTTATCTCGCTGAATGAAGGGAGTCCCAACCATCTTCCCACACCCCTATTTTTCTGCTCTAACCCTTCTCCATAGCATATCAACTTCCTACCAAACCTCTGAAGTCAGTTTCTTAATGAAGCTTGGGCCATAGCTTTCAAGAATCTTATACCGGCTCCTCAGCTACTTACTCAGTATACACACCTTGTCCCTGTTCAAGAGGTACCTTTCTTCCAGCCCTTTCCATAAGAAATTCCTTCGTAATTGTTCCAACCGACTAATCACGCTCTGAAAGATAGACAAAATACACTGCAACACCAATAAAGCTGCTTAGAGGAATGTACTTCTCCCTCCCAAAGACATCTCCCCTTCCATACAGCCACCCCATCTCTCCACTCTTTCAATCCCCCCACTCACACACACACACACCCCAAAAAATAAAAAAATAATAAAAAATAAATTGATGCTCATCCCCAGTGGTATTTTTTTTTTTTATCGGATGATTTTTTTGCCCAGGACTGCTTCAAAGCATCTTAAATGTTGTGAAGAATCCAACATATGAGTGTATCATCCACAAAATTATAGATGAGAAACCTGGAGGTGAGAATAAGCCACACTCAAGCCTTCTATCAGCTCTTCATTCTTCTACAAAATTTTACTACGAACCTTGGTTATGTCTACAATGAGCAAAGGAGATATAGGATCCCCGTCTGATCCCTCTAATCCATTAAAGAATCCTATTAGGGATCCATTAACAGGCACAAATATTTTGCTGATCTTATACATTCTTGCCTCCAGCCTCACTAGCAAACCTTGAAACATATCCTCTGGAGCAGGTAATCATGAAAGTCCCAATTTGGATTAGCATATGCCTTCTCCAAATCAACTTTGCATACCAAACCCTTCTTTCCCAATTTTTACCTGAAATTGATGCATTCATGACGTGAGCCACAAGTGCTCTGTCAAAATATAGTTGCACAAATCGTGAAGTAAAGAGACCACTGAATGGAGTTTAGGAGCAGGAAAGGGTCAATTTCAAAAAATTAGCAAGTATAAATAGCAAGGAAGTAGGAGTGTGAGTGCTAGTCTAAGGAGTGATTCGATGCAGGAGCGACACGAACGTATGTCTAACTACTGCCAAAATATTTCCCTTCACAAATGCACCTTGGGAGAATAGGCGATAATTGGATTGAACACTCCATGAAGCCTCAAGACGTGGAAGGCTCATCGCACAATCTTTTTCATAATTGTTTGAAAATTTACAGTTTATATGTTCCCTTTTACCTCAATATTTCCTAGGGACCCCCATTCCCTTAATTTAGGTTGTTTTGCTTTCTCCTTGTCCACCAGGTGACATCGTCCTCGATTTCCTTGTACAATACATTTCGCCAGCTTCCCCCACCTACATACCCATCTCATTTACCTATGTCATGTTTAAAACCCTTGGACATCAAAATGTCTTTCTCACATTGACTTGACTCCTCTCTGCATTTAGCTGCCTCTCCTCTTCCAGCCTGTCAACCCAACTCATTTCCCTCTCCAACAGCCCTAGTGACTTCTTTGGGATGAATCAAAGTCACAGCCACTATGTCACTAATAACACCTTCCTAATCTTCCTCCATTAATCCGTTTGGAGAAAATTGTGGCCTAACTTTGTAATGAGCTGGATAAATTTTGATCTATCAACCCATCCATGAATGCATGTACCAAACCAAACCACACACGTGTGAAAAATAGAAGAAATAATCACATGGCACACACATGTGACACGTGCGAAAAAGAGTGAAAATATATGCATATAAATAATATAAAAAAAAAACGTTAAAAGTAACGTGAGAGGTCTAACAACCCATGCTATCTTAATTTTTAATTTATTAAGATTATGTTAAAACTCCACACACTTCACCGATCTAGACCATTTAATCTCATCGTACTCACTTTCATCAACTAGCCAATGTATCATCAATCTAAACTGTCTAAAGAGTTCAGTCCTTGACCCACTTCCCAATATATGGTCCAATCAATCAAAACCATTTAGCGGCAAACCATATCTTCTAGACTGTTGGGTTTGGATTTGCCATGTGGGCTGCCTATCAAAAAATCTAAACCATTCATTATCTAAATCATCTAAGCATACGTCTAGGGATTGCTATTCTAACTATAAGAGCTTTGCTTATGTGCAAAATATTTTAGTTAGGAATAAAAGTATTGACTGAACTTTAGCATGAGATGTGCTTACATACTCTAAAACATCTAATGTTGACATTTAATGAAGTATTGAAATTGACATTAAAATTAGGATTTTTAGAATTTATTTTTTTAGTTTTTTTTTTTCACGTGAAGAACAACCATTAAATTTAACATTTAAAACTCCATTTGTTGTAAGAGTTGAGGCTTGTATTTGCTTCACATATGAAGCAAGTGCATGAAAATTTATGGCATGGGGCAAGTAGTATAAAAGGGGCAAGGCATGAGCTTATGAGAGGTACAAGAACTAAAGTGTGAAAAAATGGGAGAAAAAAAAAAAGAAACAGAAAAAAAAAAAGGAAGCTTTCTGAAGTTTGTCTAGGTGGGTTATTTTATCCTAAAATTTTCAGATATTTGGAATTGGATATTTCCTGCTTAGCTATTTATTTATTATTTATGTTGATTTATTTATTGTTGAAACTCTTATTTTGGAGAAATTAAAATAATGGCATTAATTGAAACCAACTAGTTAAATTAATTTAAAGTCTAATATTAGACATTAAATATTTAAAAATTTTTTATCAAACATAAATTAACATCTAGAAATATTCATTTTCTATAATTTTATTTAGGAAATTAAATAGGAAATTAATTTTTAATTTTTTTTAATTAGATTATTTTTATTTAGAATATGTAAATTAACTCAATTTTTTTAAATTATTATTTGGTGTTGAAATTCTAAAAATTTAAATTATGATTTCATTTTTTATTTAATTCTTAATTTTCCTTTTTTTATTTCAAGAGTAATTGCATAAAGTTTGGCAAATTCAAGGTTTCTTTTATAAAATTCATAATTTTTGAACTATTTTGTAATTTTCTACAATATCAAAGACTTCTAAGTAATTTTCAGAAATTACAGGCATTGTTCTATACTTGTTCCAAAAAAAAAACTCTTACATTATAATGTAAAAAATCTGAAATTCTAGTGCTATTTTATTTATTTCTAATCGCTAATTATCGGAGAATTATATTATCATATTCTGTTTTCAAATTTAAAAAACTAAATTGTTAATAACATTAAAAAATAAAATTTATATAAATTGCTAACCTTAATAATGTTGGTTAATTATACAACCTTATATGGAAATCTGATTTACTGAATTGTTTTATTATATGACATGCATCCCTATTGGATATTGAATTGTGAAAGAAAGAAAAAAGTTTACACAAGTAGGGCGATTGTGTCCCTTGGGTGAGAGACCCTAAAGCCAGCAAATAGGGCAATTGTGTCCCTTAAGTGGAAGACCCTAAAGCTAGCAAGTAGGGCGATCGTGACCCTTGCATGAAAGACCCTAAAACCCATTGAATCCTTTGCAGTCTCCTTTGTATACAGCGGATGAGTACATTTGTGTGCACGGACATACGTCAGAAGTACAACTAGAGTAGTAGTCTGACTAACTAACGTATGAATGGGTCCCTCACCTCGAGGTACTGATGTGTGGGAGTTAATGCAACGTGGCCATCCACTTGGTATGGTGTTGTAAGAGATGATTTGTATTTACTTAATTGTTCATAAGAATTCATGGAAGGTATGACATTCATGGCATATTTACGATTCCAGTACTGCATCTTCTTTCGTTCTCTGTATTATAATTCAATTATCTATTTTATTTATAAATTCTTATATAATTTGCATATTTCAATTTGTGGATAAGAAATGATCCCACTGAGCTATTATGCTCATAATATTACAACCATGGAGCTAGAATATTTCGAGCAAGCAGACCTTTACTACTAGTTTTCCCTTTTCAGCAATTTAGGGTTAATTTAAATTTTAATATAGTTTTGATTTAGTTTGTGTTCCAAATTTCAATATAAGAAAACTATCAAGAGATTTAAAGTGAGCAAATATTACATTCATGACAAATTATTTTAGTAATATTTCTTTTTAGATGGTTCTGAATACTTATCAAATTCGATGGAATTATGTGGACTTACAGTAAAGATTGATCTATTAAAACTCACGAGCTCGGGATTCGAGTCTGGAATAACCTTATTTGGGTATCCGGATTTTGGGGCATGACAAACTACCACCAACTGATTTTTGTTTCCATGCTCTTCAAGCTTAAGGGCCTAATGTGCTTCCCACTGGCTGGAAGAATTTGAAGTCCGTCCATTGACCATGTTACACAAAAGCTCGATTTGCAAGGTAATGCATTTTATTTTCTCATGGTTCCAGCAATCCCTTGCAACTCCAAATAGGGTTCTAGATGGGCAAGGGAGGATGCCGTACTTCTAATTAGTTGACCCCAGAAACTGAATTCACCCCTGCCCTTCCCTTTCATTCAAAATTCCTGATCTACACCTCCCTACAATTAAGATATGCCAAGCTCTTCAAAAGGGCTTTCATCCCTACACTTTTGAGAGGAAAAAACATCTTTGTTCAACTTTTGAGGCCGGCCAAGGAATCCGTCTGATCACATGAAATTACCTCTCTATCCATATTGCCCTACGGTCATGAATCTTTCTCGCATTTGAGACATTCCCACAGGACTCTAGTTCTCCTTTTCCACCATCATTCTAGTGGTTTCTGCTTTTTCCATTCTTTTGTTACTTGCCTCAGGGCCATAAACAGGCCAGTTAACTCCAAGCATTCCTCCAAATTTCTTACCATTGACTAACGCCCCCCTATTCTGGTTTCTCTTCGTAGACAAAGTGAACAAAGACAAACCTCCTTGTTTTCTCAGAGCTTTATCTCTAACAATATAGTAATCTTTGATTTCTCCTACCATCCTAAACAGAGTAAAGAGCTCAATCCCCATTTATCAATCAGGCAGATCATGGATGCAAGGGGATATCGATGTTCTCCAATCTACCTGTTTACCCTTTTCCTGACCTCTTTCCTATCCTCAGCCATATCCTCAGGCTTGCGGAAGGGGCAAGCTTGCACATGAACAATTTACGCCTATGGGAACTGCAAACAACCTTTAAGAGAAGCAACCAAAGGCTCCATGATAAGAATTATCACATCAACTCTCACTGAATCACCAAAATAATAAAAGAAGTACAATCTAAAATTCTTGGTTGTTAGTTGCAGCATTGTTCGATAATTTCTTAGTTATTTGATAAGAAAACTCACTTGTTTTGTAGATAAAGAATATAGTCGTTGCCATCATCATCATCCTCATCATCATTTTTTTTTTTAATTGGATCATCATTCTCAGTATCCTCATCACCATCGGCAACGTCAGCAGCAACAGCATCCTTATCCTCATCCTTATTGCGATCGTCTCCATTATCATCATCACATTGTCCTAGCTATTTGGGGCCGTCTTTATAAGTCTGGTATGCCAATCATTCCTATGTGAAGCCCTACCCTCAGCAAGTGTACAAGCCTTCTTATCCCTTCTACAACCTTGAGCCAAGTTCTTATAGGTCTTCACCCTCATTATGCTTTTCAAGCCCTTCAACCTTGATCAAACTTCCCTGCCTTAACAAGTCAACTCTGGCATCTGTAGAATGTAGCAAAACAATTCAAGTCAGTTCTCCATCATTTTAGCCCCTATTGAATCTACTCTCTGGTGTTTTGGAAGTCCTCATTCTTGATGTTCCTGTCTAGTCTTCAGAGAAAGAATTGTATCAATGGAGAAGTTGAAATAGAGAAGCACGTGACTTGAATTCCATCAATCATGAGATAGCCCCACCTTTCAATTGGATGAACAGTAAGTGTGATAAATACAGTAAAAAAGGAAAGAAAAAATTGACAGTAATGGGCAAGAGCACAGTCATTTTAAGACATTTAAACTATTTCAGACCACAAGCATACCAACCACAACTGATAAAAACCAATTCCACTGATGAGCAGAAGAAACCAATGGCTACCAACTTAGATTAAACTCCCATCATTGCTCAAAAGACGAAGGAAATAGAAGATTCGAAGGTCGAATCACAAATCACTTGCTGAACTGCTCGAGATATCTGCTTTCAACAATAACAATCCATGTGAAAAAACCAACTTCATGATAATCGGTTCGTTTAACTCCTCAAAAGTAAAGGTATTATTTGATGACCAAACTTTGGAGCACAAACATCCTGTACACATCTTTTTAGGACCACGAGTTGAGAAGCAATGAGCTTCATGTTGTGGGGTCAGGTATGATGTTGCAAAATACATATTCTGCATAACCTCAAATAATTTGAAATCTAAATTCCAGAACTCCACAAGTCCATATATCAAGTGTCTCAAAAAGCAGAAACTTAATTATTAAAATCCACAGGAAGGAATAGCAGAAGTGGAAGTGGTAATATAAACTGTTTATGATTATGAGTGAACTGTCTAAGAATCAGAAGTTTCAAAGCAGAGTGGCACTTTGAGGCCGACATTTCTTGAAATTTATGTTCTCTTTTTTGCTTGTAAAGCTCAGTTTCTTAAAATGGAAATAGAGGTTGTGATTTGAGCTCCAGAAGTTGTTTTATTCCTCTGACTAATTAACACCACTGCAGCCTTTCTAATGGAACTAGAACCAAAAAGAAACTATTTGCATAGGATTGAAACTTGAGAGATATTCTTTTATCAAATACTGAAATATTATTAGAAAAGCAAGAAAACAAGAAACAAGGGTAGCTATCCATTAAGGATTAGCAATTGCATCTTACAAGAGATGGTCTTCATACACCATTAAGGCAATAGAAAGCATTCTCGTACCATATTCGCGAGAAAAAAGATCACCAATAGAACTTAAATATAGCCACATGCAGGGTGGATAATGGAAGTTACAAGGGACTGTTGGGCAGACCCCAACAATCTACCAAATAAAAGAAACCATCTCAGCAATTTTTTTCTTTTAGAAAAATCATAGAATACTATCATATGTATCGGTTGATGGCCTATTTGTAGGCTGCAGTAAGGAGAACCTTACTAAGAGAAATTTGGATACCATTGGCCAATATGACTCACCAATTCATATCCTAAACCTACACAAGCTTTCCCCTAATGATCTGGAATATCCTAGAAATTAGGGAAACAACCCAACTTCTCTACATCACAGGAAAACAGACAAGGAAACAAACTAATAGAACTTCACACACTAATAGATGTCTCTAATTATCATGTGCATGGACTGTTTTGACTGTCCGTAAGCCATATGGTTGGTGAGGCAGACCCACAGTCCATCTAGGCCCATGACCCACTATAGGGCCTAACATATGCTAATTTTAGACTAATTATTTATCGATTTGGAGCCTAAATATCAATATTTTGTAATTAATTATTTCTGAAAAATATGGCAGATGATTAAAGACGTGATTGAAGATATGGGGAGATGTGATTGAAGATATAGGGGCTAATTTGAAGATATAATTGAAAATTTAGAGGATTATTTACTAGATTTGCTTTTACTATTATTAAGTTTTTACCATCTTAGGTAGATTAGATTGATTTGAAAACAATTCAAATCAGTCTCTTAGTTGGGGATTCTTATTGAAGATTCATTTAAGGTCTATAAAAGAGGTAGGCATTCCAAGATTTTCTAGTTGTTAGTTTTTCTTAAATATTGTAAGAAGAAGTTTGATATCAATGAAGTATTCTTCATCTACACAAATATTCTTGTGGGTGTACTCTTATCCATTTCTTAATGATTCGGGCAAGATCCTGTTGACTCGATAACTGGGTTTCACCATTTTGGTATTGGAGCAAGTGATCGTTGGGGAACTGCTGACTCTACATCATCTCCTAGTGGCTTCGAAGGGGGTGACACACGAAGAGTTTGTTCAAGTAATCCAATTGATCCATGCACTCACAGAGTGGGTAGATCAACTTATGCATACGGTAGGCAATCTCATTAATCAAGTGGGGGAGTTCCGGTGTGAGGGGAATCCGAAGACCGAAGTTGGAGCACGTGGAAATGTATGGGAGGGTGGTCTAAACCAAGCTCCTAAGCAATAATAAGCCGCCCCAACACATGAAGACACCAATGAACAAATATTTTCATTGCTAAGAACCCAGAATTGAAGTAGAAATTCCGAAAATGGAAAAGATATCTATGAAGTCAAAGGAAAAGTTGACATCTAGGGTGATCGATACATTAACGTCAGACCTACACTTGAATTCACCAATGGATCAATTGATGGGTCCAACGATAGTGGTGGTTACATTAATAGACATGCAATCAACACTCAAATTGAAGCACTTTTGTAAAAGATGGTTGTGACATGAAAAACGAGGCAAATGTTTTAGGATCTACAAAGATCTATAAAGTTACAACAAACAAGTTGGCACCCAACAAAGCGCAAGTGAAAGAGACATCTATAGCGGACTCCATCATGGTTGTGCTTAGCCAATGCTTAGGGTTGCACCAATAGCTTCCACCAAAGAAGAAGAAGATTCGTCATAGAGGTAGTAAAGTTCAAAGGTAGATATTGGTTTCCAACTCGAAGACTTAAGTTCTTTCAAAGCCGGAGAGAATTGACACAAGCCCACGGCCCACCTAAGTCCACGACCAACTATAGGGCCCAACATATGCTAATTTTGGATTGTTTATTTATAGATTTGGGGCCTAAATATCAAGATTTGCAATTTACTATTTGTGAAAAATATGGGGGCTGATTTAAATATGTGATTAAAGATATGAGAAGATGTGATTGAAGATATAGGGGCTAATTTGAAGATGCGACTGAAGATTTGGAGAATTATTTTCTAGATTTGCTTTTTAACTATTATTAGGCTTTTACCAACATAGATAGATTAGATTGATTTGAAATCAATCTCTTAGTTGGGGGATTCTCATTGAAGATTCATTTAGGGTCTCTAAAAGGAGGTTGGTGTAGGAGGTAGGCATTCCAAAATTTCCCAAATGTGAGTTTTTCTTTAGTATTGTAAGAATAAGTTTGATACCAATCAAGTATTTCTCCTACTCTACTCAAATATTCTTGTGGGTGTACTCTTGTCCATTTATTTACGATTCGGATGAGATCTCATTGTCTCAATAACCAGGTTGTGACAGTTGGTGCTTACAGAATACATACAGCATGATAATTTTAGTACATAAACTAGTACCTAAAGGTATCCGGTCACACAACTAATGCATAAATATGACCCATTTCACAAGACGCATTGCTTGGATGCATCACTTTCTCAATTACATACTTCCCAGCTATGTTACATGGATTCTTCTGAGCAGGATAAGTATCGCATGTTGGAAGCATCTAAAACCAACATGTATATGCAAAACGCCACGATTCTTGTCTTAGCCTAAATCCAGCCTTTTGGATACCTTAACAAGAAAAACCATCTCGAAGGACACTTCTTAACAGGAATCTATTAATTAAAAAAATTAAAAATTAAAATTTGGATTTAAAACATAACACAAGATCATTGTTTAGCTTTTACAGAATCACTTGTAAAAAAAATTTACTTTTTTTTTTTTTTTCCTTTGATAGGTAGCTGAGCTCTAATCAAAGACCTCAATGTTGAAACGCACCCTGTCTACCACAAAGTTATGGGCCCAAACCCGTCATACAAAAGTCAAAATGATAAAATTATATATCTTTTAACAACAAAAACTTTAGAATTTTACTAAATGTTTACTGTCTTCTTTCTTTGCTCGTGTATTTATTTTTCAAATTAATAATACCACCCACCCTTTCAAATAACAATAATAATACTACCCCCTCATTTCAAGAGTAAATGACAGAAGATTTGCAACTGCTGTCAGGTCCTCGTATTCTCATAATTGAAGAAAGGAAAGCTACATGACATTCCTTCAGAGTGTAAAAGATTATATGCATTCACCAACTACGATACACATGAGCATGCTAAAAACATTTAGGGATATGGTATAATAAGCAACCAACCAATCCATTTTGCTTAAATAGCTAAAAGAAGGTGGAGACAAGATAAGAATCAGGTCATGCTGTGCTGCCCACATACCTCCAATATCTGTGAGTGTCAATTTCTCGTGCAGAACTATTCTTGCCATAACAGATGCCATAATTGGCGTTGTAAAGCTCAATACAACGGCATTAGACAATGGTAGACTTTGGATGCTGAAAATGACAATTTGCAAAGATTTAATGACTAATAGTTACTGAGAGAAAAAAGGGCTACCAAGTATTTTGCACAAACTTTAGAACTTACATGTAGAATAGCATAAAGTGAATAGAAAAATGTGTGTGTGTGTGTGTGTGTGTGTGTGTGAGAGAGAGAGAGAGAGAGAGAGAGAGAGAGAGAGAGAGAGAGAGAGAGTACGCATGATAAGATTTAGAAGGCAGGGAACATTAAAAAAAACACTAGGGAAGAGGTCACTGTTTTCAATAGTAACTCAGAATGATAAAATTCATGCATAAACATTATAGACATTTTTTAACCCAAATTTCAATATGAATAGTTTAGTGTACCCTTTCATTGAGTTTAATAAATTTTGCATAGGGAACGCTAAAAACACACTAGGCAAGAGGTCACCATTTTCAATAGTAACTGAGAATGATAAAACTCATGCACAAACATTATAGACATTTTTTAACCCAATTTTCAATATGGATAGTTTAGTGTACCCTTTCATTGAGTTTAATAAATTTTGTATTAATAATAACAAAAAAAGGACATTTAGTCTGTTCATGTCTCAAGTTTTCTGCACGCTCCTTGAGTGGTCATTGTATCATGATATTTTCATGATATGACAACTGTATTTTTTGTGTAGCTTATAGTTGTATCAAAGTTGGCATTCCCGCAATAGTTTGGTTATGATTTTATAAAATGGTGGGTCAAAGTGCTGTCTGTTATGAGCTTATAAAATGGTCGGTCAAAGTACAAAGTTATGAATTTCAAATTCGATCTTTACTTGTTAGAGTTGTTGGTGCATTGTCTTTGCCAACTATTTTCTTGATTCTAATGTTTGGCAGCGAACGACCGATATAAAAAGTTCTTATAGTAAGTTGTTGGTTCTAATATATATATATATATATATATATATATATATATATATATATATATATATATATATATATATATATATATATATATATATATATATATATATATAACCGTACTCCCCAAGTTAGTAGAACCGAGTTCAAAAAGTCTCAACGGATGGGTACCAAATTCTACAACATCACTTTACAAAAGGGAAAAGGACCAAATCCCCCCTCCTAATACTTTAAGCCCCCAATCAATCCCACTTAATGTTTTCATTCCAGTGAAAACCCCCATTTAGGAAACCCATCCTTACTAGCCTCTACAATAAATACAAAAAATCCTCAACCCGTTAATTTTTCTGTTATTCCCAATATATCCAATCCACCTTGCTGTCTGTGTCTCCCTTCTCTCTTTATGAACACAACAGGCGGACGTGACTGCTCCCGCACCTGCATTTGCACAAACCAACATGCAAGATCCAAGCCTCTCATCAGTAGGACCAACCATAAGGTTTCATGCGCCAAAAATTAAGCCAATATTCTCATTTAGTGGCCAGCATACACAGAAAAGAGGTGGACTGTTGATAAGGAAATGACAAACACACCATCATACTTGTGTGGCCTATCCCTTCTAATTTGGACCACTTGCTATTTTACTTTTAACCACCCTTTTAGGCAGTTAGGATTTCTAGATTAGTGCAATTTTAGGCATATGCTCCATCTGCAGTTGAACCCACAATTTGAGATGGTCTGGATAGTTTTATACTACCATTTCTTTAGTCAGTGAGACTTGCAAGAAGGCAACCACATCACAACTTGTAGTGTACTTGTACTTTTTTCATCCTAACATGCCACTTTTGTTGGACATCCTTACAGTGAAAACAGTAGGCCCCGCCATGAAGACCACCTTTCTTAAAGATCAAGTTGATCCACTTATTAGGTAGGCCTTACCTTATGTTGAGTCAGATGTTTGTTGCCAGTTGATTCCAACAGTGTGGTCCATTTGATTAGCAAACCCACCTGATTTTTCTGCCAGATGATCTTTATAGTGGAGCCTACTGGTTTCATGGTAAGGATGTCCCACACAAGTAGCATATTGGTCTACCAGATACAACAAACTCTCAGTTAGTATCCACAAACACAATGGACCAGACTCCTACGATGGTCCACCATCATGATTCATCCTTCTTAAGTGCTGCACTCATGTTTAGACCATCTAAACTGTGGGGCATGTTGTCGATAAAACATATCTTAAACAAATGCCGATTAAGAAATCTTAACTATTCATTTTAGGGATATCAAGTAGATGGTTGAAAGTAAAATAGTGAGTGGTTCCAACAGAAAAATAATCAGCTACTATCACAGTGTGAATTTTGAGTCATGTTCTATCCAAAGTTTGCTTGATGTACAACTATGCCATGTGCATGCTTGAAGAGTCGTTGCTATTTCTAAAATTGAGGTGAATTATCATAGAAAAAGGCTCCTGAAAAAGCACATAACAGGAATTAGAAAATTAATAATATTAATGCCCTTCCCCTTTTTTTTTTTCACACGTGGGGCGCTCTCCATGACAAAGGTAGAAAGCATCCGAAACATAGAAGACAATAATCATTTATACAATTATTTTCTATGAGCCATGACCAGGAGCATCAAACACACACAAAAACATCTTAGCGCAAGATAATTTGTAAAAGGAGCCAATGCCCTTGGTGCATAGGTCCATCCTAGGGAAGACCACATTATGCTTCAAAGATATTTGCCACATTCCCCAAAAATCAAGTGCTGGAACCATTATTTCTTTAGAGCAAGATCAACTGGAACACTATTTGCAAAAGTAAGTTATTCAAAGGATACTGTCTAAAAAACTAAATAATAAAAAGCAAACCACCTAAGGTGACAAACCATACTGTTTGAGCAAGCAGCACTGACCTATAAATGAAAGTCAACAATGAGAGATATCCAATTAGGGCTCTTGCAAATATAAGTTTCCAGATATGTGATGGTCCAAGTATAGGTTGTCCGGTCCTTCTCAACCACACAAATGACAAGATCAAGATAATTGCACATCTTGTAAATACAATTTCAAATATTGGAATTGATCCAACTGTCAATTACAGAAAACAGAATACAAATCAGAGCTTAAAACAACACTCGATTAATATGCAAAAGTACATCATTTACACAAATATTTCGATATAAGTTGCATTAGCCAGACGATACTATAGAATATTAACTTCATTAAACCAGAAACTGACGGAAAGTACAGAATATTTTGAACAGCCTGATAAAACAGGATTTCTAGGAGGAATATTAGCTATTACCAAGGTCAATGATTCTTTGGTTGGATAAACTGAATATTTTAAGTGTAAGGTGGGATAAAATTGCATGGAAAATGTAATTCTTAACCGCATGAAGGGAATAGAAACAAGTCAAGATGAAGACATTGGAGATGCATCGTATCTTTAAAGTTAAAAGTCCAGTCCTAACTCACTGAAGAGAAAGGATACAATTTCCTGCTTTAGAGAGCAAAACAGAACTCCGGAAACTTGTGAAAAATGCAGGATGAAACACTCTCAAGTTTTATCAACTGGAAGTCCATATTTATGGCTAAAGAAACGAAAAATAGACCCAAGTCCAGAATGAATTATACATTAGCACACAATTCCACTTCAGCAAAGACGAAACATCAACAACAAGGTAAGCTAGCTTTTCCACCAACAGTTTGCTTATGATTGACAACTAGACCAGAAACAAACTAGAGAGGCAGTACAGGAGCATCTTTTTTTTTCGAAGAGATACAAAAGGAAATATTCAATCCTTGATTGAAATCAATGGCATTCTAGCTCTCCCAGAAAACATACAGGTGGCCCACCTTTCATTGATCCAGGCCACTTATCTGGTGGAACCATCCTGAATGAATTAAGCCCGTACTCAGCCTTAATTGAAAAGTGTACTTATATGATCAGAGGATTTTCTTCTCTCATTGTCTGTCTACAATGGACAAAACCATCAATATGCAGACCATCGTCAGATAGTTTAGATCATCAGATGGAGGAACCTTTTGAGGAATGACTGATTCATAATTACACCTCCCAGATGAATGGTCCATTTATCAAGATGTGTACCCAACCTTTATAGTTCACCCCCAGATGAATGGTCTAGTCATCAAGATGCACACCCAATCTTCATAGTTCTAGGACAGTACCAAGAACACCGCTCAATTTGGTCAAGCATCACAGGATACCTTGGACTACATATGTGGTGTTGCACTTCTGTATATTGGGACAAAGCTGCGTTTTACTTTATGACCATGTATTATTTCTTTACATTGTTGTTATCAATAAATTTGTCAGTTTACATTCTTGAATTAGTATCTAATAAAAGTGATTAATGGAACCATCATCATAGCCTTGTCCCAGCTATTTGGGGTCTGGTATTGGATCCTATTACACCAATCATTGGAAGAGGAATTCTCATGATTGCATGGCCAATGATTTACGCCCAGCTGCTCACCTCACATCAATCCTCCACCTAGGCTTGAGATTGAGAAGCACATCGCTTCGTACCCTTTAAAATTTGGCCTCTTTGTATGGATAGACCCATCACCCATCATCTAAGCTCCCAATAGGAGATGGGAGGCATGTGACTGAAATGCACATAGCACATCACTTTCTCATCTCTGTGTCTTGTCCTCCTCCTGACACACGGAAGCTTAATTTCAGTGGGTGTTTTGTTAGCAATCCAACTTGTTCCAGCACTGGAGGTAACCTTCAGGACTAGAACGGAATTATCATTTTAGCCTCTGAAGCAGCCGATGCATCCCACCCTGCAGAAGCAGAAGCTAAGGCTCTTTGCACAGGCTCGAGCCTTTTTTTTTTTTTTTTTTCAATACCTTCACCAGCCAATTATCATTTAAGGGGTGCTCGAGAAACATCCCTTACTATGATAGTTGAGAGAAACCAAAATTTAGGTTGACAAGTTTTCCATGGTTTTGCATAGGCTTGAAAGATTTAAGCAAGCAATAAGTTAAGTATCGTAAGTCAGTCTTAACTGATATAAAAAAGAAAGTATGTTTGTTTGTACAAGTTTCTGACCTGAGAAAAAATCAGAGAAGAGTTGCATGATGCAGTAGATAGAGGAAGATAAGGCCATGCAGAGTAAACCAGAGTATCTACTTCCACTCCATGTCCATGAAAAAAATCGATACAAGGGCATGACCTCTGTCTCAGATTCTTTTGATGTTAGCTCCTGCAAATACGCAAGATAATTAAACCATGGTGTAGGCTCCCTCTGATATGAAACAGATATATAGGAGTCATGGAAGCCACTAGGATAGGGATCATCATAACAAGTCACAAAATGGTGATGGAAATGGGAAATTTGATAATCGATGAGCGATCCGATGGATGATAAAGAAATGGAATGAGAGGATAGCAATTAGCAATAGCATACCTTTTGGGGGTGCTTCCTTTTGGGATAGGAGACAGAGAAAATTGTCAATTTGGGTTTCACCACCTCTTTATTTAAGAGCAAGGCAGTTATCTCATTCTCGTCGCTCTCCAAATCCACTGCTGCTGCTGCTGATGCATCAGTGCCCACCATCTGAATGATGTGTCCTCCTCCATCCACATCTCTTATTCCATCCTCTATCATCTCCACGGAATCCATCCCCCTTTTCAACCACAACCACAACTTACTATTTGTATGTATGGTAACGTCCGGTAATGGCTACCAGCGATTGAAAGGAAATGAAATTCTTCCCGGGAGAGAGAAAGACGACGATTATCTTACCCTTGCGAAGAGTAGAGAATGTGACTGGCATTTGTCTCAGTTTACAGGGGGGGCATCTTTGTCATAAAAGAATTCTGAATTATTTCTTGTGCCGGAAAGAGAGAGATGATGGTTTGGGAGTCTTGACAGAAGAAGATGCAGACGTAGTAGACTTATTCAAACGTCTAGGAATCAAGGAAGCTTATAATATGTGGGGCCCAGATTATGTAACCAATGACATCTGACCCGTTCATTAGATGAGTCGCCTCACGTTATCCGTCGAAATGGATAATTCAGGTGGGCCACCGCACATGGGACAAGTTGAGACGGGATGGGGACCCATGGGGATTCTGTATACGAAATCTAGGCCATCCAGGCCCTTAATCTTGCCTGGTTGAAGGTTCAAAACAAAAATAGCTTGAAAATCAACGGTGGAATTCTTCTCCCAATTTGTTCCATTTTGTGTGGCCCAGCTGAGTTGATTTTTGGAACTTAAATAGGTAAACTGAGGAGATACGTCTGATGGACGGATTAGATGTCATGCATACACCACGTGGGCCTCAGATCTGCCCGGTACCACTGGGGCGTAGCTCACCTGGGTTGCACTCATGCTTTAATTCCCACACACGTTCATGGGACATCAGGTGGGGCCCCTTGTTTAGATGACCTGACTACAAAATTAGCTAGGTTGACTCATCAGACAGGCTACACATGCACATTGAATGGGATCGTTACTCTGGGGACCCACCTGGTGAGCTGACCGGGCAATTTTATTTATTTTTTATTATTATTTTTTTTTTTTGGCAAAGTCGTGTGCACCAAAGTTTGAAAAATCCAACAGCTTCGGTTTTTTCTTCATTTTCCTCTCTTTTTCTCATTATTATTATTACTACTATATTATTATTATTATTATTATTATTATTATCAGAGAGAAAAAAGCAAATGAGAATGATGAAATTCTTTTGGGGCACCAGATCTGGAATTTCTTTTGGCGCCACCAAGAGTTAGGTATGCTTTGATGGATATGTAGTAACTTCCAATGAAGTATATTGGAATGGAAGTTATTCAATAACCCAAGCCGTTTTATGTGACAGGGCTCTTCTTGGAGTGGAATTTATTCAATAACCCAAGCCGTTTTATGTGACAGGGCTCTTCTTGGAGGGGGTACTTGAAAGATTTATAAAATTCTGGATATTTCAACCCTTTGATCATACAAAAATTACGGTGGCTGTAAATTTTCAAAGCAAAAGAACCAAATTTCAAATGTTTAAAATAATTTGATTTGAGATATTTTATTTGCCATTTATCTATCAAACAAGTTGAGACCCATCATATAAACGGCTTGGATCATTGAAAGATGATCAACAATCCAACGCTAAGGTTCCAGCATGTCACATTGCAATATGGCAGGATGCATTCTAGGCTAGCAAACCCCACTTACAAAATGTACGTCTGGCATACATAACTCAAAAAGTGAAAACATCCGAAATATGGGATACATGGTAGGTAGGTCATTGTCCAACAGTCAGATTGATTGAACAATTACAACCTCAGATCTATTGAGATTTCTTCGTTAAATTCGGTCGCTGTCCATTGAACGTCCCCCAATTAGCTAATTAGTAAATCAAATTAACGTTTGAAGTTACCCATATACTAGAATGTGCAATTTCTCACTGCCTAGGCATCAAACGTCACAATGAGCCTGGAAATTTTTCTAAAAAAAAAAATTAAAAAAATAGAGAATGATTATTGACACAAGGCCAATCCATCTTAGGGTCCAACAGATGAACGGTTCAGATTCGTACACGTGAGCCATGGGCATCAAGATTTAAGTGCCAACGAATAATTGGATATCACCTGCCAGGATCCTTTTCACAATTTCACCCTTAGTCATTCTTCATTTTTAATGGTTATATATATTTTAAAGGAATTACGGATACGCTGGCAAGTATGAAAGTCCACTGCCATGCACACAAATAAAGTGCATGGTCAGACTGAAAGTCAATCTAAACCATCCAAATCTGGGCAGATCAGGGATCGATCAAAGCACAAAATTCACACGGAAATAGATAATCCTAACAGCCCAATTGGCTATCATCAAACGGACAGTTACACTGGAAAAGAAGCTGACTAGTCCTATTCAACAAATCCATTTCCATACCCAATTAATCTGGTTGTGGGGACATGATATACCTACGGTGGGGCCCCTGATTTGGGCTTGTTCAAATTGGGGTGCATACACATGGTTGATCATGATCTGCAACAGTATCAGTTCTGCTTTAAAGGATCTAATGTAGCTAACTCCTTGAAAGTGAGGATGAAATATCACAGTAATTGGACAAGCTTCTCCATCCAATCAAATGCAAAGTAAAAATGAATGGTTAAGATGAAGTAGATCTTTTACACTGTACATCCCCCACATACATTTATATTAAAATAGTATATGGCCTGTGAATTCTAAGTTGATAAGCTCAACCAACGTGCTCTGGATACCCGTTTATCACACATTTCTCCAGTAACACATGAGTCAGTGTAATCAGGGGCCAAGGTATTATTTAATGGTATTGGCCCTAGCAGACACAAGGGCTGTATCGACTGAAATTTTTTTCTTTTGGAAAACTATCTCCAATAACACAAATTCTTACACGTGTGTGTGTGTGTGTGTGTGTGTGTGTTGCGGGGGGGGGGGGGGGGGGGGGGGCGCAATGGTACTATGACGTCGACCTCATGGGAAAGGGTCAAGCTGTGTGGGCCCCACTGTGATGTTTGATGGGCATCCACACCATGAATTTGGAAGGTCCCCTATTGTTTATGGGATATGCCAAAAATCAGCTGCATCTTGAACTCAAGGGGGTTATACCAACTGAAATAGTGTAAAATCATGCCTACAACATCTAAAAGCACTTGTTGGGGCCCAAGTTTTGGATACAGTTGAAACTTGGTGTGACCTCTTTTTTATATGGGACACGCACAATGGATGGTCTGGATTTCTCAACCACATCTCAGTCAATTCCATAAACAATCATAAAGGTTTCAATGGTTAGATACCCACTTTAATTGTTGTCTATGGTGTGGCCCACCAAAGTCATTGATTGTTTGACTTTTTGCCCTATGGCCCAACACGGAATGGTGGATCTGACTAATGGTGTCGATACCCATCAAACATCATGGTGGGGCCCACACAGCTCGACCTCATGGGAACGAGCTTTGTGGGCTCCACCATGATGTGGATCGGAAATCAACGCCATCAGTCAAATGCAACATTCCATTGTGAGACACTGGCTTAAAAATCAGGTCAATCCATGAATTAGGTTGGCCACACCACATACAACAGTTTAGAGGGCTTACCCACCCATTAAAACCCTCATGATTGTTTATTGGGCCCACTGAGATGTGGTTCATAAATCCAGCCCATCCATTGTGTGTGTCCCACTTGGATGAGAGGTCACACCAAGTTTCAGAAGCATTCAAAGCTCAAGTGGACCCCACCAAGTGCTTTTTGATGTTTTAGGCATGTATTGACATAGTTTTAGATGGTATGACCCACCTTAGTTCCGTATACGGTTGATTTTCAGGATATCCCATAAATTGAAGGGGACCCATCAAATGGACGGTGTTGATGTCTGGTACACATCATAGTGGGGCCCACATAGCTCGACCTCATGGGAAGTTCCCATGAGGTCGACCTCATAGTGTGTGTGTGTGTGTGTGTTTATATATATATATATATATATATATATAAACAAGTATTTGACAATGTAATGGGCCATTCTCTGGTAAGAACAATGTCGGTTGAGCAGTGTCAGCTTGACCTGCTGAAAGTTGATCAAATAGCCCTAGTAGAACACAGATCGAGCATAACTCAGTGGTTTAGGGCTCGTTCCATATAAATACAAAAGATGGGGTAAAAAGAATTAATGGTTTAACTCTTCTTCCAATATTTTTCAAAACGGTCCACTCTGCTCCAGTTCATCAAATCCCACCCAAATTTTGTGAGGCCTAGATAAAGTTTAAAGTTAGTTTTCACCTTCCTTTATCGTTGAAAACTTGAAATGAACCAAAAAGTGGGGGGGAGAATCAGAGAGCTGAAAATAGAAACCATCATAATGGACCATTTATTTATTGTATAGGCCTGTAACAGCCATATTGGCCATGTAACAATGCTGATACAGAGCATAAAGGTGACTAACAATGCCAGTACAGCCCTTTTTTTTCATAACAGACCAATGCACCTCCTATACCATAACAAGAGAGACCATTTTCTTTAACGTAACTGTGGGGTATGGTTGTAGAAAATAACCATTTTTTAATACCACGTTCAGGGCTCTGATCTCGTGATGGCTTGTCTTATTTGAGTGGCTGTAAGACACTAGAATCCTAATGCATTTGAGCATTTAAGCATTACTATGAATTTTCGTCCCAATAATTGGTGTCTGTAGCTCTAATAAGAGAAGCCACATGTAACTGCTGGCTGTTAGTTTGTGGTCAATTATCCTCTCCAAGGCCTGAAAATGGACACTTTAAAGCATCTCGATACCTTCATAGCTCCGGCATGCCTCAGTATGTCACAAGCATGGAATTCTGTTTCACTTAAAGTAAACTTGCTCTATAAAATTAAATAATAAAAGTAAATTAAAGAAAAAACTATATTCTACATTCTTCGATAGATGCTGGTTTACTCAGCTTTACTTGGAAAATCAGGGTATAAATTCATTTCTATTTCTTCCAGAGAACGCCCTTTTGTTTCAACTACAAAATACTTTGCAAATAATGCTGACAGCACGGAAACCCCACCAAAGCTTGCATAGACAGCACCGATTCCAAATCTATCCACCAGTTCCAGGAAAAACAGCCCCACCACAAAATTGCAAACCTGAAATGAAGTAGGGTGCAGATGAAAACAGAATTCAGGCTCTGCATGGATGTCAACAGACAATTGAATGCAAGAGCACTAATACTAGCATTTTGACAGCATCTGCAGATCACACCATATATGGAAAACAAAGAATTGAAAAAAGAAATTTATGCTGCAATCTCAAAATAAAAATCCGATCGAGTTTGACAAAACCATTGCCTGCCCATGAATTTACTCCACAACATGCTGAGGAACTACTCCAGATCCATGGCAATAACTACATGGCGACATGGCAAAACCTTGGGTCTGGCTTGCCAACAAAGCATCATGGTTTTGTTTTTTAAATGACGAAACTTATTGCGACAGACAAAATTACAGAGACCGCTGAAAACAAGTGACCTTTAATCACTGCCTCAAAGGCCAGGCAATCGAGATTCACAAATATAAATACTGGAACTGGAAATGAAGAGAGCTTACGATATGAGAGAAGCCACCATGGTCCCCAACCAGTTGAATGGAAGGATGACCAAGCAATTGCTTCCCTCAAAGAAAGAAGAAGAAGAAACTTTGCCCATCACTTGGTGCAAAACTAATCTCAGTCATCCACATCCCCCAACCGATCCCGCATAAGATCAACAATTAAAACCCCCGAATTCATGACCAAAGTGAAAAGGAGAAAAAGGAACCCAACTCCAGTAATGAAAGGTTGTCACATTGTCCTGGTTTGAGGGATTTGAAAAATTCACAATATGATTTGTACAGTATATGAGATTTACAATTATATGGCAAGATGATTACATGTGAAATGACTCTTTCTTTTTTATCTATATAAATGAGAAAACAACGATATAATATGCAATTGGAAGTTTCGAACATCTTGATAAGCCCATCAAATGATTTGAAAAATAGTCCGTCATAGCAGGGTTAAAAAGCTTCTCTCGACAAATATGCATAAAAGGGTGAGTTGCATGATATTTTTATAGTGGCACTACCATCTGCTCAGTTGCATCAATACATACCCAATGAACTGAGAAACTGAAGCCCATGATTTTTGCACGGGTCCTGGCGCTGCTTAGCTCTGGTATAATAAGACCAGTTACCGGCCCAGCACCTAAGGCAAAGGTGAAGATGTACCTACATGCCAAAGATGCAACAATACTCAAATTTCCCAAATATGCTGTTGATGAAATAACCAAAACGATACACTTTTAGCAGCATAATAATGATGTTTCATTTCAAAATTTATGTTTGCAGTAATGCCTGGGTACTAATTCTATTATTTTAACATTTTTGGTAGATCTATTAGGCCAACCGCAATTAATTGGTAAAGGCTTAGATGATGTTGATGATAGATCTATTAGGTTCAGATGAAAAGTTCATCTCCAAATATTGGCTATTACTCACACAAGCATATGACATTGAAGGGCATATACAAAATTCACAAAAGCATATTCCTGTGTATGTTTGCAATCCCAAAAACTATCACAGATATCCAATCAGTGGCCATAGTGAAGTTGTTTGAGTATATTGAAAACTAGAAACTGACAGTTCATTCTTGTCCAAAGCATTGAAGTGGGCCTCACAATATGTCCGATCAGTGAAGTGGGATCCACAATCAATCCGATAAGTCAACTCCACAAGCTGCCAAATCATAGAATTGACTGCACAACCTGCTCAATCAGTGATCTGGGCCCCACAATCTGTCCAGACAGTTTTATGCACCCCTGAGGGTAGTTTGATTGATCTGTGGGCCCCATAATGTACCCACTTATGAGGGCACATATGGTGTCTGATGGAGGTTATTTTTTATAGGATCAATTAGTTGGTGACCTGTTGGGTAAGTTTCATGTTAATATGTTCATCACTTATTTTGTGGTCTACTTTTTTGGGTAGCAAACAATGTTTAGAATGACTCAAACCCTTTGAAAGCTTATTGAATTAGCTTTTAAATAAGCATATGATTACCAGGGATATTTTATGGAAGGGTTATACGGCACAAGTAATGGTGCAAGTTATGACCAATTTATGGAAGCGTTATCATGTTGTGATAGGATTTAGGGATTTTTCTTATCCCTTTCAATACTTTATTGGTTAGGATTAGACCTAATGAATGATTAAGATTACATAAGGGTGTCTTTTATTCTGGGCAAAGCATATGCATACATGCATAGGCTCTTTTATGAATCAATGATGAATGGAATTTCTGTTTACCCTTCACTTAAATCCGCAATGGGTTTTCCTAGGGGTGTGGTACTCCTTTGCTAGAAGGATAACTCTTTTAGATCATGTGGGAGGCTCCACATAGCCATGATATAGAGAGTGTTAGACTACACAATCTTCGATGTATGTGCATTGCAATACGTTTAAGTATGCATTTAAGCATCAAAGTATGCATATATTCAATTGTCCTATGGTGCACCATATCCTTAGAGATAATGGTGCATTAGTTTAGATTTCATTTGCATTTGTTTCAAGCTTATTAGCTGTAACAAATGGTCTATAAATAAGAGCTATTAGGGTGAGAGAGATGTGAAGAAAAATATCCCATTCTTCTCCTCTTTTTTTTCTTCTCATTGTCTTCCACAATGTAGTCTCTTGAGCTTAACATGGTATTAGAGCTATGACACGTTTCTTCTTTACAATTTCTACTATTTTTCCTTCACTCTTTTTTCCTTTCTTACCACCCTGTCATGAAATTTTAAAGGTCTCCCTCACCGAAAGAGCTAAAGGCCTCTCTAGATCTGCTCGAAATTAAGAAGGGCGTGTCCTGTATCGGCAACCATAAGAAGTGTTGCTGGATCATTAGCCATTGGAAGTGTTTCCAGAATGTCATCCAACTACTGAAGTGTGGTCAGAATGTCCTCCAGCCACCGAAAGTGTTGCAGCATCATACACTAGCCACCAAAAGAGTGATCAGGTCTTTAGCAGCCAACGTAAATGCCCCTTACTCACAACCCAGCCACCGGAAGCGCCACAAATCAACCCCACCACCGGAGTCATCGAAAGTGAAGTCAGCCTCTCTCTCAGTCTCCAAAATCATCAACAAGCTTAACATGTACGATATACACACTCTAACTTGAGGGGTAGTGCTAGAGTACACAATCTTCAGTATACATGTGTTATAGTATATTTCAATGTAAGAAAATACATATATTCAATAGTCACATGGTGCAACATATCCTTGGAGATAATGATGTGTCTTTTATATTTCATTTGCACTTATTTTAAGGTTATCAGTTGTAACAAATGGTTTATGAATAAGGGGTAGTAGAGGAAGAGAGATACGAAGAAAAATAATGCTTATTAGTTGTAACAAATTATGGAAAATGTAGAGAAGAAAAAAGAAAGAATTTTTTTTACGTCTCTCTCCCTTTACTAGCTCTTATCTAAGACCATTTGTTGTTGCTAATAAGCTCAAAATAAATGCAAATGAAATCCAAAAGACACAATTATTTCCAAGGACATGGTGCACCACAGGACAACTAAATATGTGTACTCTAACATTGAAGATGTGTACAACAAGCCAACAACACACATACAAGAGACCACATTGTTGAAGAAGTGGAGAAGAAAAAAAGATAGATGATAATATTTTTCTTCATATCTCTCTTCCACTATTAGTTCTTATTTATAGATCATTTGTGACAACTAATAAGCTCAAAATAAATACAAATGAGATCTAAAAGATGCATTATTATCTCTAAGGATATAATGCACCATAGTCAATTGAACATATATAATCTCACACTCAAATGTATTGCAAAGTAAGTACATCGAAGATTGTGTACTCTAACAAAGAGAATTTTGATCATTTACCCTTTTTCTTCTTCCACTCCCCATCCTTTAACCTATAAATCATATTCATCTACATTTATAGCTCCCTCTGCATTAGTCCTAACTCCTATGTCAATTTTGTATTAGAGAAAGCTAGGCATTTGTGATATCTATGCTCTAACATGAGTAGGAGTGTTAAGAGTTGTTACATATTGTAACATGAGACTTCAGTACTTCTATGCTATACCATATTATTTTGTTATGTTTAGGTTTAAGCTATAAATAAGTTGATTTGAGAGGAGAATTAAGATCTCTCCTTCTCCTATATTTTCTTCTCTTATATCATTGATTTGACAAATCCTAATGAGGTGGAATTTAGAGATCTTTGACATGGTCTTTGTAATTCTTATTCCTCTCTTGCAAGACCTCTGAGCATGGAAAGAGATTCCCATAATGTAGCTAAATGAACTTCTCTGTCAGATCCAGAACCATGAAACTTTTCCTTCACCATCAAAGA